>VZSF01006858.1:420519-1129672 GCA_013398295.1 Chionis minor | reverse complement strand
GCGGCGCAGCCGCTGCGGCCTGGCGGGCCCGTGCGGCGCGGTGCGGTGCGGGCAGCCGGCGCACGCCCCGAGGGGCGCCCGGCGGGGCTTCCCTCCCTGCCGTTCCCCTGCCCCCGCGCCCTTCCTGTAGCGGCGGAGTTTCTCCGTCCGCGCTTTGCTTCGTCTCCCGGGCACAAATAATAAATCTGGCTGGGTAACCCGGGGCGGGGGGAGGTTTTCTGCCGGCTTTCCTGCTTACCGGCGTGACCCCTGAGGAGCACTCCGAGACGT
The DNA here is from genome assembly GCA_013398295.1 of Chionis minor. Lineage (NCBI taxonomy): Eukaryota > Metazoa > Chordata > Aves > Charadriiformes > Chionidae > Chionis > Chionis minor. The sequence goes on along the minus strand of VZSF01006858.1, from coordinate 1,129,402 downwards.
GACTGCTGGGCGAAGGGAAGGGGGGGAGCGGCTGCACGACGCCTGGGCGGTAAAAAACGGGGCAACCGTTTCTCTTCCCACCCGCAGCCTGTCCAAATGGACACCTCTTGGTAACTTTCCGCTGCCCGCCCTCCCTCCCTGACGGAGCGAACATGGCTGTGTTCCTGGCACTGCGGCTCAGGTGCACAGCTCAAGCTCCGTTTTTTGGTACTTAGTGCTCAAAAACGGCTTGTCTCCTCCTCCTCCTCCTCTGTCCTCAGCAGCCTGAGGTGAGGGGGGAAGAAGCGAGGAAATGAGCAGTGACAGCAGTTGGTTTGAATCTCTTTTTCCGCCTCTGTTTCGAGGTATGCTGGTACATCCACAAGTCGCCCATCTGCGTCCTCCTTCGTGAGGGCATTTAGATTGTAATCCCATCAGGCTTTACCCATGAAAGTAATCCTTCTCTGAGCAGCGCTGCGAAAATCCGTGTGGAGTTTGCTTCTTAGGTCACCGATTCTCAGTTTTTTCGTTGCAATCTTAATAAGCAATTGTGGGCAACGTCCAGAGCTCATATTCTCTCTTTAGAGCTAAGTGAGCTACCTGAGGCTCTATTTGGCTGTAATCCAGTGTGAAGGCATTGCAGAGGAGTTTTAGACGTCATTATGGTCCCCGCACATAATATTTTTAAATAAAGTTTGCAAGTTACGTGGTGCAGAAGCCAAACGTCAAATGCAAAGTGTGGTTAGTGTTTGATGGCTACGTTTTCATTTGATGTAAACAGGTTTTGAGAAAACTATTGAAGGAAATGCACTGCATGTCAATTCTTTGTATGTTACATGGGAGCAGCTTTCCGGATATGAGTAAACTTCCATATACTCTACGAAAATGATTTTATATTAGTGATGCTCTAAGAGACTTTTCCCTGGAGGAACTTCACTAACCTCATGGCAATTACAGCTTAATACAGTTTGCATGTTACTGAACAGAGATGACAACAAATCAAGTATTGTAAAATGCACATTACTCATTTGGACAGCTGTACTACCACAGCACCTGATAATAAATGCGAAGTAGAATATCTTACAGAGTTACTTACCTCCATAATATAGAAACTCACTAAAGCACTCATTCTTAAATCTTCCCTGATCGATTGTGAGAAAAGGCCTCTTTGATATCAAGATTATGAAGTGTATGGATTACTGAATTACACCGTAAGCTTCAACACGAGACATTTAACTTTACTTCAGCATGATTGTCAAAGCACGTGTAGTGCAGTTATAACCAAAATTTAGGAACAAATTGTGTTAAATCTCAGTATAGAAATTTGCTAAGAAATCTCAGCTTTTTAACAGCTTCTAGGCTTAGAAGAAAATTTCTGTGCTGCTAATGACGTGCTTTTACCTATTATTTTTTGGTATTTCAGTATCTTTCCTTTTTTCATTGCAGATTATGTTTATTTTGAAAATTCTTCCAGCAATCCATATCTCATTAGGAGAATTGAAGAACTTAACAAGGTACGCAAGTATCTAAGATTCTTGCTTAACCTTTGCGACAGTGCACTTTTCAAAAACCTAAAAGTTATTTCCATCTTATAAAGTTTCTATTGTGGTAGAATTTTCTGGGGTTTTTGTGTTGTGGGGGTTTTTTTTCCCCTAACTTTCTTGAGATTTTCTATGTATTTTGTGTATGTTTTGGTTACTGAAATCTTGCTATGTGATATAGAAGTACTCCACTTAAAAAATTTCCAAACGAATCCTTCGAATGCTTGAGGAAATGAATGAATTTAATTCTCTGTATGGTGATGACACTGTGAATCCATCTGGAATGATAGCAGTCGTGTAATATGTCTGCTTTTGGATGTATAGGTAAAGAGCTAGTAGGTATCAATGAGACTTTGCAGTGATCAAATAACATAATATGTGACTTCTGTGGCTGTTTATTGCTGTGCTTATTGACAACTTTGAGTGAAGGATGGGCTTTTGAATAGAAATAGAGACTGTATTCCCTGTCTTTATCCTGAGTGTATTTTTATAAAGAGCGGAGGCTTTTCAGAGTTTCATTCTGGGGAAAGCATGAATATTTTTCATCATCATTGTGCTACTAAGCATATTTTTAGTATTCCATCGAGCAGTATTAAAATTTACTGATACATTATGTCAAAAGTTAATGATCAAAATGTGTATCATGATGTAAATAATGATAAAGATATTTTTTTCTTCCTGTGGTTGGAAAGTAAAGCAAATAATTGGTGACCTGCAAAAATTTTTCTTCTTGATAATGGAACATAGCACTACTCCATAGCAAGCATCAACCACATTACCTGTTAGTGCCGTCCAACACAACATCCAGTGAACTTGTGCACAGCAAATCCCTTTGGACATTTATCAGAGAAGAATATTTTTGTTTACACGAACTTAAGTGATTCTGATCATGTTCTGCATGTAATGTTTATTATCTTTAAACGGCATTGCTACAATTTAATCTGGCTCGTGGATGGTAGAGCAGAGTCATGTATTGATTTTTGCTTTTTTTAAAGAGAGTTTTGAGGATATAGTCCAGATATCTTAATTGTGAATTATGTGCTTTCATGTCTTAAAGGCATTGAACATAGAGATGTTACAGAAATATGTAATGAAATGCTTTGGCTATCATTTTACCAGAGATAAGATGCTTTATTCTCTTTTTGGTAAGAAATTTAATTAAAATATGATACTTTTTAGTGCCGCATCTAGAGTTTTAAATAAGTAACTCAAGGTAATGAACTAATAATGTTCTATTTTTCATAACAAGAAAGAAGGTGCAGTTCTTCAAATATTAGTAGATTCTTTACATTGTCAGGCTAAAAGAGCATGATCCTTGTAATGAGTCATGAAAACTGTGAACTAAATAGCTCTTTTATCTTTTGAGCTGCAGTGCATTTTCAAATAAACCATGTTACATTAAGTATAATGGAAATATTAAATATGTGGAAAAAGAATGCCAGAGTCCTTTGAAATACAAGTTTCTGTCCAAAGCTGGGTTGCAAAGAAATGTTCAGAAGCTTCTAATATTTCTTAAGGATTCCTATGTTAACATGAGGCTGGCATTAAATCTCTAAATAGCTGCATAATATATAAATTCTTAGCACTAAATACTTATAGTCAATATTGTTATTTGATCTGAAATTGATACTGACCTGTGTCAGGAAGTTTTTACTTACTTGAGTAATTCTGTTGATTTCACCCTGACTGATCATGTGAGAACTACTAATATGAGGGAAAATTGCAAACAGAGGACATTTAATTTGTATTACTCAGCTGGGGAAGTATACATTCTGACTTGATTTATCCTTCTTTTATAGACTGCCAATGGAAACGTGGAAGCAAAAGTGGTGTGTTTTTACAGGCGAAGAGATATTTCCAACAGCCTTATAATGCTTGCAGATAAGCATGCTAGTAAGTAGATTGCATAGGGCATTTTTTCTTTCTATTGCAGCCTGTTCAGTTTCTGCAGCTACTTAAAACTGTATTTCTTTGGCATGTGAATATATATTTATATTAGGCATTAATTAATTTCTAGTTAGATGCTTAGCATTATCGGATACTGGCCCCGCTCCTGATAGTTCCTTCCAGGATTTAAGTTAAACTTTATTAAAGTGATTGAAAATCTCCATTTGTGGGGGAAAAAAAAAAAAAATTCATCTGGAAGATACAGCTAGATACAACTGTGCATATATATTTTTTTTTTTTTAAACGTCAAAAGTAAATCTTGAGTGTAAGTCGACTTAAGAGCGTTCATGAGGATTTAGTTTGACTTTTTTTGAGTTAGACATAAATGCGTATTGCTTAATGTAAAGAATGAAATGTGTCACCGGAGACTGAAAATCACTGGAGATTGTAAAATAGCTGTTATGTGCATTTATGCTGAACGTAGATAGTATTCAGTAAAATAGTAGTAAGCATCATCTCATTGGTTTTTCAGAGAAGCAACAAGTTGTAATAGGGAAAGAAGTCCCATTTTCATAATAAAATTAACTTTTTTTTGGCAGCTGCTGTTTGGTCTACAACTGAAACACAGTATTTTTCCATAAATGTATAATTAAAAATACAATTCTGAAGGCAAAAACAGAACCTAAAAAACAGAGGTGTTTGAGAAAATAGTTATTTGCAAAATACTGTGCTTATGTTTGTAAATAACTGAAGTGTTAAATATGTCAACATCGGTCAATTTCTTGGCATATACTGTTAAATAGTATTTTGATTATAAATGATACTTGAGTTTTCAAAATTAATATGTAAATTAGTGACGTAGGGATTATAAATCTCTGTTCTCTAATTTACCAGTGTGAGTCTCTTTAAAGACATTACCTAATTCCATAGTTTGTGTGCACATACATGATTGAGTAATTAGACGCTTAAAAATTCCTTAGAATTTGTTTAACGTCACATTCTGGTAATTTTACTCATAAAAGTACTGTTAGTGAAGAGAAACATCCAGCTTTTGGCTTTTGTTTTCTTTTTTCATTGGCCCTAGAGAAGTAGAGGTGATTTGAGTATGTAGTGTGAAGTGCTAGCTTGGTTTTTAAACAAAACATACATCTTGCTTATGTTCTAGTGAATGATTTATTTAAATGTTTTTCTTTTATAGTTGGGTATACTTTATAATTATTGGTGACCTAATTTATGCTGGTCTGCTCCCACAATCATTACAGTCTTTTGAGTCCTTCCTTATGAAACATAAAACTTTTAGTGAGCTTCACCAAGCTTTCCAGCATGGTGTTTTGGTGATGGTTTGGGTTTTTTTTAAGTGGAGGAGGCAGGTAAGTTTGAAAAGGATAACAAATTTAGTGGAAATATATTTTTTTTTTCCAATTGATTTTTAAAACATGAATGTTCTAAACGTTTTTGGTTGGCTTATTTTTTAGAAAAGGGTGTATTAGTTCTGTGGGCATCATTCGATCTGGAAAAGTAAGATTTTTCTGTTTCCTTTGTGAGTTTTAGATTGCCATTTTGTCAGCACTTTGATATAAAGGACTTGTTGATGGTCTGTTGCTCTTCCACTATAGCATACTACGGTTTTATTGGTGTCAGTAGAAGTACCATAGAATTTCCCATAATGTTTTCTCCGTAGAGATTCTCTTATTCTTTTCTACTGAGAAAATAGAAATGTAATTTCTGTCTGATTCAACAAGCATCTTTAGAATGCCTCTGTCTCACGGGCCGCAAGTCTTCTAACCCAGTGTTCTTACAGATTAGATTTCTCTGTGGACGTTTCCTCTGTATATAATGTTTTCTTTTTGACTAATCTGTGGAATCTATACAGCTAAATTGTCTTACGAGATAGATGTTACAGTTACAGGGGACAGCACATAGTGAAGGATCGCTTGCCTGGATCTTCGTGCAGCTCATACAGCAGATGTAGCTAAATGTCAAATCAATTTAAATGTTTTGGTTCTGGGATACCAGAGTGTTCTGTTTAAAAATACGATGTATGCAAACAAATTATTTGTATATTTATGAATTTAATGTTCTGGGAATGTTTTACATAGCTAAACATGTTGATGCTTCAACACTTCTACCTGCATTCCTATAAAATAAATGCTAAAAGGTAGGAGTTTCTTGCAGAATGGAAATTCCAATTCAGTCACTGGGTACTCCAGTGTAGGTGTCAAGAGAAGTCTTTTAAGTATAAGATCTGCTTGATCTTTTCTAATGACATTTTATATTGCTAGCATTTTTTTTTTTTCTTTCTGGTAGAGAAAACTGTCTTGAGTAATGTACTTCTGAAGATTTTGGCAGGTGGGGATTGGGTTTTCATGGGTGATACTTCAATTTCTGAAGGTTGCGTTTTGTGATGTAGGTATGGTCCCATTTAATAAGAAAAGGAAATAGTTTTGTAGGAAGGTATTTTAGAACTTTTAAGAAGAGATTTTCAATAACTTGAAAAAGTGTCAAAAAATTTTAAAGAATGCTTGGGAAAAATAGAATAAAGTAGATCTGTGACAAAATCACTGGTAAAGAGTAAATACACAGTTTTTGGGGGCTTTTTTTTGTTTTTAAAGTAGTCTACAAAAAAGTTTCAGAATATAAAAAGAATTTGGGGGGTGGGAACTGAGTTTCCCCTAGGCCATTCTAAAATACTCGGGTACAGAGGAGTTCCTTTGATTTCAAAGCATCTGACACTAATCTGTGAGGAAATTGCATTTCGTCCGTTTTTATTCTGGTGTTCCTGGTGGAAGTTAATTAGCAAGCATTTTTATTGGTCAACCAGCATCATGTATGATGTCCGTCTAGATCTGGGAATAGTTCTATGAGATGACTAGCCACTGAAATCCAGGGGTTTGGAATGTTTTATGGGCACTTGAAGACATTACATTTTTCCCCCCTTCGATTTCTATTACTATAAAACAGAGTCTCTGATACTTTCAAGTTTGGCTGACTCGAAAGCCAAAACAAAATCCTGGCCGAGGCTGGCTTGTTGATCCTACGCAGCCTCCCGAAGGGAGTCAGGGAGTTCTGTTGGAGTGTATCACCCATCAACTCTTAGGTTGTGGCCATTACCACTGGGTCACCGCGAGGGGGTCATCCCTTTCTTCGTGCAGCAGAGGCAGGCTTCTTTTATGGGCAAAAGAAGGAGAAGAGATGGATGGGAGACAGAAGGCAGTACAAGAGATATTTTGTGACCAATGACCGAAGTACTTGGGCAAATGGAGAGAAGGGACAAAACCACTCAGCTCGTTAAAATGAGTGAAGCAAACATAAAGGGATGGCATAGAGATGTTTTGTAACCAAATGGTGTGATTGAAAGAGACGTTGTGAACTGTAGCTGGAGCTATAAAATTTAGATGATCGTTTATCTAAAGTGGAGTTGATGTAAATATTTTAGGGCAAGGTTTTAGTAGTTGGGGAGGAGCGGACTATACTACCTCTTTACCAGGACTGGGTTTGGGTTACAGTGAAGGGCTCAACTTCGGTATTTCCTTCTTCTGAAACAGATTTATGCACTATTACTTTCTTGAGGCTAAGTAGGGTAGCCTGAGTGCATGATGCTGTTTTTTACAGTTCTTTACATTTTAAATTATTTTTCCAATCATGTGCTATCATGTAATAATATATCAGAAGTCAGTCTCTTGCTGCAGCTCCTCAAACGGCTTTTGCGTACTCAACCACCTGGGACATAGGAAAATTTCTTGTTGTCAGAGGCCTTTGTCTTCTGATTTAATAAGAGAGCTTGCTTTGACTTGGGTGTGCTGAGCTCCTGACTAAATGCCCAGAATTTTTCTGGGCCTATGATAAAGCCCATGTACTGTGTGTTTTTTCTCATTAACAAAATTGGTGCTCTTGTGAATGAGACAGGAATCAATTCCAAAAAAAATATCTGAGGTATATTGGTTTCAGTGACTGAGAGATCAAAGGTAAAATGGAGATCTCTCTAGATTACAGAAGCTGTAGTCAAAATCACCTTTTTTTCAATCTCAATTGCTCTGCAGAGATCACTTACTGGCTTTACTTCTCATAATTGCACTTTTTTTAGGGCTTCTTTGCCTTCGGGTCTTGAACATTCGTCACGTTGCATGCCACACTGCTTGGCAAAATGGTGTTTCTGCTACAGAGTTTTTGTACACAATAAATTTCTAGGAAGAAAGGAAGAGTCATGTTAGCAATCTAGTGATTCCTGTTAAACAGTTGGAGTCTGTACTTAGTTCTGACCTTAGTATGACACTGATGTGTTATTGTGATCAGAAACAAATCAAGTATTCTCTCTGTGCTTTACATTCTTTATCACTAAAGTAATGCTCTTATTAGCTGTTCTTTTTGAGGTTGATAAAGAATATTTAATATGGCAATACATTTTTATAGCTCCCATGAAAAAATCTCAAAGCTCCTTTCAAATAATTAGCCTAAAAACCTAAGAATTTATTTTGTATATTAATATCAAGAAAGTTCCAACAGTCCTGGAAATGGTTTGCTCCTACATAGCAGTTTTGCTGTTGTTGAGCTCTCTTACGTGAAGATGCTTTGTATTTGCAAAAAAAAAAAATATTTTGCATATTATTAATCTACATTGGCATAATAATTGTCAAACATTCCAGATACATCCAAGAGAATGAAGCTGTTAGTATTCCATCTGATTTTTGTGAAGCATTTTATTTCAGTAGATCAGTAGGCTAGCAGGTAGCATAGAAGACGGCAAGAAAATGAGCTTAACCTGAGAAATATTGTTTAACGTACTTAATAGTCATGCAGATTACTGATTAATATTCCCAAAGGTAAACAAAAGTGAAATGTGAATTCCTTTCATATGTCATGATTTTTTTTTTTAATATATGGTAGCTGTTACATAGTGGTGTTCTTAATACTGAATTCCAGGAAAAACACATAAGAGTTTTTCCTGCCCTCGTCACCAATCAAAGAAATACAACTTAGGAAGTTGCAGTTTTCAGTACTTTTCTCAAGTGTACATAAAGCTAAAACAGGAATAGGCCAATTCGGATACTCAGCCTATAAGAAAAAAGTTACGTGTGTGTGGAAACGCTGGGGGTTCAGTAAAGAACTCCAGCGTAAAATGCCTAAAACGCTTTGTGTTGTTAAGTGTTCTTTTCCCTTGGTCACATATTTGACTCAGTATAATTCAAAACATTTATAGTATTATTGGGTTGTTTTTGTCCAATCAGATGATAACACAACCAAAAACTTGTGGGTTTTTTTTTTTTGTCGTGGTTCTTTTTCATCACAGTAGTTCTTGAACATCAAACTAAAAAGCTGTTATTAAGAAAGAATGTGATGTTTCCTTAATCACAATTCCTCTTCTGAAAAATCACTTTAAGATGAGATACTTTTCCTGTTACTTAATTCAAATCATATGTTTTGGCATAAAATGTATCTTTTGACTGGAGATCTTACTTGAAACCTTAAATTGGCTTTTTTTGGTCCCATTAGTTCTCTTGAATACCTGTTGTCTCCACAGCTTATGTTTGGTTAGAAGCAACTTTGGTCAAATGAATATGAGGGACAGATGTTAATTCTTCCGTTGTGTATGATCTATTTTCTCCACCTTCATAATTTAAAATGTTTAAATAATTGATACTTTTTTGTTTGTTTTTAACGTGGTGAAGGCTTATTCTGTTGTATCCTCCATACAATTTCCAGGGAATGAATTAAGACAGTTCATTCGCATTACTGGTAGTGGTAGGTAGTGGTAGATGTAGATGTCCATACTACAGGAAAGGATGTTCGAAGGCATAGAGAGTTCTTAGTTACTCTGTCAAGGAAACTGAAGTTTAAAGAGCTGCCTGTTTAGCAGGTGGTCCTTTGAATGAAAAGATCATTGGACTGCACTGGTCTTGATAAAAATAAAACATAAATGAAGCCTTTTGAGTCTTGTTTGTGGTCATATGGGTGCAAAAAAAAAAACGTATTTAGAGCTTGAGTTCAATTGATCTGTCTCTTACAGTAGTGTATGAGTGGCTCGTCCATGGAATTTAGGGGCTTTCTGTCATGTTTTAACCACAGCCGGCAGCTAGAACCAGGCAGCTACTCACTCGGATGGGGAGAGTGTCAGAAGAGGATAAGTAAGGAAAAATATCAAACCTCATGGGTTGAGATAAAAAAAGGTTTTATAGGTAAAGCAAAAGCTGCGCACACAATCAAAGCAAAGCAAGGAATTCGTTCACTGCTTCCCATCGGCAGGCAGGTGTTCAGCCATCTCCAGGAAAGCCAGCTTCATCATGTGCAACGGTTACTTGGGAAGACAAATGCTGTCACTCTAAACATCCTTCCCTTCCTCTTTCTTCCCCTAGCTTTATATAGTAAGCATGGCATTGTGTTGCATGGAATATCCCTTTGGTCAGTTGGGATCAGCTGTCCTGGCTGTGTCCCCTCCCCACTTCTTGTGCCCCCCAGCCTGCCTGCTGGTGGGGTGGTGTGAGGACCAGAAAAGGCCTCGAGAGCTGAGCAACAACTGAAAACACCAGTGTTTTACCAACACCGTTTTCATGCCAAATCCAAAACATAGCACTATACCGGCTGCTAATAAAAAAGTTAACTCTCTCCCAACTGAAACCACGACAATTTCGTAAGGTTTTCTGTTAGGTTACAGTTTGTTTTATAATTGCACTTGGTGCGAAGGTGTCTTTCCTGCTTGCTGTTAAGAAAACAGATCTGTTCATAACTACCCTGTGATGAAGTATACCATTTTTCTGGATGTTGGATGGGAGGAAAAGGAAGTAAGGATCGGAATGGCAGAGTTGGGAATCAAAGATCGGAGAATCTCTTGGAGCGTTTATAAGGAAGAAGGAGGCTTGGCTGGTAGATATGCCTGAGGAGTGGGTGAGCAGACTTGTGTAACTGGTTCAGTGAGATACTACCTTCTTCAGGCTTCTGTAAATATAAACTAGAGTTTGTTTGTAGCTTAGTGTCCTTGGCCCTGTCATCTGTGTGCACCCACATCCCGCGCCTGCTCTGGTGAGTACCCAAGAATTAGGAGAAAAAGATTTTTGATCTTGCGTATCTACCCTCTTTTCAGAAGACCCTAGGGTTTGCTTTGAAGATGGGGTGGTGAACAGAGACAAAAACAAATATAGTAAGCCAGGAAAGTTTAGGATAATGAGCTCCAATGTCTCTTTTGCTCGAGACTGGAATTTTACATGTTACACTTATTTACAGTCAACTAATAGAGACATGTAAACTAAGCACTAGCAAATTAAAGTATGTTATGTTGCTCCTGGGGATCCCGAAGTCTGTGATGTGGGTGAGACACACCCTGGGAGGACCATTTAAGGATGATAGAGATAACAGATTCTTTAATCAGTAGCAGAGTAACTTTTATGCTAAGGTATTTTTATATTACTGTAACTATCACTTTCACTGAAAATGAGCTTGAGGAATAGGGGTGGTTTTTGTGAGGAAGACATGACCTTTTTGAGCTCCTGAGACAAAGCGACGTGAAGTTTTCCTTCATTTACCCAAGAGAATGCCTTCAGTTCTAATTTATTTGGAAAGGGGGGAAAAAATCAGAAATTGCTGAAATAGGGCAAGCCTTGTCCAAAATTACATCCTTGTCACCAAGGAGAAACTTGTCTCAAGGCTCCCAATTATCCTTTTCAAGGGTACTTTGGGTAGTATCATAAATTACGTGTTTTGTTCATCTGATTTTTGTGCAAGAACTGCATACTTGTAAATTATTTTTTCCCCTCAACAGTAAAAGCAATAAAGAAGCAGTAATGAGGAGCTTTTTGCTCTGCCCATATCTGAGTGTTCTTTCTGTGAATGACATTTTAGAATTAGGAGTTAACTGTAGTGTATATTGTCTCATTAACAAGCTTACTGTCAGCTCTAAGTGTCTTATGGAATTATTAACTGCTGTGGCTATTCAGACTCTTCCTTGGGTGCAGAATGTCTTGTCAGATTGTGAATGTGAATGTTCTTCTCTTAATGGAGTGAACGGATTTACAACTAAGTTCATAATTTTAGGAGTTCTTAGCTCTGATGGAAAACTTGCATAAATACACTCAGGTGAAAAAAGTGTATGTGATCTGGTTTGGGTATGTAGGATTTTGCACAAACAAAATGTTGTCCACTCTATGCAGTTAGTTTGTATGAATGCATGTGAATTTTTGCATGAACTAGCATAGCAGCTAGTAGCTGCCAGCTTCATCTTGAGCTATTAAGAATAGATTTATAAGTTTTGACAGCTATATACCTAGATTTTTTTTTTTAATTCAAAAATCTTATTTTCTGAACACACAGTTTAAAAGGCTTGAACACAATGCTGCCAAGCTCTATGAATGTAAAAACAAACTAAACCTGAAATCTGGATTAGCTCCGGGAGTTTGCTGTGGAGAGTGGAAATTTGCAAAATAACAGTTCATATTTGTGCTTAAAACTGTGTAATTGGTATCTGAAATTCACCTTTTTATTGCTTAATTACTGAAATTATTTAGTATGTTTCCTCAGGGAGGGAGTCAGTGGGGTACAAAAGGTGGCCCTTTTTTGAGCTCTACTCACAAAATAACTTCTTCACATTTTGAGTTGTTGGAAGGAGACAACATTTGCAGAAGGCTGCCAAAGCACTGTGTGTTCTGTGTTTCCCTGTGTTCCTTAGGATTCGTTTTCCCTGTGGTAAAGTTTAAATACATGCATCAATATTACTGTACCACTTGTTCTGGGTTCCTGTTGATTCACGGAAAACTGTCATCTCTCAGCTGCTAAATTTCTTGCCTCCTTGATGTTTGTTAATTGTGCAGGCCAATGATCCTGCACTGTTTTCTTGATGACCTCCAAAATACTTGTAATGTTTAAGTCGATATTATTAATCATAATTTTTTGTGTTGTGAAGATAAATAGGATGTTTCACACCTCCTAGATTTCCATAATCTCAAATGGTTCTACTGTTTTTCCTTGGCTCATAATTCTAAGTGACTCTTCCCACATTCTCCCCCGTGCACCCACTCTATACCAAAGCACCTGAGGCATAAATTTTAGACTACAAAAACATTGCTGGGTTATCTCTATCTGTAAAGCTCCAGTTGGAGATGCATTTCACATCTTCAAAGAGTTCTCTGATAGTCTAATTGAATCAGTAGTTTGTATTACTTTACAAATCTGAATGATGTAAACTCCCTATTAATGTAGAAGGACTTTTTTCCACATGCAGTGGCAGTTAAATGTGTGAATCGGGGATCGGGCCTGATGGTTTAAAGGCTTGCTAGCAATAATTGTTGAACGTCTGTATCATGCAGTGGAATAAGTCTACAATAGTTGTCTTCAGTAATCCTCATACACGCCTGTAACTTGACGCATGGTGACAGAGATGGAGCTTATTAGCTTGGGCAAAGCACTATGAGAATGAATGTAGTGCTTCCTACCCAAGCTGATTCATGCAGTGCTGAGTATATATGGCATGACGTATTATGGAAAAGGTAGAAGTATCAAATAAAATGAATAACTAAAGTACTTCTATGGTTTGTCTGTAAACTCTTCTGTTAAATGTAGCCTGCACAAATAACAGGATATAGGCTCAAAGTTATTGTATGTATTGAATTTGACATGCCCCAAACCACGTGCAGTATCAGAGTGGGTGGTTGGAACGGTTGTGCTATTTGATGATGTGATTTGTCTGTTTGATCAATACTTTGTTTTTCAGCTCAGCTACTGTTTGTAACCCTATCTGAGGAAGGAAAGATTTGTAGTGTGAACCTGCTTTGATTCTGATTTTAATGTGCTACACAAATACTTTTCTGCAAGGATCCTTGCAGAGAGGTGTTTTGTACTAAGGTAGAATACATCGCTGCCGTGAGCAAAACAAGTTTGGTACAAAGTGCAATTTTTTTCAGTAAAAGACTGTTCTAGATTATCAACTTCCTAAAAGACTTTGGGGAGCTAAGTAGTTCATTTTGACTGTCACCCGCTGTCTGAATCCAGAACTTGTTTGCAGATTTATCACGCTACGTAAGATGTTTCCCTGTGCAGATTGTGTAAGTGGTGGCTATGGATAGAGCAACTATATATGCATACATCCAGAGGTTATGTAAGTACGTGTAGATTTTCTACTTGTACAACAGGTTATCAAAAACCAGCACAACTAAATTAGCAGTCTTCCCATTTTTGATACGCTGACTGATAGACCTAAATTTTCATTTGTCTATTCTTGTTTCTGTGAAGGACTGTAATAGTGATATGCAACGCTGAAGAGAGTCATGTTTCAGTTTCCTGGATTAAAAGTGCAGCCTTGTTTAGGCTTAAACCAGTGCAGAAATTGTTAGTGTTGGCAGGGTCATTGACCTGTAACCTATTCCTACAGGGTACTGTGGCTCTTTGCTATGTGACGGTTCCTTTAGGCCAGATCCATTGATTGAGGCTGCTGTCAGGAGTGAAATCCTGATGCTGTTATTCTCTGCAGGGCCTCAGTGGGCCAAGGACTCAGCTGCCAAGTATCATGCAAGAAAAAGGGCTTTGATATATGGATGGCTTCTGTATTTATTTTTGTCTTCAAAGGGTGACTAATTTCATGTACTTTCATAACGCTCTTCCCTTTTTTTTTTCTGTTCTTATTTTTTTTTTCTTGGTGAGAGGGGAAAGAAGCCAGCATCAGAATACTCAACGTTCAACATGTATGAAGTGAATACATGATGATTTTTGATATTTTGCTTGATACTATAACAAACATGGTATTTGAATGTGGTGTCTACAAAAGAAAGTACTGAGTACTTGTTTTACTTGACCTTTATTTCCATTTATTTAAAGAAAAATGACAAAAATGGTTATATGTATTAAAGATTTGACTGCTTAACACAATGTAATGTTTATTCTTACGCTGCTTAGTTTTTTCACCGCCAGCATCAGAATTAATAAATTAAAAGGCTTTAATAATTTAAAGTGATACATATATTCATATCTCTATGCTTTCTCAGTTCATATGTATAATTCTTGCTAATTAGAATCTTAAGATCTCTATACATGCATCGAGGAAATAACTTACCCTGGAAGAAAAATCTCTAGCATAGCTGATGATGGAAAAAAATGAAATTTTAAATCTTAGACAGACCATCAGACTGAATGAACTCTTCTTCCTGCTTGTCTCGTCAGGTCTATAAACAGAAAAGCTTTCTTACCGTGCAGGCATTGAGCAGACATTACCTTGGATAAAATTCTTCTTTTTTTCTTCTTTCTCAGAATTCTTCTTTGAAAGTTTATTCAAGAACAGGATATACAAATCCTTTTATTTTTTTTTTTTTCTACTACTTCTTTCCTCCCTGCAAAAAACCAAGCAAAATCCAGCCCTTCTGGAAGGAGATACTGTAGAAGATAAATAATTTGTATTTTATAGGCAGAATCATATGCTATTCTGAGTAGGGGTAGGAAAGTGCTTGTACAATCTGTGCCTTTTTGTCTCTGCCAACGAATTTTTGAAAGCTGTTCTGCTATTGAGAATGTGAATTGTTTGTTAGAAAAGCAGTTTAGATGTCTGAAGCTCTGTGGTTATCGTCATACAGTGAAAGAAAATGCCAGTGTAGCTCTTTAATTGTGAACTCTGGGTTCTTACAGAAAACTTAAAGAGATTTTTATGTGTTCTTAGTTTTCTATGTGATTTTTTTTTTTCTTTTTTTAAAATATCTACGCTGCATTTCATTAAGAAGAGGTGCCTATACAACTTTTAACCAACTAGACCAGGCACACCTATTGCCTGTTCTAAAGGAAAGACCATTTTGTTTTACAGGATACTGTCAGCGAGGAGGTCTGTATGGAAATGGTAAAAACCCAAGTGTTGGGAAAAGTTGTTCATGGCATCAGTGTCATGAAAATGGAAGATACAGATCTCCCCTTTCTCAAAATCGGGTCTAATAAATATTTATGCAGGTTACCCGGCATTGTTGCAGATAGCCTTTGTATTTCTTAAGCCAAATGATAGATCTAAGAAATGATTTTTTGGGCAGTGTCAGAATCCCCATGTGCAGTTTTGCTCTGTAGGGTGGTCTGCCAGCTGGGATTTCAGGGTAGAACTAAAACTTTCCGCTTTCCTTCCCCCCGCAGCTCTAAATGCATTTACACTTTGGAAAAGTTACCAATCGGTTTCTGATTCAGCTGTTGAGCTGGATACCAGTAGTTGGATATTGATAATATTCATCATACTGCAGATAGCTGCGTCCATGGCACAATTTTGTGTCTGCTGCTTGCTGCTACTAAGGAGCTGCCTAAACACTGTGCAGGACTCTTGCTCCACACATGCTGCAACAGGTTGCTACAGTTCATACAGGTGTACCCATGACCAAACACATTTTGAGCCCTGTAACAGGATATTTTCTCATTTGGAAGAGTTTGCATTTGAATAGGTGAGACAGAAATCAGGTGAGAAGGAGAGAGGGGAAAAAATCTAGTTTAGATTTAAGCCACAGAATGGCCAGCTCTTTCATCATTGCCTGCATGTCATTGTTTACGTGCTTCTGTGGGACCCTTCTGTTGTAATGTGGTGTCATAAACTAATTTGCAGTGCTGAATGGTAGGGTTAAAAAACCCAGTGTGATTATTCTTGTGTTTATTCATGTCCCATTTAATTTATTAGGATATCCTGGATGGATATTAGGATGTCCTGGTTCCGGCAGGGACAGGGTTAATACCTGGCCCAGCACAGGTATCCCACACCACATGACGCCATTCCCAGTATTTAGGGGGGAGCCGGCCGGGAGGGGAGTTCCCAGTTCGGGAGCAGGCGGGGACGGTCCGGGGACGGTCCCGGTTCCGGTGGGAGCGCGGCGGTGCGGTGCAGTACGGTACGGTAGGTACCCCTATGTGTACATTCCTCTGCCGGTGCTATTGGTGGTGTTTGCCTGTTTTTCTTTGTTGTTCTGTTCAATTGCCTTTATCTCAACCCACGAGTGTTTTGCCTTTTTATTGCAATTTTCCCTCGCCGCTGCGAGAACCGCGTGGTTCTTTGTGCCGGCTGAGGCCAAACCACGACAAGTTCCTAATGTAGCACATCGTGATTCACACTGCTTGGGATGGTAATCCATCCCTGCCTTCCACCCACAAGTTCGTTGCTGTCAGAAATTTCCAAAACCAGTTACCCAAAAACCCCACCCATCAAGTGTTGGAAGGTGGAGTTTTCTGGTAATGAAAACTGTGACAGTTTTCATTAAATGTTTTTGCTACAGGCCTATGATGAACATGAGATAGTTACCTGGTTGCTTATAACTGACTGTTGTCCTGGGAATTGTTATTATAACAGGCTACTTGGAATTACTCAAAAAAACCCCTTGTGCATGATTTTAGGAATATTTTTTTATTATTGGAGAGTAGGTGTGGTATATTAGTTCTTAATGGTTGTGCAGTGTAATTATTTTTTTGTGGCCTCCTTGAGAAGAATAATGACAAGGTCATGTGGGAGGGAGATTCACCTGGAAAATTGTGTAATAAAACTGGGTAACCCCTTAGAGGCCACATGTGTAGCTGTGCTATCCAATAGGAATTATAAGTAACCTGTTGCCTGTAAGCACAACCCATCGGTCTTTTTTTTCCTACCTGCAGAATTGCTCAGATTCACACTTTAGATAGTAATATGCTATCCAAATGATTCATAATCTGTACAAATTGTGCTTTAGCTTTCTAATTCTCTCTGACAGTAGCAGCAAATATCAAATTGATGTTACGTATTCCAACAGCCATCTGAACATTGTACTAACAGACATGGTGTAAGCAAAGCAAATTAATTCAGCTTTGGTAAACACTTTCTCCATCAAATTGACAGTATAGCCGTGCATAGTCTAGCTCACAAAGTTGATTAAACTGCTTTACTACAGCACTAGAGGCTTAAATATCGCCACTAAGTTAGTACAACACAACATGTGGCAAGAAGCCTCACGCAGATGAGCAAATTGGCCAACTGCTCACCTAAGAGAGCTCTTCATTCACAGTCTGAATAGAGTTGTTCAGACGGTTAGACTTAATGTTTATCTTTTGTACTTATTTTGGCAGTAAATAGATTTACTCCCTCTCCCTCAAAAGGCTATATTTATAATTCTTACTGCTGTAGCATCTAACTACCAAATGTGTGCTTGATGCTTTCGCCACAACCAGCTCAGCTTAAAAGAGGCTTAGCACAGCCGTCTTTCCTTTGATGTGTGGTAAACTTGCTGCTGTTCAGCATTCTTGGCTTTTTTATCTGTAGGTTTTAAAATACGTTGTTGATACCTATAATGTATATAGCTTTTGGGCTCAATATAGAAGAAAAATGTATAGAGGAAAGGAAAAAAGTTTAGAAACTGTTTGATGGTAAGGCTTAGTGGCATTCTTTGAACTGAAATTTACACTCATCTTGTAGAATTTTAAAGGTATTTTAACAAACTTGGGGAAACTGCTCTAACTCCATAAATTGTAGTAGTGACTTAAATCTCCCCATCTAAGCTTGCGTAAGCCGGATGCAGCTAAGCTGAGATGTGGTTTCAAAATTGGAAGCCATTAAGTTTAAGAGGTAGGAAGTTAATGCACCTCAGTTTTTGGTTACACTGCTGATCTAATTCAGCGTCAGTCTGTGCTGCTGTTGAAAGGAGTGGTCTTGTTTTTTCCCATCATGTCTTCCTAGTTTAAATCTCTTATTCCTGCTTTTTTCTTTTGTGTTAGCGCTAGCATTTTTGGTAGGCACGTTAGGCCAAGGAATTGGAACTGATCTGGATTAAGAGACAATTAGGTGAATAAAAAAACTAATTGCATGGTCCGTGTCAGAGAGTGATGGTTAAGGGTTCGTACTGTGTGTGGGGTCCCACACGGTTCTCTGTGGGGACCTGTCTTGATCAGCGACCTGGAGCAGTCGGTGCAGTGCACCGTCATCATGTTCACGGGTGACAGGGCACTAGGGAGGATGACCAGGTGACATGCTTGAGGGAAGGGCTGGTAGTCAGGGATTCCTGGAAAGCAGGAGGAATGGGGTATCAAGAACCTGAAGGTACTCAGCAGGGACAAATGCCAAGGCTTGCACCTGGGAAGGAAGAGCCCCTGGCAGGGATATAGGCTGCGAACAGGGGCTTGCGGCAGCAGCTCTGCAGGAAAGGCCCTGGGGATGCTGGCAGGCACCGAGGCCCTGGCAACAGAGTTGGCCAGCAGCATCCTGGGCTCAATTACCAGGCGTGTAGCCAGTAGATTGAGGCAAGTAATTACCCCCCTGATTACTCAGCACTTGTTGCATCACATGTAGGTACTGCATCCAGTTTTAGGCCCCTGATACAGGAAAGTTGCCGATAAATTGGAGAAAATTGAGCAGAGGCTGCGGTGTGGGTGCTTGCCTTGCTAGGAGAGGCTGTGGGAATCGAGCCTGTTGAGCGTGGAGAAGAGGTGGACTCAGTGCCTATAGGGAGGTTATAGAGAAGATGCAGCTGGCTCTTTGTACAGACTAAATTGAAACAGGAGTGATTCAGATTAGATATAAGGAAAAGCTTTTTCACCCTGATTGGGTTGCTGGAGAGGTTATGTGGTCTCTGTCCTCAGAGGTTTTCAAGACCCAGCTGAATAAAATGCTTAGTAACCTGGTCTGACCTCACAGCTGAGTCTACTTTGAGGAGGCATTTTTATTAGAGACCTCCCAAGGCCCCCTTCCAGCCTGAAATAGTCTGTGTTTCCATGTTTCTGTGATCCAGCCAACCTCTTACTGGAAATAAGTCAGTGGTTTGGTGGCAATAGATGGAGAGCTTTGCTCTTCCTTTTAAAAGTGAAGATTTACTCCCTGTCCCTGAACGTAGTCCCTTCCATGTTTAAGCCAACTTCTCCTACTTTCTGTTGCAGTAGATGAGAGGAGCACATGGTGGGTTATTTTGACTTAGTTAAGAACAAGTAATATGTTAGAGGAATTTAACTTGTTTGCTAGCTGGTGTTTAACTATAGAGTGGTTTGAGTCACTTAAACTTTCAAGTGTCTTTCAGGATTTATTTTAGCTATTTTTAAACCACTTTCTATTAAATGGGTGTATTGTGTTTCTAGAGACTTGCCCTCAGTTTATTTTGATGTTAGTTGTACAAACAGGCAATTCTTCCTAGTGGCAAGCTTGAGTCATCATATTACTTAACTGTAAACACAGACACTGTAGACGAAGTCTAGGTGGCATGGATGGTTGTCTCTTATGCTTGCTAAGAACAACACCATTTTCTACTGGTGAATCCCACAAATTAAAACGAAGGGGGGGGGGGAAATTTTCATATTTTTAATAGTAGTAATGCATGTGTAAAATGAGTTAGGGTTATGGTTTCTTCCCAGGATCCATTGCTTGCTTGTCAGTTAAGTCTTATTTACATCAGAGGGAAAAGGGGAAAGCATAAGTCTGCAGCGCTGCCACTGAAGGTTTTAGTGATCAAAGTAAGTATTTACAATTGCTGATTAGAAAGCCCATGTATAATAAATAGACCTAAAGCTTTAAAAGCTCACTGAAGCTTTTGCTCTCCAGGATTTTTCCTTTAAAAAATGAAATACTTCTTGTAAACTAGGAAAAGTACTACAAACCAGCATTATCTTAAATGTTGCCCAAGGCCTAAAGGAGGCTGCATCATTTTCAAAAACTGATTGTGTTCATCTTTGTAGTTATACCTAAGACTTTAAACATTTTTAAGCTGAAAAAAATTAAATTTGTTTTCTCTCTAATCTTGGAATGATGAGGCCTGTGTATGTCATCACCATATTGCTCCATTAAATATTTGCTCTCTCTGAGCCATTGCTTTTTTCTTTTCCTGAGTGCTGAAAATGTGCTTAGCTTAATGCTACTTTATGATTTCCTATAGGTACCTTCCATTTTGCTTCCCTTTGACAGGAATAACCTCTCCTTGGATGACAAATTAAATTTCACATATGTTGCTAATCTGAGTCAAAGAGTTGAAGAGATCTTTTAAAAGTACTGGAAGATCTTCAATGCTTTTCTACTAGGTGTTAAGACCCGATCTGTGCAAAAGCCTGGTTCAAAAGCAGCTCTCTAAAGGTTTGTTGAGATGCAGAATTCTTTGTACTGCCATCAAGCAAATCGGTTTCCTATTTGTATTTGCCGTCAAGCAGATCTAGGTTTCTTACCTCTGTGCTATCTGGTGTTGTTTCCTCCTAGGTACAGCTTTGTGTCGCTGCTCAGGCAAGCGGTATTTATAAGTACTAATAGTACTGTTAACATTGTTTTTTATATTGTAACACTGAAGAAGAAAATGGTAAAATTATCCTGGTGATAAATTATGTTGTGTTAAGAGGGGGACTGTTCTGTGTGTGTCTGGCCATTGTTTGCTCTACTTACTGAGTTTGTCAGATCATCATGAGTAAAACATGTATGTTTCATTTCTAAAAATACAACAGAAAAAGTTACCTTGTTTCATGCCTAGGTTTAGAGTGTTTTAAGAGGTGTGCAAGAGACATTTAATTTCAGCTTCAGGCTCTTGGATCGAGACTTTCTTGGCTTATGTAAGATTAGTACAATAAATATATGAGTAAACTTTTGAAGTTTTTTTTAAATTTAAATTCTTACTCTGAGGTAGCTATTAAGACACTTGAGCATAGGTGTCTAGAGCCATTTTAAACTCTCTGGAATATCATCTCTGTCTCCCTGCAGACACTTTAAAAAGGCACTTATTCTCCTGTGTTTTATGCCATATCTGCAGTCAGATGTTTTGTGTATGTCAATCTAAAATGGCACCAGACACCTGTGTTGGACGATTAAATTGCTTTCTGATGGACTGCTTTGTGTCAGCTGTTTTCGGACAGTTGTAACATGGTGTTGCCTTGCTTTGATATTTTTCAGGAAGGAGAGGGGAAATAAATAGCCAGCTGAGAACTTTGGACCTGTAGAAATAGTACAAGCAGTACATTTACTTTAAAAAAACCCACCCCCAACCAATAAAGCAACCACCCCAAACCAGTAAAGCAACCACAACCAACCATGTCTTGGTATTTTAAGAAGAAATATCAACGCTTGAACTTCGAAGTACAAATGTTGCTTATAATGGTCGCTTACTGTAATAAACAGTTGTAGCTATTAATTGCTTGAAACACAAATGCTTTAACATTAATTTATATTTTTTTCTGTAATTGCTTGCTTAATTAAAAAAGTGTTTTGCCTTTTCATAGACTTTTTTTTTTAAGCTTTTTTTGTTGTT
Organism: Chionis minor; assembly: GCA_013398295.1. NCBI lineage: Eukaryota > Metazoa > Chordata > Aves > Charadriiformes > Chionidae > Chionis > Chionis minor. The sequence goes on along the minus strand of VZSF01006858.1, from coordinate 1,107,840 downwards.
AGTGTTATAGATGTCAGAATAATTCTGAACTGAGTTGTTGTCTGACTTGAACCTGTACTTGTGTCGGGTTGAGGCTGGGTTGTCAGGTGAGACTGGGGGGAGTCTTGTTTTCGTTTTTGTTTTTCTTATTCTGTCTCCCTGCAAAACATTCCAAAATAAGGACAGTGACAGGGGGGGTGTGTATGTGTGTGACTACAGCAAGACAGACTTAAAGTGGATGGAGTTGGGTTTGAAGAAGTTGGTTATATCGAAGTGTGTTGTTTTATCACTTTTGTGGAAAGAACTGTTAGAAGTGGAATGAGCTACACACTGACATGATTAAAAAAATAAAAATCAATAAAGTGTTGCATTTGGAGAGAACTGGTTGCTACGAGAATATGCAGGCAGGCTTCATTTTGGGATAGTGTTTGTAGGTTGTTTGTAAAAACAGTTGTTGGAAGAGCGGATGAAGTGACCTGTTGTAGATAGTTACGTGAAATACTACCTATTGCTGAGGTTTCGTTTTTTTAATTTCTGAGACATTTTGTAAAGCACACTTGGTTTTGCAGCTGATAGATAATTTAGCAGGTAGAAAATAGACAGATCTTAGAGAAGTGATTAAAGTGTCTGTATTTTTACATACAATAGTCATGGAGACTTTTTGTCCTTTCTGGGAAGCTAGAGGACGTGTAGGAATGCAGATTTCAGCCATGGAGATCCCAGGGTGGCCATTTTGGAGAGCCTGGCATCGTATGACATGTTAGCAACCACTGTGAACGTTGCGCTCTAACTCTGTATGTGACTCTTCCTAGTATCTGCTTTTATTTTCTTCTTTTATGTTCCCAGTTTACAGTTTGTTTAAGTTTTTGGAAGGGAATGATTTCCTTGGTGTTATCATATAGGAGGTAATACTAGAGAATTTCAGTTTAACTATAAAAGATGGTTTTCAACTGAAAATATCCTTCAAAAAGAACTGTAGAATTTTATTTTTCTGTTAATAGATGCTATCTTCTAGATTAAATAGTGCTGTCTTCCTTAAATTATAAATAGTTTAAAATGTTATTTAAATATGAAGATAAACTATTTGTTGTCAGTATCTGAAAGGAAGTATCTATTGAAAGGCAGTAGGCTTTTTCAGTTTTCTTAGACTGCAATTGTGTTTAGTAAATTTCTGTTCATAGAAAGTGTGCTTTTCCCCAGGACTTCTGTAAAAGTTTTAGTAATACCAATACCAGCAACAGAAAATCTAAACCAGAAGTGGTCAGCAAGCAAGAGGCACCCCCAGAGAAAACACAGATGAAAGAAGTTGAAAAAAGAATGAATATTGTTGTCAGGATTGTTCTTACAGCTGTGTGAAAGACATCAAGGTGTAGTACAGTAGAAGAGGATAATTTTTTTAAGAGTTTAAGTAGCAGGTATAGAATTCAAAATACTGAATATTCTGTCAAGTTACATAAACTGTAGTCTTTTTAAACTCATCTTTTCTTTGAGGGAGGTTGCTAAGGGGTTGGGGACTATGTCAAGTGAGATGGCTGCCATGGTGTTATGCAACAGAATTAATTTCGACCTATGTTCTGCTTCTCTGCAGAAGAAGTTGAAGAAGAGTCTGAAACTACAATTGAGGTTGATTTGACTGATAAACAGAAACATCAGTTGAAGCACAGAGAGCTCTTCCTTTCTCGCCAGTATGAGTCCCTTCCGGCAACACATATCAGGTAAGAAAAAGTAAATCTCATTTATCTGTGTGTTCTGTTGAGGTGGATTGCCTGCAAGTAGCCCACCTGCTTGAACACTTCAGCCTTTTTTTGTCATGCAAAAGGATGTGAATGATCATAGCTGAGTTGTGCCATATTGTGCCACAAACTGCTTTGGAACTGACTTTGGTTTTTTGTTCTGTTACTTCATGTTTGAGCAAGGGACAAGAGTCTCAGAGCTCTGGCTTGCCGATTAGAGCATCAATTGATAATATGGTATAAAGTCAGTCTGTTCCCACTTTGCAAGAGGTTTTTTTCTAATTATTATTCTGCTGGCCAGAGGAACTTTGACGGTTTTGTCTGCCTAGGGAAACCACAGATGGGTTTGGAAAGGAGACAGTGACTCAGTGGTCAGATCTGCAATTTAGGGCTGCACGCAGTTAAAAATAAAATCACCCCAACTTAAGTAAATGTGAAGAAGTCATGATTGAGTTGGGCTAAATATTGCAAAAGCATTTCAAGAAATGTTTTAAATTGCCCTAATGCTAATGTAGGAAGAGGCTTGCTAAAGCCCAAAGAGGGTTTGCTAATCTTTTTTTCTGTAAATGATGTAAGTGCTCGTGTAATCTATTTAGCAGTCAAGAAAATTTTTTTTTTGTGTTGGGTGGGGAATGATGTACCTAAAAACGAAAAAGAGCACAGGGACAGGGAGGAGTGAGTGTAAAACAAGGGCTCTTGCATTGCATTCTGAAGGAATTCTTGTTTTCTCATTATGTCCAGCTCCCCTCAGCTGTTTCAGACCATACATGATGAGAAGCTACCAAAAAAAAAAGTGTATATGCTCCAATGGCAGAAACACTTCATATGTGCATATATGTTTTCTCTCTCATTGGCACATGTGTGGCTTATCTTTCTGACTGCCAACACAAAAACTGGAAGTTAGAAATTTTTGTATTAATTTCCTGTACTTGATTCAGCTACTTGTTCTCTGACTTTGAGAAAGTCATTTAACTGTCAAATCTGTGCTTCTCCAACTACAGCATAGAGATAATAATCCTGCACAGTTTCTTTTACTTACTTTGACATTTAGATATTGAAATAAGGTATTCTCTTTGTAGAGAGAAGATTACATAGAAGTAGTACTGTAAATGTCGTCTTACCTCACAACTCGGGGAGCAAATACAGTAGAGGTTTCCAGTATATACTTGACAAAGAAGCCAGAAAAACACGTGAATTCATAGTGCATGCAGCACTGCACAACAGGCAAATGCAGAGTGATGACTTGCATCTACTTTTCGGACCAGATGAATGCTGTAGGGCTGTGCTGTCACGTGTTACTAAGACCTTTACCAGATGAATTCTGGACCAAGCTTTATGTAGTCTAATGACGTTTTAACATTCTTGACTCTATTTTAAAAATAAATAAGAAGGAAAATACACTGCAAAGTATTCCTTCTTTAGCTTTTTAACTTACGAAAGTTCAGATTCTGTGATTCTCAGTAGTTCTCTTAATTTTTATTAATTAGCTTGTCCCATAAAAGAAGGGTGGGAATGTTGTGAAGGTGGTACTCCTCCAACTTCCTCCTCATCAGTGGTCCAGAGTATCCCAAGGATGGAGACTCCACAGCCTCTCTGGGTGTCTGTTTCAGTGTTTGACCACTGTCATGGTGAATTTCGCCCCCCTCCCCATCATCTAATTGGGATTTCCGTTGTTGAAACTTACTGTCTACTGCCTCTTGTCCTATCACACTGAAAGGATCCCAGCTCTGTCTTATTTATATATCTTTTCATTAGGTAATTGAAGACAGCAGTAGGATTTCTCCCTTTAGTTGTCATACCTTAGGAGTGAACAAATCCAATTTAGTATATCTGCAGACTTGCTGAAGGTGTGTTAACTTTTTCAGATTGTTAATAAAGATGTTAAACTGTTGGCCCCAGTATCAGCGCTTGAGGAATGCCTGTGGTAACCAGCTGCCAACTGGACTTTGTACCACTCACTACAACTTTTCAGCGTAATAGTCTGGCTAGGTTTTTTCCCAACCTTATTGTCTACTTACCTAGTTCCATACGTTACCAGGCTGATTAAAGGACACTATGGAACACGCTGCAGGCCTTGCTAAAGTCAGGGTAGGCAACATTCACTGCTGTCACTGATCTACCAAGCCAGCCGTCTCCATATCGAAAGCTAGCAGATAGTCGTGCAATAGAAGTCTGAATAGCTCCATCCTGTGGGCCTCTCTCTGCTCTTATCACCTGCAGTTTTAGCCCCTAGATAGGAACAATTGGGTTTACAGGAGAAAATAAATGGTACAATGGAATAGAGTGGAGAATGGCAATCAGTTCTCTCAAGAGTAAGAATACAAAAGCTCCATCGCTTTGGAAGGAAGAGGAGAAAGCTAGGTGATTTTGAGAGAATGCAGGAGGCTGAGCCATCTATAGTTGCTTTTGACAGCTACAGATCTTGAACTTTTACTGACATCTTCATCCAAGAAAAGAAACTTCTGGTTGCCTTTCTGCTTGTAATTTAAGAGAATAAAATAACTTTTCCTGGTGTGGAAATGTGGCATGTTTTTACTAATATACTACTACTGCTTTCATGTCGTCTTTCTTCTTTTTTAACTTTACTCTTTTTTACATTTTTTTTTTAAAACTGGCACAGAAAATTAGAGCCCCACCCTCCCCAACCCGGTGACTGAGATTACTTTTATTCTAATTCACAATTACAAATACAGTATTGTCTCATTTATACTCCTGGTGCCACTACTTTATCATTGAGATGCCTTGCAGTTATTTTAGCAGGTTAGGTTTCTTTGATGTGCAAGTCTAATTCTGAAGCTCTTTGGTCTGTAATGTTGAGGTTCAGATAATTCTGATGTAGTTTATTTGCTTTTGAATTACTGAAATAATTTCCTTCCTTATTCTTGTATTTTTTATGTTGTTATATACATTATATATAACTCTTCTTAGATATAATTTATTTGGTTATAAACGTTGGGATTTTTTTAGACATCATCCGGTTTCCCCTTTGCATTAGGTGTTGCTTTGCCATTTCAGTAGCTTTAGGAAAGTGGTATAAGTTTTGGCAACAAAAAAAAGGCCAGATTTAGAAAACACTTAGAAGCAGGTAGTGTAGTATTAATTAAACAGGACAGTGCTGCTTTGTGGATGCAGTGTTCTTGCACTGGAATGTATTTAAGAAGATGTAATTGCCTAGCTCAGTGCAGCACCTTTCTGGAGTGATGGCATGTGGTACAGGACAAGCTGATGTACTAGTTTGTGTCTGAAAAACATGCCTGGTTACCTTAGTGCCTACTTGCAAGTTTCAAGTGCAACTATTCCCTCCCCTATCCACTCAATGGGTAAGGTTGGTAGCACCCCTCCAGTGAAGTTTCTCCTTCCTTCCTAATCCCTGCATGTTACAGATGCAGTTTTGCCAGGCACCATAATCCCCAGATGTCCCTGTAGCAGAGTTACAGTGCCAGCCAGGCTCGCTGAGTGCTCTCCTTCATCAACGTCACGCAGTAAATGCACCCAGAATCCAGGCTGATGGCTCCTGTAAGCAATGCCAGTCCCAGAGAGGGGTTGGGTTGAGCTGAAGTGCTGTGTACTTTCGCTTGGGTTTTCAGAGATTTGAGCATTACCAAATACAGCATTTTGGAAAGGCATGAGAAGGCACAGGAGGAAAAAAATGCTGAAATTTGTCGTAAAGGTGAAATTGTTTGCCTGTTTGGCAAAATTCACCGTCTGCAAATGGTTATCTTGTTGGAGAGATGCACTGGTTTATCTGACTTGGGCTTTAAATTTATTTTTTCGTTCTTAAAGTCTCAAGAGTTAATAGGTGATAAGCAAGTTTAGATTGCTGTAAAAGATTGCATTAACTTCTAAGATTAACTTGTAATTGCTTTTAAATTTAATACTTGATATGAGTTATGTAGAAGAATTTATCCTTTGGGATTCATTTTGCCATTTCATTATCTTTGCTTAATTCTTGTTTGCTAATAACTGTGTTTCAGTCTTGGGCTTGTGGGTTTTTGTGTTTTATTATTACTATTTTATTTTAAGTGTTTGGAAAGCATACATAAGCCAAGTGTTCTCAGAGGTTGTAATAAAATCAAGTGTGAATCTTTTCGGCTGCTCTATGATGTAATCATTAACACCTCCCTCCTTTAAAAAAAACAAACAGAGAAACCAAACTCATTTATGCAAAGTAAAAAGGGGCTTGTATGCAGAATTTGACTAAAGTCAATGAGAATGGAGAAAAGTTTCAAAGAGTGGTGGCCATTTGTGAAGGGGAAGGAGGATTTCAGATACATAATTTTATCTGGCTGTTGGTTGATACAGTTGGGGGGGGTTTGTTAGGGTTAAGGAATAAACCGCTGCTTTGTCAAAATGCTTTCTTAATTGCAGCAGGGTGAAAAATATTTATCTAAATTTTTGAAGATAAATTTGCTAAATTGCTCCTGTTCAGCAATCTTTCTGGTAAGTTAAAGTTTGACTACAAGTTTGTAAGAGTTCTTCCCTGAGACCAAAGAGCCGCATTGGGATTGTCATGACCTCTTCATTGCTCTTTTACATGATTCAGGCCACACAATTTTGTTCAGTTACTGTTGATGTGATCCCAACTGTTTGAGCTTGAATTAAATTGTATATTTCTTGAGACATCTATACTTGGTTGAAAAATTTCCAAGTGATGGATAATCTACCATCTTCTTTACAGTTTTCTCAGTTGCTAATTATGTGTGTACCTTTTGCTCTTCTTGGGCACAATTTCAAGATGCTGAAATTCTTGCTGAGCTTGATTTCTGGACTCATTGTAGCTGTGTATCATACCTGTGCATTATGAGCATGTTTCTTATTATGGAGATTATTCTAATAACTGTAATAAATCTACACCCCAATCTTTAATGGGGAGTATTTATTTAATCTTTCATTCAATTAACTGTGTTTCTTGTATTTCTTAGAGGATGATATTTGTTGCTTGCCTTCAGCAGCAAATTCAAGCTTTCTGTATTCCTGTGGCCTTAATTCGGCAAAACTTTGTAAACTGTGATTCTGAAATCTTCTTTCTAAGTTAAGAGTTCTTCTCATAATACACTTTATTTAAAACACAAACAAACAAATCTCAAACTATTTTAAGATGCTCTCAGCTTGGTTTATTACTTCCGTTCCCACACAGACTTCCTGAGCCTTTTAAAGATTGTAATTGTACAAGATCATCTTATTGAAAGCTGATCAGTATGACTGTGGAGAAGGTGAATGCTTTTTGCTGAATGCCTGTGCATGTGTGACATTAAAGAGCTTTCAAAATAGTCTGATCGCGAGAAGGGTTCTTTCATTTTTATCAAGAAATTTGGAGCATCTGCATATTTTTACATGGAAACATACAAAAAAATGTACTTAAACTTCTGAAGTATCAAGCTATAAGAATCTTGGTTCCCCTCAGTTCTGAAATTGTTCTTTGTAGTAGTTTAATACATTTTTACTCTGGTTTTTTTGTGAATATTTTGACATCATTCTTATCAGTAATGCAGTCCAGAACACCGTGTCTTACTTTTTTTTTAGAGTTTGATGTTTTTTTCCTTTTTTTGGTGGTGGTTTTTTATTTTTTAGGGTTTTTGTTGTTAAATTATCCTCTAGCTCCTGGGTAGGTTAAAGTAGCTTTGGTTGGTACCACTTTGTAGACTTATTCGGAAAAGTAGTATAAGTATGTGCAGTTTATAAAATTATATAATGCTTCCAAACTGCTTATAAGAGTGTGATGCTTTTTAGATGCATAATAAATGACTCGGTTCTGACATACAAATTTCTTTGTGTTGTGCTTTCTTCTTCATGATCTCATCAGAACTCACTAATATTGCTACTTCAGACAACTAAGGTGTAGAGGAGTACTTTTTTCTGAATGTGGGATTCCTTCATTTAAAATAGACCAAATGATCTGAAGCTCAAGAAAGATAGGACGGGTCATTTTATAGAAGTGATGTTGTGACTTTTTAAGGCATGGCACCTTAGAATTTAGTGGTATTTCCTCAGGATTTGTAGTTTTGGCGTTCTTGGCAAACAAGAAGCTTCTGGCAAATAGGGAGGATATATGTATGCATTTATATCCCTCGTGTGTGTGTGAGAGAGATACAAATTTTACCTAAGTTTTTAAAAGCTTACTTTGAGTCTTATAAGCACGATTTATTTTCTGGCATAAATCAGACTGCATAAGGAGTGAATCTACTTTGCGTAGGCATGCGCTTATTTGATGATTTGGATGGTTAAGAAAGGAATTCTTCCTTTCTGGATTTTTATTTAGAGCAAAGGGGCTTCAGAAGCATGTCTGATTTTTTTTTTTTTTTTTTTCTTCTTTTCCAATAGAATTCAAAGAATTGTAACATGAATTGAGATGAAAATTCAATCTAGGCTGGAATCTTGTTTCCAGATGTGATCAATAGCCAGTATTAGTAACAGTATAAGAAAAAGTGTATTTGTCGGTGGAAGGTTGTCACTTAAATTCCTGAAAATGAGTACAGGTTTACCTGTAGTGACATAATTACAAAGTAGGAGTCTTTCATATGGTGCAAAACTTTTAAGTTCAGTTGCATGGAGGGATGTGCATTGCTTCTGAGCTGGGCAAACTTGTAACGTCATGCTGAAAAATCATTCCTAACAGCCTCCTGTGGTTTTGTTCAATACATGTGCATTGCTGCTCCTGTGCTAAAAGGTAATTTTTTTTTTTTACTTCTTAGCATGAATTAATCCCTAGAGGAAAAATATCAGTGACTTGAGTTTCCTACAACAGTTTATAGAAAGCATATATACAGTTATGCTTATTTTGAGATATCAAAACATGTAGTTATACTGTGCCCTGACCAAGAAAAGATTTATCTCTCTTCGTGGCACTTAGTGCGTTGTTCTTTCTACTCAGTGTTTTCTTGCAGACCCTTCTCAGCTACACAATACAAGATTTAGTCAGTAATGTAGGCTGGAAAAATATTTGTTTAAATTGAGTTTTAAGTGACAATGTGTTAAAGCTTGTTTCAAATGTGTGTATGTTCATAGATCCATGCATTTACCTCTTAACATTTTCTACAACTATTAAGGTAAGATCTTGTGGTAGAGTTGTTGAATGCTTTGGCTCCTCGGCTAACAACTTAGTAGTTTAAACATACAAACTGTGTAAATTGTTACTGAATGCAGAGTCTCCTTTAACTTTGTCCTTTGTAAATTTGTTTCACGTTGGAAATGCTTTTTCCTGTTTAGATTGTGACTAGATAACAGTAGTGAGGACTATATAAAAGTTGGAACCTTAAGAATATGCAAAAACTTGAACATTATCTACAAATTACTTTTAAATCCATGTCAGTTATGCATGATTGCTCCAAGTGACTGCCTTTAAATCTTACCAATTTGGAGTGCTCAAAATCAGCACTACAGCTCTAATTAAGATTAAAACTCAGCATTTTTTGACTAAAAGCCACATGCGGCATAAAAAGCCTGGGCCCTCCATCTGATTTATGCATATGTTTAGATGCCAGGCATTTACTGGTTCATTTAGATGTACATAAATCAATTTGCTGTGCATTCTGTTTTTAATTTTACTTGAGCAAGCCTGTGTTAATCAGACAATACTGAGTTATTGATCTGTCTTTTGGCCACAGATACACAATCTTGTACTGTTTGGGAGATTGCTGTCATTTTGTTGGAGGCACAGATCCCAGTAGTATTCACCTATAAAATGTTTTTTGTTGTATTTTTTTTCCTCATCTTTGAGACGGCTCTCTAAATGAGCAAAGCCAAACTCAAGCCAATTAAATAGGAGTCAGTAAAATGGAGATCTTTCTTCTGTCAATTCTAGATGTTGATTGAATATTTGAGAAGTCAAATTCCAGTTAGGGGTTTGTTGCACAGTTAAATCACAATGATGATGCTTTTATTTTCTTGTTTTTAGTGTTGTGGAGTAGCTTGCTCTCCAGTTGTAAATATCTTTGCAATCTGAAGAACTTAAAATTTGCTACAAAGACTTTGGTACATGTCTGGCAGCATCATTCTGTGCCCCTTAAACTGCGCTTAAAAGTACAATACGCAAGTACTTTTAGTATTGGCTTCCCATAATTGGGGAAACAATTTTGTATAATTAGCAGAAGCTCTTTGGACTCCACAGTTCCTAGTCTGTGGTTTGGTGATGATCATTGCAATTTAGACTGCTTGCAAGGGATCAAGACTTGGCTGAAAGTGGTTGTTTGATTGGAAATCTTCAAAACACTTTGCCATTTAAGACAGTTCAGGAGAAAACTTTTTTATTTAAGGTAGCCCTCTTCTCTACTCAATATATGTACCTTCTTTCCCCTTCTTTCCCTGTATGTCTAATATGGGAAATGTTGCTCTCCAGTTCTACTCCTGCACAAAACCTTTCTACCCTTCTTCATTATGTACCTCCTTTTTAGTTTAGTCTCTGGTTGTCGTTGAAGTAACAGCATATGTTAAAATCAAATCAAAAGCATAATATTTCCTAATATTCTCTCCTGTTATTTTATTCTTGAACTGTCTAGTTAGTGACTCACATTTCTGTGTTCTAAATATCTGCTGAGAGACCAATGTTTCTTGATGAAGATCAGCAAGAGACAATTGGTATATCTGTACAGAATTACCCAATACTGCCATATTCAGGAAGGCAATTAATAATTGTTAATAGCAGAATCTCAAAGTCTATGGGGTCATGCCTGCTTATATTATTTTCTTTCTTGAACTTGTATCTGAATGCATATGAAGCCTTTGACTTGGTAGGAACCCAGAGCAATGATTTCTGACAGTTCTTACACTTCATCAATCTAACCCAAACTGCATCTACCTTATAATAGGAAGCCTCGATGGCATGATACCATACCCATGAGGTTGCTATTTCCACTCTTATGGTTTGTCCTGGTTAACAGGACATTAAAAAAACAACTAAAAACAATGTGCTCCACGCCCCTGAAAAATAGGGAGGGGGGAAGAAAAATCCTTATGTTCACTGCACCGAGACATCTACTACCTACCATGATGTCTGGCATGTCTTGCCATTTCTTTACAATCTTCATTAGTGTTTCTGTGCTTTACTGTTTCAGTTGTAGATGGTTAGTGCTTTGGCTGTGGCACTATATGGTCCTGGCTTTCTGCTAGGAATTCTTTTCTACAAGATCATTAAGGTGTTTTTTCCAAAGTAGTATTTTAGAGTATTTTTCTGGAAAATGTTTGTATTATTGTTATTATTGCTATATTGTAATAGCAGGAATTTGCTGAAGTATGGAAGCAGGTTGTTGGTGTGGAGGAATAGGTCCTGATGAGTGTAAATGATCAGGAACTGTCAACCTACTGGTGGAGTCACCTGAAAGATACAAAAAAATTTACAAGCAGATGAACTTCTAATGAATGGGAGGGAAGGAAGGTGTAACATGTGAAAACAGCTTTCACATGGTTAATGCTTTAAAGAAAGAATAAAGTTACGAGTTGTAGCTCTGGTTCCTAGGACAGGGGAGGCAATTGAATCCTGAATGGTTTATATGATAGAGGCTGGTAATATCATGAGCATATATTTAGGTGAGCTTTGTTTGGTCTCCATTTACTTCAGGACCTCTAAATTAATTATTACTGCTGACTGATTAAATACTACAAAAAGTTTTGTTCGTATTGTTGTCAGCTCAGTGGAAGAACTTTTTATTTGTGACTGGTTTAAACACAATGTACATGTAAGAGCAGAAAAGATTCTGAAGGGACAATTTAGTCTCATCAGAATTAAAGTGAAGACATAAAAGTTTTGGGGTTTGTTTTGGGTTTTTTTTGAGGGGGAGGGGAGGCGGGGAGGATTGTTGGCTGGTTTGGGGTTTTTGTTTGTGGCTTTTTGTACATTGCTGAGGTATCCAAAGCTTTCCCTGAACATTCATACAGGATAAATTTTGCCTAGTTCTGTAGGAAGTAAAAATAACTTTTATCTGTATTTTTAGTTTGACAAAAATGTGAAAACAGATATGTAATCTTAATATCACTGAGCCCTTCTGATGCTATTGACTAGTACTTCACCCTGTTGATACCAGTTAAGTGAAGAATGTTGGTTGGTAGAGGAGTATAGCTTGAATCAGTTGAGTAAGAGGAAGAAGGTTTCATATCTGAGTAAATGTTAGACAATTTTTAATTTTTTTTTCTTTTATGAAAGCTGGGTAAATCTTTGTAATTTTTACCTTCGTTTTGTTATTTTTTGTGACACATTTCAGGTGGGAACCTCCACCAATAAAACAATGAAACTATGGCATTATACTCTACCAGTCTAAATAATACTCAAAACTTTCAGAAATCTAGTGTCTTTGAAAAGAGCGTGTAATTTTATTTTGGTGTGTAACTGATCTCGGAATCTGGTAAATGCAGTGTATATTCTCTTTCACTTTACTTGTCTCTGTAGGTACCTAGCTGCCACTTTTTTCCTCTCTCTAGGTTAGAATATTCACATTTTGTCCTGTTATGTTGATTCTTTATTTGATACAGATCCATCTGTCCCAGTTATCTGAAATTGTTCAAAAACATAAATGAATGAAATTCCAGAATACTGTGAGGAGGACGGTATTACATGTAAATCTGGAGAAGCTCTGGTTTTTGAGATGCATGCCTTAGAGAAAGAACTCCAGGTCTTCTTGTAATGTGGGTTAAACCACATTAACTTTCTTTCTTGTGCTGTGGGATTATTACTATTGGAAGAAAGGGCGCAAGGTGCAGTGATGATTGGGAGACAATTTAGGGACATACCACTGCAAATCTGTATTCACTTAACGTTATTTCCTAGGCATCCATGATTGAGAGATGCCAGAGGCAATATAATAAGCTAGACGCTTGATTCAACCCAGTAGACCATTTACAATAGGCTGAGAGGAGTTTCCTCTGATGGAAAAACAGGAGAAAGAGGAGATACATAAACGGTAGGCTTTTGTGTGTTTGGTAAAGATTCTAAATCATTTGTAATATGTATTTCAGGGTTCCAGATTATAGAATCTGGTAACTGTAATACAGATAATTTTTTCTAATTTCAGCTTTATGTAATTTACCTGTTTCCAAATGCTTTTTTTCATTTTAGCATGGTATCTACTACTTTGTCTGGTATCGTCATTTTCTGAGACTCTAGTCCATGCATATGAGATATCACTTAAGCGTATAAAATGTTACCTGTGTGTGACTCCAGCTATTAGATGGTTAAAATTCCGTACAATGAAATGTAACATCAAATAGAAATTCAACCACTGAAAAAATGTGCTGGAGGGATTAATCTTATCTCTTAATGAAATAAATGAAATTTACCAGCAATAAGGTATAAGGTCAGTCAATAAAATACTCTTGCAGTCTCAATGACAGTGAAGGAATACCTCTGCAATAATTGGAGTTAAATAGGGGTAGGCTGTCGTGGAGAGAGAGCATAGTAGAGGTATATGGAATAGAAGCAAGCTGGAAAGGTAAACTCCTGTTTAACACTAAAAAAAAATTAAATAATTTGTTAAAATAAAGTTGACAAACTGACTTCATGGTACAACGTATAATTAATTTTTAGCAGTGAATGTTCTGGAATTACCAAGGCCAAAAGCTTCAAAACCCATTCAAAGACATGGTCAAGGAAGGTTTCCTGCATCTCTACTGTAGGAGTCTTTTCCTCTGCTGTTGTACTCAGATTTTTCTCGCACACCTTCCCACCGTTTCTCTTTGGTGGTGTTTTCCTGCCAAATACTGAGGTGAAGAGCAGCAATTCAGGAGGCTGTATATACTGCAGACTTAATGTGTGGTTTAACTCCATTTTCTATGATGTGCAATGGTAGTGAATAAGACATCAGCTGGGTACGTTTGCTTAATGATCAGCTGTTAACAATTGGCATCTAATGCTTATGGTTGAGCTTAACAGACAACATTCATTGAAATAAATGACATTTTTTACAATAACTTCTTTGGTGTGATCTTAAAATCAAAGGGGTCTCTGCAAACAATTATATTTTCTATATTTGTGTGCTGGTCTGTTCCAAAGGAGAAGATGGGAGAAGGGTGTTCTGGGCAGGGGTCTTACAGCCATGTATATAAGGCCACTGGAACCTCCTAGTAAATACCGACTAAACTGGTAGAAATTTAGCTGCACAAAATATAAGGTGATGTATTTAAGGGGTCATAAATATATATTATTATAAAATCATAGTCAGTTGAAAATGACAGCATAAAAAAATGCCGGTTGCTAGCAAGATGATTCAGCGCACTTAACATTTTTCATCCATATCTATGTGTGTTTCTTTAAAATACCATTTGTTAAAAATAATTCTGCAGAGTATTTACAGAGAAGTCAGAGGGAGAGGAATTTGAGGCCGAAGGAATGTTGGGGGAGAAGAGAGGGGAGAAGATAAGGGATGTGGGTAGTGGGGTCAAACTCCATTGCATTACCTGCATGTGTTACACATGGGCAGATCTGTACCACTGCTGAATAACTGGCTTTCTCCTGGCAGCCTAGACAAAAATGTGGTCGTTAGCATTTTTAATGTAGCCATAGAAGAAATTAATAGAATTCCACCATTAATTATTAGAAATCATTCCATACTTGACATTTACAGGCCATTGGTAAAACCTTACATTGGTTCTAGTTTGGGTTATTTGTTTTCAAATTAGACACTGAGCTTACCGGAGGTGAGTCACTCGGAGGTGATGTTTCATTCATCCAGGCTTTTTTCTTAATTGTATGTATATGTATTGTTTGCCATAGTACCTCTTGTTCCTTCATTGCTTCTCTGTTTCTGAAACTGTGTCCCACTTCTCCAGAATTCTTACATATTTGAGCGCTTGGTTCAGTACAGCCGCTTGTTTGTTGCTTTGGTGTTAATCTTAATATCTTAAAGTATGGCAAAGTGCAGTTTACTGTATTTTTGATGTAGAAGTTTATAAAGTATGTCTAAATTATTTTCTTGCAAATAACTTTTTGACCTAATAAAAATGTGACTTTAAAAAAGTAACAATTCTCGCTTCTGTTTGTGTAGGGGAAAATGCAGTGTTGCACTTCTGAATGAGACAGAGTCTGTGCTGTCATATCTGGAGAAAGAGGTAATATGTGACTTCTATTTGGATAAATATTGAGATGGGGTTATGGTTTTTTATGGCTGTATTTTTAATAAATAGGCAAACAGTACTTTGAAAATATTTTCTTGAATGATAAGTTAGAAAAATGATGTTGTTGAGAACACTGATTTTTAAAAGTGTTATTGGGTAAATATTTAATTGACATCCCTAAATGATGGGTTTTATTATAAATATGGTTGTATTTAGACACTAATTATTTCAAAGTAATTCATATGATGTCTTGCAAAGGAGAAGCATACAGACTCTTCCCTGTAGTGGATACTTAAGGGGGAATTCATATGGTGCTTTTTTTCATCTTTTTTTTTTTTCTTTTTCTCTTCTTCTTTTCCTAGAGGTGTTCTAGAAAGAAGAATGTTCTGTAGTCAATGGACAGAAAGAGCAAGAGAGGCTCCTCTAGAGGGCAACTTAGCATAGGAGTTTAATTTTAAGGGCTCTGAATTATTGTATGGAAAATGTCTCCTCGCCTTTCATTTTCTGTGGAAGGAACTTAGGGTGTTTATCCTTATCAGAGGGGAAGAAAATTTCCCGAGATAATTGTATTGCAAAATACCTTTCAAAATAACCATATTTTTCTTCGGAGTGTCTTAGTATAACATCAGGCAGACAGTGTTTTTTAGCAAAATTAACATGTCTTTATTTTTAAATTGCTATGCCAAAACCACTGATAATCAGTAAAAATGTTTCTGAAAACAGAACTTGCCCTGTACTTCAGGTGACTGTACCACATACGCCAATACGATTTTTGTGTAAGCCCTTTTCAGACACTGACAACATTTTATGCTTTCTGAGACTAATTTATAATGCAAAGTCAGTGTGGTAGAGATATTTAGGAGAGGAAACATGTTAAATTCCAAACGCAGTTAAAATTAATTACTTTAACATCCATTGATTTATTTTGATGTATGAATCTTGTTATTACTGCTCTGTTTTAAAAAACTCCTAGCAATGAGGGAAGCTTCAATTAGCGTTTAAAGTACCGATGAAACATCTGCATTATTTAAAATAAGGATTAATGTACTAAATCTGTCAAAGTGTGCAAGGGAGGGGGTGCTTTAATAATTTCCAAATGGAAGGTGATACAGATTTACAAACTTAATTTTAAAAATTATTATGTTGTTGCAAATGTGTGTTCTTTTTTAGGATACTTTTTTTTATTCATTGGTATATGATCCATCACTGAAAACGCTTTTAGCAGACAAGGGCGAAATCAGAGTGGGGCCTAGATATCAAGCAGATGTGCCAGAAATGCTTGCAGAAGGTAAATATATGATCTTTGATTAGTTGAAAAAAAATTCTCATGCATTATTACTTAGGCTGACTTTCTGAACTAAACTAATCAGCACAGAGGCAGAGAAAGTAAAATAGGAAGTCTTTGAAAATCGATGAATACCAGTAGATATTATGAAGAAAGAAAAAAAGGATACTTGAATAGGTGTTGAAAAGACATTGTTTGTTTCCCATTTGTGCATAACACAACTTAGGCATTCAGTGTTTGTTTATTTAATTGTACAGTCCAGTTAGTTCTTTGATACAGGCCTCATGGAAAGATGATGTTGAGGACCAACCCATTTTGTCTAATAATAGCATGGTAGCAAAACAAATGAAAAATATATTCTTTATCTCCCTTTTCAAACAGGTTCTGCATAAAGAATGTGTGTCTTTGTGTTGTCTTATTTTAAATATTGGCTTCCATCAAAGCATCTTGTCTGTTTTGTAGGAGGATTGAAATAAATGTCTCAAGCCTTGACGTATCTTTAAAATCATTAGTATTTTTTAAATTTTGTTTTATTTATAATCTATCACAACTAGCTTTGCCTTAGTCTTTTGCTAGGTAAGAACTTTATTTTAAACAAAATTTCAAGTACAATATTTATTTAGTGTTTGGATGTTATTTAAGAAGCGTAAGTAGCTGCATCTTGTTATGTTTGCAATTATATTTATTTAGTAAATTTTAAAATGAGCTGGCTTTGTCGGTGAAATGTGTACTCTACATTGAGTGCTAACAAAACAAAAAGTTTCCTGAGAAGTATCTAGACATAAATGCTATTTTCAAGTATCTTGGTATTTATTGCTTAATAAGAAAAGATTATGTGGCAGAAATATCACTTGCAGTAAGTCAAAGGAGTTCTGGATGCCCCAGATGTGTTTGTATGTAATCTTAAATGGTGTTTTCCATTCATCATGGGCTGCTTTTTTTTTTTTCTACTATTTCTTTCATACAAAACAAGCATTAGTTCTACAAAACTTATTTAATAAACTGTATAAAACAAGAAAGATTTGATTTCTTTCAAGTGGCAGAGTAGTTTACAATGGATGCTGTTTAGTAGCTCACCTGCATTATTATTCTGACTCTTCTTTAATAACCAGAAATAAACCATAGGAAGTCTTTTCCAGATTTGTTTATAAGGCTCACAGACTTGTTTCAGAACAAGTTTATGTCTAGAATATGATGTACTGCTATTCTTCCTGTAAAATGTGCCTGTGATAGGGAAACAAGTAATTATGTAGACATGCCTATGCTCAAGAGGAAAGCTTCCCAGAGGAATAAGAGAGACATGACTGTCTCAATGTGTGTGCCAAGTAGCCAGGAAGTATTAATGTGCTTCCAAAGTAGCTGGTTGAATTGTTAGGTTTTCAGGATGAGCTGGGGTTGTCTGCCAGACAGGAAGTCTTTTTCTACTGAATTCTACTGCTTAAATTACTAAAGACGGAGCCTAAATATGGATCAGTGAATACTATATATAAAGTAAATGTTTTTCCTATGGAAATTTTACTTGTGTCATTTTTTTCTAATGTAATTACAAATTTATTAAAAGTTAAGTTACTGGGTTCTTCTGGAGCTTAACTTTGTGAGGTAAATCCTTGAATCACTAAATGAGTAGACCTTTCTCTTGTGTCATGAAGACAGAATTTCATTGTGTGTTACTGTCTTGTTTTTCTCACACCCTGTTAATCCCCAAAGTGCAGTATGTGATGCAGTCTTCCTGCTGTCTTTAATAGGCAATAACAGTCTATCAGTTATTAAGATTCAGTAACACCAGGTTCTCCACAAACCAAGGATCTGTTGGTATACAGAGCACTTCTTCGGCAGTTTAATTGGATTAATCTGCACTTATTTCCAGTGGCTGGTGGAAAAAAGAGCTTGGGTTTAGGAGGATAAAAATGTCTGAATTACTGTAGTTTTGACTGATTGTTACCTGAATGTTTCCATAGCATTCTGACCTCCAAGGAAGAGAAAAAGATGATTCAGCTGTTACTGTGTCTTTATGTAAGCTGACAGCCTGGAAGTTAATCCATTCACTGTCAAACGTTTTCATTCATGAAAAAAAAATCTAAACAATGTTTAAAATTAATAGAGTAAAATAGATACGTTTGTAAAGGATGGGATTCTGTGAAGAGTTCTGAATCTAGAAATACATTTTTTAGCCTGTATTTTTAAAAGTGGCTAATGATCTGTATGTCCAAAGTATTATGGCATAATGTATGACTCTTTAAAAGTGTAGAGCCGTCACCTGTAATTAAAAGAAAGAATTTGGACAACTTTGAGTCATTTAGGGATCACTTGAGAAAAATTAGGTCTATGTCACCTTATGATAGTATTATATAATAAAATAGGAAAACATTGCTAACTTTATTCACACACAAAATTTGTCATGCGAATTTTCATGTAAAGGAAGCACACCTTTTTTGAAGGTTGTTGGTAGGCATATTTTGTTCTGTGAAAATCCCCAAAGCCATTTTTAAAAAAAGACATTTGGAAAAATCGAAGATTCACACACCATCAGTTATTTTATTTTAAAAGTTGCTAGCATATAAATCCAATTCAAATGACTGAAGGCATGTGAGTTCAGATTAGCTTTCAGAAGTCGGTCACAAAGTGGCTGAAAAATGAAAAAGGTTCTTTGAACTGTGAAAGCCCTTCTGCATCTTCTATAAATGTCAAATTATTTTAATGTAAACACACTGATGTTTTCTAGTAGTTTAAAAATTCAAATTGCTCTGTACTGTGATAATTTATGTTCACTCTGAATGGACTGCTGCCTTTTTTTCAGTGTTTATTGGAGAACTATATACTTTTTGGTTTTTTGTGGGAATAGAGATTTTTTTTTTTTCTTCCTTACGTTCCTATTAGCATTTTTCTGTCCTTGAATAAGACGTACTCCAAAAATCTGGTGTTTAGGCCAAACTTTGGATAAAACAGCATACCTTCCCTCCACGGCCCTGTCCCATGGATGAATTGGGTAACTTCGTATGTCTTTGTAATTTTCAAATTGAAAAGAAGGTTTACTTTTTAAAAGACTAAAAAATTTATTAAAATCAAGATACATAGCAAAGTATTACAGATCCAGCTTTTTCAACTTGGAGATACTTTGAATCATAAATGATTTAAAGAATTACAGTAAACAAATAGAAACAAAGTTTAAATCTGGTTGAAAATGCCCAAGCCTTGTTTATCTGTACTGCTTTTGTTTGTTGTGCTTTAGCTAAATCACTTAGATTATACATTTAGTGAAGACTATAACTTTGGAGAAAGACCAGACCAGATTTCTTTCAGCAGCCTCTTACGAATTTTGTTATGAGCATCTTTGAGAGTAAAACTATGATGAATGTTGTCGGCGTCCATGTTTGGGTCCCCTGGTACAAGAAAGTTATTAATACCTGAAGTAAGCTTGGTGGAGGCCACCGCACTTTTTGGGGCTAGAACACTTGGCCTGCAAGGACAGGCTGAGGGAATTGAGCTTGTTCAACCTGTAGAAGAGGTAGCTTCAAGATGGGGACCAACAGCAGGGACTGAGGGGAGGTTGTTCAGAAGACGGATAGGTTCTTGACAGTGGTGTGTAGCGGGAAGGTGAGCTAGAACAGACATAACTTCAAATGAGAGGTTCAGAACCGTCATGAACAGAAATATATTTTTTTCCCCTATGAGGATGGTCAGGTGGTAGACCAAGTACCTAGGGAGGTTGTGTCATCTCTGTCCTTAGAGGTTTTCAAGACCTAAGTGGATAGAGCTCTGGTCTGACCTCACAGCTGAGCCTGCTTTGAGGAGGAGGTTGGGCTGGAGACCTCCTGAGATCTCTTCCAACTGGAACCGGTACCACTATGGTACTCCAGCTTAACAACCTACTGACAAGATTCAGCCCACAGTCTTCTGCCTTTTATCCTGGAGAAGTGCTGCTTTATCTGTAGAGGAATAGTTGGAACTGGAATTTTAACTCGTAGTAAACAAGCGTGTGAGTGAATAGTTGTTTAATCGATACACCTTTGCTTCAAAGATGATCTTAGACCAAATCTTCTTCGGTGCTTACCTACAGTCATTTTTCATTAAGAAAATCTGCAAGAAAAACCTCAAACTGCTACATGGTCACCTTCCCCCCAGTGATGATGCTGGGTCACGGATAACTTTTTTGTATGTTTAGTCATTGCCATTAGCATGCTCAGTTGCAGCTGACTTTTCCATAAAGGCTTGAGACAATATATTGAGCTTTTAGCAAATCTCAGTCTAAAAATACAAGGAACACCCAAAGATTAGGAAGTGCAAACACTAATGTTAAGCTAACAGCAGTAATACCTACCAAAAACTCTTCAGTATAATTAGATTATAATACTGCAATATAAGAATAAGTATAATATATGCATAGTATGATTCAGTTAACAGAGCAACTACTAACCTTTAAAAATTTTGTTTCTCTTCTGTAAAAACGTGGGGTAGTTTCTGTGATTTAGCACAAAACCACCAGCTAGAAAATAGATCGTAGAGTGAGTTAAACTCTGAACTTTCTCTACCTGTCTTAAGTTGTTCAGGTGGCTGAAGGGCATCTTTGGGCATTCAAAGATTCCCAACCTACGTTATCCTGGGCAGTAGTACAGTGGTAGCTGTTTGCAACTATCAGTGTGCATGTAAGAATGATTTACTGCTAATTAATTGCCTGTGTATAGCGGCAGCTTCTGTCAGCTCATCTGGCTCTGCTCATGGCGCCTGCTGTATGGATGCTGAGTGCTGAGCACCTCATGTGGAGCGAGAGATCACTGGGCAAAACAGGGGCATGTCAGAGTGGGAAAGGTCATGATGGAGGCGTGAAGGGTTGGGGTTCATAAGCAGTTGGTGGGAAATGAGATGTTAGTCTCTGTGCAGAGATACATGGAGGGAGACAAGCATCAAGAGGTTGACAGGTGTGGTGGGAAATAGTTAGGTTTAAAGATTCACCTAGAGAACTGGCTACTAGTATTGAGTACTGCTGGTCCTAATGGAGTGCTGCTACCAGTAATGGCAAACTGTTTGCAAATCCCTGTTTTAATTAGCCCGGAGGGTTGATCTTGGTAGAGTCTCTGTTACAGGGATGTGTGTGTACTGCTGCATAGAATTTTTCTCATGCTAGTGTCCCTTCCCAGCTGCAGTCCCAGCCCAGTGCTGCTTATCTGTTTTATTTAGGTTTAAAAGGAGACCGCTGTGTTCTGGTGAATTCTTTACAGATCAGGAATCTGACATAGTGAGGTACTTTCTGGCCACTTAAAGCAGTACAAAGAGTTTGGACTTGTCAGGAAAGAGGACCTACCCCCTTACTAAGACATAAAGAGGAGCAGAAATTGGAGTCTCTGAAATGGAAGAAGAATTAGCCCGTAGGAAAGATGTTCTGTTCAAAGCCTTTTTTTTTTTCTTTTTCTTCTTAATAAAATTGTAAGCTGTATTCAAGGTACCTGTATAAAACCTCGGAGTCCCTCTTGCACATCTGAAAATATCCAGAGAGCACCTAGAAATAGCACTTGCTGTGCAGTGGATTCCATTTCTTGAAGGCAAGGCATTTTACAATTAATGAAGTTCAAATAGCTGAGCGCTTAGTAGGTAGAAGGGGAGCACTTGGGGAAATATGAGCTGTAAATTTTGGGTGATGTTCAGAGAACTTGTATCCAAGACTTCTAAAACTTCTCTCTGCTTTGAAAAAGAACAAAATAATTTCTTTAGTGGTACTTCTTAATATCTTCTTTGTTTTTTTACTACTTTCTTCGACACAGTTGTAAGAGCATGTTGTTTTTAATACACCAGATGTTTCAGATAGAAAGTGTAAAACCCAGAATTCAAGCCTTTTAATGTTTGGGAATATTAGAATTCCAGGATTTTAAGCTTAAAAATTGCTACAACTAAAGAGATAAATAGGAAACTCAACTGTTTGGATTTTTAACATGAAATAACAGAATGCTTAGACTTAGTGTATTGCATTTTACGGTTCTTTAAATGCTTCCCATTATTTTCATTTAATAAATTAAAAAATATGGCTTAGAATAATGGAATCCAGCTGTAATCTCATGAGGAGGGATCTGTTCTGTTACTTCATGGTACATAGTACTCTCATTTTTTGGAAGAACCACTGCTGATTTGAAAGTCACTCATACTAGCCAGAGACCTGCAGGAGTTGTTTGGATGGTGCAATTGATTCTCCTGTCAAAAGTGTGTGTGCTGAATTATATCTGTTAGTGTTGATGTAGTTGCAATGATTTCATTCTGTTGTGAGAAGATAAAAGTCAGGCAATATGAAATATTTTTTTAAATATTCCGTATTCTAATATTTAAGTACTAAAAATCAGAGAGTCATGCAGTTGTTAAACTTTGAAGACAGTTAATGTGAAAGCTTGAGAAATGTGTGACAGGATAAACAAATATTGTGCCTGTCCTACCAATTTTCAGAAAATATGGTCTGTAATTTGTGCTAAGTGATCAATCTTATGACAATTGCTGTCTGTGAGAACTGGACACATTAATACAATAGGCAGTTCTTGGAAAATAGAATTCAGAAAATACTGCCTCTTTTTTTCCCGAGTTTAATATTTCACAATAGTGAAATACTATTGTAGTGTCTAGTCTTTTGGTTTTAACTGGCTTTAAGAAATCATGAGGGCTGATTATTTTGAGGACATGTAGTCCTGAAGTAGTTAATGTTTCCTTTGTGAATGAGCCAAATTGCAATTCCAAGAATAAATCGGTGGATTTAGTTTAAACACAGTTGCTTAGGTACAGTCATGAAAGAATGAATTACTTTCCTTGGGCACACAGAAGGCGACAACTGCAGCAGCTTCAGGCTCTTCGATGAGCTGTATGTTGGCATGTGAGGAAAAGATTTTCAAGGGAGAAGCTGTCATCTATAAAGTACATTTTTGGATGGGGTGGAGGAATCTGTTTGTGTAGTAGCTTGCACACCTCTCTTGTTCTACATAAGCAATTTGTGTGTTTAAAACCAGATTTCCTGTCAGCTTAAGATGACCTGGCTGGGATTTTGACAGCAGCAAAGTAAAATTCTGTTACCAGAACTACCTTCAGGAACAAGTATGAAAGGAAACTTTTATGCCTAACTTGCATTTGCTTCAAGAAGATGCCTAGGAACCTTGTTGAAATCTGTTGCACCAAGTTCAGTGTGAAATGCATTGAAGCTTCAAAGTTGTCGGAAAATGTAGTAAGTCAACAGGAAAATAAATGATCGTTTCAAAAGATCGGTTAGAATATGCCAGAAGCAGAGAGAACTTTGAGAGCGATTGGTTCAACTAAAAGATGATGGCTATTTTAAGGAAGTTCTCAGGAGGAGTGTGTGGAGCAAAAGATACAACAAGCAGATTCAGGAGTTCCTACTTGTGGAAATTGGAACAGAATGCGAGACAGGAAAGGTGCGGTTGTGCTAACCCAGTAAGAGTTACCTTTATGGTCAGAGCAGAAGTATGTTGCCTACACTTGATTCATCTCAGCTGAAGATGGATATATAAAATAGATCAGAGGATGTTTAACATTAGATGAGATGAATCTTGACAAAAGTAATACACTAGAATAAAACTCCTGTTTAAGTGTACTCAGGTGTATTTTGTTCTCAAATAGAGTTTCTGTTGGTTGCACTTTTTGACTTTGAGTTAACATGAAAAGTTTTACTATAATACTTCTAAAAGACGAAGCTGTTTCATGAGGGTTAGCGAATTTGAATATGTGTAGTCACTTGTCCAATTTGCAGATTATTTTTTTTCTTGTTATTAAGTTCAGTGGAGTAAATTTTTTATAATTAACTGTCAAATGTATGGTCATCACAAATAGCAAAATACTCTTTACAATGTTGTTCACATCAAATTTTAGTACGGTTATAATAGCCATTACATCAGTCTTGCCAGTCTCTCCACTGGGGAGGTAAGCTAGTGATTTATGTGCTGGGCAATTAAATGCATGTTTATAGACTTGTTACTAGTTTTACTATACATTAAATAAACAAAGCATATGTAAATGGCCTCTGTGCCTGTTTTTGATAAAGGCTTCATTTACTTCTGCCTAACCTTGCAGATGCAAGGGAATCCTGTAGTTTAGGGTTGTAGCCACGTATACTGCAGAAACTCAATTAGGTATTTGGAAGCTTTGCATTATAAAACATAGTGGTTTATGAAGTCTTTTCAATAATGTTATTTAAAAAATTTGTTGCCTTTTGGTGCTATTTGTTGAGGTTTTAGGTGCATGTGTAATTTTGATCAAACAAGCAGTTATATGGATTAAGTTGGTTCTTATATGCATATAATACAGTATTACTGTATAATGTAATGGAAATTTCTGACCTTCAATTCTCAGATCATTCACAACTTCTACATTAACAGTCAAATGATAAATTAGAAGAGTTGGAAATTGTGTTGTTTAGCAATTACATCTTTTAGAAACTGTTCAACAGTTGAGGTGAGTTATTCAGGTTGTTCTGGTGGGGATTGTTGGAGTGTTTTGGTTTGTTTTCTTTCCCCCCCCTTCTGTCCCTGCCCAGAATTGTAAAAGCAGGTCTACTCTTCTGGAAGAGAAGTCAGTTGGAGTTTTAGTCTTCATAACAAGAGAGCCATGATTTCCTGCTGTCTCCAGCTTCTTGAGGAGACTTAAGCATGGTCTGTGCTGTGTTGTTGCAGTAGAACGTTGTGCACGATTGCTGTCAGAAAGATCTCTTTATTAATAATAGGTGTAGAGCCTTGGCTGAGAGTGTTCAAATACTAAATGAGTTCTGTCGTGTAGACAGTCTTATGAAGGGTACAGTTATTTATTGTATGCTGTGTATGTGCTGCTTATCCCAAATAATGTATTACAGTGAGCACTCAAATTGCCTTTCAAGCAGCAACATCTTAGCGTTTAATTGACTTTGCTGGGTTTTTTCTACCTCAGGAACTTTGCTTAAATGGACTTATTGTAAGTTCACATTTTTGTTTCCTTTGCTGTTTTACTGTAAGTCTGTATTTTTTTTTTTCCAAGTTTATTCTGTAGAAGATGAAAAACAAATACCGAATGCAGATGAAATGTGTTTTTTTTACACTTAGGATAAGTCAAAATACATTTCATCGTAAAGAAAAAGCTCTTCTCTAAATTATATTTTGTTTAAATTTATGGAAATGAATAGCCATATTTATCTTAAGAATACTATAGTCAAAGGGAATTCGCATGTTCATAACACTAGGTTTATGTAAAAAAAAAAATTGCAGGACTAGAGATTTCATTTTAATTTAGTGTGGTTTGGGTTTTTTTTTTTTGAAGAATACAGTGTCTGTGCATCGCAGTATCTCTCTTTCAAAACAAGATTTTTCAATATTGTTAATACTCATATGTAGTATGGTACTGTTACTATTTATACACAGAATAATTTTCACTATGGTTTGCTGAAAACTGTGTTACCTCGTGTAGTTATTTCAGGAATTCAGAAGAACTGTTGCAGTCTTTCTGTATTCAGATTGGAATAGATGCTAGACCACTGTACAGTGTCTCCCAACAAAAAAAAAAAAAAAAAATGGGGGTGAGGTGTGAAGAATCTTGGTGCAAGTCACATTGTACAAGTTTATTCACAATATATAAAAGGAGTACAAGAAGCCAATTCCAAAAAAACCATGAATTTTGGGTATCTTTTCAATAGTTGAATACTTGTCTGATGACCTTGTAGTTTTATGCAATATATTAATTTAGGTCATTGCTTTTAGAATTGCTGTAAAAAGCTAAAATGGAAGGACTTTATATTATTTCATTTCTATAACAGTGGGGATTGTACCTAAATGTGATTTAATATAAAGACTATAAAGTGAGTAATTGTATGATTTTGGGACATTATGTCTCCATGTTCTCTGATCTGTAGAAGTTGCTTTTTGCATACTGTTCTTCAGGGGTTTGGAAGAGGCAACCAAATGTCCTTTCTTCACTGGACGTTCCCATAAGCCACTCATTCTTGATGGAGCGTTATGGAAAAGTTTGTCATTACTGCGTGGTTACAGTTTAGTTTATTCTGAGCCCAAATGTAATTATTTCCATTTATTTCTAGGAATTTAGAATGTGATGAATTAAAGCTCTTTTGAGTGCTTTGCGAGGTCTTGTCTTTTCGTCATCAGTAGTTGATTTATAAGCACTGCAATGCTAAGCACTGAGAGAGCTCTAAGATCATTGGAGTTGGAGGAAGTTTTCATTCAAAAGGGATTTTTCAAGTGAAGAATGACTTAATTTTTTTAACAGGCAAGTGTTTTGGAGCATAGGAGGCGATTGGACTATGCATGTTTTATTGGCTTGGAAAATTCTCAGCAGTTTAAATTGCTGTAGACAAATAATGGGTTTGTATCACCTGGTGTCTTTCATTTATAGTCTCTATGCATGTAGTCGTTATATAGTCTACATTTTAATTTCTAGTCTTTATACATGCATTATGTTCATAAATTAAGTTTTACCAGAAGATCAGTGTAGATGTGCAACTTGTTATCTGAATGACTAATGGAAATCTTGAATATATATGTCAGGCAAGTTAAGGGGCGGTGGGGTGGGTAAATTGTTCAGTAATTGAAAGGTAGACAGATAATTTTCCTTTTGCCTGCACTTTTAGAATAATCTAAGCTTTCTCATGTTAGTCAGAGAAGTTATAATTCAGGTAGGGCTTTTTTGCAGAGTTGAGTGTAAGTTTTTGAACTTTTTTTTCCTGTATGATTTTTGACTATCAGTACTGGTGAGAATCATAAATCATTAAAAAAAAAATTACAAGACTTCTATGTCTGCAGAGCTTTTATAGTGAGAAGGGTTGTGATATCTGTTAGTTAAGATCAACAGTCAGCTGGCTGTTTACCGTGAATTCAGTTTATGCAGAGCTGAATTGATTAAGTGTCAGTAGATAAAGTTGGTACATCCATCTGAAAGATGTCTTTCCTGCTATACTTCATATAAAACTGCTTTTCCCAGTGGCCATTAGTTTGACGTTTTGTAACCTGCTTTCTTAGTTAAACTGACCATGCCGCCCCATCAGTTGTTTGGTAAAAGCTGTGTGATGTGCTGTGATAATTAACCTCTGTGTACGAATGTATAATTCATTTTATACGGGATGAATATGCTGAGTGCTTTAGAGGGGAACTAATGAACTTTACATTTAAGGACAAGGCTCACATTTTACTTTAGATAGACTCAATGTCTGGAACTTTGTTCATAGCTAGACAGTATGAGAAAATGCTATGTGATGCTGTTTTTCTCATCTGTAAATGAAAGAAAACGTTTGCAGACAAGCAGTCTAAATATAGCAGCATGAGAAGGTGTTTCATGAATTGAAGCTTCATTTTCAGTAATTAGTTCCCTATTTTTACAATGTTACGTTGCACATGAAGCTACGTTCAAAAAGACATTTGGGATTACCTGCAGTTAGTGTGCTGCCCAACAGTTCTGACAAAAATCTGATCCTGTATTTCAGTAACAGAAGTCTCACTGTGTTTAAGAACTGACAAATAGCTCTCTTCTGCATCCTTGCAGTGTAGCTAAGAGATACTCCTGTTTCACAGGTGTAAAACTGAAGCACAAAGACGGCAACAGTGGATTTTTTTCTTCCATGTGTGCCAAGCTTTAAGAATATAAGTATCTACAAATGCCTTTGTGTTTATGTGCTTAGTTTATCTAGTGAGTCTGGGTGATTAATGCACGAGTCAAAACTTCTGGCTGATATCAAGAGATTGTATCAAGCCTTGAATGAATGCCCATTATAGAAGGAGCTCTGTGGCACAAACTACTGGTCTGGTGTCCAGCTGCTGTCCATGGATACATATCTGCCTTCTTACTATGACCAAAAAATCACGACTACAGATTTTCTGTCCTGTGTGCTTAAGGATCACATGGTTACCTCCATTTTGCGTTATCATGAAAGAGGGATTCACTCAAAGCTGAGCACTTCATGTGTTTAGTTTCTATGTTTGGATTGAAGTGACTGCTAAATTACTTTTTAAGAGGAGAATTAAAAGGTGTTTTGAAAAATAATGGAAATTATGCAAAATACAAAAATAAGATGTACCTAACAAATGGTGTCTCTAAAAACTGTCCTCCTGGCTATTTTTCGGTCAGATACCTCATCAACTATTTGTCATTGAAAGTGGAATTAGCATTGTTTCCCTGAAAGCCATTTTAAAAAAAATCCAGCTTTTACAGATTTCATACTTCAGGAGGATACAATATTCATACTTACAAGGATGCAATATTGGAGCATTGTTATATGTCTGTAAAATTAAGAGAATTACGCTCTAAAAAGTGTATTGCAAGTTATTTTCTTTTAGTGGGATGTTTTATAAGAACAACATAGAATCATGCTGAATCTAATGTACTAATTACCTTGGGGCTATATATCTGCAGGAAGTGAAGTCTAAAAGACTGATTTAGTAGCTCTTTGATTTCTTGTAGTTCATCTTGACTGCATTCAGTTAAAAGTTGCATTTCGTTTACTTGTGTTCTGTAAAATTTTTCTTACAGTTGTCTTCTGATGGACAGATCATGCTTTCCTTTATTTAAAATGACCAACTGAAATGCAGAACTTTATTCATTTAAAAAAAAAAAAATAACATTTTGCTTTTTATTAAGAGAACTATAAAAAGTAAGGCAGTGAATGATTGATGAGGCGAAAATCAGGCATATATCTGGCCATCTACTAATGTTTTCCAGTAAAATTAATATTCAGGATTAGATTGACTGTAATAAAATTACAAGCAACACTCAAAATAAATTGGATACGCTGGTATGTTGTACCAGCCATTCAAAAAAAATAGCCTAGCACTTCTAGAAGCTGTAATTGGTATGTTGGTGGTGGTGAAGAAAAGTAACACTTACAAAATAAAACCTAAGAACTGGAGTTTGTAGTACAAGGAATGAATATTATGGCAACATTGATACCTGTTCAATTTGAGTGTCTTGCAGTTCTGTCTCAAATTCAACAATATAAAAGATGAATGTAGAGGTGTTAACAGAAGTTGTGTTGTAGTTTTAAAGGGGTCTGCTATGTTAAAAATCCTACAGTGCAAGTAGCAGGCATGATTAACCAAGGACAGACAGCTCAAGGAAAACAGGGTTTTTTTATAACTACTATTTCGAAAGGAGACCTCTGGAAAGAAGACCTGTTTATCTTACGTGGTCCTCCTATACTGACTCTTTCAGCACGTTCGAAGGAAGTAAACATAATTTTTATTCCTGAAATCAAGTTTTCAAAGATTTCTACAGCACTGCTTGACTGCCTTCATGATTTGATCTGTTTAGGTTACTATTCTTCCTGTTTAAGTGATAGTGTCCTGCCATGAGGAATGAAGCATTTTTTGTAAGTGCAGTCTGGCAGAGACCACATATCTTCTGGAAACCTCTCTGTCTGCTATTGTTGCAGCAATATTTAATATTGCAAATATTACATTATGTTTGCTTGGAATCTTTTGGCATGGGTGTTCCATTGACCGTATCCTATTTATGTCTACTGCCATTGCAAAATGCTGTTTGGCAGTATTTCAGATTTACCTTTATCAACAGTTACAACAACATTCTGTAGTTGCAGTTGTTTATTTACCTTTAATTGAATTAAGACATGTAGTATTGCAAATTTTTTCAGCTTTTTGCAAACTTGATTGAAGACATCAACGTATTTCGGTTGAATATTTGTTCTGTGCTTTCTCTTTGTGAGATGTATGCCCTGCCTGAGTATTGGGTTTTGTCATACTTCTACAATTCTGATCTGCAGGATATGATGTTCTGAAACTGCTAACTAACATTAAAGATACTTAAGAACTATATATTAACAGATTGAAGTGCTCAGAGATTATTTATAAATGGTAGAACATCACCCACAATGTGTCTGTCACAGATGGGAAAAAATGAATGTATTGACAAGTGTGTAGTCCATTGAATAAGTTCATAGACCTAAAATCCTGCCCAAGATTGCCAGAAATTAACAGTTTGTCTCCAGTACTGAATGTGAATTATCTTGAACAGAAGCATAGTCGCGTTAGGCAGGCAATTCGTTATTGCCTGTGTATCAGAAGAAAGTAATTTACTTTGTTTTTCTGCGAATGTGCCTGTGAAATTTGTTCCTGAAACATTAGCCAGACAGCATGGTGCAGTTTTAACTTGTGTATTTGGTAGGGATAAATATATACCACGTTCTCATTTCCTTCTGGAATGAATGTGCTAGAGAAACTTGCCATATATGATCAGATTTCAGAAAAGCTAGTGCTTGGCTTGCAGTCTGCTTCCAGACTCTTAAGTGTACAGGTTATTTCATGTCTTGATGATAACTATGCACGTTTAGACTGGCGGTTTTCATTAAGTCATAAGAAATAACGCAGACTAAGGTGATCTGTGTACTTGGAGAGGTACCTACACAGCCTGGATTTTCAAAGGAAATGTAACAGTTGTGTTTGTTATCAGGTTCTTAATCTTGTAATAGCTCATAGAAATACTGGCATCTGACTAAACATGGGAGTTTTTCACATGTCCATTGAAGGAAGAATGTGCTCTTATTTGAAAATAGCAAGGAAAGACAAAGATTCTAACTTCGCTTTTGTCATCTGTGGCCCCAGATGTGTTGGCCACATCTCATAAGTAAATCTTCTCGTACTAGTAGAATGTGTTGCCTGTCTAATCAGCCTCTCAGTAGAACTTACTGGTGTAGTAGTCAAGCCAAGATTTAGGCTTCCCTACGAACGTGTATCGTGTATCTTCATACTTCACTGTTCTTCCAAGCAGTACAAATGCCATACACTTTTGATAGTGAAAACAGGATAAATTATACAGGGAATCATCAAAATACGAGATATTATTAAAAAAAACCAACACTACCCTTGTTTCAACCAGACACAGGTGCACAAATTGCTCTGTTCAGACAAATGGAGCTGGGAAATCAAGATGTAGTATATAGTAACTGTCTTGTGCTGTAGACTTATACATTGTTTTCTAAGACACTATAACTAGTCAACATATACAGCAATGTTAATACTATGATTTGTGAACAGTACAGATAATGTAGTGGCTGACAGCAAAAGGTGAAAAAAAATGTCGTAGATAGCACTGTTTCATAATTTTTGTTTTGGGGGCATAGAACACAAATTGGATAGAATTTAATTGCTGAATAAGTGTAAGTGTAATAAGTGTAAAATTAATTTTAATATGTCTTAAGTGAAACAGTAACTTTGTTATAGTTGAGAAGCTATCTATAGAACTGTTTACTTAGGTTTTGTTTTCAAGTTTATAATCACATTTTCTTGAAGTTCTTTGATACTGCACCTCCTAAGAATGCCTCCTTAAATTGAAATGCTGATGTTAAGGGAAAATACTTATTTTACTGATGCTGCATTATGGAATTTAATAACTGCTGATTGTTAAGTACTGTGTGTGTGTTTAAAAATGTACAATGTCTCTTTTAAACATAGTACAAGAAATACACAGAGAAAAACATTGTGAGTAATAAGTGTTTTGTCCCATCTACCTTTTGACAGGAGAATTAGATGACAGAGAACAGGCAAAGCTGGAAGTAAAAGTATGGGATCCAGATAGCCCCCTTACTGACCGTCAGATTGACCAGTTTTTAGTTGTAGCACGGTAAGATTAAAATCCTCTAATAAAAAAAATTCCTTTTCCTAATGACTATTTATTCCCCTATATCGTGTTATTCGTTTGCCATTTTGTGAGCCCTTCTCTTTCCCGCAGTTAGCTAAAAGAGAAAATCAGACCATATACTTCTGCATGTTTATTGAAGCTACCAATACAGAAGAGAGAAAAAGGGAGCGAGTTTTGGAATAATGTTACACTGCCTGAATTTCAGGTTATAGTAGAATTTGATACTTTAAATGTAGACATCAGTCTGTTTTCCCTTCAGAGTAAATGAAACAGGCTGTCAGTGCTAATATTTCAGTCTTGTATTACAGTACTTGGAATTTTGTAGTCTAATATAAAGTTAAGAGTAGAAATAAAGAGGATGTTAACAAATTAAATGGATGCAGAGCTTGCCCAATTTACATTTAAGCTGAATAATATGCAGTGCAATTATTTTGTATGAACGTTGAAATAAAAGTTTTAAAGTAATGCGCTTCATTAGTGAAAAAAGTCTGGTCGGTTCAATTTTATAAATTAACATGGTTATGAAGATTTATGGGAGAAACATCAAAGCCCTTGGAATTCAGAAATACCTTTAAAAATAATTTCTCTTTAAGCTTTCAAAACTATAGAATTCTTACTGAGGGACATCTCAACATTCATAAGACACAGCATGTTTCACCTGTCCTGTAATTCATACTTACAAATATAGTACAAAGGTATTGTTCTAATAATGACAGAGAACTTCTAATCACAGATAATGTAGGGGTTTTATCCTGAATCACTCCATCTCCTGTATTTTCTGTAACCTGGTTGCGGAGCGTAGCCTCAAATCTTAGGCAAATAATCCTTTTACGTTGTTTCCAGTTTCTGTTCTTCATTCTTTCTCCCTTTTGAACCGAGCATTTCCGGAAGGAAATAAAGAGAAGTTGCTTTATTTTTTTCCAGCTTCTGTGTGTGGTGGAATGCGTTGCTGGTTTGTGTTTTACAGTTCAGTGCTGATCCACCTGGGTTTCTTCTTCCTCCCCCACTTTGTAGCACTGTATCTTTTCTATACAGTCCTAAAAATTGCCTGCCCCTGTTGAATTTCCAAGGAAGCCAGAGGGCTATAGGTGTGAATATGCATCTCTTCAGAAGATCACAATGCCTGGTGAATGCTCCATAGAACAGAAGCCAGAAAACAGAACTACTTCTACTGCTAGCTATATAGTATCTGGATATATATGGGTAGACTGTTATGGGGAGCCTTAAAAGTACCATCTGTGTGGAGATTACGTGCATTTTTCATTCATTGCTTTCACATCCCTCCACTCTCCATGTTGCAGCCACTCTGGGGAGCTGAAGGAGTATACTGTGAAGCTGAAAATGTTCCCAGAGGAGTATAAGCAGTCTACTGGGAAATGACAGGGAATAAATGAAATTTTAAGAGAAAAACGTTCTTCTCTCTTTGCCCCCTTATTTAAGACATCCTGTGTAATGCTGTGCCCTGGCCACGATTGCATTTATTTAGAAGTTGATAAATTTCTGTAAAAAAAAGTTTCTGTTACGAAGGGAACGGGTCTTGGTCATAGCTGGCTAATTGTAGCTATCCAAGATCTTGTGGCAGGCAATCATTAATGACCATCTGTAATCAGGTATTGCTCTGGTGCCACTTTATTGATGTTCTTCCACAAAACTCCATCCGTCTTCATAAGCTGCTTTTGAGGTGACAGAAACTATTTCATATATACCTGTATTCACAGGCTGCAAGATAACATTTCAGTTGCATTAAGTGCTTCTGAGACAGATTTTCTGCAATTTCTGGAGAAACAATTCTCCTGTGATGATTGTGGCAGCTTTAAATTCTGTATGTTGTGTGTTTGCATGTAAAGGCTTTCATTATACTGAACTATTAAAAGCTGCCTGAGTAACAGTGGAGTTGGTATTAGGAGTTGTTAAACTGTGCTTGCAGACTCAGAAGGTATTTCTGCTGTGGCCTAACTGCAGCTGACTGCTTGGTTTCCAGTGAGAATGGTATTTCTCTGGTTCCTGGAAGATATGTTTAGTTTTGCAAATTTGAAATTCTGACAATAAGAACTTTTTCCTAAATGGTTTCCTAGATGTGATTTTGGTTAAGTGCGTGTATGCTATCTGTATTTGAAATTTGAAAAGCGTTTTCAGGTGATCCTTTATAGATGGTGCATCAAAGGCATTGAGTATTCTCAATTTTTTCAGTCCTCTCAGCCTGAAGGGAAGGTTGCTTTTGTCCTTGGAAGCTTCAGTTTTTTTCAATCACACAAGCACACTTTTGTTTTTTGGAAGGTGTTTAAACACTGTTTTTTCTGTTTGCAAGAACATTTATATTTGGCCTAGGACATGTAGCTTTCCCAGTCTTAGAAGATTTGTTTACTGTCTCAGCAATGAGAGGCTTTTTTTCTAGATTTATATATTTGGTCGATCTGGGCCTGTCATTAAGCCCTAGTAGGCAATAATCTGCTGGATAGAAAGGTAGAAGAATAGGCCTATCTTGTGCAGAAATCAGAGGTAGCAGTGTCAGAAAAAATCTATGGAGATTTTGAAAAAAGCATAAGGGTATTTGAGTGGAAAGATCCTTAACCTTGACCTCCCTAAGTAGTCTTGCTTGACTGGATTTACAGATCTTGAAAGTACCTTATTGCTATTACTGAAGCATCATTTGGGCAAGCACCTCTTGCTTGAAGTAGCAAAAGCATCTGTTAGGAGAAGCTTGAGGCATCAGACTGATGTATTCTGGTTTTGAGTTGGTTTTTCAGTAACATACTGTCATTTATACTCTGGCAGTGGGAATTCCAACACCATTTTCTACTCCATTCAAATAAGATACACCTTCATTAACCTTCATTAGAGCTTCATTTTTGTTCTATCGTATATATAATTGGCAACGGTTCTTCTGTCTCTACAAGCTTCAAAGAACTGTGAGAAGCTTCAACAGCAGTTTATATCTATTCACATTGGCAAACTACAATACAGCAGAGGTGGATTTGTAGAATTTAAATGTTTGGTGCTGATGACCAAGCATCCACACTGTGGACTTTTAAAGCAATTTTATTTTTAGGCGAAATTTAATCTGGTCCTGTGGACTAAATACCTGTGAGTAAGGGGAGCTACTGTTTGACTTAACAGGAATCCTGTTTGTATGCTACAAGATACCTTTTGATGTTGGTTAAAGTGCAGTAGATAAAGATGCTGGGGACAGTAGCTTTGAAACTCGATTCCTAATTTGAACTTAAAACACTGATATATACTGTTTTCTCCAGTCATCAGTCTCTATTATTCCTAATATACAAGGAATACTTAATTTCTTTGTGAGATCTCATGCTCTCTTTCTAGCTCTATTTCAAATTGCGTAGTATTGGGAAATAGAAATTTTCCTATTGTGTGTATAACATGATAGTCGTGTTTTGTTGTTGGTTGTTTTTTTTTAATTTGTCAAGGAGTCAAAAATGGTCCTGACCAGACATGGTCAAGTGTGGTACGAGTTGGGGGCTCCAGTCACGACGGATGCTGAGAGCCATAGGCCTGACCCATTATTTTTAATTTGCCTTCTGTCTGCTAATTTGGTCTGTAATTTATTACATGATAAGTTTTTGGTACCTTCTAGTTCCGTTTATGTGCTTTATAATGCAATGAAACAGTTAACAACTTAGTTCTTCAGTTCTGCTTCATCTAACTAGATTATCAGCATAGTCTTCTGGAAGGAATATGTCTCTAAATCAAGCTATTTTCCAGATATTTGTGGTCCCAGCTTATTTCCAACTGAAACAGAGTTTTGAAGACTAATTAAAATAACCTTAAAGCATTGCATTTCTACCTTAAAATTTTGTTCCTTAATGACTTTGAAATTAAAATAGTATTGCATACCTCTGGCTAGCATAACATATTTCTCTTAATTTGACTGCCTGCTTATTTTTTGATGTAAATTCACAGAAGAATGGAAAATTATGTTAGTCATTCCTTCCTGTGTTGTTTCCACTTTTCTGTTTTCTCTAAGACAGTGATTATATTCATTTTTATTTGTTACTATTGATTTAGTTATAAGTGCTCATGGTATATGGAGGTTTATTTTGTTACAGGAATTTATCTTACAGTGACGAAGGGAACACAATGCAGCTTCAGCCAGTCTTTGATCATATTGAGGAAAAGAATACACTCGTCAACTGAGAACAATAAGTAAAAACATTGAAAAGTGTGCTCAAATAGTAATACTGTGTTCTTGCAAGGTAATTCAGTGTAGTCAGTGGCAGTAGATAAGACTCCCAAAGCTCATCGATGAAAATAAATACAGGAAGTCACTGGTTTGAAAGATTCAGTATTAGTGTACTTCTGGATTCTCTCTAGGTGGCGAGAAGTAAGAGGTATTGAAGTTCATTAAAGAGGTAATGAAATTTAATGGCAGAATTGCAACATAAAATTACGCGGTAAAGGTCGTGAAAATCTTTATGCCAATTCTGCACTCTCAGAACTAGCTGTTTGCTGGCAAGGTGAATTACAGCATCTAATGGCAGGCAGATGGTTTGACGGTAAAAGGGGAAAAACATGTTCGCGTCAAGTTTAGTAGGAGTATCAAAAATACTATGTTCCTGCCTGTTTGTTGTGCTTGGCCAATACACATTTATTCCTTTGTACATTTTGTGTTACTATATTTCTTCTTGACTGAATTCATGTGAAAAAAACTAATTCAGACTTGGACATGAATTTATTTTTGCATTTTTTTATGAATTTTAATCTATTGTACTATAAAAAATAATTACGCAGCAGTGTTTTCATGGACCTGCCTTTTGGGGGCTGTAAATCTGCTCCTTTGTGACTGTGAAATTGCAGTATGAAGTACAGATGATCACTTAAATTGTATCCTGTGAATTAAACTGCTTGTATGTGTCAGTTTCTATTTCTGTTGAATAGTAAGGATGTTGGCTATGTTCCATTTCTATTCACTTGGTAATGAAACTGAATGTTAGTTGTGGTGCGTAGGGGACATGATATGTAATGCCACCCCCTACCCTAACTTGGAGAGTCTTTCAGAAAAAGAGTAGTGGCCGGTGACTTTCATGTTATCATGTTGTCTCCCTTTGCAGTCTAAATATCTGAAGTGATAATAGTGAAGCATAGTGTACAGTTGCTTAGAAATGCAAGGAAAATGTGTCTTCTGTAACAGTATCATTTTACTATGAATATGTTCCTCTTGTCAGAATTTGCATTATCTAGTAGTAAAAATATCAGGGGTATTTTTCAACTTTAATTAATACTGTGCTGATGACATATCTCTACTGAAGAAATATGTTTTTTCTTCTTTCCAATATTTTAAGTATCACAAGACTCTCCTAAGGAGCAATCAGATATTAATTGGCTGTTTGTGAAATGCTCTTGATAGCAGTCTAAGAGGTCATCTTTTAGGATTGTTTCCAACTCGTAGTGAAGGGGAACATTGATGTAATGATAAGGAAAACAAAAAGCTTTCCTAATGTGTAGGAAACCACCAAAGATCCACTTAATTATTTTCCTCAAAAATGTTAACTCTGGAGGTGAGGCTTATGTCTCATTCATGAGGAAAATTGTGAATTTGCAGATTCATGTAGGCACAGAGGTGGCTTGCTTTAAACAGATTTGTTCGGTGTATCCCCACTACTCCTCTGCTACCTGAACAGGCTTGAGGTGTGAGCCTGTGCAAACCTCATGAAGTTCGACAAGGCCAAGTGCAAGGTCCTGCATGTGGATAGTGGCAATGCCAAGCACAAATACAGGCTGGGCAGAGACTGGATTGAGAGCAGCCCTGAGGAGAAGGACTTGGGGGTGTTGATGGATGGGAAGCTCAACATAACAGTAATGTCCGCTCACAGCCCAGAAGGCCAACCGCATCCTGGGATCCATCAAAAACAGCGTGGCCAGCAGGGTGAGGGCGGTTGATTCTGCCGCCTCTGCTCTGCTCTCATGAGACCCCACCTGGAGTACTGCATCCAGCTCTGGAGTCCCCAACGCAAGAAGGACATGGACCTGTTGGAGCGGGTCCAGAGGAGAGCTACGAAGATGATCAGAGGGCTGGAGCACCTCTGCTATGAGGACAGGCTGAGAGAGCTGGGGTTGTTCAGCCTGGAGAAGAGAAGGCTCCGGGGAGACCTTACAGCAGCCTTCCAGTGTCTGGAAGGGGCCTACAAGAAACGCGGAGAGGGACTTTTTACAAGGACACGTAGTGATAGGACAAGGGGTAATGGCTAGGAAGAAATTCTTTCCTGTGAGGGTGGTGAGGGACGAACAGGTTGCCCAGGGAAGTTGTGGATGCCCCATCCCTGCAGGTTTTCAAGGCCGGATTGGATGGGGCTTTGAGCAACCTGGTTTAGTGGGAGGTGTCCTTGCCCCCGGCAGGGGAGAACTAGATAGTCTTTAAGGTCTTTTTGAACTCTAACCATTCTATGATCTCGTATCACTGATACAGAAACAATGTATAAAAGTGAGCAATTTAAAAATAAATATCCTCAGATTAGAAAGGATCTCTGTCTCAGCTGGGTTTTAAAGAATACGAACTATAAGAAAACAGAGAGTTTCTGGCCTGGATCCAGGACTTCCTCGATCTGGTTTGATGCCGGACTGCTGTTGCTACCGGGGAGACTAGTGACTATTTTTATCCTTATGTATAATCACAGTGGTTAGAGATTTTCTTTGGTGTAAACAACGTCCCTTTTCAGAACTAGTTATTGATGAGCAATTGAATCTTTAGAAATGTGTTACAACAGCCTCTTGCATTGGCTGCTTTATAATTTCATTGTCTACCACTCATACTAAACTTATGCAAAAATTCGAACAATTACTTTCTTTAGTGTCTTCCACTTGAGTTACGATAAATTTGAGCAGTGTATTTTCTGTGTTCAATATTTTGCCTGAATATAGGGCACACAGGCACAACAAAATGATGATGAGCTACTTCATCCCTAGAGAGTTCGCTGTCAGGGGTTTTTTTGGACGCGGATATTGTTGAGTTTTGCTGAATTTGTGGATTTACTCCATAGTCTTAGATCCTGGCACCAGATTGTCTATCTGATTTACATTTGTACTGTTGTCAGTTGCAATCTCTGTTATAAGTCCTTGAGAGCAAGTTCTTGGTTCTGGTCTTTTAAGATAATTGAAACAAGGAAAGCCTAATTAAGGATACAGTGGATCATTTAGTCTAGGCCTTACAGCTCTTGTACCTGCTTGCTGATACAGCCTGTGCAAAGAGTGATCTCTCTGCTGATAGCACCAGTTGTTTATCATTCTTGTCCATCTCTCTGCCACCTGTGTAATTCACTGTCTTTATGCCTTTTGGCTTTAGTTTATTTTGGGAGGCATTAGGAGTGTTGGTTTGTTTGAAGTCTCAGTACTTTAATTATTAGTGAATAATTTGTGACTAGCTTTCTGAGCATGCTTTTTTGGTTACGCAAGTTTGTTATTGTTATTATTAAATTAAATATACTTTCAATTAAGTATTTACAGTTATTCTTTGGATTCTGTCAACTTAATGGAACATTTGCATTAAGGAGTCTATTAAAAAAAAAAAAAGAGTAGTTAAGGTCTGACTGTTCAGCCTGCATTGGTTTAATGTTTAATACTGAGTTTTATTTTGGTAGCAGGTAAGTGAAGACATTATTGTGTCTTCTGGAAATGGACATTTGTTAGTTGGTGGGGTTTTTTTTTTCGTTTTAACATTTTTAAAATAGTTCTTTGCTGGTATTAGTAGGGAAAAAAATCACGCATGGAAAAATGACAAAGGAAATGTTTGACCTTTGTATCAATATGTTCCTCATCTGTATTTTAAATGGAAAAACATAAAAAATAAGGTATTTTAATGGCTTCTAAAATTAATATTGGGTTTAGATTGCATGGCTAGATTATACAGTGCGCTGTACATCACTGTTAAGCTTTGGGACTAGTTACTGTTGAACAGACAAATGCTCTAGAATTCCTACACTTACTTGCATTGCCTGAAAAATTCACTGTTTTTCAAAAGTTTTCAGGAAAAGGTGAACTGGAAGTTACGCTGATAGTAACATGTAGCCAGACACACACACGCAACGCTGTCGTCCTCCCCAGTATGGCACGTTGCCTACGTTTTATGGTGGTTCTTACTTGTTTTGCATTCAGGTACCCCACGCTGCATTCCTGACTGTTGTGATCCTCTCCTGCTCAGTACAACACTGGAAGCGATGTCAATTAGTGCATCAATTCTTACCTCTTTGTCACTTACTTGAAATAAACCTAGCTTTATATTGTGTCTTAGTTTTGACTTTACATACTGGGAAGCATAATTCACATATGCTTGGGCTCTGAAGTCAGCCTAAAAAGTTTGATGTGCTAGAGTGACTTGTGAGGACATGCTCTTTGTAATACTCGTTTTATACTCTGATTTTATTTTAGAAATATGGTCAAAAGAAAATAGTGTTAATTATGCAAAAGGAAGATAAGAAGCTAGTAGCTAGCAGCAGAAGGGGAATATAGTCATGCCGGTTACTGCTTTACTGGTTTGAACAGTAGCAACAGAAGGATCACAGGAAAGACTGTTTAGCTAAAACCCTTATCAATGCCAACATGTTTAAAGGGGTTGACTGACTATCAGGAAATGTGTTCACAATAGAGCCTTATTCTTGGCGCTGATTTGCGGACAAATGCCATTTTATGTCTTCCAAACTTCTTAAAAAAGGAAATAGAACGTGTGTGTTCTTGTCACATATTTGCCATCTCTGCAAAGAGGGAGCAAAGGTTGTGGAACAGCGTTTGAATGTAACTTATTCCATAGCCTTTAGAAACTTAAGCGGTTAATATCTGGAGTGTCTGAATCACTGCTGTTGAATCTTGACTGTGTTTTACAAGTTTTTGGCAGCAAATACTGAAACATGTATTCAGTCTTAAATGTTTTGAGATTCAAGATAAAATTGCAATAACACATGTTATTACCAGTTCCTCCACATTAGTGAGTTAAAATCTCAGAGCACATTACATTATTTTATTGTTGAATATTGTGTTTATAGTACACAGTAATGGGACACTTTGTGTGTTGATCTCTGTCAATGACATTCCTCATTAGTATAATTTTGCACGTAAAACTTGGGTGAAATGTAACTGCTGAATAAGGCTCCAGTCCTTTAGTCCAGAGTCTTACACTGTGTTAAAAATGTTAGGTGAGTAATTACATCTTTGAATTTAGAAGGACTTGCGTCCTAACTGCAACAAATCTTTTTTTCTAGTGTCGTAGTGACACAATGCACCTCAAAAGTCATTATGCAACTCGGGCTACTGGAGCAGCTTCTGTTCTGTTAATTAATAATCTTTCTCATGTGTTGCTGCATCTTTGCTTATTTCCTCTAAGATATGCTGAGCCCGGTCGAATTCTCCTACACATCATTCCCTTCACCATATATGCCGTATCATATATGTGCTTCTAAGAAAAGTTTGCAGTTTAGAACAGTCACTGTCGTGCTAATTCTCCATCTCTATTTCTTGTCTTTTTGCTTTGGTCAAAGTCTAATAAATGCCATGTACAATACATCAACAAAAGGTAAAAGTTTGGAGAAAAATATGTCCAGTTCAATAATGCTGGATGATTTTATTAAATAGGCTCAGACATCCAAGTATTTCCTTATTACATAAAACCTGTGACAAAAATATGGTTTTGGAGGTACCTAATACTACGCTAATATACTTTCTTTGCCTTACTGATGGTAGTAGTGGACATGCATTACCAAAGTGAATAAAATATTATTAATTCCTCATGGGGACATGGAGAACCCCCTTTTTTAATTGTATTGTAATTTGTTAAGCAGTGTTTGGGCTTTTTAATTTTAAAAATAATAGTCACAGCTATAAAGCCCAAACTGAGTAGGGTCTTTGACTTTGTAATTAATAAAAAATTGGTACTTTAGCATTCCCTTGAATATCTTTTGTTTCTGTGTTGTTCTTATACATAGGTTGTTACTTTTGGGGGAGAACATCAGGATTTTTACTGCAGTGCTTGGTGATTCGTATTTATCAAATTGTCTTTTGGTGTTAGCAAAGATCTGAAATTTTAAGAGTAACACTATGTGACTAGTTATTTTTAAAAGAATGCTTTTATAGATACGACAAAGAGTTTGATTAAAAAAAGAGGTTAAATCTTTCTGTGCATTTACTGTCTCCCGTTTCTCTGTTGTAGTGCGGTTGGCACATTTGCTCGAGCACTGGACTGCAGTAGTTCTGTCAGACAACCTAGTTTACACATGAGTGCAGCTGCTGCTTCCCGAGACATCACACTGGTAGGTTGCTTGTTAAAAACCCTGTAACTTTTTTTTTTTCATCTGTGAATTCAACAGTATCTATTACTCTGAGTCCCTGTCCTCTCGATACCCGTTTTCTTTTAGATACCTGCATGCAGGGTGCCTATGTGTATGGTAAATAATCCTGTGCGTTTTCTGTAAGTGTGGTGGTGCTGGCCTTGTAATCCATAAATCATAAATTACTTGACTTCAGCTGAAATCTATTTAAGGACAATACATGTGATAATTTGCACAGCAGGGTGGATAAAACACATTGTATAGGGATTCACTCCATATCATCAATCAATAATGTGATTTCAAGTATGTAGTAATAAAGCTGACTGAAAATTGTTTACATAACACTTAGTACTTACTATACCTGTGTGTTAGTAAATTTTCTAAAGTATAAGCAATCAGATTGCCTAAGCAACTTTTTGAAGAACATTTAACTTAGAATATCCTTTATCCTTAAGATGTTTCCTTAGTTTTTTAAAGTAGTCACTATAATATAAGCACCTGCATCTTTTAGACAAAGTTAAAAATATGTCAGTTACAGATGAAAGTTTTGTCTCTGCGTATTCATACTAGCTGAAAAGATGAGATGTACTATGGTAATAAAAGCATACCAGGAAAACAATGTGAGAGGAAAAAACCCTTACTGTTTTGTAGAATCAAGTTTGACTTTGATTTCCAAAGACATCAGCAGGAATTGTTTATTATTTTAAGTATTTGTTTGCAGAATCATGAAGATGATAGTGAAGGCTAAAGTAGATTTGCTGTTCATCAGATACTTGAGTTATTTGAATTAGAGAATGCTTAATGAAACTAACAGATCAGTTTAAAATCATTAAGGTACTGCTTTATATAGTGGCTAGAGAGCTCCTGGAGTTTAGTGCCCCAAAAGTCTGAAGGAACAGAAAATATCAGCAGGTTAAAACAGGGGTTAG
Organism: Chionis minor; assembly: GCA_013398295.1. Classification (NCBI taxonomy): domain Eukaryota; kingdom Metazoa; phylum Chordata; class Aves; order Charadriiformes; family Chionidae; genus Chionis; species Chionis minor. The sequence continues at coordinate 1,065,008 of VZSF01006858.1, read as the reverse complement.
AAAAATTATGGACCATAGGTCCATAAATGGGTATGGAGGAGATTAGGTAGAGGTATACCATCTAGCATTCCTAATTCCCAAAGTTTGTAGATGCTGGTGAATGAAATGGGAATTGACCTCAGACTGTGATTAGACTTATTTTTCTCTAAGTAACATCCCTTGGTGCTGCTGTCAAAGACAGAGTGCTTGGCTAGACGGGTGACTGGTCTGATTCAGTAAGGCAGTTCTTATATTCCAGATAAAGCATATTCATTAGTATGATGTGAAAAATACTTAATTTCCTACATTTTGCAGTGCACTGAAAGGCTATTAAACTGGTAACTGACTGTGGTCTGGACTACAGTAGAGTAGTAAAGGTAGTGGCAAAATGTAATGTTTTCAGTAATGCTCAAAATGAGCTTTTTGTTTCACACTTGCTGATATGAGCTTACCAATATAATTCTGTTCACATTAAATGCTTTATTTTCTCCATCAAAATAGTTCTTCAGTTTAATGTTTTTTATTTTATTAAGATTGCATTGGATGAAGAATTTCTAATAAATCCCACGCATTGCGCATCCTTCTTACTGTATTCGGTGATTAATAGAAGAGATTCATTCTTAGAGCACTTTCTTTTTGTTTGAAAGTACGTGTGCAGTGCTGCTAATAAAGGGATACATTTAGTGTTTGAGTGCCATATAAATGTTTCTGCATTGCAAATGATCCATTAAGTTCCATTACACTTAATGAAAGGCATATCTTATCATGAGGCACCGGAGGAGCCACCCCAGGTTTAATTATTGTGTCTGTCTGTTCGCATTTTCCTACCCCCTCAGATTTTTAAAACCTTTCTCTTGCTCTTTGCAGTGTACTTCCTTCTAAGTTAAGAAAAGACATATTTGTCATTATGGTAGTTACTCTTTCAGACGTTCCCATGTTAATTGGGAGCATATTTTGAGCAGGAGTTAAAGTTAGTACAGACATTTGCAGAACGTGGTTTATCTTATTTATGCTGAGAGGGATGTAGGTGCATAATGCTAAGAAAATGACACTGCCTATAGTTTTCACGCAAGGCAGGTAACTCTTGCTCCTGAAGTACTGTTAATGAGATTTTTGTACACCACATCTCTGACTTTCCAGTATTCCTAATTAGTTGTTCCAATTAGAGATGACTGTAAACAGACTGATAAAAAAAATGCAATAAGTGTATAGGTTATAAACATGAGTAAATTCAGGATGGATATGCACATCGGGGGGTCTTGCAGCTTCACAGCAAGCAAGAGGCTACTTTCAGGCTTTCTTATTTTGAAAACATGGGGAAGGTAATGAGACAAGGCAGGAAACTACCAATGCTTTTCGAAAACCCTACTGAAAGACATGAAATGATGTGTGTTTACCTTCTGAGATGATAGTAAATATTCTTTTACAGTGATAAAGACTTGAGACAACTTGTATTTCTGGCCTTCTCAGAGGCAGTGTTTTATTTTATAACGAAAATTGTTTGCTGAGAAGCGAAGGAAACTGGGAAGACTTCCTGTTTCACATTCCTAAACACTGTGTAGTGTATACACTGATCATAGCCATTAAAGCAAAGCAGGTTGATGGAGTCATTTGCTTCTTGTGGTGGGCTTGTTCAGAAGAGCCTGTGCTACTTTACTGTGAAGAAGTAGTTCTGGTTTGGGATGTCTCTTCAAGATGAAAAGTATGAACAGGTTTTTCCTTTGCATTTTGAACAACGACTTTTTAATTAATTTTATTAGACTTCCATATATGTGGCTCCCAAGACAAACATACTTAAAATTTTATTGAATTGTAGTATGTTTCCAGTTCGAGTGCTTTGTTGGAGGCAGTTCAGTCTAGTTGATTTAGCTGACTACTGTCACTGCAGCTGTCTTGGGAACTGTGTGTTATAGCTTGTTTGTAGCATGCCCTGTCATTCCCTTTCTTCACAGCTCCATGCTACCCTTCCTTGGCTTTTGGTGGGTAGTTTGTTCCTTCATCTGCATTTGAAATTCCCTCTATCAGCGTAGCTAGTACCTTTCCTCTGGTGGGACTCCTTGCCTGTGCTGGACAGTATGCTCTCGGCAAGAGTTCTTAGAAAAGGGTGGTTCTTCCTCTGTTCTTCAAGCTCCTGTTGGGGACAGGCAACACCAGGTCTTCCCAGCCTCCTGCTCCTTTAGGTATTAGGTACCCACTAGTCATTTCTTGCAGTCCTTGGGCAAAGCAGGTAAAAAGGAGCTGCTGCAGGACTTCTTGTCTTGGGCTCCAGCAGTGTCTTCAGGCTGCCCGTGCTTTTGCTAGCACGGTTTACTTGCTGCCGTGTGGGAATCTGATTGCAGGGTGAGGGCTAACAAACCTGCAGAAAGCAGAGTGTGTTACTGTGGTAACTTGCCAATGGTCTTCTGTCACAGAACAGCTCAGTGAAGACAGTACTTAACCACCAAATTCATTGTGAATCCTTTATTTTAGTAATATCAAAGAAAGCTTTATGGAATCTGATGTTTGTTACAGATGGGAAAAATGAACATAAGGCAAGAGCAAGATCCTGATTTACTCACTTCTTTTGTCATTTTTAAGAAAGTTGGTATCAGTGAATAGATCCGGATTTAGCAGCTGCTTGGAAAATGCCCAGTACGTACTGCTTTTCCACAAGGGCTGCAATTGAAACAAAGATTTAAACATTGTACACATGTACTGTGTTAAGTCTTAAAGCCTGGTTTACTCATTGCCTGAACGATAAGAGATAAACCAGTAGTTTCATTTTATTCTCTAATCTGAAGATTATGGTTTTTAGACATTATGTTACGTATTTCCGTATTAGAATACTTCATTTTAACAATGGCTGTTTCTCAAGGCTGGTGAAGTCGACTTGAACTATGAATAAAATGACACGTTCTAGGAATATAGCGGTATTAATTCTTGCAGACAAAACAGTTAAAGAGTCTTGTGCTTGACAGCTTTCAAAGAGGTATATTGAAAGCTGGAGAAAGACTTTAGGCACATACAGGAGATGGCAAAGGATAAGGAGAATTAATTTTTTGCCGTATAATTGTATGCAGTAGCTTAACTGGAATTGCTCTCCGAGTGCTATACTGACCCATAATGCAAGAGTGTTCCTCTCTTGAAAGGTTTTGGGTGCCCCCTCACATAAGATGAGTTTAGGGCTGTGTGAGATTGCATGCTGCAGTTACAGCTCATCACTGTGGTGGGACAAATAGGTGGGAGACTGTTACACAGCTCACACGTTACTGCGCTTTATACCTCTAATACCTCCTTTAGCACAACAATTTAAGATTGTGGTGATGGGATCTTTTGGGACGCTGAGTCAGAAAGTCTTGTATGTTGCTTATTTTCCCTGCGGGTAGATTTGTGATGTAGTTGCCTACTTTTCATATTCCCTATCATTGGTTAGTGATGTGAGCATTCAGTGTTACTGTTAAAGTGAAATGCTATAACTTGTTCATTTTCTGTTTTCCTCTTTTATAAAGGAAAGTGAAGTAAGCAAAGAAACCTCATTTACCCATCTCTGACAGCAGAGTTTAGCAAGGGACAAAAATTTTCCTTTATTTTCCTGTATGATGATAATGAAAAGAATAAAATTACTTCCTTCCCCAACAAGGAGAATATTGACTACATAAATGTCTCAACAGCTATTTAGCTACTATTTAGAACTTCTGTTAATTGAAAATGGCCCCTCAGTCAATATGTGCTGCTGTCTCTATTGGGTTACTTGGAACCAGTTTCTACCAACTAAAGATTCTCTAGAAATGTTTGCTAGTAATTTGGAGGAACTAATAAACTAATGCCATTTTTAGTAAACCTTTTATTAAGGCATTTCCTTTCCCAAATTAAGTAATAAACAATTTATTTTCCTTATGTTCCACAGCAGAAAACCTATGATATCAAGATAGATTGTAAATTTAGCATTAGTTGAGGCTTCTCGCATGGCTTATAGAAAATAATACATTGAATTTGCGTTAACTGAAATGGACTGCTGTCTGTTAAAACAAGTTTTTTATTCTCTCCTTTTCCTTGCTAGTTTCATGCAATGGATACGCTGCATAAACACAACTACGATTTGAGCAGTGCCATCAGTGTTCTAGTGCCACTTGGAGGGCCTGTCTTGTGTAGAGATGAAATGGAAGAGTGGTCGGCGTCAGAAGCTAGTTTATTTGAAGAGGCATTGGAAAAGTATGGCAAGGACTTCAATGACATCCGACAAGACTTTGTAAGTAAGAAAGTAGTACACTTTTCTGTTACTGTGTTTTCACATGCGTGAGTACAACTGCTTTCTGTAGGTTTGGAAGATTAGCTAGAGGAGAAATCTGTGTAGCTGATCTGTAATTAATGTACACTTACATTTTATCTCGATGCAAGTCAATATGCTTTCTTATTTGGTGCCATTCTTTGGAAAGATGTTGACAGAAGATAATCTGTTCAATGGTTTAATACCAGGTAGGATGTCTCATGCTGATGTGTTTTGATAAGGATTTTTATGAGGATTTTACTAGCATCTGGAGAAGTTCCACCAGCTCTTCAGCTCTTTTTCACAATTTCCAGTGAAATTCATTAGCAGCTGCATGGCTGACACCCCTGAGTGTTTTTCTGGGGTTTCCCTCTATCGTTAGCAGAGAGAAATTAATATTCAGATAGCTTTTAAAGTGCACTACAGGGAGTTATTTTGACATATTAGGTATTTTGGCACTTCTGAAAAGGAAAGGAAATGTTTTCCAATATATTCTAACTACGCTGATTTTGGTACTGAAGTATCAGACTGTAGGGGAGCAAAGCTTTAATTTACTGAATTCTGATGCACAGTAATTAAAAGAAATTGATTCTAACACCGAGTGTTAGAATGGTTAGTAATTTGTCTGCAATTTTTTTTTTTTACCTATTTCTTGGAGAGCCTCTTTCTTTCAAGGAATAAAGATTTCCTCTTTTGTACTAAGTTCAAGTTGGGCTTTGTGAAAAAGTTAGGATTTGATCCAAAGGAATTCTGTTACTTAAGACTGAAGTAAACTGAAACATTTTCACATTCTCATTCTGCTTGACTCTGAGAGCTCAGAGTTTTTTATCTTTGTAGATATTATTAATAATCTTTGTGAGGGGAAAACAGTACTGTACAGTAAATGCAGAAGTCCTTCCAAGATACAGCGTGGGACAATGGGAGGAGGCTGGGCACTGGGTGAAGCTGTCTTTTGTTCATTTTCACAGTTCTGAAATGAAAAAGGTAATTGAATGAAGGTGGGAAGGGAAGGCTATTGTTTTTCTGAAGCACTGACATTTTAACAGGTGTATTATATCCACATGCTTCATTTTGAGATTCAGTGTTCACTGCATTCATCACGTAAGGTTGAAAATTAGATCATGGATGAAATAGCTTTGTTAAGCTCAAGAAAATAAGAGTGGAAAAGAATGTTTTATACAGTTTTAGAACTGAAATCTTAATGTAAACTATAATTCCTTATTATTTCTCATACAGACAAATGGTCCTCATCTGTAATTGTACAATAGTTCAGTAGCTATGTCTTCTAACCAAATGTTTCCTAATATATTAGGAAAGTATTCGGTTTTTCAAAATGCTTAAAGTGTGCATTACAGATTTTATTGGCTGTTTACAAGTTGAGTCCCTGCACAGTTTGTGACCAAGTATATCTAAGCCTAGTCTCTGGTACTTATGTAGTATTTTTGTTTTCTGTATGATTTCTGTGTTACATGTAATTTTGTTGATACACATACATTAAAGTGATATCATAGAATAATGTGTTGCAGGAATAGCTTATGAATTTGTAGTGTTCAAACACTAGGTATTTCAGTGAGTCTACTAGAAGCTCTTTAAATTGTTTAATTTTTATCTTGGGTAGACTCCCAATACCCTCTGTCTTTCACTCAATCTTCCTTCCCAAAACGCAGATACTTTCTCATAGTCTCCTCCCAGTGTAAGACGCTTGCACAGATCTACAGATAGGGTTGCAAACACTGCTGTGAGGCATATTAATGGTGAGCCAAGTGCAGCAGAAATAGATACAGGGCACTAATTAATTACAGTCTCATTTAGTTACAACAGGGATGTTGTCTGTCCTTTAGTCGGTGTTTTTTTAACCTTTGGGAAAGTGGCATGTCAATTTTAAAACATGATTAGAAGAATGTCTACTTTACATATCAATTTATAGGGTATTGATAACTTAGTGTGCACAATCTTGATCTAATTCTATATAATTTGGAAGCTTTCAGTTACATTAATCATTGTGTAATCTTGGGATGCCCTGATTTCTCTAGAGTAAAATATACATGTTCTCACTTGGTACATAGCATTCTAAAGGTACAGGGATTTAAAAACAAACATTTGGCTTTCAGTAATCATATAAAATAATCCTTCAGGATTTAGGTGACGGATATATGAAAAGTTCCTCTAAGGTGAGGTAGGTGTAAATTTGTAAGCACTTAAGGTTATGCATAAGAATACACTTAATCTATTATCATCCCTCTTTTCAGTGGTTAGTCTTTGAAAAGTAAGTACTCTTATATGTGGTGTAAAAACATGGGCAAAAAAGCTAATGCAGTGGTACATGCTGACTTGTTTGAGTGTCCATGTAAGATCTAATGATAAAGTTATATCCTATGGTTCCTGAGATTGAACTTGAACCTAAGCAGTCATGCAGTGGTGCCACAGCCCAGGCAAGACTGTCGTGTCGCATGGCAGAAAGTGGTTGGTAGCAGTTTCCCGAAGCTGAAGGGTTATGTAGTACCTGCTTGAGTTGTCATGTGCCAAAGGAGTTGCCTTTTCTGAATTGTCCCGAATTTGCAAAGCATGGCAGCTGTAATTGCAGCCCTTATGTGATAGTTCTCTAAAGGGCAGGCTCATTTACTTTTTTGGCAATTAGTAAGAACTGGCACATTTGACATTCAAGGTGCAGCTCGAGCATTAAGCTATAAACATTAAATATTAGTAAGCAAGACAGTTATTTTAAATTAAATGGTATAAAGGAGTTTACCTGTTTTTTTAATAGACAGAGCTCATTTGTTATCAAATTACCAGTCTAGCCTTTGAATAATCATTTTAATCGGCTGTTGACTCATCAACTATAATAAGAGCTCATTTGTTAAGGTTCTGCTGTCTTTAGGAACCTATGTAAATCTTAATCTACCTCAAGTTTTTAAGTTAATTGAATTTACTTGATTTACTTGATTTACTTCACATCCCAGGGTAGTAGAATGGGAGAAGACTGAATGTTTTGCGTTCTCCATATATAACTACTTTCCTAATGGTAAGAGACAGCTGTTAAGCTTTGTTAATTCCTAGTTTTTCATTATCAACAGTTTTCACAAATTTATAACTGTTATGTCTCAAATATGGCAGGAAAGGCCTTGGGAATCAGACTTGAATCATTTACAGAGAACAGGAGGGACTGTTTTCCAACTCCAGAAAACTGTAGAACCGTGCCTTAAAGTTAACGTGGTCATTCTAAGATAATTTATAATCAAGCCTATGCTTTTTCATGCTGGTCTGATTTGAGATGTCCATTTTTACTCGGCAGAAACTAAAAAAACTGAAAATTCCCTCTCCCTAATTTTCTCCTGCTGACACCTCTCTGCTAATTTTCTCTTACAAAAATGCCACGCAGATGGTAATTTTGCTTCTTTCAATTAGTGTTTAGTAAAATTTGGTCACAAGAGTACATTATTCCATGGCTGTTCGCGGCTTCTCTGGCAGTTAAGAGCAACCTCTGGAAAATTCATGTGCCTCTGCAGTGCTTTGTCCTTTAGGTGTGTAGGTGAACAGAACAGGATGGTCACACTCAGTCTGTCCAACAGGTTTTCTGAGTTGTGAATCAAAATGTAGAAGGATTAAGGTTATCCAGTCCAAGCACCTTAATTATCTTTTTTTAATTGTAGATGCCTACTGAGTGAATGAATATATGGGTGTCACAGTCATAGTTTAAACAGATTAAAATATTTTCTAGACAAATGTCAAACATAATCTGTAGCATGAATGTGTTGTTAAGTGTTCGGGAAGGAAAAAAATACAGTGACGCTAAAATGTACTCGTTGACAATGGCAGGTAGTTGGGGTGACAGCATTTCATCTGGATGCCAGGAAGAATATGGACCTAGAGACTGAAAAGTAGCTTGTCTGTCACCGCACACCAAACACGTGTTCCAGTCACTGGCCTTTTCTTGGGCAGATTTCTCTTAAGGTGTCATTTGCCTGAGAAAGTAAAAGGATTTTAGTAAACCGAATTACGCTGCTATTTGTTGGAACATCAGCTTATGCATTTGTTACGCTGCTACTTTTTAATTAAATGCAGATGGACAGGGATTTACACAGGGTGGTACACTGCCTGGGGAAGAATTCACAGCTGAGTCTGGACCTGAATCTCAGCACTTGAAAGGCAGAGGTGGGAGCTGGTGAAAAACTGGCTGTCAGCTCCTGTGTGCAGGGTGCTGTGTGCTTGATAAGGTGTTCCTCTGTTGTTTTAGGAACTTAAAGGTTCAGAAACCAGGCTTAAGACATGCAGGAAAGCCCTGAAGAAGAGTAAGGTTGGAAAGATAAGTTTCCACACCTGTATCTTCTGGGACTTGCTAAAAATCATCCTCATTTCTGGAAAGCAAAGAACACGAGCGTTAATGCATGCCTCTAGAAAATACCATGCACAAAATAGTAGCATGTTTGCAGGTTATGAAGAAAAAGTGCATGAGTTTTGGCAGAGAAATACTAAATTATATAAGGACTTACGGAGCTAAGTAGATTATTTGATAGTAATGAAAAATGCCTGGTGGGTGCTTATTTTCTCCCCTAAACTCAGACTAATACGTTTTAATAACAGTGAACATGTGTACCCAAAATAATCATCATTTTCACCAAAAGCCCTGAGTTTACACAGAGATTTTTGTGAAATATTGTCAGTATCCCTCTTGTTACTGAAGGTAGCATTTACCCCAAGCATCCTTTTGTTTCGTGTTGATCAAGAGGATGTGGAAGTTCATGTAAAACTAGTGGTATTGTATGAGCAGATGAGTTGTTACAGTACTTGAAAAACCTGTGAACTAAGTACATAACCATTGTATTTTCTAAGAGCAATATTACCATGAGACTTGATAATTGAGACTTGACAGTCTTGTCAAGATGACTTATTTTAGTCCTGATACGCTTTATAATAGAGATATTACCTTCTGTGTTTCCTGATGGAAATCTGGATTCTGTTTTGATAATTTTGTTTAACCATATGGCTTAAACAGTATAAATTACATTTGGATTTGGATGTATAATATCGTTGTAATTCTGCCTCGTTGCTAACTATAAGGAAAAGTTGTATATTATTAATGGTAATATGTATTCACTTGCATATGGATTTTAATGTAGGTATTTAATACATTCACATTTTAGTATTTTTGTATCAACTATATTTGATTTTAATGTGTGTTTTAATAACATGTGGACATTGCAGTTTCTTGGAACCGCTTTAATTTGTAACAAATATCTTTCAGCTCCCTTGGAAGTCGCTGACTAGCATCATTGAGTATTATTACATGTGGAAAACCACTGACAGATATGTGCAGCAGGTAATTTAATGACTATTTCAGCATGAACCGGTCTGCCACATTCTTAAAAAATCTGAACTTGTTAAAGCATAAAAATCTGTTTGTGTTCTTAAAAAGAAATATAGTGGGAGGCCTATGGTAATATTTTAGGCTATAGATCAGTGGGTTTGTGCAGTTCACAGGGTGCATTGTGAAATCCTCTGGTGCTTACTGTACATTGCATAGCTGTGAAGAGCTTTTTAAGCCATTTGTATTGTATGCTGGTTTGTAGCAATGTGGTTCCTGGTTCCTCCTGCAGTATGGGATAATAAGGAAATGGATTGCAGAGCAAATGCTTTAGGCTGTGAAGCTGTGCATGGGACTGAAGGAAAAGGAAAACTACATTGTGTTAAAGTGGCTGCTAGTGTTATGAACCTCCACATAAAACAGGACTCCACAGTAAAACATTACTTTGACATTACCAGGAATTAAAAACGAAACAGAGAACATTCTGCACATAGTGGATATGTTCATCCTTCCGATTGGATGCTCAGTTGTTTGGGTTGCACTGGAGCAGAAACGTGATAAGATTATATTGGGTAACAACACTGGGATATTTTAAGCAGATTTAGGCAAAATTTCAGTGTTGGTGCTTTTTATATATTGCACTCTCTATGTATTTACTCCTTGGTTTAGATATATAAAATATTTTAAAATACTCCATTTTAATTCATGATTTAACGTTTAAGTTTGTATCTTCTTTACTTGCTGCATAATTAGTGGCAATGCTATGTACAGCACATTGAAAATGAGTTTTCATGCTGTAATGATCACAGCTATATTGTGAGATGGATCTTTGGAATTGTTTCAGATTTTATTACAGTGTGTCAGAAGGATGATTGCTTCAGGTTGTTCTGGTTTATTTGAAAGCATTTCTACATCATCTTGTTAGTTTATGGAAAGTAAGGGAAACATCTTTTACCACATATTAGAGCCTTGGACTATCTCTAGGACCTTTTAGTTCTATGGATAATACAAATAGAAAATAATATGCTGTGTATAAAGGCATATTTTTCTGGGTTTGTCACCACTCATTTCACTTCTAACACTTTTTTTGCACTGTTAATCTTTATCCTAGAAGGGTATTGCCAGTAGAGGTTTGCTGTGCTCTTTGTCAGCTCTTAAGGACTGGGCAACGGATGATCTTGAAGAATCAGATAAAAAGATTTTATTGATACTGAAGGTCACGGAGTAAGGATAAATTTAAGTGCAAATTGACTTTTACCAACAATCTTAGGTTGCTCAGAGACTGAACTTGTTTCCTGTTAAGTTTTTCTGAAATAGCTTGCTCTGGAGTGGTTAGTGAAAGACTGAGATCCCCCTTTCTAACGTTCTCTAGGGCTCTATTGTGATTCTGTTGCTACAATGATCAAGGGGTGTGATGGTGTGTTGAGTTTGTATATCCTTTCACAGGACTGGATTTTAACCTCAGGTACAAGAAAAACGCATAGGCTTTATGGTTATCTACAGCTTGAATACTCTTATGAATGCACGTGTTTTACTTGTCACTAAGTAAACTTCGAACATTCTAACTCAGAACATAGCAATACCCCACAGGATTTAATGCTTGTAGACATGTTCTTTCAGGGTCGTGCATGATCATCGTTAGCAAAACCAGTGCAGGCCAAATGCTTCATTTCTATTCTGGTTAACATTTCTGCAGTCCTTCCTAATGAGAGATCAGAACTTCATCCTGCCCCTGTTTAGTTTGTTCTGGAATGGCACAAATAATATAGTTCAGTAAAACCAAAATCTGTAGGGGTTTTTTTGACCACCAGAACAAGCTGTGATAATTGAATGCATTTCAGGGAGGAAATATGTTCAGTAAGAAAGTGGCAATTTCAGAGTAATTCTTCTCTAAATATCATGCTTGAGGGGTAGGGCAGCTTGGGAGAATGGGAAGACAAAAAGGTCGATGTACATACTTTAATCTTATGCATAAAATAAGAATAAAAAAAAGAATAAAATAAGAATAAAAATAAGAATAAAATAAGAATTCTAGATCAGTGTGATTTAATGTGAAAATTTGCTCTTTAATTATCTTTCTCTGTGTGAGTCGGCTGCATTTTGTCAGGCGTAAGAAAGGTTTCCTTGTCATAATTGCTACTAAATGTTATTCTTGCTTGGTACCTGAAGGTGGTGATTTAATGGCAGTGGAGATACTGCTGCCACTTTGCCTTCAGAGCATGTTACCTTCAAGTCAAGGTGAAGGGAAATAGATATGTTAAAGTTCTCAGTCTGTGCTGAGCCTGTCTAGCGAAACTCATTCAGGCCTGGGGTAATCATTCTTGGCGATGTGGCACTTCTCATGCCCGCTCCATCACATAGTGTTTGGGGAAGGCCAGGTGGCTCATTCCATGGAATGAAATGTGTTCTCGGTATTGGTGGTCTTCTCCTTAAAAATCTGATTCAATGCAAAAAGCCTTTTACTGAGACTTTCCAACACAAAAAGGGAGAATGTATGTAAGGATAACTAAATTACTGTACTACAATGATACATTTCCTTCTCATTTATTTATTTCCACTATAGAAAACAGTACTAACATAGGGAAATGGTCATTTCTTGGGATATTTGTCAGTTGATATTTGTAATAGAAGTTCTTAAATAGAAACAACATTCAGTTTCAAGGGTAGTTGATTAAAAGTAGTAAAGCCCAGGAGAAAAGCTGGGTTAGTGTAGCTTGACCTCCCCTACAATGCAGTCTGTAAGACTTGTTTGAAATAGTTACTGTTCAATATCAGATGTAAATTTCTTTTCAGGAAAAGCATCAGCTCTTTGTTACGTTGCTCCAGTGATTTTTATTTTTTTAACCGTTTTTGTTACTAACTGGTGCTTTGTTTCTTGTCTAAATGTTTCCAATTTCACCTTCCAACCTTTACAGTTTACCTGTTTTCATCCTCTGAATTTCAACAGGCAGAAGTTCCATCTCAGAAATTGCAATGGTTTGTTGATAGTTTTGTTTCTGCATCCTTTCTCAGTACTTAAACGTTGATAGGTCAGTGGGAATTCAAGCTGTGACATTTTCTGTTGCCTTCAGAGAGCAATGGTAACCATAGTTTTAGTGCATAAAAATACAGCTTATACTGAAATGGCATTGTGTCATTATTTTGTAGAAGGCAGTGTATAATACATTTTAGTAAATAAAGGAGGAAAGAAATTGCCACAATTGCATTCCTTACAACCCCTATGCCGGTATTAAAAGTATGCTAAAATTTAGTTAATGTGTATAGTCACTTCTCACTGACACTGCCGTCAAGGCTTAATGCAGCTTCCTACAAATGCCTTCACATTTTGACAGTGCTTCAAGGCCATTTTACTCATTTCTTTCCCTTTATTGTGCTTTTGTCTTTTGCTTTGATGATCTTGCTAGGTGTGCAGTGAGATTTATTCATTCTTTGTGTAGAATGGGACCAGTTTGTTATGAACTTCTGGAACGCATGTTACCTGCTGACCTGCAGTCTTGCATGCTTTTTCAGTTTGAAAACTAATTCTGTATTGTTGGGTATGATATGAAAAGGAAGAAGAGACAGTGGTCTGAAGCTGCGAAGCAGAAAGAGTTCACCATGGAGAGCTCTTCTGCTGGTGCTGTGAAATGTTCTTGGATTTAAAAACCATCAGTTTTTGAGACCTGGAGCCTGCTGCTGCTGTTCTTTCTTCTTGCTCCTATAAAAACTGCGTTAAGCAGGCAGGGCACACCGTGTTCACATTTCTGCTGCGGGCATGATGAAGGCAGTGCAGCGTTGCCAAGCCTGGGGCGGGGGAAGGACTGCAGCTGCACCAGGTGCATCAGTGAAGTCACTTCTGTAGCTTTCAACGCAACTGGGCACCTGTGAACAGCAAAAAAAAAAAAAAAAAAGACATTAAAAAAAGCCTATCTTGGAAATAAATGGAAAAGGGCTAGTATGGGAATTCATTTGTGGTGGCGTGGACTGCTTAGGACTCTATTTGTCATAGACTCCTCCTCAAAAATGCGGTTTTTATGAATGAGAGTTATGGTGATGGACAGCACAGAGGCAGCTTTCTGAAATGGAAAAAAAGCAGTGGCTTACGTGAGGAGGCTTACTCAGGCCACTCAACCAGTGTTCTGCTTTGAGGTACCATGACAACCAGTACAGCTCATTTACCCTGTAACTTGCCTCGTGGCTCAGCTAAGAGACTTCCAGAGCAGAGTCTTTTGATGATACTTTTCTAAAGGTGGGAAGTATCTTCCTGGATTGTGAACCTTGCAAAGACTGGATATCAGAAGATAGGAGTATAGCAGAGAAGAGAATGGGCTGTTGCAGGAGAAACGGATGACTGATTTTAAACACCTGATAAAGAAGGGGGAATCTTGAGAGGCAGGCAGGTAGTGTTGGTCTGTTATTGCTGGATATCAGTGTGTCTGGGTTTTGGGTTTGGGTTTTTTTTCCCCTCCTCTGTGATAAAATTGACCTCGTTTCCACTCCTTTTCTCCCCCCCACCCCCCCCCCCCCCACACACCCCACCCCTTTTNCTCAGGGTTGCATTTGGATCAAGACCCTTATTTCCTTATGACTTCGTGTTCCCCTTTTCCCCCCCCCCCCCCCCCCCCTTTTTTTTTTTTTTTTTTTTTGCTTTAAGTGAATGGAAATCGTGTCTTGACTGGAGAAAGAACAGGGAAATAATCTTTTTTCCTTCATCTTTTACATACAAACGTTTCAGATAACCAGTAGACAGATACCTGAACTCTGTATTTCTTGTGCCATTGCTGAAAAAATTGTCTTAGTTACTCGTATAATACATGGCAATAATCAAACTTCTCAACGTTTAAGAAATTAGTATCGCTACTTTGAGTGCAACACATTTTGAGTTTGTTGCAATTATAAAGAAATAATTTATTAAGTTCACAGACTCCTGATAGCGCAGCTGTCTGCTACTGCTGTGTGCTTAAGCTATCATTTAAACAACACTTAACGGAAGTAGCTATTTAGTTATTTCTAACAGCCAGCGGACTTTACGGTTCCCCTTCCTTACACCGCTTATGAAATACTAACCTCAGGCTTGACAGGGCACACAAGAAGTATTGAGTTACATGACTGATGAGGAACTCACCGTGTGCAATTTCATTCATTTATTTTCTACTTACTCTGCAATGAGGGTTAGCCACAATGTCATACGTATTTATGTAAATGTAATTTATGTAAATTGTAATTGTTATTCTTACAGTTTTGTTATCGTATGTGAAGCCTGTGAGTTTTACTGGGGAGGACGGTATACTGTAATTTCAAACTAATAATACAAATAGAGAACTTGTTTTTCCTGGGTTTCATCTTGTAGATTTGTATGCTTGTTTTGGATGCTCTTGTGGAATCACAAAACAGAAATAATTTAAAGATGGATTGTGTGCAGTTTTATGAAATCTCATACCTGAATATAATAAAATATTTTAATATGTTAATTTTCCAACTAGAAACGTCTGAAGGCGGCTGAAGCAGAAAGTAAATTGAAACAAGTATACATCCCCACCTAGTGAGTATAAAAAAAAGTTTGGTGGTTGGTTTTCTTTTGGTTTTTTTTTTTGAAAAATGTAGAAGTAAAATTGAAACAGTAGCATGCATGGTATTTTCTTAGTCATCTTTTAATAACTACTTTCTAAATATTTGTTACATACAAAGAGAATATACAGAGTTATACTGAGAAAATGCTATAAACTCTTGTCATAAGTGAAACCTGCGTACTTAACTGAGCCCTTTGTCTTTGACCTGTAAACCGCCTGTTCTGGAATGGTGAGAAGTTTTACAGAAAGTAATCAAGTCCTATGTGGACTGCTCGCATTTAAGAAGGGCCTTATTTAAAATGCAGTTTTTCCAGAATAATTCATTCTGAATCCCTATAACACAATACTTCATATTTGTGTAAATGCAGTATTTCAAAATAGAAGCAATTGGTAATGTAGTTACATAAAATTAGATCAGATACTTTCCCATTACAGTTTTATCTTGCTGATACAGTCTGTTCAGCTAGATACAAGAGATGTTCTGGCTGTAAATTAAAGGTAGCAGACACTCCAAAATCTTTTATCTTTGAACAAGTCTTATTAATGAAATGTGTTTTCTTCTGAGGAGTTCTTAATCTGGTTTTTTAGATTTAAACTCTATGCTGTATCTGCTTTTGTTAACATGTAGTTTAGAGAAACAAGATATAATCTGTCCCTTTCATACTCATAATTTCCTCAAGATTATGAGAAAAGAAAGGATTACAGCTGGCATTCTTTTAAACATTCTGTGGGTGTATTCAATTTACATATATGTGAATTTCCCATTGTTATGAGTGTTTGTGTAACAGAAGACTAGAATACCAAATGAAATACTTTTAAAATCCATTGTTGTCTTTTTGATGACTTGTATAAATTGCATACAATAGAGCTTCATTTGTATTTCATACAGACTTTTCTCTCTTAAACAGGTTTAATAATACAAACAACAGACTGTTAAATTCAGTCTTTTAATCTCATCTCGTAAGAAATGTGGATTTTGAAGCTCAAGTCTCTAATCATAGAATCATAGAATGGTTAGAGTTGGAAGAGACCTTAAAGATCATCTAGTTCCAACCCCCCTGCCATGGTCAAGGACACCTCCCGCTAGACCAGGTTTCTCAGAGCCCCATCCAGCCTGGCCTTGAAAACCTCCAGGGATGGGGCATCCACAGCTTCCCTGGGCAACCTGTTCCAGTGACTCACCACCCTCACATACTGAAAAATGTCTTCCTGAGATCTAATCTAAATATACCCTCTTCCAGCTTGAAGCCATTACCCCTTGTCCTATCACTACATGCCCTTGTAAAGAGTCCCTCTCCACGTTTTTTGTAGGCCCCTTTCAGACACTGGAAGGCTGCTGTAAGGTCTCCCTGGAGCCTTCTCTTCTCCAGGCTGAACAACCCCAGCTCTCTCAGCCTGTCCTCATAGCAGAGGTGCTCCAGCCCTCTGATCATCTTCGTAGCCCTCCTCTGGACCCGCTCCAACAGGTCCATGTCCTTCTTGCGTTGGGGACTCCAGAGCTGGATGCAGTACTCCAGGTGGGGTCTCATGAGAGCAGAGCAGAGGCGGCAGAATCAACCGCCCTCACCCTGCTGGCTATGCTGTTTTTGATGGATCCCAGGATGCGGTTGGCCTTCTGGGCTGTGAGTGGACATTGCTGGCTCATACTGAGCTTAATAAGCTAATAAATGAACTAATTAATGAGCTGATAAACAGTGACTTTTTAAAAAAAAGCTGAAAACTCAAATATGAGTGTTCCCTAACCCTCCTGGGGACGTGAATGCTTTAGAAAACTATAAGATGCTCAGTCTTTTCATAATGCTTTTTCAACTTTATTTCCTTGGTCCATGTGGACAATTCCTGACTTTTGCCAATATATTTGCAGTAGGGATGAGTTGTATTTTATGACAAAACGTCAGTTTTAGTGGGTTTTATCTTTCTTACTGTCTTTTGCCTCCATGTCAAGCCAAACTCCATAGTCGGTGGTAATAGGGTGGTGGGACTTCTCAAGACATTGGTAACTGTGCAATCTGGGACACTCATGGGCAAATGGATTGCTAACACTCTGTTTCAAGACTGATTTATTGCAATTGAAATCTGAGTAGAATTGATTCTCAGAGCTGAATACCTCTTTGAACTTGATCATAAATTACTTCCTGTAAAAGCCAGGTTCTGTCCTCAGTACCGGAGTCCCTTTCAATTCATGGCTTCTCCGGAAGGTAACTAAGCAACAGATCATAAGGTGGGAGACTTAATGGTCACTTGATCCCTTCTCTTGTACCTTGTGCCCAAGGTACTTGATACAGAGTATCTGGAAATCGTAAAACTGTCTCTTGCTGGATATAGTGAAAAGGGAGGAGGCTGGAGACAGGCTGCTGGCATTTGGAGTAGAGACTTGATGCAGCAAAGGTTTCCTCCATTGGTCAATTTAACTAATCTTGGATGTGTTTTTTGCTGCCTGAAGTAATTAATAGTCATCTTAGGAATCAGTGTATCCAACCTTGCGTTGTATTGAGAGTATGTAATCAAAGGGTTAATGAACACCCACAGCGTTAGAGCTTTGAAGGTATTGTACTTAACCTAGTGAGGAGTAATATTAATTCTCTGTGAATTAACTGATGTTCAAGTCCCACTTCACTGCAGTATTAGGAGGTAAAATAATCACCATAATATAATATAATAAAATAAAAAATCCAGGAACAGTTCTTCAGCCTTCTCAGAGTGAAAGGAGTTTAGGACACAACCCAGGCAGAACAGCCTGATACATGGGTGAGCCTTGCCAGGGTTATAGGACATTCCCATTTATTGCAGTTGCTGGGAAGGTATGTATTTCTGTTTGAGATACAAGGCAGCAGGCCCTCTTCTAGGGTGGACAGCCTTGTGGTATTATAGTCAATATTTACTACTGTTACTTGTTAGACTTCACCTGAAGCCCAGTCTCACCTTGTAAAAGCTTCATCTGTTGACTGGAATCCCCTTCTTAAATTCTGTGCTGTCAGGCTTACGTTAATGCTTGACCCTGAGATTTGGTCTTTTACTAGCTTGCCAAGGAGCTTAGACCATGTGAAAGCATTTTACAAAGGTCTGTAAAATTGAGTATTGAAGCAGCTCTTCACACAGCAAGTCTCTTACAGTGCTGAAAATCCTAGAGGAGTATAAAAATTAGTCTAGTTGTTTACAGCAGATTGTACAGATGTTGTCACCACACATGAGAATTGAAGAATTAAATTGTTTGTTTTCATGTTGACTAACTAGTTAGTAAAGGGGTTTTTTATTTTTTATTTTTTTATTTAAAGCAATAAACCAAATCCCAATCAAATATCCAGCAACAATGGGAAACCTGCTGCAGTCAATGGAGCAATGGGAGCCTCGTATCAGGCACAGGCTTCACTAGTTGGTCGGGCTTGTGAAAGTTGCTACAGTAAGTAAATTTTTAAAAAATAAATAATAAATTTTTTTTTCACTCTTAGTATGTACTTTTTAAAAAACAAGTGTATGTACTTTTGTTTGCATGCTGTAAGTAGAGAATAATTTTCAATGAATTGTGTGGCAGAAATACTTTATAGCTGGCTTCAGCATGTTGATTGGATGTCAATATTCAAATCCACTTCATGATTCTTTTTTTGACAATTCAGAAAGTACAGAAAGATAAAGTAGTATAGTATGATGGCACTGCTAGGCTTTTCCTTTACTTTCAGAATACTAGATTCAAATTTATTTTTGATTCTTCTGTAAGATTGCAGGGTTTTTTGAGTTGCCCTCACCCCTTGTTGGGGGTGTGTATGTGGTTTCTTTTCTTTTTCTAGTATTTTGTGTGTTCATGGTGGTCTCTGGTGGACTTGTTGAAATAGCAGCATTTGACATAGGTTATATGAGAGAAGATGTAATAAAATCCAGAACTAGAAAGAATTGAAAAGGCCTACCATATGAGAATTCTTTATTTACCATTGCTGTGGCTCACTGTGTCTTAAACACCAATTACATTAAAATCATATTCTGTATATAGAAAGTTCCAGTTATAGAGTTTGTTGTTTTCCAAATCACTTTTTTTTTAAAAAAAAAATAAAAGCTTTCTTGTGAAGGATTACAAAAAGAAAAAAGGTTAAATTAGTGTTTCCAGCTGAGTCTCCACATGCACAAGATAAAGGTACACATGCATCTCCAAGGTCAGTAGGAGTGCTTGTCCTTTTCTTATATGGATCTTCACTTAAAAGTGCTCCCTTTGCATGACTTTGGCAAAAAAAACCCAGATCTTTAGCAATTCTAGTAAGTAGCAAGCAACTTAATAAGACTGTATTGCAGAGTAAGATTAGAAATAGTGGAGGGTTTATAGGGTTGGGTTGTTTTGGGTTTTTTTCTGTTTGGGTTTTGATTGGTTGGTTGGTTTTGGGGTTGTTTTTTTTTTGTAGTCCCCAGGAAGAACATGTCCTCTTGGCAATACAAAGTCCCTCATTTGAAATTAAGTAGGGGAGTATTCTGTAATTTCCATTTGGAGATGTCTTTTGGGGTGTTTTGAAAAAAATACACTAAAAATCCAAGTCCTTATTTTCACCATGTGAAAGGTATTACTTATCTATGTAGTGCTCTTAGGGAATGCATCTATTACAGCATTTGGCTTTATTATGTTGACTGTAGCGTGCATCACTTCAGCTTTGCTGGTTTTTTTCCTCCTTAGCTCCACAGTCTCACCAGTGGTATTCTTGGGGTCCACCTAATATGCAATGTAGATTGTGTGCATCTTGCTGGATTTATTGGAAGAAATATGGTGGCCTGAAAATGCCCACACAGACAGATGAAGATAAACTGTCTTCCAGCCAACCTACAGAGGTAGGATTGCGTAGAAAAAAATGTCCTAAAAAGAAGTGTGGTGCTTTCGAAAGACTGATGTGATTTGAATATTTAATGGGATGGGGTTTTATGTATGTGTTCAGCTAGTGTTACAAAGTGTAATTTATTAATCCTTTTCACATCTTAAGTGGAACTAAACAGTGTGCAGGTGCTGCCATGTCTTTCTACGACCAAGTCGTAGATAAACATCCACTTCATGAATTTTTAGTGGACAAATGTCATCTTGTCAATCAACTGGTGTGTTAACTATAAAATGTTAATACGACTATACTCTATCTCATAGAATGGCATGATATATCCACTCACAGTAGAGCTCTCTACTGCGTTATACAGCTTCTTGCCTAAGCCCCATTTTTTTGTATAGTGCTTATCCATATCATTTGATTAACCTTGCGGATTTATCCAAATTGTGGATTTTTCTTTTAATGCTGTAATTCAGATATATGTGTTATGATTTGTTTGTTTGTTTGTTTTGTTTTATTTTTGTAGGAGTCCCATGTTAGAACTCATATGTCCCGGCAGGCCACACAGGGAACTCCAGTTCGTAACACTGGAAGTCCAAAGTCGGCAGTGAAAACGCGTCAAGCTTTCTTTCTTCACACAACGTGTTGGACAAAACTGGCCCGTCAGGTCTGCAAAAATACCCTCCGGCTGCGGCAGGCAGCAAGACGTCCCTTTGTCCCTATTAACTGTGCTGCCATTAAGGCAGAATGTAAGATGTTTTTTTAATTCTTAGTTCTGTGTGCTGTGCTTCCCACCCATTTTTGTCTTTTAATTTTATTTTCTTTTTCAATAAACATTTCTTGTCTATACGCTTTTGTTTTTCATTTTTTCATTTGTCCAGCATATCACCAACACATTGGATAAAGTCTGGCTGCCTTGAACAGATTTCAGGCTGGGGGGAACATTTCAGTGAATTAAAAGGGGAGAACTGTTACCTCATTCACTTAAAAAAACCTCTCATTAAAAAAAATTGGGGGCAGGGAGGGGAAATTAATGCCATGACATAAAAAACGTGCTTCCTGCTAGGCAGTGTGAAAGAAGTTTGCTTTTATATTGTCATTTATTGTTCTGCTGAGCAGAAAGTATAGATCTATACATGTTTTACTTTTTTTCCAGTGGGATTGGTCAAAGAATAAGGAGCATTAGAATTTAAATCTGGTCTGTAGAAGCCCTTTATTACTGTGGTGATCAGATGGTGGTGATAGCCATGTTTATTATTTCATCAGAGTTGCATCTTTTTTTTTTTTTTGGTCTGTTCAAGTTTTAAATTTTATTTTTAAATAAATTCCTGTGTTATGCTGCTTTTTTGTAGCCAAAATATAAAGAACTGATAAAGTCAGTAGTAGTATGACAGAAGGTTATGAGTTGTTGTAGACAGCAACAGTAAGACTCCTTGTGTGCATGTGTGCGTTAAGTTCTGCTGCAAAGTCACTGAATAGTGCAGCGGGTTTTGTCTCTGCGCTAAGCGCACTGTTTTACTGCTCACACTGTTTGGTTATGTTTCCGAGTCTTCCATAGAGGCACTTCTCGGAGCAGACACTTGGTATTCCAAGATGTGCCGTGGCTGTCAATTGTGTTAGAATTGAAGACACCTTTTTAGAATATTGGATGGCTATAACCATGTTTACTATATTAACGCTAAATGTTTTCCTGGCATATTTAGCTGGGATGCTGATGAGGTCAGTGTTAATTGTAAGAAATTTACTCCACAGAGGCTTAAAATCTGGTTTAGAGTAATTCTTTTCTCCTCATGTACTTTAATACAAGCCATTCTTGGCATGCAAACTCTTCGCCTTCTTCTGCAGTCATCCAGAACTCGGTAAATATTTTTGTTCATTGTCCTTGTCTTATTTATTTAGTTGTCCTGTTGGCCATTTTCTTTCTTCTTTCAAAGTTGTGCAAGTCAGGAGCAGTTTTCATATTTAAGGAAACCATATGTCCACTGTGTGTATAAAATGGATTGTATTTTCATGGAAGAAGTGTGTCTAAGGCTGGACTAGAATTATATTTTTAATCCGTAATACAAAGTAAGTTATTTTCTGAGAGGAAGTGTTGTACCTTTTAATTTATGTAATTGGCACTGATTTCTGCTGAATCATGGAGGAAAATTAATTTTAGAAGTTCTCTTGAATCCTTTTATCCATATCCCTCTTTCTTCTCACTCACTGCAGTAACTCAGTTCAAAAAAAGATGAGGCTTTTGTTCAAGGAAGAAAATAAAAATGGAAGAAAATAATGTTTCATCCAACTGTTAATCTTCATACTAGAAAAGTGTTATATACACAGTTCAGCTTTAAAACAAAAGAGTGAAAAGCTGAGCTTTTCAGCAGGAAAGAGTCATTCTTGTATCAGACTGGCAGCGCTATGAGTGCTTCCTGTTTGTTCCTTTGAAAGAAAAAGTGCCACATCAGATTAACATCAAGAGCAGAAAGATATTCCACCCGCCCCCCCGTAGTCTCTGTCTTTCATTATTCTTTTTATGTAAAGGAAAATTTGGATCTTGCAATTTCATCTTTTTGAATGCTCATGTTTCTTGATTAGACATAGCATAGATTGGGGGGGCGGGGGGGAGTTACCGTTGTCAATTTTTGAACACCATATTAAAATTACTTTATAATAGTAGAAACCAGATTATTTATACCTTAATTAATTCAACTCATGTTTCTCTGTATGTACATACACACGCACACATACTCTGTTTCTGGCAATCTCTCTCTCTCTGTGGAATCATACAATGCTCTCACTTGCATTGTTATATTCTTAATCTAGTAAAGCCTAGTAAGCAAGTAAGTAAATAAAATTGTTTTCTAGTTTTGTTCATGTAGTTACATCTCGTGACCCGTGTTCACTGCACTCTGTAGATTTTAATGCTATAACTAAATAGGCTCTCTCTTCCTGAATGCCTTGAATCCTTTTCTTAGGATAGCTAGTTGCAAGTCATTTTTAAATTTAAGTTTTAAATTACATATTTATTTAACAGTAATGTTTTAATGTGTTGCATACCACTGAGTAATTACAATATTGAATGAATGTCTGTGCTGGTGTTAACAAAAGTTACAGTCATGCTTAGCTAATAACCTGGCCCGACTGGCAGGTCGCCCATGATGTGATACGGCATGAGATGGTTGGGATGTCCAACAACTGACTTGGAATTTGTTTTCCACGTTGGTGTGCTTAAACAGTGAATCTAATGACTGCTTAGATGCTTTGTCAGACTCGGCTGACTTTTTGTGTGTGGCAAACGACTGCTTGAAAACATAGCTGCATTTCACAACTACATTGCAGTAGGCACCGTGCCAATGCTCAGAAATCATAAAACCTAAGACAGAAGGATAGTGGGGCACTTACCCCAGCAGCGTACCAGGTTTTATACCGTCTTAGTTTTATGCAATTTGTTGAAGTGCCAGGTTGTAAATGAAACTAATTCCTAGTTCTGAGAAAGAAAGTCTGAGCGAGCCAGTCGGAGCTTGCTCAGAAAGTAAATTGATTTTTTGCATTCCACCTGAACTCATCTGCAGGTTGTTCTTTTGTCCTGGGGGAGCATGGAAGCCTTTGAGAATGCTAATCTCAGGCCCAGCCACCTTCTAGGTGTAAGCAGATCTCGGGTGAAGCATTTGTTATTATTCTAATTCCACCCACATAATCTCTCTCGGCCCATTACATCCACTGGCAGAAAATGAAGTCCTATTCTGTGGTCTTTATTCCTTCAGTTAGTGCAGAGAATTAGATTTTTCTCATTAATGAACCATACAGCATGACCCCTGCTCAGATGCCAGCAGGAGGTAGTGGAGACGATGCATTTACATCCCAGTTAAATCTAGGGATGGTCACCAGGGGTTTGAGAAGGCAGGGCATCTCCTGCTAGGAGCGCAGCCCATCATGGGAATCTCAAACTTTGCTCTGCCTGGAGATAATAGACTCGCTGGAGTTGTTGACAATAAACTTGTCTGATGGATTTTCAGGAATAATTAGAATTGGTGAACTGTTTCAGTAAGAGGAAATTCCCATGCTCTAAATTAGGTGAAATACCTTCTTTTCAGTGTGAATATATTGCAAGTTTTTTAGGAAGTTAAGCAAAACTGTCCTGTCTGTGGAAGGTCTCTTAATTAGAGGAAACCAAAGTGGGCATTCTGCTCCAGATGGTCACTGGCAAGATTGGATCCGTTTCCAGTTTACAAGCATGTTGGTGTATGCACAGCAGTGGGCCGTACATCTGGGAACCTTATTACTTCAGCACAGGAAGATTTTTGAGCAGTTTTCCTTCCCCGCCCGCTCAGATATAATTTTATCAATCTATCTGTATTAATTATAGTAATTTAAATTTGGATAGCTATACTCCATCTGTGTAGACATGATTGTCAAAATGTTTTCAGTGGATGGTAATATGCTATCTGTATAATATCTATATAGTCTTATCTGGAAATGGATATACCGTTCGTGATCAAAACTTAACATACCTTTAAATCTGCAGATTTAATAACAAGTTTGGTATGCAATACTTGTTACAATCTGGTTGATGAAACAAAGACAAATGAAAATTAAGTAGAATATGCAAAATGTTACTGATTTGTCTTTGTAAGCATGCAGCCTATGTTTAACTGACACAAAACTACCCATTCATCTGAAGTAACATTTATTGGTATTGATTCACGAATGATGTTTCACGTCCTTGATTTTGATAGCTATGGAAGAGCTATCCAGGATGAAAATATTTTCTCTACTGTTATCTTTTAATACAATTTGTGCCAGATTGTAGTAGCCAGTAAAATAATTAAAAAAACACACTACTCTCTTTCCCAAAGTTTGTAAGAAGAATATAATTCGGGGAATACATAGAGCACAGTACATTTATTAGATAATCTGAATTTTGATAGAGATATGATGGAATGTCAAAGAGAAATAATTCCCCACTGAGAGTCTTTCTAAGCTTGAGACCTACAAATCTAGTCTAAAAAAAGGAAATTATTAAAAAACCCTTTCAAATCTAAAAGAACAAGCCTCATTTGCTTTCATCTTCTCCGTAGCATTCCCGATTCCGTTGACCTCTGTAATGCTCGCAACAGTCACCACTTTTCTAGGTTAAGAACTTGGGTCTGTTTAAAACCTCATAAAGAATCTATTTCATGCTGTGGTTCGTAATGTTGTTCCCTGGAGTTTTTCTAGTTGTACAGTATCCTCTTTAGGGTTATGGTGCCCCAAATTATACACACTTCAAGGTATAGGTTTCCCATAGTGTGACATGTTTTCTATTTTCCCATCAGCATAATTTCTGATACTCTGACTTTAATTTCTTTGTAAGTGACCACTCTTCAGTATTTTCTAGGTGTTTTTAGAAAGCTGTTGACGTTGACTCCGTGAATACTCTTCTGCATGGTGGTGGTGTAGAACCTATTGTTACATTTGTGTGTTACGGTCATTTTATGTCTTAAGAATTGATTTTACATTTATTGCTTGATGCTGCTGATATCCTTTGCAATCATTTTTAGATTTGACTATGCTGCATAATTTCTTAGCAGGAAATTTTAACTTTCTAATCACCTCTTTTCCTGAACTTTTATATGTTGAACAGCACAGAGCTTTTGGGGATTATATAGCAATCGATTTTAATCAGGTGCTGATCCCTGAAAAAAACCTGCTTTTTTACTTTGTAACAGCTGGACAGCCAAGGGTGCTTGGTGGCACGGTTTGTTAAAAGCTAATTGAAATGCCATGCTTGATGCCAGATCAGCTGCATGTGTACGTGTCACGATCCCTTCAGAGGATCCCGGCAGACCCGTGACACTTGCAGTCACTGGTTTCCAGCACGTGTAGGTAGGAAGGGACTTCTGGATGTCTCTAATCCCACCCCTGCACAAAGCTCAAGTGCTCAGGGCCTTTTGTCCACATGAGATTTGGGTATCTTCAAGGGTGGAGACTCCGTGGCTTCTCTGGGCACCCATTCCAGTGTTCGATCAGCCTCACAGTAAATAATCTTTTCCTTACATCTAATGAGGATTTCCCATCTCCCAGCTTGTGTCTGTTGCCACAGACAGCAACAGGATGTTGTCCTGTCCCTACGTACATGCAAGAAGGGTCTGGTTTGGTCTTCTCTACGTTCTGCCTCTGGGTAGTTACAGGTAGGAATCGCGTCTCCCCATGGCCTTCTCATCTCAAGGCTGACCAGACCCAGTTCCCTCGGACTCTCCATGTACGTCCTATACCCCAGCCCCAAACCGGACTCTCCAATATTGGACTGTCTCCAGTATGTCCATATCTTACTTATAGTGGGGATCCCCAGAACTCGACACAGGGTCTGGACGTGGTTTCACAAGGGCCAGGCAGAGGGAAGGGTCACCTCCCTCGCCCCACCGGCTGCAGTCAGGCTAGCAAGGCCCAGCATACAGTTGTCCTTCCTCTTGTAAGGACACTCTGCTGAATGAAATTAAACATTTTCGATTCACAAGGTCTCTGTTGGCTCCTTTGGTGTTTCCATATTTAACTGTGTGCCTCTATTAATAGTTCAACCCTTTTGCCAGTCTGCAGACCTCCTCTAGTGAAGAATGTTATCATGTTTGCCGTGGGTTTGTTCTCTGGAGCCAAGGCCAGGCTAAGCATTAGTTAAACACCAGTAGTGTACGTGCTCAGCAGTTTCTGTTTGGATGAATTCCACCTGGTCCTGGTAACTTTTTTTATTCATTAACCAGTTTGTTTTGAAGTATTTCCTATGGACTCTTTGATGTGACACAGTTCTCACACTTCCCTCATAAAAGCATTGTAGAAGTGAGGTTGTTCAAGTTCTGCATTTTCCTCACACCTTGATCATCTCCTATGGCTACAGGCACTAGCACACTTTCTGCTTTTGATATATGTGAAAAAATACACTATGAAATATAATATTCCAGTTCTTTTTTTAAATACATTTTTATTCCTTATAGCTTCCACTATTTCACTGATCTTTCTGAGATTTTTAGTGTGCTTGTGGAAGCCCATATTTGATTTTAGGACTTCTTTTAAATTTTGTTTTTGACAACTTCCTACTTAAATTCTACTCTATGGTTTTATACTTGGAAGTGAGGCACAATGTAACTTTGTGCACAAAGTTCATAACCTTTATTATATTTTTTCATGAGAGTACCGTATTGTGGGTTAAAGCTTGCTGCTGTTAAACATATTTAACCGTTTTACTAGATTGGTGTGCTCTGAAATACCCGCCCGGTACCTTTGGTGAACATGTTTTGCCTCAAGCATGGAAATTGTGCTCTCTTTGCTGTCTGTATTCTCAGTCAACATATTAATATTTCACCGTGATTCACTGTCTTTTTTTACAGTGAAGACACGTAGATGGAAAATTTTCTTGCTAATTACTTCTTAGGCGATGCTTTGCTGTTCCCAAAGTAACTACAAAATACTCACTGTATCGTCTGTGCTTATTTTACTAAGGAAGACAGTGGAGACACATCATTTTACTCTGTCACTTAAAATATTTCAAGTGTTGTGGAATATTGAAAGTATTTTCTACTAGGTTTAGTGTATTTTTTTTTTTTCACTGAGAACAGGATATTTTGTTATAATAATAAAGTACTTTGTGTACTCGGTGTTAGAGCTCTGGAACCTTTGGACTTCCCAGATACCCGCTACCATTTACACTTAGCACATGTGTGAATTTCCAGCAGTTTCCTTAATACATGGAACTAAGTTGTGCATTGTCTGCTGCATTAAACACGTCTGTGAACATACTGAAATACTTATTTCAGCCGTTGCTGTCATTTCATGACCTACAGGTCTTTAGCACGTAGCTAGACAGGATACATAAAGAGATTATAAATTCTAGTGTTTTCTCAGGTGTAAATTGTTTTATATAGTGTCTTACCCTTTCCATGTGCGTACATACTCCATATCTTGTAGTGGAATTAAACAAATAAGAACATTTTGTAAAACAAGGTGGGGACAAAGTGGAATTACAGTTACAATAATCTATCTATAGCATCTGGCGCTTATAAAGCTTGTTAGAAAATGCAAATCTGCATGTGTCCATGTGAAACCTTACACAAAGAGAGGTCTACACGTAGATATATACATGGGGGAAGTAATTCTGTGTGAGGGAATTCCAGAGATACACAATCAACGTACAAACACAATTTTGTACAAAAGAGAATACCTCTGTTCTAGGGATACTGGAAGTCCTATATGGAGATCAGTTGCATGCTTTTGGAAGCCAGGTAACTCAATCATTCTGAGTAGCTTAAAAAAAAAAAAAAAAGGCATAGTTCAGTAGTCTTGAAACTATTTACTCAAACCTAGTGTCTTGTGAATTTTTGCCTTAGGTTGGTTGACTCCACTGTCTTAAGCGTGAACCTCGCCATAGTTAACACTTCTATGTTTGGGGCATTTAGACAGATTCTCTGCTTGTCTATTCGCAGTGCCTTTAAAGTTCTGAGTTCTTAGTTTTAGCATTAAATTAAGGTAGTTACTGAACTGCTTATTTTCAGTTACTTTGCAGGAACTTCCTATCTTTGAAACTTGGACGCTCTCTCACACTTGTTTACAACTGACCACTTTGTTCAGAAGTTTAAAGGGTTTTTGGTTTGGTGGTGGGTTTTTGTTGTTTTGTTTTTTAAGCTACATCTCGCTGTGATAGCCCCTATGTTGTGTTATACTTATTAAGAATGATCTGAATCATCGTACCATGCAAGCAATGCGTGACCAAAATCAGTAGTCACAACTTTAAATCCTTCTTACCTCTGTATTACCCTGTTTAGGGCCAGACAAGCTTGTAGAAAACAATGAAGAATTCCATGTACATTCTTTTTAATAGCCAGAGCTGCTTTTATTTTAGTACTCGTGTTTTCACCTGTGTTTGATTTTCCTATCGGACTGTGTCCAAAAAGACTTTGTAGGCAAAAAAATGCAATCAGATTTGTGTTAAACTTATATTAACTAAAAAAAAAAAATTAAAATCAAAACACTGCCTGCATGAATGAGGACATGGCCTGCCTTTACATATCTATCATTATTAGCATTGATGGAAAAAAAGAAGAGTATGTGTTGACAAAAGAAGGTTGTGGTAAACGTGTAAGTCAGAAACTGGTTGGTGCATCCTAATTATATTTGTAATGGTAGAATATTTAAACTGAGTTTCATTCTTTAAAATTCTCAGATGCAGATCGACATTGTGAAGTTGCTGGAAGTCCTCTGAAGATCAAAAGCACCAGAAAACCACTGTCATGTATCATTGGGTATTTAGGTGGGTATCTGCCTCCAGGGGAAAAAAAATGAATCAAATGAACATTCAGTATTTACTGATACTTAAAAATCCTGTATGCGTAAAATGAGAGATTTATGCTTGTAGTAAAAAGAAAACTACAAAGTTAATAAATTAATAAAAATTCTGGTCTGCTATCAGGTGCAAAACTGGATGAGTGAACTTGCAGAATGTAGGCAGAAAGCCTTCTGGTACTGGTTTAAAATGGCAGAGTGAAACTGGATGTAATTCAGAACATGAAAAATATTCTGGTATTCCAATTAAATAAGCACAGAAAGGAGAGATGAGATACCCAATATGCCCAGTGCTACTCTGCTGTGTCCCTTGAATCCACTTGTAATACGTCCGTGTACTTGAAGGGAGCGGACTTCGGCCACAATGAGATACTGATCTCTTAATTTGATGACATAACTTTAAAAGATGCAATGAAATCTGTACCGAGATCATCGCCACGAGGTCAAGGCACTCACATAAGATAATAAGGAGAGGCGAATTTCTAGCAATTGTGATTCCTTATTTAAAAAAACGAAAGTAGTCCTCTTTGCAGGGAGCCACCACTGACTATTAAGTATTTACATAGTCATCTGAGTGATGGGATTCCCCAGAGGCTTTATATTAATCCTCAAATAAATAAAGAAATCAATCCATTGATCAGAGAAGCAGTGAATAATTCTGCAGTGTGTTAATCCCATTCTACAGAAGTAAAGCTGAGAGCAGGACTCAGTCTAAACGTTTTTCTCAAAATTTCAATCAACAGGAGGCTTTTTTGTACTAGGGCAAAGTAAACAGTAACAGCCTCTTGACTTACTGAAATAGAAATCAACTATTAATGTAATTACAGCTGTTCCTCCAGAACATCGAATGTAACAAAATCCAAACTTCAGAAAACCGGGTAATGAAGAATTAATGCCCGCTCTCACTGAATTTTGATTCCTCCTGGCCTGGAGTTTAAGAAAAAAGCCAGCGATAATTTCCTGTGGGCACCCCGGCTGCCTGTGTTATGTATTTTGTCATCAGAGTGAGTGAGGAAAGGAGTGAGTGCTTGGATGGACTTGGTGGAGTTGTGGTTGCGAGGCAGGGGGAATCCGGCAGGAGGTGGATGGTTCATCCGGCTGACCCCGTTTGGGTCACGAAAAGGAGAAAGCGGTGGGTGTAATCTCAGAAGATGCTGCATGTTGTTAGTGCCGCGTTGTTTAGTCGGTGAGGGGTTGCGTCGACACCCCCGGGAGCATTAAGTCTGTAGGTTTAGTGGGAGTGAATGAATGAATGAACAGCGTTGGGTAGCGTTATATGTACTTAGGTGAAGGTTTTGTAGAGGATTTAACAGTGCTAATATGTACCAGGTGTTTCTAGAGTCTGCTTAGCATTTGGCTGCATGGGAAGGGAAGGTATCTCACCCCAGCTAAAGGTAAATAATATGTGTTGCAGGGATATGAAGTGTACCCAGTGTAGTTCTGGGCATGCATCTGAATTAGTTGTGTAAGGATGGCTGGAAAATGGCTTTTTGTTTGCCATTTAGCTTGGTGGTTTTGTTGGGTTTTTTTGTTTATTTCTCTGGTTTGTGATGGTTTTTTGTTTGTTTGGGATGTTTGTTTGCATGTTCCAGTGAATAAGTAATGCTTGAATTATTTTTCTCATAAATGTTTTGCATTTAGCATTAACTGTCGTGCCACGGCTTATACAAGAGGCATTTATTTTCTTTATAAAATTCCTTCTATGCCATTCCCACAGATATTTATTGGCATACAGTTAACTGTGTCTCTTGGGGCACTACTGTTCTCAGCCCTCCTGGTAGAGCAGAGAGGATCTCGGTGCCCTGCTCACCCTGGGTCATCGCTTCCCTTTGTCCCTGTTCTCCTTCTTGTCTGCCAGTTCCTCAGGTGAGGTAGGTTAAGCATTAAAAGTAGGCCCTGTCCTCTGGAGAGCTGGGGCTAATCCCCTGTCATCTCTTCAGTCATCACTGTGCTTACTAAACAAACCCCCTAAGGGGAATCCTTGGCTAATTAAATGTCCTATATTACCGCCTAGTTATGAGGAAACCAGGCTAATGTTCCCATCTGGGATGCATGGCGAGGAGATGATGAGAGAAAGGTGCAGCTGCCTAAGCACCTCTGGAATCCAGGATCCTTACTTAAGTGACACAGTAGGAGACTGACTTTTCTTTGTCTGCCTTCAAATTTATTTTTTGTTTCCACCCTAGTGACGTTAGTGGGAATAGCAGTTCTTAGCGTTTTTTATTGCTAATTACTTGTTTGGGGCTGCAACCTGGTCTTAGTAATAAAGGTTCCTGATAGATTGTTCAAGTATCGATTGTTATTTCTGCTCTGGTTTTATTTCAGAATTGATCATGTGATCTGAATCTGGCCAACTGGTTATTTGTCCAGTGTTTTGTGGCTAAAGGGATAATTTGGATTATTTGGATGTTATAGTTAGTTCTCTGAGTTAGCAGAAGGTGCGGGAGGCTAGGAGATTCTCAGTGAAGTACTAGGAAATAGAACAAGGATAATCGCAGCAAGAATTAAAAGATCCCTAATTACTATTATTGCATAATGCAGTAATATGATGGGATAATATAATCCAGGCAAAACCCATGAAATGCCTCATTACCTCTGTCAGGGGTGATGAAAGCAGCTAGTTAGAAAGTGCTGATCTAAAGCATGCAAATACTTGAAGCGTGTGTAGAGCCTGAGTGAGCGTACGGTGTGAAGACCCCACAGGAAGGACTCCATCCATTGGGAAGTGGTCCTGGCTGTTTAATTAAGTTCCCTTCTAGATCTTAAAAGGAGAGCTTGGTCTCGCTGCCTTCCTCTGCTGCAGAAAAAGGACAGCCTTTGTGGTAAACTAGCGGAGGGTTAGTGGCTTCCCGACTGAAGAGAAGTCAGAGGAAGGAGATGCTTCCTTCTTCAACTCTTCACTCATCCCGGAATATATAAAATTGTATCTCCTGTCCACTGCAGACAGAAGCAGTTTACAGGTTCTTGTATGTTGATCCATCTGCTGGGATTATTGTGGCTGCTGCTGGAGCTCATTGTCAAATAATATTTTAGTGGCATTAGCCCTGAAAATTAATCATTGCCTTCAGAAAACTGGAAAAGATGGCCAAATGAGTATTTTAGAATCCAAATTCTGGTCATCTTCAGCAAACAATGCAAACCTTTCTATTTCCGTTGAAAAATTTGCTTTAGCAGTCAGTAGTATTTATAACATTAAGCACACCTCTGTTCCCAGTTTAGTAAAACAGCAGAATAGGTGCTTGTTCCCTACAGCATGCAAAATGGACCATGCCATGAAATCTGCTGGCAGCTTGGTTTTCCTAAACTCTGATACTCCTAAATTCAAGCCTGGGAAGCAGAGCGTGAGGCCCCAGCAGGCAAGAGCTTGGATATCGGATTCCCTTGGCATTTGTCAAAGAGGGGAAAAGAATTCTGCTGTCGCAGTGGACTTTGACCCGGTGCCATGGTTTCTGTTTCTCTTGCATGATGGCTGTGAACAGCAGAGGCTGCGGGGCCGCCTCCTTGGATACCTGGCCTCACTTTAGATTTTGTATATTCCCAGCTTCTACGCTTTAGTTTATTTAAAAAAAAAAAAAAAAAAGAGGCAGGAAGGAATATTGTCACTTCAGGTTGTGCAAAATGAATTTTTTTCGTCTTTTCTTACTCCCCTCGGACAGCTGACTCTCCTGATCCATCTCCCAGCCCCTCCGCCCTCACGTTCTCAGCCCAGAGGTCTCCTGCTCGGTGGGGTGATGGGGGGAGGCGGGCTGTCAAGGTGCGCAGTGCTGGCAGCCGGTGCCCTGCAGCTGTGTCAGAGGGACAGGGACCTGCCCCCGGCGCATCTGACTTCCCTTGCAAATTTGGGTCTGCCCGAGGATGTACGCAGTAGTGGCTTTTTGAACCCAAACGTGGGATGGCAATAAGCTAATTGATTCAGCAGATTCCTGGTGAAGGACGAGCAGACTCTACTGAGTCTTTCTTTTGCCACTTTTATCTGGCAGTTAACTGAGAAATTTCCATACAACCGTATCAGCTTTTGGCAAACGCAGCAGCTGCCACCCTGAAGTGTGCGTGCCAGATGCGTGTCACTGCCTCTTACCCACCTTCCTTCCTCCTTCTCCAAAATAATCCTACTGTGTGAACTGCATTAGATGCTCTGGGATGCGTGAAGATCCTGAGTGGGGACTCCTTGTGGGAGTCCAGCAGTACCTGGGGAGCCCAGTGCGGTCTTAACAATTTTTGTGTTCCTGCTGCCATTTTGGGGTAGTTGTAGCTTCAGAGCCCTGCTGAGGCTGGCTCCCTGGCTTCCTGGTGACTTGCCTTTGGGAAGATGCCTTGAACCTGGTTATTGTGACAGAAAATATTGAATAGCTTGAGGTATCGAGGTGATTTCACTATAGCAAAATGTTTTTATTTGTTTGCTTTAAAAGCTCCAGGTTTGTAACTCCAATGCGAACCTCAAAATGGTAGGAAAATGTAAACACAGGCCTATTTCAGATGTATTTGTATTATCTTTTCAATCTCTGACATTGTTACACATCTATACCATAGTATTAAACTTGGGAAATCTGAAGTGAAATAGATTTTTTATTTATTTTTTTAATTTGGAAGAACGCTAGGTATGAAGAATTGTGTTTGAGTTTTTATTCAAGATCTTGTAAACACACTGATGCTGAAGAAACTTCCTTTCCTTTCACTAGAAATTTAAATGTAAATTTATGTTGAATAGACTATTTTTATTTAGTTATTTTTGAAGCCAAATATGTACAATCTCTCTCTCTCTCTCTCTTTTGTCTCAAACAGAGATTCATCCTGCAGTGAAACCCAATGTCATCAGATCAACACCAAGCCTTCAAAGTCCAAGTGCAAAACGATTGCTTGCGCCTTCCAATCACTCTTCACTAAGTATTTTGGGAAAAAGAAACTACAGCCATCATAATGGTCTTGATGGTATGTGAAGGAATAGAAAAGAAATATTATTTAAGTGTCTGAATTGCAAAACTTTCTGTGGACCTGAGATGACACTAAATAAAGGGGGTACAGACCTACAGACCGACAGAAACGTAAGACACCGATAGCATATTTATAGCATTGATTCTTAATGAATGAATGGTGGTGCTTACTCATTCAACATGGATATATTAATGCCGTCTCTTCCATAAACTACTTGCACCGTTTTCCTTACCCATCTTGATAGAAAAGGACAAGAAAAGAATAAAACAGATTTGGTGAAGGTGGAGATGCAGCAAATGCTCTATTTCAGTTTACTGCATTGCATTTTAATTTGAAGAAATATTTTGCAGTGATATGCGAGACCTTTTGAGTTACTCTGTGTGAAATTACTTGATACGTAGCTAAATTGCTAAATACTGGACTTGGTAGTTTACAGCCAATCTCTTTGCTAGCGTGTGAATTCTAAACACGGCTTAGCCTGGATTCTCAACACTGTGATTGGTAATAGAGAGAAAACAGCTTTTGGCACCTTGCATCCCAAGATGGGTGTCACAGAGTCAGTTAGGACAAGAAATAGTCCTGGCAGCGAGGACTGGTGGAAGGTAGGAGCTCCTTAGAAAGAGGCTGCACCTGCATTTATACCACTTGCAGAGGAGGAAGCAAAAGGAGCATCACAGAGGTACAGGAGAGGCTTTTCCTGTTCACTGTGCAGCCCCGGAGGTGATCTTTTAAGCCAGGTGTATCCAGTCACTTCATTACAGTATGGTGCAAATGGAGAGCAGCTATAAAGCTGTACCAAAAAAAAAAAAAAGAGTGTGTAAGGCTAACTTTTCTCAAATAATTTTTATTTTTTATTCTGAAAAGCGATTGTTTATTACTAGTGGTTTTTTATTATTGTTACCAAAAAGAAAAGATTTCCAACTGGAACTGCGAACAGTTTCACCTCATGTCCAAATAAGAGGAGAATCCAGTCGGATGTCATTTGTCTGCACTAAAAGGAAATGCGTGCATTTCCTGAACTCTCTCTTTGTGAGATGTAACTTCTGTAAGCCATTAGCTTATTTGTTCTGTGATTGAATATGGTTGTTGAGATGAGAAATGTGAAGTTAGGCTTTGGAATAGACTGTTTAGGACACCGTCTGCACAAAAGAGGTGACTGTTTTCATGCTTCACGGAACAGGTTGAGGTAGAAATGAGAGGGATGCTTTTTAGACAGGCTGGTAGAAATAGTATTCTAAATACAGGCAGGAAAACTTAATCTGTTATCCATCATCATCCCACAATGATCGTGCTTTTCTGTCCTTGCTAACGCTCGTCATATCTTGCAGGGAAAATATCTACTGGATGCTTAATAATACCTAGGTAGAAACCACTACGTGCTTTGACAAAAAGTCAAAGTATATACAGTATATACAGAAGAGAGGACTGCTTGGACCTCTGCTCAGTGTGCAAGCAGCCGTTACACAGTAGGCAGATGACATACGTGGCAACACAAGCTATTTGGTGGACCAGCATGACAACTGTGTGACTTGTGCCTGGATAAAACGACGATGCCATTAATAGGCATAGCCATAAGTGCCGAGTTCTCACTGCGAACTTGGAGTGGGAAGTTCTGCAGCCATGGTCTGGTAGTTACCGCAGGGGAAGGCGAAGGCTGCTTTCCCCATCCCCTGCTGCTAGCCACTACGCTGGACTTGCCACGTGAGCTTTAAGTGAGGGATGACTTTTCACCTGGAAGTAAAGATGATGTTACATTTCTACTGCAGAGAAGGCTGTAGTAATAAATTAAAAGTAAACATTATTTTGATGGTGTCCCTATAAGGAGGTGTGCTTGGCTGTCTGTAAAATTTTTCTTCTGCTTAGGACGAATGCTCTCTTCAAAGTAAAGAGTTCGTAAAACCAGTCATTAGCCACACTGATTAGTTTGTATCAAACAATCAGCTAACTGTGTTAAGGCAATTTGCACAAAATAACATCTAATTTGAAAAATCAGTGTTGAGAACTGGTTTGCTGTGTTGCAACTGTATTGCTTTAGGAGATAATTATTTCTGCTTATCTGTTTTCTGTGAAAACATAACTTACTGGAAAGCATATATCCTAAATAATTGAAATCTGTGTTTCGTTAGTGTAAAAATGGCTATTTCAGTGTTTTAAAATGGTTATTTTGGTTCTTATCGTAGCCCCTCTTAAATTAAAAGCCTGCAAAATGTAAATGAAATGCAAAGGAAAACCAGACTCTGAAACAACCAAACCAGTAGTAAAGATTCTCAACAGCACAGGTCCTCTCTTCCTTTTCCCTTAAAAACACTTACCTTTCATATTTGCCATTTAATTCCTGCTCTGGTTATTGGTAAATATCAAATCTGTTTTGGGGGCTGTAATGTAGCCAGCTTCTCTTCAGTACACTACAAAAACTCAGTGACCAGATCAACTTGGGAAATGCTGGTCTCTGTGTAATTGCACTGACAACAGCGTACTGTCTGTGCAGTGAAAGGTTTTGCCAACCTCCAGAGTTTTTGTGTTACTATAAATACACTAAAAAGCTTTTTTTGGTTCCAAAGTACTATGGATTGTTGCTGGGTTTATTGCATTGCATCAGTTAACAGTATCCAGAAAGCCAGAAAGGTGATGATATATTCTGTCATTCAGTGCATGCTTTGATGAAATGAGCAAACAAAAATGAGCACAGTGGGCTTATA
Source organism: Chionis minor (assembly GCA_013398295.1). Classification (NCBI taxonomy): domain Eukaryota; kingdom Metazoa; phylum Chordata; class Aves; order Charadriiformes; family Chionidae; genus Chionis; species Chionis minor. The sequence continues at coordinate 1,028,217 of VZSF01006858.1, read as the reverse complement.
TTAAGTCTTATCTCTTGCTATTTTCATAATCTTAATGTTGTTGACATAGAAATGTCTGCATGTTTAGGTTTGCCTTTTTTCAACAGTATTAGAAATTTGTTGTAAAGAAGCTATATAAATATGTTTACTTAAGATACACAATAATTTACAGCATTCAAGTAAATGTCACTTAGACTCGTGTAAATATATATTTAGATTGACATATTTAAGTTCAGCCTTACTGCCTAGGAGAGTGAGTGGTATTTTGACAGAATTTGTTATTAACAAAATAATCATTATTGGCTCGGAAATAAAGCAATGCAATATGGAAATCGCACTTCTTTATGCCTGTATGGGGGAGTTGGGGGAGATGATGAGAAACATCATTAGTGTTGGGTTTCATGCTTTTAAGAGTAATAAATAAGAACATGATAAGCATTTCTTAGGGAGGATAAGACTTTGAGTCTTTATTTTGGCCAATGCAGCACGAGTTTCCGTTTCATTTTTCCACAGATGCACCTCCAGCAAGAGTCTGGTCCAACTGGTAGGGATGAGGGAGCCTGTCATTTCTGACTACTGTTGCTTGGTCTTTATCAAGAATAATGAGGGAGTACATTTATTTCTTCACAAGTGGTGGGCTTTGTGCCCTGAGATCTTGCTCTTCGGTGATCTGAGCATCAGTCAGTGTAGTTGTATGCATGAACCCATGTATAAACCTAAATAAAATTGCACTGCTGAAGTATTGTATATTGTAACTAGATAGAGAGAAATATTCCAGTTGTTTCTGTCCTTTCTTGTAGGAGAAAGACTTTTTCTGGGTGGTCTTAGAAAACTGTTTCTCCTCTTATTTTCAAACAGCAGCAAATCTCACATTCTGTAGGATAGAATGAAAAACGACAGAAAGCTTTTTTTCCATTCTGGAAAAAGTCACAGTACTTTGGGCAGTTCTCCTGTAATATGCATGCTTGTGATTTTTAAATACGCTGTGATGCAGACTTTCTGCTGGAAAGTAAGTCAACACAAGATATTTAAATGGTTCTCAGCAGCGAAGACGGTCTCCTTCAAATAGGAAAACTCTGTCTTCAGAAAATCACGATGTTGCAGAATGTTACGTGTATCAGGTTTTATGACTGGAGTTGACGGTGGGAAGATTTAGGTGTGACTGTAAAGTGCTTTGTAGATATTTTGAATCTGATCTTTAAATTACAGTGTCTGAAATCATTCCGAGCAATTACTTTCACCCACAAGCTTCTTAACTGTGTGCAACAGTACATCCAAGTAGTCAAGTTTCACGTCAGGCTATTGTTTTGGCAGGGTGAGTAATGATAATTTTCCAAATAATATTTGGAAAGATCAGGTAAAGTTATTTTACGTAAGTATAATCTCTGTCAACTGGCAGGCATTTCCTTACTTTTATGTACCTCAGAACCAGAATATCCACAGGATGCCCAAGATACTAACGTCACTAATGAGGTACAGAAATCAGTCTGTGCCTGTTGGTACCGTTTTCATGACTTGTGGGCAGAAATAGAACCGGTTGTTCATAGCTGACGAGACTCTAATCAACAGCCACGATGCTCCTTCTCTCTTTCCCTTCCCAGACCTTTAATGCTGTCTTTTAGGCTGAGACATCCTGATGCCTTCAAGAGGATTCTTTCAGCGGCCAAATTTCAGTTCCTGAATGTACTGAAGTGTGCAGCTGTATCTAAGAATGAGACAGCAATTTTTGGGTCTGTTTTCCCAGGAACCCGCACATCTCCGGCGCAGCAAGATGAGGAAGTGACACGAGCAATTGACGAGGGGAGAAAGACCTCAAAAAGATGTACCTTCTCTCTTAGATGCTATTTTGGTCAATCCTTCTCTCTGCTTATGACTAATAGTACTGGCTAATGGGGTGATAAGCAAGGAAGAAAGGCTTGTATTTCACTCCTGGTTTTTTGGTGGGGAATTTGAGACTCTCCTTTGACAAACACATGACAATTTAAGCAGCCTGACTGACACACAGAGAGGTTTCAGTTTTCCTGAAAAAGAGAAAACAATTCTAGTATGTGCTTGGTCATAATTAATTTACATAACCCTATATGAAAGTATGTTAGAAGGATGGAGTTTTCACTGTAGGGTGGGATTTCTCAGCAGAGGGTGGGTGGTTTTTTTCTCACAGGTGTCTGATAATTGTTATACTGTTTTTTGGTGGAGATGGAGCTGTTTTACTGCGGTGGCAGCTCTAGCAGCATGGAACGCACACCAAAAAGCATTTATTTGTGTCATGATATGAAATGCTTTATGGCAGGATCCTTGTCATGCATAGTTTTAATGACAAAGTGATTAAAACCATCTCTGACCCTCAAGAGATTAACCTAACAACCTTTTTATCTTTGATTTTTGCAACTTGCACTACAGTAGCCGATTTCTGTCTATTTTCACTGGCCAATTGGAAGCAATCATTTTAAATATTTAGTAGAAAACTAAAATGCGCTACAGCTTGCATTTCTGTGGTCAGTATTACTTACTTGTTTTTTCAGAGGTGCAATTGATGATACTGGAGATGATGAACTAGTGACAACTTCCAGAGCCCAAAAGATGTACCTGGAAAATTACGCAGGCCTTAATTACCCAAGGTTGTTACTGCTGACATTGTCAACCATTTGTAGAAATAAGCTACTACATCTCATGTTTGCACGACTCAAGCCTTTTTTTTTTCCTATTTAAATTTTTGACTTGGAAAACAATGTTTTTCCTTCAGTTCATTTACGATGGTTTGATGATTCCCACTTGGGTCTTCATTTCTCCAACCCCAGTGATGCAAATGACATTGCGACTTAACATGATGAAAGAATTTAAATCTGTGTCATTTTTGTTAAAATACAGAAGAGAAGTATCTTTTTCCCCCCAGAAATTTGCTAAGGTTGAGAAGATCATTTATTATCTTGCAATGATAAATGTGTGGTCATTGTTTGCCTACAAGGAATTCACATTACGATTATCTCCCAAGTATTTGAGGTTCTCTGATTACAAATAAAAGAACGGTCTTCCATGCTGTGTCTGAAGACTGCTCAAGCTGCAGAGTATTTTTTCAGTGGGTAGAAGTAAGCAGTCTCACTTTTCTGTGATGGTTTTGGTTACAGGAGGACTTGGGAGGAGCAAAACCATTTCTGCAAACCCATGTTTCCTTGAATTTCCTCTGAGAAGGAACTGTTCCTAAGCATCAGCACAGCGTAGCACTGTGTTGTGGTTTTTTTTAAAATACAGATTGTGATTGCTTTTGTTTTGCAAAAAGCCAAAATGCAATATCCCTTCAACTGTAGCTCTCAGGCCTATTATATCTTCTGAGATGTAAGTTATTTCCAAGGGTGGAAGTATGCTAGAAACTGAATAGGGAATTTACAGTTTTTTTGTTTCTCTTTTATTTCCTTTCTTTCAAAAACGCGTCTTTGGATTTATAATGCTGCTTTGCCTACATTTGATTCAGAAAACCCACAAAACTAGAATCGCAGTCATGCTTTGATGCGCCACGTTGAGTGTGCCAGACATCGCTTACATTGTGTTGTAGTAAGGAAACGAATGCTTCTGAAAAGCTTATAGCGTGGCATCTCTGCATTCAGCAGTGTAACATGTGCCTCAAACCAGGGCAGTCTTAATTAGGAGGAGTTAGAAAGAGCAAGCTGTGTGGGATTGCAGATGACAGAAAGGGTGCTTCGTGGCGAACTGGCCCATTTTTGCTGCTGAATTGGTGTTTCTTTTTTTGATATACAGGTAGGCATGAAATTGCAGTAACCCTAGCTTCTCTAATTGGCAGAATGTATCAGCTCTTAAAACAGCAAACAGCAAGAACAACACTGTAATTAAAGTTAGCATTCAAAGCTCACTGCAGATAACCAGAACCTACTTCCTGGAATCACTACTTTCCACTAGTATTACTTGAAAGAATTAAAGTTGCAGAAAGAGAATCCTGGCTGTGGGGTAACAGGATTAGCAGCGTATTACCTCGCAAATTACGTGTTCTGGATGCGAGATCTGGAGTTCATACTTAAAGTGCTTCTGTATATGATTACTGTCAAGTAGGCGGATTATTTTTTGTAAGCTGTGATTGCAGAACAATAGTTCTTAACAATTTTATTACATAATGCAACAGTGAAGGCACCTTCAGAAAGCACATAGGCAGCGTAAGTGGAAAGATCCTGCGTCTGGGGAAAATGCTTTGTGACAATTTTCTATGCTTTTGTGCTTTTGCTTTTCTCACCTGTATATCCTTTCTCCAGTGGTTCCAATTTCTGTAGTGCAAGACTAAGGGTCTTCCTCAAATTAAGTCAAACTCATTCTTAGTATGATTATAAGATCACAGAATCATAGAATCATAGAATCACTTGGGTTGGAAGAGACCTTCAAGATCATCAAGTCCAACCATAAACCTATGCCAAAACCACCCCTAAACCATGTCCCTCAGCACCACGTCTGCCCGTCTTTTAAATACCTCCAGGGACGGCGATTCCACCACCTCCCTGGGCAGCCTGTTCCAATGCCTGATAACCCTTTCGGTAAAGAAGTTTTTCCCAATATCCAACCTAAGATATATATAAGATACATGTATATTACTATTTTTTTAATGATACTTTTGAAGGAACACTTAATGTCACCTGTTCTGTTGCTGCAAACTGGTAGGAAACACAATTATGTTTGGTTACTTAAAATATTCATAACCTAAGCGGAGAAGAAATAATGAAACAGTTTTCCTTTCTCAGCTTGTTTCATAAAGTGGTCCATCTTGGGTGAAAAGGTTCTTTATAGTCTTAGGCACCATGACAAGCTGTGAGCGTTACTAGGATTAAACTAAACACCTTTGCTATTGCCTGTCCGCCTTTATTTTCCACATTTAAATGACATTATCTTGAAGCGTATTTATTCTAGAAGGTTCAGAAAAGGGGCACCTTTCACCCACTAGTATTGCTGATGACTCCATTAGTATAACAGGGAAAGAATATCAGATGATAACTAAGTTTCCTATCAGCAGGCTATCTTAAGAATAGCACATAAAAACCTAACACATGAACAGCTGGAAAAGGACTGGAGTGTTATTAAGGATGTGGTTTCTGTCCTGGCTTGAAGAACCCTTAAGGGAAAAAAAATTAATACGGTGCTAGGGAATAACATGTAAACTTGAAATAATTCTGTAGCTGGCACCATCCCTTAGCAGTGGACTTTTCTGATTTAACCTTAAATGGTTTTACAGTGGGAAATTTTACAGTCTCCTAGTGCCTGTTAACAGGGAGAAACACTTGTTTGGTCAGTATGGTTGATAAAGCAGCTTCTAATGCGAGGAAATTTCTTTTTACAACTTAATCATATCTATTTGAGTTCAAATAAGTGTGTTGCCAAAAGAGCATACGAGCATCTTAGGCAGTTTCTGCCATTGGTGCATCAGTTTCTCCACAATGATAAACTTCTGAACAGTTCGTCAATACTGAGGTTGCATTTATTGTGATTTACTCACATCACATCACCAAGGCCCCTTGTTAGTGATGCTGCCTGACCGTTTCAAGTGGAGTAATCGCCTTCACTAGCACTTCATCAGCCATATGGAGGGCGTCATTCTGTATCTTGGCATTTTCTGGTGCTGAAGAAATGCATGTACAGATTATCACCTTGCACAAAATCATTTGCTATAACTCATTTGTAAGCCAAGTGTTGACCGAAATGCAAAGCCTGGTTATTTAAATTCCCTAAAGCATTCTGAAACTTGGCAGATAAACCTGAAAGTCCAAAGTTCTGTCTTCCATTCTGTGGAACACCGAGATATTTGTGGTTTTTCGATGAACTCTGTTGCCCTTAAGCTGCACTGCAGGTTGCATGGGCGTGCAGACCTTTTGTAAAACATGCCTTTTTGAATGCTGCATGACTATCTTTTTAATTGGAAGCAAGGGCTTTCTTCCTTAGCTGCCTTACTTAAAAGCAAAGTTTTCCACAGAATTGGCTGGTGTGTGTTTATGCATAAACGTTAATCAGAATCCTGCTAAATCAGAGCATAATTATTTTCTGGAAGAAATCAATGTCGTCTCAGTTCTAAAATCTGAATATTTGGGTGTCAGAGCATGTAAGAGTTTAAATTGTGTAACAATGGCACCTTAATTAGTAGTCTTTGCTAGATCCTAGAATCTTTTGACTATGTCTACTTATTAAACAGTTCTTTCCGTAGCTTTTTATTTATGAATATACTCAGGTCTTTCTAAAAAACATTTGGCAACTGAGATGACATTTCACTATCTACAGCAATTAAAGCTAAGAAAAAGATATGCAAAGAAAAAGAAAAAGAATGTTTATATTGTATAATATAACACAAAAATACTACTTTACTTAACAAATATAACAGACTTTTTTTTTTTTTTACTTTGCTCGGTTCTATTAATAGATTATCAGTATGGTAATATCCTGGAGTTAACAGCTGTTGTCATTGGATTAAGAGTGTCTCTAAAGTCAAAAACATGCTATTTAACAGCCTCCAGGAACATTCTGCTGTTTCTCAGTTCCCTTTAGGGAGACATTCTCTCTCGCTCAGTTGTCTGTGGAACTGAGAGGGTTACTGAGTATTTTGGGACAATCATGGCTGAGCGTAGTTTTTATAGATTTGGCATATAAAGCTATGCCAAAAGCATAACACCTCTGAGTAAGAGGGAAGATTTTATTGCTGTAGTGTCTGAGTATAAAAAATGTGGATTTTTGTTTGTCGTCTTTGATCTTTTCGGGGGTGACTGGAAGTGCTGTGTAATGTACCTTCTCTATATTGCAAGACAGAAGCAGCCCCATCCTTTTTCTTTAACCTGATAATTCTGCTTAAGTTGAGGCTTCCTCAACAAATGCAGTTGTGCACTTGGAGATAGGTTGGTTGGTTGTTTGGGTTTTTTTTCTTGTTAGTTGGGCTTATAAATGGAATGAGTCCTGGTCTTGAGTGATTGAGCTGGTTATACCTCTGTGAATGCAGTCTCTGGGTTTTCTCAGGAACGTTCGGGTCCTGAAATGTTATTTCACTGGTATGTCAAAAAAATAAACAAACTTGTAGTAACAAAAACAACTTTACTGTGAAGATAAACATTGAACGGATTAGAATTCTTCACTCTATGGTGATCTTATCTGACTTTATAATGGTGCCAAATATATTCAAGTATTAGGAAATGGTAGACTGTCACAGTATTTAACTTCTATACTACTAGTTTAAAACTTACCTGGAGGACTGGTGACCTAAATGTGTTTTCATATATGAAAATTTTTGAGAGGAAAAGGGGGCTGGGAGAGGAGCTGACAACTAAAATATTCATGGCTTTACGTAGGTTTTCACATTACAGAACATTTAGCAATGGGAAGTTATTGATATGTGTATTGATTTTATTTGTTTATTTTTGAACTAGATTTGATTAAAGATGAAGACTTGTGAAAATGTAAATGTAAACTAGATGCAGGAATTACTGCTGAATATTGGGCTGAAGTTTCTAAATAGTTTGAGATGTTTAAAAAGGCTTGTCTTTGTTTCTATCAATGATTCAACTATACCATCAGACTCGTTAAGATGACTCCTCAAAACAAAGAGAAACACCAGTCTGAGAGTGTAGTTACCGTTTTTTCAGAAAGAGGTGTGCAGCTGTTCTTTCTTGCATCCTTTTAATCTCTTTAATACTATTTTTAATGATAACAAAACCCCTGGAGAATTCTTTGTGTAAGTGATGCCAGGTGGGACCCCATAATAATCGCAATTTGGAACTGGGACAAGAATAACTAACCCATTGTAATTATTGTACGTTTATCTCACTTGCAGAATTGAGACTCTGCTGATTAAATTTGTGCAGAATTGTGTACGTTTTACCCAGAACTGCGTGTAGTGTTGCTACATGTCTCTTCCTTAAGAACTCTCTGTACTATAGCTGATAAGATGTACCCAAATTTTTGAGCAAGTCTGTGAGATTGCTAGTAGCATCATCTTGCATCTTATAGATTAGCAGCAAATTTTCTTGCATTTTTTTAAACTGTTTTGGAGGATGTTTTAACTACTTAAGTTATACCGCTTCAAAAAAGAACACGGCTGTAATATGACAACTGTAGCATTTTAAAGCCAAAGAGGATGAGATTTCTGTCCTTGGGGTAAAAAAAAAAAAGCAACTGTAATTTAATTTAAACAGCAGAATGAAGTCTGTTAGCTATTGGCCGGTTATGATTCCTGAGCAGTTTTATATAAATATAGCCATGAGTTCAGTTGACTGACTCCTGGTTTATAATACAGGAGAGAACAATTGAGATTTCTGGGTGTTATACTTCTCAATATAGTTTGTCAGTTTCAAACTGAGAATCCATCTCAAAATTCTCAGAAAATGGATTGTCTAGTTTTACAAAGCTTTTTTCAAATTGGAATAGTCGTGGAATTATGCTGATACTATTTGTATTTTTTCCTACAGAACTAATCAGCCATGTTAAATGACGCCATATGTTAAAAGCAGAATGAAAAAAAAAACATCACCCCACTTCTTGAAACATGAATTATGAATTAGTTCCATTTTTATATTTTCTTGCAGAAGAGGATAATTAAGCAAAGAGAATGAGTGCAGTTAACAGCATACTGTAGTCTGTCCTATAGTTTCAGGACCAGTGATAATTCTCATGCTTGTTTCATGAGAAATCTCTCCCATCTCTGCGTTTCTGGTGTGTTTGTTGTTGTAGCTGAACAGTAGCATCTTAGCCTTCAGGGTGAGCATCAGAAAATAGAGCTTTGATGGATAAAGACAATACTCTTAATATGCTGTGGTTCTTTTGTTTTCCAGAATCATCCAGCCATACAACAAGAACAATAATGGTAAGTACAGAGGAAATTACGGGTATCGATCTGTCTATAGATGTGATTTTGCCTTTGAAAACAAAGTGGATACAGTAGTATCCTAAACCGTTGGCATGCTTTCCTCTAAAGTCCGGTATCACTGTAGAGATAAAATGAGTCAGCCTAGTGCTGCATTTCATGGGAAATCTTGGAAAAAAAGGGAGGCTGAATAGCTTAAGAAGCACCAGGGCTGTCAGTTTGAATAGGTGAAAAATCCAGTTACAGTTCTGTGTGTTATGTGTTTAAGTAGTTTTTTTTAATTACATCAAATTAATGTTGGTAAAATCTCCTGCATTCTGTGCGTGTTGTGGCAGAGCACATTTAAAGTTCAAAACGATAGCTGAGTAATTTCTTACATGGCATTGCTGTGAGGCTGGTTTTTGGCTTAGCCTTGAGTTTGATAGTTTGGGTTGCAGAAACAGAGAAATGTTTCAACAGGAAGATACATCTCCAAAAATGAGATTAAAAACTTCTACGCGTAAAAATGTCATGGATTTAATGTGTCTATCTTGGGGTTTTTATAGGGTGAGGAAATTTTATCAGTCTCTTTCTGTTTCAGACTCCTAATAAAGTTAGATAAAGCCTGAAGAAAAATTCACATAAAGAAAACCTTTCCCTGACTGGGAATGATTATATCTGTCCTATAGATATGTGGAGGGAGGGCTATCCACTTTTGGAAAAAGGCCAGTTTTTGAGGGGAGTTTTGAAATTTTAGAATAAAACCCAATAAAACACCATGTGAGCTTGTTTGTTTTCATTCCTAGTTTTCAGGGTGTCGCTTCAAGTTTATTACCTCTTCTGTATGTGCAGCATTTGTGGGACATACAAATTCCCATACAGAAACTTGATTCAACAAGGGACAAAGGGTAAATTTAGTTCATTGACTTTATCTTCAGTAGTCATTAATAATCCAGTGCAAATGGATAATAAATAGGTAAGGACTACAAATCAAAACAGTAGAGTGGTGTCTGGAAAAAGTTATGCTTTCTGCTGGATGTGATATAATCCTTGTTTGTCGTGAATTCGGTTTAAATAGACACATTTCAAAATAAGATGCTTAGAGTTATTTAACTGTATTCCTCTGCTATAAAATTTTGGAAGGGATTGAAAATTTTTTCAGTATTTCCTTCCAATTCTGCATTGGCGTCAGGGAAAGAGCTAGAGGTTAATGCTGTAGCTGGTGAAAACTTCACTCTTCATTTCCCTTTCTTTTTTTCCCCTTTCTTTTTTTCCCTAGTAATTTTATTCTGAAGATAACACATTTTTTTTTCATCTCTGTATCAAAACAGCTCTAAAAACTGACCTAAAGAAATGGGGCTTTTGCCTGTGTAAGTGTGACCACACCAAAAACACGGCCACACTTTAAAGAGATAAGAGAAAGGTTTTTAAATAACTTGTGTTCTCGAGGTTCCTGTGTTGTGAACCTCTCCAGACCTCTCTGCTGACAACTCAGACCTCTCAGACTAATGTTCTGCAGTCAGTGTGCAGTAATTGTCCATTGCACTTAAATAAAAGTACAATTAAAAATAAGTATTCTGTTCAGTGTGAAGAGGTTATAACGGTATGTCTGCTCTTCTTTGCAATTAAAGCACAGCTGAATGTGTAATGGAAAATCTCTTTCTCTCCAATGAGTAGGTAGAATTTGTCAGTAAAGCCAGAAAATATACTATTCCTTGCCTTAAAAACAGTATGAGATTATCTTTTCAGTAGGATATAGTAAAGCAATACTGCTGAGATCCGGTTTTTAATGACTACTGCAATAAATAATTATTCAGAAATAAAGTTCCCCTTTTCTGCCTCATTATGAGTACTATTGTAACATACAAAATTAAAGCATGATTTTTAGTCAAAGAGAATGTGAGAGGTATAGCAGCAAATCTGTATACTGCCTCGGATGCTTTGATGTAAAAAAGCTTTTGTCTTACCAAGGCGAAGTATTCAAACTGTTTTTAAGTTGCATTTATAGGTGGTGGAATAATGGAAGTAAGGCATTAAATCTGATTTTGTCTCTAAAGATTCAGATTTATATTAAAACCAATGAGGAATAGAGTGTACTTTGCTACGGAAAGAGAAGTGCAGTTTTTCTGAGAACATTACAAGAATTCTTCTTCTGTATTTAAATGCAATGATGGTTCCCTAATTTTTATTTCAGATTCCTGGTCGTAAAAATAAAAAAACAGAAAAAATTTTAAGGACCTTGAGGAGGGGGGGGCAAGCCGAGGGAATGTTCTGTTTTAACTATAAAACAAATTTCCCCTTATTCTGTGGATAGACACCTAGATTTCTATAAATACATATTTAATTAAAAACACTGCTTTTAAAGACATGGTTTATTTAGCTTTTGTGTAACTTCCATGAAATACAGAGGCTATAAACATTTGCAGTATTTTAGCAGATGCTTTGGAAAATCAGCTGGGGTTTTTTTGGTTTTTTCCCCCCTCTCGCATGGGAAAGTCATTAACTTGGATTTTCAGCATTACGTCTATGTTAGGTGTTTTGTGAAAGGTTTGATAGAAAATCAGGAGGTTCCAAAGTAATACTTGTGTTGACTATTTGCTAATTTCTTGTATATTATCTGCTGTTTGAAAATATTTTTATTTTTTTTAATAGCCTATGGGTTTCTTAAATGAAATTCTATACCCAAAATGAATGTGTGCCGGCAAGCTAGTATCAATGTTTGCAACTCCCATGCTGTGTGGAGACTGGGTTTTGTTGTTTTTGCATTCATCTCAAATCTCTGTGAGTAAGTAAACTAAACCGCCCACAAACCTTGATGGTTCTTAGAAGTATAAAGCTAAGGCCTTTGCAAGTAAGAACACTTCAGGTGTGGCAAAACAGAATCAATACCTGGTTTAAACTTACTTAGTGTAATGTATTAAATGTAATTGTACACTTGTTTTGCACTATATCCTGTATGATTAGGTCAATGCAAAATATATTGAACCAATTAATAAGGATTATTACTAATCATCTGAGCATGCCTGATTTCTTATAGTGATTTTTTTTCTCCATGTAGTGAGCTGCTTTTGATCTGTTTGATTTGATATTTTGTTTAAACATGCAACAAAAATGTAAAAAATGGTAAATTAAGGCAATGGGAATGTTTCCCTTTTTGAAAGGATGGGGAAGAATGTAGGGGATCATAAATTTGAGTGCACTTAATGAACTTATGAGAATCCTCTTAAATGTTCTTTTGGCCGCAGCATGAACGTTCACCATTAGTTTTTACACTTATAATGCCTGTTGGTGTTGTGTATTTATTTCAAAGCTGGATGGCTTTTCAGACTCTTCAGTGACTCTCAATGAATAAATGTTCGGCCATTTATATCCCAGTACAAGCTGAGAAGCTAATGAACAGGCACCTCAACCGCGATCTGGGATCCGAATCCCATTTCTGAATTTGTATAGGATTCCTCCCTTGACTTTCCAACGTGCATCTTCGTATCCTTGTGCTTGAATTTCCTCTGGGAGCTGGTGAGGATAGGAGGTTGACCCTCCATAATAACGGTGCTGTCTTAAGTTGCCACTTTAACGTAAGGTGTTTTGTGGAGTATCTTTTTAGGTGCCTTTGGAATAGTATCCAAACTTTGTTGGACTGGCAGCTGCTCCTAGAGCACACATCACACATATAGTGATGCTGCACAGCTAGTTCCCCTCTTTCTCTGACACAGCAAAGCCTTGTGCCCGGTGCACCTTATATTGAAAGACCTTTATTTACAGTTAAGCAACTGTGACTGATTGAGGTAGTGACTGATTGAACAAGTGCTGCTGCTTCCAGAAGACCGAGCAGAGAGAAGCATGTTGTTATGTAGCTTCTTCATGATAGGGAATATTGCGTTCATTGAACGTCAGAGGTGTCTTGGTTGCTCCCTGGGAAATGGTCATTTGTGTATGGAAATGGGAAATCCATGCCCCTTGCAGCTCTCAAAAATCGAACCTGTAAGTGAAATACCTGAGAATGGTCCCCACAGAGAAATCATTTAGCAGGGGATGGGTGAAGCTGTGAAGACATCATAACAAATGGTCTTCCCATAAACTCGTCCTAGTTTAAGATCTTCCAGAGTTTGCCTTTGGTCTCAGAGGTTTCTGGGGATGTTGTTGGTCTGCAGCAGTCCCTTGGTTGACAGGGGAAACTCTTCCCAGTTACTCTGCGATACAAGAGATCTCAACGAACATATCCAGATCGAGATGAGGAAAAACTTGGGAGAAAGGAGTCACTCAGGAGGGAGGAGGATTTGTCCAACGTGCAGTTAGCAAATGCTGGGTAAAGCTCCTGCTGCTTGGGTGCTGCTGTGCAATCTGCCACTAGTATGTGGACTCTTAATACCAGTGGTTTTGTTGCAAAATCACAGCAAAGCTTATTAGTGATGTTCACAGTCAAAATGCCAGCTGCTAATTGTTCATGGCAGTGTTACGATGAAATTATTGGAGCTTTCTGAATGCAGGGGTTTTGAATTAATAGATAGGGTATCTGTGGTAGTACAGGTAGTGTTCCTGAGGCTTTTATAACCTTTCTAGCGTGTGCACTAGAGGGGGAACATTCAAAATCATATTTTTTCTGTAAAAAAGCATTTAACAAGTACTTTGTATGAAAGTTCATTTTGCTCTTGGTGTTGATATTAGTATGACAGTGACATTGAATGCTCATTTCTATACACAGTGATGAATGTATTTTTTAAGAGGAACTAATGAACTGATTTTCTACTCAAGAGCTTCAATTGTTTTGTTTAACTAGAAATTAAAGATAATGTGGTCCCTAGCACATACTGGAGAACAACGATCTTCTTTTCTCTTGGCCTTAAGTGAAATGTAATTAATTCGTTCAAATAGCTTGAAAGGACCAGGGGAGAAGGGAAATAAAAAAAGGCAATTCTAACCAGTGTGATGCAGCAGAAACTGAGATTATATTGTAACCCTTGCACCATTTTCTCTAATGTTATCTCTTGCCTGGAGCAAGAGTTAGGGTCTAATACAAGTAGACAAAGCAGAAGCTGAGAACTAGTTATGACATCTGTCTCTGCCAGTGGAAAAAGTATTATGAAAAAGCACATACTTTTTCCATCCCGCTTAACTGTTCTTCAGAGTTTATGCCACGTGAAATACACTTTTTTTGTGCCTCGTACATTTCCTGAACGTTTTTTGCCTGTGTGTGTTGTTTGGTTAAAGGAAACTTTCAGTGATGTATTAGAAAGGAGCATGGGAAAAGAGATAAATCATTATATTTGATAACTTAACCCATTTCTGACTGGGGAAGCACAGTGAAAGATTGCTGTTTGAGCCATTGAATGTTGCTCTGTCACGTGTGGCGCTGCCCATCACCATATAAAAATAGTGAGTTTGAAATCTGAGGTATGGCAGTGTTTTCCATGCATGAATTCTTACTTTTTGAGCACTATCCACTTTGTACACTAAGAGATCATCAGTTAAATACCTTTATGAATTTCTAATTCCATCCAAACTATGTATTTTATCCTGAATTTGTTGTAAACAACAGCTGAATTACTTCTAGCCGGCATGTCCTTTAGGTCTTCCTCCCCACCAAAGCCAATACAAAAAAATGCGAAAACCAAACTGCAGTTTAGACACTGAATGAAAAAATGGAAAAAAAACTAGGCAAATATTTAGAGGGACCACAAAGATAGATTTACAGCCCTATCTGCAATAACAACAAAATTCACCATAAACCTTGCTTGTCTCGAATACAAAGGAAAATAGTTCAGCTCTAAGAGAGGGTTACATGTGACTTACTCAAATTTGATGTCTTGTTGCTGTCTTTGTTGTTGTTTGGGCTTTTTTACATCAGATCTAAGGAATATAGAGGAGATGGTTCAGTTATTTGCTCTACAATGAAGAACACTGGGTTTTTTTGTCAAATGCATAGAATTTTTCATACTGAAGGGAGCAAATGGTGTGGATCGGGGTGTGTTCAAAATTGTTGCATAATATGACTATAATGTATTGGATACGAGTGTAAGAATTGTGCAGAAGAAATGAGGGCCTTTTTTATTATTTTTGGCTTTTATGTTTTTAGGACATGATTTAAGAGATCAGTTTTGCGTTCTGTTCTGCTACTCTTTATGGATGCTGCCAGCCCCTTCCTTGCTTAGTGACTGTGTGATTGGTCCCCTAATTAGCGAGTACTCCCATGAATGCGCAGCTTTTAGGAATATTACAAAAATGCTGTCAGTAATATGGAATACTGGTATTATTTCACGATGAAAATAGTACTTCTTCCTAAGAAAACATGATGTTGAATCCATATGAACCAAAGTAAGCAAACTTTAATCTTTGTACAATGTCTTCTAGCATATCTTTTTTAAACACATAGTGTTATTAGTTACTCCTGCTGATAATCAATTATGTGGGAAACAAGATTCAAATTTCCAAAATTAATATATTTGTCATGTGTTATTCTTCCAAAATGTTACCTATAGACAATATAGAAAACATTATTTTCAGTCTCTCCTTTTCATATATCAGAAGGCAGCTTCTCTCATTACATCTAACTACTTGCTCTTTTGTTGCACAATTACTCCAATTAAAGGTTTAGTGGAAAATTAATGCATTGTTTTATGTATAATGTTATCTATATTAAAATGAATGCGGTCATATTGCAGTCAGCTTTAATATGTAATGACTGGTGAGTAAAACTAAGAATCATGGCACCATCAAGGCCATATAAACCTTTGTTACCCTGCTTCCATTTAGGTTAGCAGCAGGACCAAACCACTTGTCTTATTCAGCAACTTTTATTTAAAGGGAAGGACAGACAGAGAAGGGACCTATGAAGTGCGAAGCACGGATTTTTAAAAATCAGATTAATGCCACAATTGGCTGAAAAACCATTGGTTGGTATGGTGGATTTTTGCTTAGAAAATATGAATTCTCTGCTAAAATCGATGGGGTTTTGTTGCAGAACTGCTTAGTTAATGCCATTGATTCATGCCTCAGTTTCTCTTCATATAACATGGCATTAGCAATAGCTAATTTAGTTTTTAAAGAACTTCAAGACCTGTAGATAAAACATGTCAGTGCTCACAGGATGTTATCTGCCCCCCAGTTACTGGCTGAGGAAGACTAGCTGTTTTTTGAGAAGGGTGCTGTGTGTAGGCTGAGTTACTTAATAGAATTATGCTTGTTCTCAGGCAAATAACTTTCCCTTTTATTATGATTTCAGCATGCTGCTCCTCATGTTCATATGACTAATGGTAAGGCCTTGCAAGCCAGTGCAAGTGCCATTAAGACAAGCACCATTCCAGTGATCAAGAGACAGAGGCAAAATTGGCTCGATGCTTCAGATGATGGTTTCTTTATAGCTACAGAAGAGACCAGGTAAGAGAAATGAAATCTAAGCAGGGAACAAGGCTTTGCCGCATCCATGTTATTTATCTATTACTTGAAGAACGGTTTTTGACATTATTATTTGAGGTTGCGTTGCAATGAAGAGCAATGTCATGTCAAAACCTACACCCACCTTAGCATCTCTTGCATACTAGTATTAGTATTTCGCTAATGAGACTTACTTAGGGCTACTTCTCTGTGGCAAAGATTAGAACTTTTTAATTGATACTAATTGTAATTCATATACAATGAAGTTTAAGGCACCTCTGATCATTCAGCAAAATGTAAATGCATCCACAATGTAGATTACACTCTAAAATTTTCAGAACTTGAAAAACATATAGCACACAATAGAGGAAAGATAGGATCTTTTCCAGGCTAGAAATTGATTTCTTTTAAAAGCAGCTAAGATGATCATCTTTTTCAGTCTTTCATTTACAGATTAATTGGTAAAATTTAATGAGCTTTTGCTTATCCCAGTAAAGCGGGATATCTCAGAAGACTCACTAGTTTTCTGGAGGCTCCTCTGTTCTTTTCTTCCCCTGTTAAGATCTGGCCATTCCCTGATTTAATTCAGACTAAGACAAGAAGCTACAGTCTGTTTGTGTAAGCTGTGGTTGCTGAGCCTGTTATTTAAAAAAATTTCAAGCAAGGGGATTATTATGGCAAGTAACAGCAGACTGCTCCTCACTTCTGTGATTATTTCGCTAGCCTAGAAAAGCTGGTAGTTGAACAAAAGTCTAAATAATAAAATGAGGAAGAATATATGTAAATATAGCTAACCAAGAAAAATGGGCATATTTAGTCCTGTTTATGGTTGATTCAGCTAGGGAAGTCAAAATACTAGTACATGACAATTTTGTGGTTATTTCAAGATCAATTAAGTATGGCACTTCACTTTTCTATGAGGAATGCAACAATTCAGAGAGAGTGGTAGGAGGATGATGAGTTCTTAGGCTTGTGATATCTAGCCAAGATTGACAGCATTCACTATTTTGAGAGTTGTTTGATGCGAAGAGCTTAGTAATACCAAACTAATCCTTAGTGATTATACCCTCAAAGCGAGACTGGTAACCTTTCAAAGTTTTAGAACTTTCAATATTTTTTGCAATTATTATAGAGAAGAGCCTGTCAAAGGATGAAGTAAGTCTTACACTGACAGTGTTTGTCTCTCCCCAGTGATCTCAGAGGTAGCCCAGGCAACTGGCCAAGACTAGATGTTTAAATTCTAGGTGATCAAAGTAAGGTGAGATGAGTCCTGCCTTTGCAGATCACTCATCCATGATAGCTCTGCCTGTTCGCATCCTAGGAAATCCCCCTCCGCACTCCTATGGCTGTGGACACCATACTCGGGCCAGGCAGCAAGGCAGAACTTGCACCGCCTCCCCCTCTGCACCCACGGTGGTGGGTGAACACGGGGCTTTGTCCTCAAGACTCTGCATCTGCTACTCTTCTGCAAATCATTAAAAGTTCAAAGAGTAATATTTCAAATTTCCTTGTATGGGGAGCATAGGACAGTTAGACCTCACCAATACTCCCTCAGACAAGGGGGTGCCTGAAAATGTCGTGCTGCATCATGCTGCCCAGTGCTGGAGAAGCGCAGCAGGGAATGCTGAGGACTGGCGTGGGATGAGTCCCCCCGGTACAGCTGGTCCCAGTCTGACCAGAGCTAATGCTGTAGGTTCAGTTCAGTATTTATGCACGCACCTTCCTTCTGTGCTAGCAACACACAAGGAATAATAGTGCCTCGCTCACATTAATGTTCAAAACTATAAGTAATGGAAGACAGCAACCTTTTACTTTTTGTCCTTTGAAGCAATATGTCACATGAGATCTGCTCCTTCTCTCTCACAGGGCTTTTCCTTTTTCTTTTTTTTTTTGGTTTTTTTTTGTTTTCTCCCCTGTCCCCATCCCATACCCATTGATTCCTTCCCTACTTCAGGCATACTTTCTCCTTTCTAATATTTTCCTTTGCTCCTTGGATTCCCTCCAACTTTACTCCAAGATTATTTATAAGAGGCGGTGTAGCCGCTTCTCCTCTCGGCTCTCACTTTCCTCCAGCCTTTGCAGCTCAAAGTGGAAAGCGCTGCCTGGTTCTGCTGCTAGGAATGCGCTCATGCCCAAGACGACAATTAAATGCTCTGCTTTTGGGGGAAGAAGGGGGAAGGAGAGAATGGACACTAGTCCCTGACAGCCAGCCCGTCCTGTGATAGGATTTCATGTTGCTGAGCATGGCTGTGTTTCAGTTGGATGCAATACAACTGAATGGGAAGAGAGAGTCTAGGGAGGAGACGTATGTGAAACAGCAGCAAACAGTTTATTCAGTGCTGCCATAGAAGGGAAAAACAAACCCAAACCAAAACAGAAAAAAATCAGTTGCCAGTTTGCAGCCATTAGGTGTTTAAATATGTTCTGAACACTCAGCTCAGAAATAATCATCGCATTTGAGTCAAGGTAACAACTGATTCTTTAGGACACTTATTTCAAGCTGCATCAGGTTCTGGTCTGTTTTATCATGTGTGTGTGTTCATTAAAAATACATGTAAGACAGACACATAGAATCATAGAATGGTTTGGGTTGGAAGGGACCTCTAAAGGTCATCTAGTCCAACCCTCCTGCAATGAGCAGGGACGTCTTCCACTAGATCAGGTTGCTCAGAGCCTTGTCCAACCTGACCTTGAATGTTTCCAGGGATGGGACATCCACAACTTCTCTGGGCAACACGTTCCAGTGTTTCACCACCCTCAGCATAAAGAATTTCTTCCTTCTGTCTAGTCTAAATCTACCCTCTTTTAGTTAAAACCATTACCCCTTGTCCTGTCACAACAGGACCTACTTTTAATAGGTTCATCCCCATCTTTCTTATAAGCCCCTTTTAAGTACCGAAAGGTCTCAATAAGGTCTCCCTGGAGCCTTCTCTTCTCCAGGCTGAGCAACCCCAACTCTCTCAGCCTGTCCTCATAGCAGAGATGCTCTAATCCTCTAATCATCTTCATGGCCTTCCTCTGGACTCCCTCCAGGAGGTCCATGTCCTTCTTATGTTGGGGGCTCCAGAGCTGGGCACAGTACCCCGGGTGGGGTCTCACCAGAGCAGAGTAGAGCAGCAGAATCCTCCCCCTCGCCCTGCTGGCCACGCTGCTTTTGGTGCAGCCCAGGATACGGTTGGCCTTCTGGGCTGCGAGCAGATGTTGCTGGCTCACTTAGAGCTTTTCGCCCACCAGTATCTCCAAGTCGTTCTCAGCAGGGCTACTTACAATCCATTCGTCACCCAGCCTGTATTGATACTGGGGGTTGCCCCAACACTTGCTAATTACAGCAAAAGGAAAAATATTTTTCAGTATAATGTTTTGTTTGCAACATTCCATAGCAATTTTCCTTTCTCCATCCTAAAACATTTTTTGTTTGTGCAGTGAGTTAAGGTTCAAGATGTGTATTCCTATAAAACACCAAGTAGGGAGTCTAGAGGGCAGATTTTCTCAGACATTTAGCTAAAAAAATATTACACAAAAATAGGTAGTTGAGGAAAAAAAATGTAATATTGCTGCTAAACTAAATAAGGTGCCAGTGTATTTCATGCTAACCAAGCCAAGATGCAAAACACGAGCATTCCATATTTTATTATCTATCAATAGATACGATGAATATATGTATCTATGGATATAGCTCCATTTTAGAAGATATTTTAAAATAAATTATTATCATCCTTCCCCTCTGAATTTAAGCACAAATTATATTTCTGTAAAGTTAAATATTGTGTATGTAATTGCTCACAGGTTCCAGATATTTGTAGTGATGAATGAGTAGGGAGTGAAATATTCAGAGCAGCGAAAATAATTGTAGAATTTACATATCATCTAAGCTTTCCAAGGTAACCCATGGATTTACCCTAGAATTTTAGGGCAGTGCCCTTCATTTTTCATTCAGCCCACAGTTCAACAATGTCTGCAGGTACGCTTAAAATTTAGTGTGAGTATATGTATCATTGAAACAAAAAGACTGGAGTTTACATCTGAAGTTCAGCATATTTTAGGTGCCGAACTCCTCAGAGTAGAACAGGAATGTAGTTTGTGTCAGCTGTAATGTGCATCCTCATACATTTCAGCTTTTTTTGTTTGTTTGTTTGTTTTTTAAGTTGTAGCTGTTTGAATGCAGTTTCCTCCCCCGTTGTGAGTCAGTATCTGCATGTCTAGGGAAAAATGCCAGCGTAATTCCCATTTACATTCCCCTCTCTCCAAGCCCTGAGGACTCTGCAAAGTGGGGCTGTGTATTAGCACAGTGCTGAGCCCCAGTGGTTACAGCCCCTGGCCAGTTTGGGGAAGGGGCAGAGTGAGTTTACATCTGCCTACCTATTAGTGCCATGAATGAATCACCCGTATGAATTTCTTGATTGATCTATATCTATCTATCTATCTGTAGATCCCCTTCCTGAATACCTATCAGCATGCTCGGTGAATTTTGCCAATAAATATAGAGGTCCCCAGTTTTGCTGTTTCATCTGTAGTGACAAGCCACGCGCTCCATTCGGAAACCTTCCTCATGCCTGTGTGAGTCCAGCTCACCTGGGATTTCCACACTTCGTTCAGTCACAGGCTCACAGCAGGGGTTAATCTAGGCAGAAAACCAGGTGACAGTTCAAGAACACTTACCTTGACTTTACATCATAATTTTATGTTGATCTTGCTGGATTTCACATTTTTCTATTTTTCTTTGTTCTTACCCTTTTTGAATGAAAAAGGAATTCTGATTCCCTTCTGCGAAATAACTTGCTCAAGATTTTATTCCGAAGTGCAAATCTGTTTACACAATTCACTGAAAAGTCACTCTCTTTAAAGAGCCTTACATTTATCAGTGCTCACCAAGGGAGTTTCCTTATTTCTTTTCAATTCACTTAGATATTAGCTGCTAGGATTCTCCTAGCACCAAGTGCATACTTTAGGATCAAGCAAAAGTCTCATAACTATAAAAGAATTTTCTTCAGGACATTGTACTCGATCACCTTTGCTATAAGGAAGCTTTTGGGGTTTTATTTCCCTTTCGTTGACTAGCTGTGATGCAGGTTCTATTGTAGGCCCTGTTAGAGGTTAATGTAGAAAATGACTATATTGCGTGGAATTACATTCTTTATACTGAATCACCATTCTGGGAGTTAAATAATAATTGAAAAAACGGGACAGTTCATATTATGGTCTCCAGAACTTTAATAAAAATGTAATATACCAGCTTAATATCTGTTGAGTTATGTAAGACATAATCATAATCTGTGAATAAAATTAGTAATATAGCTGTTGGATGTCAAGGGAAATGTATCTGTTGATTAAAACTTTTCTTACCAATTCTAGGTACACAGTGTGCATGCAGTTCCTATACACATGCTGTGTCCGTAACAGAATGCACGTGCATGCTAATGATCGTGCTTGTATAGGGACAGATGAGACACTGTGTGAAAAACAAAATATTTTTTCTTTTCAGCATTTGCATTGTAAGAAATGTGTGGAAATGTTTGGCTGAATGCATTATAGCAGCAGATTCCATATGCTTTCCCTTCGTGGGCCAAAAAGCATATTTGCATATAGAACTGCAGTTGAATGACTCGATGCTTGTTTCCTTTCAGTGCTGAAGCAGTTAGAAACCTTCTCACGGTAAGTGCAACTCCATTGGGAATGAGTTAACTGCAAGTGCTAATATTAGAACGTGATCTTTAGCTGTTCCCAGCAGACATTGCTTCCTTTTTGCTGACAGAATGATTTGAGAGGCATCCCTGTTGCAGCATTATATAGGCAATTTTCATATTCTTCACTTTGCGTTCCTTCTCCAAAAGGAAAAGCTTCCCTTGGTTTGTTGAGGTACCACGTTAAGGATGTCACAGTTGCTGTGATAATTACCCGATACCACTCATTTTTATTTATGCATGTCTCATAGCACACACAAAAAGCTTAAAGCCAAAGTTGCATGTTGAAACGGAAGAGAATGTGAGGCTGACAACCACCTTCAGCAAAATACTGGGTCTTGCCATGCCGTCAAGTGGTCTGGCTCTCTTGCAGAAGTGGGGGAGAGTAACGCTAGCGCTTACAACCCTTCCAGCTCCTGCATATGCCGCTAGCACTCTCTGCGTTGTAGCTTCATCGGTGTAAATCC
Source organism: Chionis minor (assembly GCA_013398295.1). Taxonomy (NCBI): domain Eukaryota; kingdom Metazoa; phylum Chordata; class Aves; order Charadriiformes; family Chionidae; genus Chionis; species Chionis minor. The sequence continues at coordinate 1,005,910 of VZSF01006858.1, read as the reverse complement.
TAACCCGTACTTTTAAAAGCTGACGGCTCAGGTGAACCAAACCCTTCGAATTATCACCAATATGAAGAGTTGTGAATGACCTGCCCTTGACCCTTCTCCCTCCCACGTGCGTTTGAATCGATGCTTAGGCAAGGTCAGGCGCAGTGTTTGAGTTACCGCTGGTAGCATGTTGCTGGGAGAAAAGGGAGAAGTGGAGGAGTAACTCCGGTGCCCGGCGTCTGATTTACAGCGCATAGGTGCAGGTTTAGATCGCAGTCAGAGTTCCAGTGATAACTACTCTGCTCCTTCTTCCTCTTCACACGTGCAATTCACACCACAGAAATGTTCATAGGTATGTTTATTCTTTTCTTTTTTCAGTTGTCCCCAACTGTGCAAAAAAAAAAATTTGTGCACCAAAAAAAAGGTATTTTTAATACACGCTCAGGGCTGACCACTGCTTTTCAGAAAGACGAGGCAATTTGGTTTGAAGAGGGATCCTGGTTTAGAACCTCATACTTGGATCCAGAGCATAGCGCATTTTCATTTCTTACCTGCATGGCACTGGGGCCATTAGACCCCGACCCTGCAACTGACTGCATGAAGATGCCTGGCTGCACCCGTGGAGCATCAGCTGCAAGCCTGAGAATGTGATGCACCAGCTGCTACCCTCTAAAAAGAATAATCAGCCTCTAAGGATGTAATTTTCTGGTTCCTTTACTTCCGCTGTATTATACAGTTCTCGTATGTCTTGAAAAGCAGGGATCACAGAATATATCCCTTAGAATGATGTCTAATCCTTGTTGATGGGATTGCAAATATCTTATTGATTGGCTGCAGCTGATAACCATTTCCAGTCACTGTAACAATACTGCATATGGGGAATTTGGGAACTGTCCTTGCTACAATCCAGGAGCCGTCCTACTTGGCTGGCTACTGCTCACAGTTGTTATATGCTCATGAGAGTGAAAATCCATAGTCTTAATAGTTTCTATGAGCTATCATTTTGACCTTATTTAATGTGGACTGTTCATGAGTGCTATGCATTGTTCACACCGTGTAAATCATAATTCTTCCTTCAGCTGTAGCTAAGGTACTGTGATACAGAATGGCAACCAGTGGTGTAGGAACTAGATCATAATCTCTTGCTATTTGTTTCTCATTGAGCAGCTTTCATGGACCTACAGATATTTTATTTATTTATCTACAAGAGTTTTTCCTCTGGCTCCTATTACAGCACCTAAGTCAAACTAACACTACTATGATAATCCAAAAGTTTGTTTTTAAAAGCAGGGTCATTCCAAGAAGCTAAAATCAATTCACTTGAAGAATGTGAATATTTTTTTAACATATAAATGGCATAATAGATATATACATGGAAAACGTGCACATAACAAAACCCGAAGTTCAGTATAAGTTGTGCCATTAGTTAGAGCTAGTAGTTTTGAAGAGTGTGTGGTATTAAGAGTTTTGCTTTATCAGTCTTCAGAACAAATGAAATACAACCATTCTGGTTTGGAGCTACGTGTTAATCTTCTCCCAGTTTAAGATGAAGTGTCAGTGATATTGTAGTAAGCTATTTGCCCTGTTTAAAGCTATGTGGTAAGCGAAAGATGTTGCAGTGGTTGGAGTGCTTACCTAGGACCTGGGAAAATGTGATTCAGTTCCCTGCTCCCTCACAGACTTCCCTTGAGACCTCAAGCAGGTCTTTTAAGTCTGTATCTCCAAGCATTTCGATGCCTAACTCCTCCTGTCAAAATTAACAAGGTGCCTAAATACTTTCTTTGTTGAAGATTTGGAGGCAATTGTCTATGTACTGTCTGTTTGTTGCCCGAATAATCAGATGAAGAGTAATTTATTCCTTCACAGGGCTGTTGTACACGGAGCAGGTCAGAAGCGTTACAGGGGGTCTTCTTTCATGGAAAACTTTTTACCTTTATTGGTAATAAAATCTCACGGAAGTGCCATCCACAGGAGTCCAGAAGCTGCTGACTGAAACTGGGCGATGTGTTAGTTTTGGAGGTGTCTCCACTGATTAGCAGGTGAAAATTAATTAGCGCACAGCTTCAGTGATGACTGCAGGGAGACTGAGGCTAAGAACAGATGGTTGTAATTGACCTAGTTACTGCTGCCTGAAAAGTCACACTGTTGGATCTTGTAAAATGATCTTTTCTGATCCTGCCCTGTTGCGCACAGAAATTCAAATATGCTGCCTCTCTATGGTGGCTTAGTTACCAAAGTATATTTTGCAATTGCGTCTTATGTAGGAGCTTGAACATGGTTAATTGATGTGACTCAGCTAAAGAGCAGTGACACATTTAGAGGTGGTGCTCAACCACTTGCAATCTTCTCTGCTGCCTTTGACAAAAGTCATTGCACATTCAGATAATCGCTGCAGAAGTAGCCGGAGCATTTTATATTTGGGAAGAGAAAATTTCTGAAGGGAGACTTTTTGCAAAATTTTATTGTCTTGGGAAACTTAGGGGGGGAGGAAACTTAAATGAAACACGGCGAAGAATAAGTGCATTACGGATTGTCTTAAAATGCAGATGTTAGTGGAGAAGCTCCTGTATAAGTACTTAACTTTTCCATAAACTTCCCTCACTTTTTTTGACCTTTCAGACCCAATTCAGCAAAGCTTTTAAATGCATGTCTGACTCTCACTGAGTGCAGTCCATCAGCTAGAGTACGTCAGGTAGTCAGTAATATAGCCTATGTGTCAGATGTTAAATTGGGACCTCATGCAGTTCTTTTAACCTGTTTCTTACAGTTCTTGACAAATTTTGAATTTCCTGCAGTACGGTTGGCCATTTCAGAAGGTTTTCCTTCAGAAGCTGTCTTTTGTATTTGCGCAAAGGATTTGATGTGGCTGAACCCAATCCTCTTTACAGGATGTTTTAGCTGAAGGTCTTAGGGCTTAGCTTTTTGTTAGCTTGCTGCTCAGCTTTTTCCTAAATCCACATTCCCAGTGGGAATGTGTCATCTTGTAATATTTGGTTATCTTCAATTATGGGGGTTAAAACCAATTTGGTTTTGAAGAAGAAGAAATTTTTCTGTAAAGAGCCGTCTTTGTATGGGAAGCCAATTTCTCTTTCAAAGTCTTGGGAAACATACAAAATAACAATAAAAATGCTAACTTGTCAGACCCGAATAGTCTTCTGCATATTTAAGTATCAAAGAAAAGATAAAGACAAGATTAATTGTACAATTGTTACCTATAGCAAGGCTAGAATAATGCCTACTCTCACAATTGCTATGCTTAAACCGCAGAGGTTTATCACATTAAATCTTAGCTATTGATGATTGTAATCCCTAAACACGGCACAATATCAGCCTTAAGTGATCTTTTTCCCTTCTTACAATTTTTGTGCCACATGAGCAATAGTAATTAGTAGAAGCTGGACACAAAGGTAAAAATTATTTCATCTGAAGGCAGAGAAATACACAGCAACAATGTGCATGTAGATACAGAAACTAGGTAAGTCCTGTGGTGAACACACTGCTGCTAAGTTTAAATACCAGAGAATATGATAGACCTGGACTGTGGTGAATATGTTCAAAAATATAATGTCAGTGATCCGCAGTCTTAAAATTCACACAGAACTGCCCACTACCTTTCATTTGAAGTGGTCCGGTATCGTATTTTTCATTTCAAATTACAGCTAGAGGATTTAATTCTGAGCTAGTCTATATTCCAGTGTATGTATTTAATCATTTACTCTTATTTTCCTCTGATAGATGGTTGTTTTTTGTTTAACTCATTAAGATCTTTTAAAATGCATGACCCTCTGGCATTAATGTAAATAAGGCTGTGGAAAAAACAAATGTTAGTTGGTCTTCTCTCCTGAAAAAGCTTGCATAAGTAACTACATAGGCATTTCAAATGTAAAACACTCAAGAGCGCATAATGACTGTGGCTGTGAAAGCCAGTCAGTCACAGAGATAACTATCAGTTTTTGTCAAAGGTCTAAGGAGATGTGGCTGGCTGTTTTCCTTACTTGTGCTATGGATAGAGGCTAAAACAATTACCTGACAAAATACAATAGAAGTGTTGTTCTAGTGGAAAAAGCACAGGTCCAAACTTCAAAATTCCTGTTTCCTCTGTTGCTTCATGTGAGACACCAGACAAGTAATTTAACCTCCAAGTAGCTTCATCTTTTTGTCTGTAAACTGGAATAGCACTGATGTATACCTGCTCTTGAGGATGCTGTGCAGTTTTTAATTAAGGAGTCCAGCAAGCGCTATGAGATACTGATATGAAAATGTTGGCCATTAGAGTGGAGAGCAGGGTGACTGGCAGAAAATGAACTTGAATAGACCTTTGGTAACATAAATACTATTTTTAAAAAAAAAGAAAAGTAAAAATCAAATCTTTGAAATGATGCTGACCTTAGAAATTATCATCAAATCAACCTGCGGCAAAGCTTTCTCCTATTGATGCCACAGTACGGATTTCTAGTCCGTATTCTGCATTGGGGCTTCTGCGTGTAGAGTAACGGCTGATTATGGAAGAGATTGATGGTGTGGAGCTGAGTCCCAGGGAATGGTTTTGTGAGGGAACTTTTCTCTCCAGCTGTTTCTGGTAAGACTGATTAATGTGATTTTCAGTCCTTTCTTAATAGCAAGTAGCCAGAATGCCAAGAAGCTCCTCCAAATATATTCTAGCGGTACATATATTATTCCAGGAAAAGTATATGCATAATTGATAAAGAGGAAAAATATTGTCAGTTTTTTTGAGCCTCGGGTAATATTATAAGCTGTAATAGTGTAAACGCAGTGTCCAGGCCAAAAACCTCAGTTGAAACCTACCCTGAAGTAATCAAACAAGGTAAGGAAAGTCAGATACAAAAATACTAATAAAAAACCACACAAAAAGTTTTGTGTGGAAACAGTTCTCCAAATAAATAAAATACTAAAGTAGTTAAGATGGGGTGTTCAAAGTGTGTCAAAGTTGGAATCAGCAACAGAAGTGATTTTTTTGGGTCTTTTTTTTTCCCCCCTATGGAGCATATAATAGAAAGTTTTCTGTTACTCTGGACTTAAATCAGCACATTTAGTTAACACAATATTTTTGAAAATTTTCAACGTGGTATTTAATGTTGCTGGGGAAATGGCACTTAATGCTTGTAGCCTAAGGCCAGAAACAGAAGTTGTATATTATGAACGTTTTTGTCATCCTAAATTCTGGGATAACGCTGGAATTGGGAATTAATATGCAAGATGTTCAGGGAGTAGTTGAAAGCAACATTGCTTTCCACTGTTAGCCAGCTCTCATGCGTCTTCTCTTCAATTTCTTGCCTGCCTCAGTAAAAAAATATATACTGCCGTGTGGGTAATATTTTCATCTAATAGCAGGTGATGCTTAATCAATATATAGAGTGGCCATCCTTCTGCAGAATAACTACATGGTAATGAAAATTCCTATTGGTAGAGTATAAAGTTAGGTAGTGCAGGAATTCCCCCGCACCCTGCTGATACAGTTAGGAAGAATAAAGGAGTTGCTTTGAGATCTTCTGGTGTTTGTGCCTGCGAGCTGTAGAAGGCTTTCTGGCTCCTCGGATTCCCGGGGTGCCTATGTATTGACAAATCTGCAGTGGTCTCGTGTGTGCGTTCATGGGGAGGAGAGGTTAAGCAGCCCTTTCTTTGATAGAGCAGGCTTCATCTCTAACAACCTCTGAAGACCACGGGTAACTGAGGAGAGGCTAATGAATTTCAGGTAAGGTGCCAAGCAGCTGCCCCACAGCTCAGGTTACAAGTCTGTTGAAGCCTGAGCCTTTGTTTTGTTTTAAGGTGTATGAATAATTTATTTTTACCCATTCCTTCGAGCCACCTTTGCTACAACTTACTGGTTCTAATCCACTCAACGAAGCTGGACGCTGGTGGTGAAACACCGCGAATCCAAAGACATGCCTTTCTCCCTTCTTCGAGGGAAAAACTGTCTGGGGAACATGGCGTGGTGCACACCTCTGCCATAGTCACTGCTACGTGGTGTGTGACAGGAGATACCGTTCCTGATGAGTTACAAAGTTCCACCCAAGATGTTGGCCAAGTCATGGAATCATAGAATAGTTTGGGTTGGAAGAGACCTTTAAAGGTCAGCTAGTCTGACCCCGCTGCAGTGAGCAGGGACATATTCAGCTCAATCAGGTTGCTTAGTCCTGAGCTACTTAATCCATGTTGAGCTCTGTGGTGTCCATCATTCCTACCAACTAGCTTTAAGGATTTTTTTTAAACTGTGCCTACCACAGATCTGTCTGGTAGGGCCTCCATGCTGCTGGCTTCTGCAAGAAGTCAGCGTTCCACTGAAATTGATGTGTAATTGCTCTTGTCCTAACCATCTGCAGTATGTAACTTTAGTCTCTTGGTGGTAAGTACCAAGCTCACAGATGAACTGGAAGGATAATTTTATTGCTGATTTTTAAGATTTAGACATCATGCAATAACTGCTGTACGACAGCATCTGTTTATGTTTCTTACGGGTTAAAAGTTTTTCTCAGTTCTGGCATTCAACTGGAAAATTAATAGTACTGCTGAGAATAAGACCTTGCACTTCTTTAATTCCTTATCTTCTAGCATCCTAAACCACTTTAAAGTATTAATGAAATATGCCATTTTCAGGGGAAATTAAAGCATGGAAAAATTTGTCGAATGAGGTGATTTTTTCCAAAAGCCCAGCCAGTTGTTTGCAGTAAAGCTTGGCTATAAATCATTTCAATAATGGATAAGGTTCCTGTTGTTCTAGGCACTCTAAAAATGCACACAAAGAGAGGGTTTCTGCTCTGAAGAGATTTTGATGCAAGTATATTTTAAATCAGCAGCAGGTAGAGACAGAGAGGTAGCTTGTGCTGTGCAACAGGTCAGGTGTGACACAGTCATAGAAGTCTGTGCTTTAAACACTTGACCTGGGTTTGTCCTCCCAGTAAAGAAAATGCTCAAAAACCATTATTTATTGTGTTATATATATATGCATGTAGTAACTATAAGCTATTGCTCTAAAACACAAAACATCAGAGAAGCCCTCAAGGTGGTGCAATACTTGAAAACGCTATATTAATCTGTTTAGGAAGATCGGAGACCATAATTTGTAACTGGTGTGTCTATAAATTATTGTTCATAGAGAACAGTTTTGCTCTGTAAATATTGATGCCAAACTGGAAGATAAACACCAGCAAAGGAAAATATTTCCTTGCTAGGAGGAGAGGAATAAGACAAGCTCTTAAAACATTTAAATGATGTTGGCGTGTCTACAGCAGCAGCTCTTTAATCTCATAAAGGTTGTTCCACTCTATCTGCCGTCTGTATGAGTTTTATAATGCAACTAACTGGCTCATGGCAACTGCTTTCCAGTAGCCCAATGCTTATTAAAACACTTCCAATTTGGTTTATAAATGAATGTTTCACAAAGGAGCTTCTTTTCAAAAAGGCATATCAGTGTCAACTCACTTCTGCCTTCCAAATATATTTCTACTTGTTTCTGTCATTTTGATGTTAGATTAAAACTCTAAAGGAATATGGGTAAGCTTTAGCCTCAAAGTGTTGAGGGGGAAAAAGGGAAAAAAAAAAAAAAAGGTCGTCTAAACCGGCAAGCCAAAGAGGCAGTTAAATAAAATATTTCTCATTTCTACACAGGTAGAAATGTAGGAAGCATTGTGAGTCATTCAGTCTCTCTGTAACCTGTCAGGTTTCTAGGGATCTGTGCCTACAGCTTCATCCCAGTTAAATTCGCTTTGAGCAGACTCAGTATTGCACACATTTTGGCCTTTCACTTGGTTTAAAAGCCTGTTGAAATTGATAGAAAGTCTTATCAGCCTCCTAAGACAGTGCCCCTTCTTGTAATTTAATCCACTGAATAGTTGTAGTGTACCTCTGGATACAAGAAGCCCTCAGAGAAATGAATGATAATTAGGTCTAATAAGCCCCAAGGACCGGTGGTTATTTTTTAAATAGTTGTTTTTGCTAACTGGCCTGGAGCTTGCAATGAAAATTTGCATTGCACAAAATTTACATTGCCCTGGAGCAGCAGCAACTTTATGAGTCTTTGTCTAGAAGACTTTTTTTACTTTAGTTTTTCTCTCTGAGTGTCTTGATGCTTAGACTGATTGCAAGTTTCACATAAAACTTGTGCCAGAATGCAAAATCCTGCCTTGCTGTAGTTAATGTCTAAAACTCCACCTTCTTCCAGGGTTGGCAACTTTTAAGTTGCTACTTACAATTGGCAAGTCGTACCAGAATACTTCACCCCAATCTACAGATTAAGTGGAATTTCAGCTATGATTGTCAAGGGAATCGGTTCTCTTACATCTGCTGCTGACCTGTGCGTATTCCTTGTGCTACCAGCAACAATTGGGTAATAATACATTTCCACAGCAAGAGGTCTTTTTATATAAGGAGGTTGCTTAAATGGTATCAGTCTAAGAAAGACTCGGGCAAAAATATCAAACCAATTTAGGTAGAGCATGAAAACAGTACTATGTCCTTCAGCATAAAACTCTGTAGCCAGCTTTGTTATTGGGTCCTTACATTTTTAGTGGAAATAGAGCATCAAAAGCGCTTGTGGACCTTGGTATTTAAGAAGAATTATGGACGTCTCAAAAGTGTGTGTGTTGGCAGTGATTCCCCTTCACAGGAAAATGTTTTTCTTTCCATTCACTTTCAAAACAACGTTTGTCATCCACTAAAATTTTAGCGGGCCTTGCCATGCAATTAATTTCCCTCCCAGTAAAAACTTCTGCCATAACTTGAATTTATTTAGTATTACTTCTTAAGTACTGTTGGTATAGCTGAATAGACCAAACCCACTCTAGTCGTTACAACTCTGAGTCTAATGCAGAGGAGGCAAGACTGATGCTCAACAGGTTATATGCACAAGCAGTAAGAGACAGATATACTTGGTATCAACTGAGCTAAAGCAAGTAATGCCTTTAACTCCTATTAGAAAAGGCTCAAAAACCACATTCTTGACTAACATCAAGTGAAGGTCAACTTTCTTTATTTTATTCAAGTTTAAACATTGCTGCTGTTTTAATGTGTGGCATAATTAGAGCAGGGAGCTTTGAGTCAGCCCTTGCAAATGGGGAATTTTGTTACCAGCTATCCTATTTCTGAGAAATCTGGACATAACAGATTCTATAGGATTGTGCTTAACTGTATGTGCTGAAGTGTTCACCTGATGGTTAGTTACATGGAATTCACGTAGATCCTAAGAAAGGGTTGGTTCATGGAAACTGTTTGCCTGATCAAATTTAAGCATGGTATAAATGCCCTATACAGCCTAACGATAATTTCTACCCAGTGGGTTCCAGTCTGTGTATGAAACTTGCAAAGACAAGATAGGTCTTAATAGTATGTGGTACTTATGTACATTTCTATATTTCCCTGAATAGGTGCTGGGGCTCTTATGTACCTTTATCTGCAGTTACTAATTGAAGTATCATGCAGACGTAAAGAATCTGCCTTACTCCTGCACTAGCAGCAGTGCATCACATTTGACGCAAAAATGAGCACAGTGGGCTTTATATACCAGTCACCTATTAAAAGTTTGATTCATTCTCATACCTTTGGTCTCTGGAGGACCAGAAATGCAATGCAAAGGCTTTATTTAAAATACTTTTTAATTCACGTTTCAAATGAAGTCTGTAACATGTCATACGTCAAGTATCTAGTACAAAGGTCCAAGGAAAAAAAAGCAGGGGAAAATGGCAATTACTCTTTCATAACAACTGCAATGGACGTTATCAACGCTACCAATATTAAAGCCATTTACTTGCCATCACCAAATAAAATCTTTACATAATTAAAACATATGGCTGGTATTAACGGAAAAAGGCACAGGAAATTGAACATTAAAGGTGGCTCTGCCCTTAATTCACTGTGTAATTGGGGGAGGGATGAGAGTGTGTTGAAGTGCTTCGACTGAAAGGGCGAGCCACAACTGATCTTTGAATTTCCTGCCTTTCATCAGCTACTATTACAACCTGCATGTCTCAGTGTTAAAAAAAAAACCTCTGAAGTTTCATAAGACCTGATCAGTGCCTCTCAAAAAGCTTGACTGTATTTAGATGCTAAATTCTTCACTTCCCTCCCTCCTCTCTATTTTTTGCAGTAAAAAGAACAGTTTTGGTGTTTAGTGAAATGGTTGTTTAAATACTACTCTTAATGAAGTCGGTGGAAATTTCCGTCCTTCCAGTTTTATTTCTGTAATGCTGTATCCCAGAAAGCTAATTTCTGGAAGCATTTTCACAGTCCTGTTTAAATAGAAATGCTGGCTTGTCGTTTTGGAGTGCATCGCAGATTAGTTCTTCTGACAGCCTATATAGAGCTACTTTCATTTATACTAAGTGAAGAGGTGACTTTTTGTGGTTTGCTTGATGTCACGCTGATGACTGCTTTTTCGTTGTGCCTTTTTTCATGCTAGTTTTGAAACAGTATTTAATGAGAATAACTACATCTTTTGACTTTACTCTCCTTAAACAATAATCACAAATTGTAATCACAGATACTTTACTGCCCTTACATTTAGTGTCAGCTGCAAATTGCTTTCACTAGGAGGAACTTCTTGGCAGTTGATGAAGTTGCCATATTAAAAATTCAAAAGGACAAACTTATCATCCAACATTTTTGTAAACCACGGGCTTCTCAAATGATTAATGACCGCATTTGTTTTCTAAATAAATACAAAGTTTTGCAAACAAGTATATCAAAAGGGAGTAATTTCTGTAAGCTTTTGCTGGAATGATCCCCATTAATAATCAGTGTGGGTAACAGCTTATTGTCTATTCACATGAATTTACAGAACCTAGCTGTCTTATTATTTTAGAAATACGCGTTTCTACCAGTCTCAGGTTACATGTTTATGATTTTACCATTCTGGGAGGAATGTAATATTTTGTCAATCAGTTGAATATATTTTTAGGCTTAATTTAAGATGGCCATGTAAAGTAAGTACTCAAACAGTAAGTCTGTGTCTTTCTGGGATTACGTGAAAAGCCTAAATTTAACTTCCTGACGATTCATTTCCTTTTCTTTTGCTGTGCTTATTACTGAATGATGCTAAATCCTAATTTGGTGTTCCAGGTCATGAGATGCTGGTGGTACCCTGCTTTCAGGCAGCTAAAATGAATCTCTCTCTCCACCTTTTAAAAATACTAACCAAAGCAGGTGTGTTTTAAACAGGCTCCCTTTAATCTCTAGGAGCACAGTATATTCTCCTGATTTTTAGCTTTTAGTTTTGTCTTTGATTGTGTTCTCTTCTGTGGTCCACTTATTTGACTGGAAGCTTACATTCCTGGGAAATACTCAACCAGTAACTACATACATCTTTGAAAATTAATATGCAAATTATCATATTAGTATTCAATTGAATTTATTTTAAGCGATCCTGTATTTTCAATGTCACGTGCCACCATTTTTCAGTTTCAGAGTTAACAGCCCGTTAAGATGAAAGGGACAAATCCCTTCTTGAGTTACCATCTCAAAGCCTTGATGCAGGTAGGCACATCATCACCCTGTAGTTTGTAGTCAGGTCACATTTTCGACTTGGAAAGTTTGTATTAGAAAGCCTGGTCTCATTTAGTGTTAGAGGCTCCATTTTGCTTTAATTCATTTCTGTAAGCTCAAAATCTCTGTAATTTATAAAACTACCTAAATGAAAGCTGGGATTCTGGACTTGAGCGAATTCAGAAAATAGGTAATTTTCCACTGACATCTAATGTTCAGGACTCTGCCAATGGTTCTTGACACGTTCTGTGTGTGTCATTTCTGTGTTTTCTGGTACTCTATCCTGGATACACTTAGCATTGTGATTACTGATTTGTAATAGAGAGCCAGAGCAGTTGGAACATAAGAAAGCTTTTTGTTTCAGAATTAACTGTCCTTGGATGTATAAGATTACAGTACAAACAACATGGCTGTTTGTAGTTAATATGTTTGATTTATCACCTAAAAGTCTAAAATTAAAGTGAATTTACTGCACCTGAAAGGCAGTAGTACAAAAAGCCCAGAGATTCAGGTCATCTTTTATCTGCAGAGTTGATACAGTGCAAATAATAATTGCTCCCAGTCCATCACTTTTACCGAGGTAACACATTCACTTAGGTGCTAATGAGGTTTTCTTCCGTGGTCCTTTGTTTGTGTATTGATATTGCATGTGAGGATTCACCATTTGAGCATTCTGGCCCAAGATTTCACATAATTAAACATTATTGTCCAAATACTGTTGAACACCAACTCACTTTTCACCGAACAATTATCAGTTACTAGTTGGAGACAACTGTGGCTCATCAGTTGATGGACAGGGCTTACTCTTGTTGACTGCAAGTCTCTTTTCCATGAACTAGCCTTCCTGCTCTGGTAAGAGTATTTGTTATGTTTGTTACTGGCTCTTGAGCAGTCTTCTGTTAAAGACTGAGATTTATCTCTTCTGTTGTCTCTCTCTTTTTCCCCCTCCTTTCCTCCTGCCCTCCTTACAGAAAAATCCGTAAGAAGTTCACCAGATCACAGCTGAAAAGAGCTTCCAGAACACCTTGTTCTCCGGTCATTGCAAAGACAAAGTCTCTCACGAACAATAGGCAGGCAAGAACAGAGCCGGGATCCATCATGCACTGAAGATATAACAGCATCAGCACCATAATCATGTCAGAATCATGTTTAATTGTGAATGCAGCTACAACAGGACCTTACGCATCTTCGAGACAGAAGCACTGTATGGACAGATTGTGGCTGGGTTCTGTGTTCTGGGCAGGATCCAACAGCAGCCCTTGTTCTCCCTCATCTTCAAGGGCTACTTCTGGTTCACTGTGCAGGCCTATCCCAGATTGTCTTGCTAATCCCTCCATTCCCAGTCATCAGCATTGGCTGGTTAGGGAAGGACTGTTTGCACTGGCCACACTGAAGGAGTATGGATGCAGAGTCCACCCACCAGATATGTCTATGCCTTCTAGTGGCTTGATACAAAAATGTGCAGCTTTCAAAACTGCTTTAAAGTGGGATTTAGCCTTCAGGGGCTTGCATTTTCAAAAACAGCTGCAAACTTTGGGTGTTCATATTTTTCAGTATTGGCTTGAGTCACTTTGGATTTCATTTTTCTGAACTGCTGAGCATCCAGACCCTGAAATGAGGACAAGGAGTTGTTTAGCAGTTCTGAAAATTAGACTAATTAGGGAGTGCCCATAATTGGTGGCCATTTTTCAAAACGCTGGCCATATTAGCTTTGTTTAAAATCCTGGAAAGTATTATGCGTGACAGTGAACATCCAGCTGGACTAGTTGCATGTGTGGGAACTGGTCCCATTCTGTATATATTTGCAAACATCCACCTATTTCTTTGGGTATTTTTTGCATTTCTTGAAGCCTATTCTGAATAGTGAAAACCAGCAGAACACCATTCCCAGAAAATATGAAGAAATACAGTATTTCCTATTAGAAATGTCTCTCCACGAAATAATTTCTACATTTTGATACATCTGGATAAAAAGATGTCTTGCAGAATGCTTTGAAGTTCATAATTGTAAGGCTACGGGTGGATACTTACCATGGAGAGATGATGTGCCTTTTGAAACTACTTGTAGGAAACTGTCAGTCTCCCTGAAAGTGGGAATGGCAACAGAGGCAGGTCTTTTTTCTACTCAGGTACTTAGAGGTGAACAATTTCTGCCCTACTTTGAAATGAAGAAGCAACCGGTGTGTAGCACTGCTGTGTAAACCTAGTTGGCGTATGTTGATTATCTGAGGCAAGTTGTGTCCTTCAATAGGTTTGGTTTCCATATGGCTTTTTAAGAGGTAGTCAGACAGTGAACACATCATAGGAAGCTGAGATAAGCTTCAAGACTTTTTTTTTTTCCTATCTCTTTACTAGGTAGTTCTAGCAGTATAGTATAGATGTGAGATTTTCATCCAGTTGTAGATATGCACTCAGCTCTGTGGTTAGAAAAACAGAGATGTAAGTGGTGTCTCATACCGCTGGGTGATTCCCCATCCCCGTGTCCCCCCCATGCGATTTATGGTTTTAGTCTGAAAGAGCGTCTGTGATCTCAGTCTATAACTAGCCATACTCTCCGTATAGGATTTTGAGCTCTTGAGAAAGTGACCCAGATGCTTCTTAAAAAAAAGAAAAGAAAAAGCACCTTGACCTCCTGAAGGGACTTACTGATGGTCAAATGGAGTGATGGCTCTAGGTCTCATCCGCTGTCCTTCACCAGCAAGAAAAGGGTGAATAAGAAGGAGAGGTTATGATATGAAATGCTCCCAGTACCCTGAGCACCCTAGTGAATGTCACTGATCTGGACTCAGCTGGAGAAGACCTGGGATTCACCTGCTTACAGTTCTTCCCAGTAGCCGCTGAAGTGCACAGCCCTAGGAGTCTCTTCTAGCCATATAATCTGCTTTTTCCTCACAAGAGGCAGGCTTTTCATCAGTTAACCGAACGGAGACAACCTATTCTTATTAGTAAGAATTGCCTTTATTAGCTACGACATATGGAAACACCTTGTGTATAATAGCTTCCTCACCTGTTAAAATAAGGAAAACATGATTATTCAGCAATCTGTTTGACTGAAAGTATGAAAAACACGAACAGAAAGAGCTTTGTCTCCTGCAGGCATCAGTGAAATCACACACAGCAGACTCATTTTCCAAGTGTCATTAGCTGTAAGGTGGTGGATTTTTTACTCTGCCTTATTAAGCTTGTACTCAAATTATTTCTTGTAGTCAGTGTGCTACAGTGTCTAGCCAGTATTTTGTAAAATCTCTGTGTGTTCCTGCTTTTGACAGAAGTATTAGTATCCATAATAGTCTGATGTGAAGTCATTTTTTCTTCTTCCCCTCTGAGGAGAGAGCGATTGATAACACGACTCCCTGTTACGCAGCCAGCTGCCTCATACTGTTATCTTTTCCATCAAATAGCCACGGTAAGGAAGAATATCCTTTGCAGCTTCAAGCTGAGGTGCTTCATCTGGATATACTGGAAACAGTGCTGTGGCCCTGCCTGGCAGAGTCCTTTCCCAGGCTGCACCAGCCGACCCTGGGGGTGGGTGAGGCACGGAGGAGACTGTTTGCTGGAATAACTTCTTCTCTGTCTCTAAACTGTTTCGCATGCAGCTGCACAGAGATCTTCCCTCCCTTAAAATGCACACAGTGCACAGAGAAACTGCGCACCACGTATCGCACCTTCGTCTTCACCCGCTCGCTCTCTCTGTCTTACCTTTCCTGCAAGATGTTCTCCAGAGATGGATTCACAGGATTTACCTGTGAATTTCAACTGAAAGCGTTGACGGATGACTAGCTGAAGACATGTTCCTGCTGGGTTTGGGCATAAAGATTTAAATTTTTGTAGAAACTGTGACACTCCTTACCGCAATGTCATGCAGCTCCATGCTTTTTGTTGAGTTAAAGATTTTTCCGCTGCCTGTGAGCAAAGATGACACATTCCAGTGTAAACTGTAGCAGTATATCCACAGCAAATTTGAGCTCAGTACTGTTTTTATCAAGCTTCCCAAGATAGTTATTTTAAAACTGGCTAACATTTATCAGTCATCCACAATGACATTGAGCATAAACATAAACCTCAAAGGCAAGAAGAAATAGTTTGGTGCTTACCATGGATGTGAGCGAGAGAATCTAGGCAGCATCAGCACTGCATTTGCAATATGATTGATTTTCCTGTTAGCTAAATAAGAAATCTATCTGAAAATCTGCCTCTCCTCTTGCAAGTATGTGGCTAGAAATCCATGCAAAACGCATGATCTTTTTTTTGTCCAGAGGTCTCATATGAAAAGTAGGAAGATTGTTTTAATTTTTAAACTGTCTGTGTTGCTGATTTCAACTATATAGCTATTCTGCTGTCTTGAAACATTTTGTATATTGTTTTCAGATTATTTTTAAAGGCCTTTATTTAGTGATGGAAGCTGTGGTTCTGTAGGATGGGAAAATGAGGTTTTGAAATACTTGAGACTGAAATGTGTTGGTGATATGAAAAAACAGCATCTTTTAATCGGTATTTTGATTAAGGGCAAATATAGCCTTCGTTTCTGCAGTCCAAACCTTGCAGCATGTTAAGAAAAACTGGGTACTGAAACTGAAATGAAGAACAAACAAGCAATAGAAATGGTGAAATGGAATCTGCACTTACAGAATGTACACTTTTTTTATTACTCTAAAGTAAGATTATTTCTTCTTTTTAATAAATATCATTTCAACACAGTACTTTCCTAATTATGAAGGCTTAAATAAAATGGAATGGCTGCGCAGTAGTTTCTGATGTAGTCACAGCATAACATGCCACAGCCTTGTGCAGAGAACAATTATAGTCCTTCAGAAATATTTTATTGCAAAGTACAATACAGTGGACATGATGTCTTTCTTTATGTGTACTGCTATGGTAATGGAAGTGTTAGAATCCTCTGGAAATTTCAGCAAAATAATATTAATTTTTCATTTTCTCTTGAAGGTCCTTTATATAAACCTGTGTCTTCATAAGCCAGAGTGGGTGTCAAGAGATCTGAGTTTATATAACTGCACAGTGGAATTTTTTGGAGTAAGTCAGGACTTTTTTATTCAAATGTTGCATGTTGAGGGAGGAAACCTAATTTTGGAATACATGGGTTTTGGATAAGAGTTTTGAGGTTGTACTATATAGCGATCAACAAATTTGCAGAATATGCTCCTGTTGTTCATAAAGATTTAACAGTTGGTATTGGAATACAGTATTGATTAAATAAAAAAGAGAATCGTTAAAGAGCTGTCTTTTTTAAATTCTGTTGTTTAGACTAAAAGGCAATTTCTCAAGGGAATGGTAAAACTGGGAAGTTCAATGTTGAGTGTTTGAGGATGTGGAGCACCTTAGAATGAAACAGTACTATTTGATTTGCATTAAAGTGTCTTTGTGTGCAAACTTTGTGACTCGTGACCCTTTTTGCAGGAAATTAAATTTCTGCATTGACACTGCACTGTCATCCTATTTTACAGTAGGCTATTGGATAATCAAGAGACTGAAAATGAACGAGCTGTTTAAACTGCACTAAAGACACAAGTAGTGGAAATGGGGACGAGGACAAGAGACTTAAAAGTCAAAGAGAGACAGATGCGAGGTATTGGTCATTGCAGTGGAACACTAGAAAACTTTTTAGGATTGAACTGAAATGTAGGCAAAAGGACTAATAGTCCACAAAAAAATACAGGAAGTTACAGGGCATTGCAATCTCCAGTGCATTCGCCCATCTAAACTTTGCAGGTTGGTATTAGTGTCAAACACTTCGCATGTTGTTAATTTGGTAGCACCTAGAACTGATTGCTTCTATGTGAATATGGAACATAATCTGAATCGTCTTCCATACTAAGATCTAAAGTAAATCGGATGTTTCTTGCAGAGAAGGAGAATCATACAAAAGGCTTCTGAACAGAAGTAATGGCTGCTACTTCACAGGTTTGTTCAAGGCAACTCTCCATCTCCTAATTCCCCCACCTGTCTTGGGGAAGGCAGGATTTCATGCTACTTGGTCCACACGCTAACTTTTCAACTGTGTGTGTGTATTAGAATGGAGTATCTTTCTCTTTTTTCCCCCTTCCTCTAAAGAAACCTGTGCAGATTCCAAGTAGCAAAACTCAAGTTCTTCTGTCGTGTTTGGATTTATCTGGCCAGATGAGTTACATTTACTAGTCCTTCTGGGTGAGTTGCATTCATCAAGGAGGGGATAATCTCTGGAAGCAGTCCCTTGCTGGGGAACTAAGGAAAGGGGCATCACTTCAACCAGACTTACAAGGAATCTCAGTCCAAAAGGAGGAGGTTAAGATACTCATCACTTCCGAAGTATAACTGTAAAGCCTTTCCCTTGTCTAGCTGAAATATGTACATGAGGGACCACTTTAGTCTCCTAGTTATTTAGTTTACTGTAAAGGTATTGATCGTAGATAGAAAGGCTTAGCAATGAAAGGATATGTACTTAAAGTTTTTTTGTTTCCCTTGCACTAGCAGTCAGAAAAAAAAGAATTTTTTTTTTTTTTTTAAAAAAAGGCTGTGTTGTCTACTTGAATGCAGAAATGCGTAGAGAGGGCATTTTACTAGGAGCCGAGTTCTGTTTCGGTCCTTGGTGTACGCAGAACTTTCATAAAATGCTGTAAATGACTGGTTTGACACCATCACGCTTTTCCATGAAGCCAGATGCACTATAGCTGTTTTATACAATAGGAAGCTAGAAGATGAGTTACTGTTACCAATTCAACTCAGCAAAAAGCCCTACATGGGCTGGAGGACCCTGTTAGCCACCTGTTACTTTTGTGGCAAGACCAAAGGTTCTTCAAATATACATTATTTGTGTGTACATTAAATGTATGTTCCTTATAAGAAAAGCAGAGGGATCTTTATGGGAATTAAAAATCTCTATTACTCATTTAAATGATGATAAAACCTAGATGCCAGGCCAGAACGCTTTGACCAATAATTTTTGAGATACACACTCAAATCAAAGTCCGCTTAGAGGATTAGAGCCAGATTTTGATGCTGATTCTCTTCCTACCAAGTTAGCAATTCATGTCTGCAGAATTTCCTCCCCAAAACTAAGGCCCAGCGAGCCTGGAGGAGTATGATGATTTCCTAATTTTTTTGTAGGGTTGTCTTCCCCTGCTTGCTAGCTGTGTTACTATTTTGGAGATTTGCTCCTCGGTAATCTGAATCAAGAGTTTCATTAACGTGGAGGAAACAGTTCATATCACCTTTGGGCTAAAAGTGGCTTTCTTTAGTTTTTTCTGCTTAAAGAAGCCCATAAAAGAATGTTCTGTATAATACTAGGAAAAAAGGAACTTCACAAGGATTTCTGTGAACCTAAGTAGTAAGTAAGGAGTGTACAACCTTAAATTAGAGTGAGAGCAGAACAGGACACCAAACATGGTTTTCTTTTGTCACTTGGGCACAGCTGTCCATGACTGAAGGGTCATTCTTTCAAGCAGTCTTTTCTGTTCCAGTTCTCTGGACACTGCCCTTGCTTTTGCTGTATTCATCAAACTCCTCCATTTGTGCCCTTCGCTCTGCCCATTAGTCACATATTGGAAAAAGGAACTAATACTTTAACTTTTCAATAAGATAAGTTATTGGGGCACATGCAATGGAAATTTAGAGACTATAATACTGATGAATGGCCCCATATTTATTTTCTTTCCTTCATTTAGATGGGCACTTAAAATCTGTGTCATTTATTTCTAAAAGTCTTAATTTTTCTGCAGTCAATAAAAATAACCAGAAAGAAAGTAGACTATTTCCCCAAAAAAGTTTCCAGAGTTTTGAGCACTGCTCCGTGCAGGGAAAATAATTGATTTGGCAGGAGAGCAGTCTAGATTTCCATTAGGATTTTAATCTCTTTTCAGACAGTGAATCTAAGAAGAGTTACACTGAATGCCTTTGATCCTTAGGTTATGTATTTAATCCATAATCCACATGGTAGTTGTGGTGCATGGTCTGCTTGCAGGAACCGGACTCTATCCTACCTGTTCATCAATTCTGCCTCATTGCTTATTTTTCCTATTAGTAACAGTAAGTGCAGTATTGATTGGCCTTTTCAAGCAGACTAGACTCCATCCTGCAGTTTGTACATGCACAGTTAAGGCATGGTTAAATATTTTTTATGGTCTCTGCTTGCTCTCCTGCTTCTTGCACATGTTCAGAAGAAAGGAGAGCTCGGTGCTGCTCCCCTTCCCAGTGTGTGCGGGTTTGGCTCAGTTGCTGCTGAATGCCTGGAAGAAGGAAAGGTGGGATCGCTGCAGACTGTACTGGGCACTACAGACCACTTTGATACTTCTTATTCTAAAATTGTAAGTATGGAGACAGCCTGTTTGGCTGGTGCTGCTGTCACCCCCAGCACAATAGTGTCTTGTTCTGTGGTTAAAGCAGGCTTCGTGGCACTGCTGCAGTTCGGAGGGTAATAAACAGTTCAGAGTGGCTGAGCCTTCTGGAGATGCTCTCATTATGTTATATTATATTCCATAACTGGAATACTCCACCAGCCCTCTCATTTAATGGTATATTTGTTATCCTAATGGCGGATTTGGATCCACGCCCCTTCTAAGTTGCTTCAGCAATGCTCAGGCACCCTAATCCTGCCATGTTATGTTTACTTTGCTTCCTTGAACCCCAGCCTCTATGATTTTTAACTCACTTTTTTAGAATGATGTCAAGGAAGATTATAATTAAGATGCTATAAGCATCTAGAAGTTTTTGCTCCATCACCCCGTATTCATTTTCTAATTTAAGGCCATTTTTATTCCATTACTCTTTCCTTTTCACCTTCCTTTCCACTGCTCTTTCCTTTACTGATACAGATTCATCTAATATGTTCAGATCTTACTTAAAATATGACAGTCTTCAAAGCCACAAATTTTTACGTATCAAGGTGAGGGCAGTGAACATTTGACACGGACTTATAGCTCAATAAGCCTAGATAGCGTGTTGGCCAAATTGTCAGAACTGAAATCCAGATTAATATTTTAAACCTGCCAATTTCTCAGGTACTTGGAGCCAGTGGTTTCGTACTGTCACTTCCAAAGGCTGGGTCTTGCTGCAGACTTTCAATTTCAACATGTTTGGCTTTTTTACCCTTCCTTCAGGCTTAGAGGAGCTCTGCTCTAGGGTTTGGCTCAACTGTACCATTATATGTGCCTTGCCAGACAGTAATTAGACCTGCTACTTGAATGCTGAGTTGCTTTCTTCTGTTTACTGCTTGTGTGGATTAAATTTGAATGATTTCAGTAGGAGAATATAAATGAAGTGAATGCCTAGCTCTGGATTTTCTCCATCTTCCCTTGATGCGCTAATGAGAATCAATTGCAGTTGCTTATTATTTTTAAATAGCAGTTAATTTGAGAAAATCTGATTCACTACCTCTTTTATTTTACTGATTTGATTTCAGCCTTCTGCCCATCTGGGCCAACCTACGTATACTGTTCGAAAACCAGTGTGTAAACTCATTGGTGCACATCACCAAAGTCAAAGACACATTGCTTGACAACCCAGACAAGCGCTGTCTGCAATGGTGTACTCCGACCCCCTGTTTTCTTATGGGTAAAATCCTCAATGAAAGAGGGAGCTTTACTCTGCAGTTAATTCTTTCTTGTGCCCGGGAAAGAATCAAACAGACTATCCAAAACCCTGCCATTTAACCATTTAGTTCTCGATATGTTCAAATCTGGTTACAGCATATAAGACTGTGGAGTTGCATAGACAGAGAAATTATTTCCTGAGCAGATCAGGTTATCCTGTCTGTGGATGTTCTGAAAGAATCCCACGTTCGCCATAAGAACTGTAGAATTAATCTCTGTAAAGTCGCATGACGCTTCTAGAAATGGCCTTCTGGTCAAACTCCTGCATCTGCGCAAATCCTCTTGAAGGCAACAAAGAATCCTGAAGTGGGATTGTAGGCTAAGCTGTAAGCTCTTTAGGTTAGGGCTAATATCCTCCTGTAATTATTAAAAATTGGTTTTTAGGTTTATAGCTTTGTGGCAATGTCTGCGATATTAAAAAAAAAAAAAGATTCAAGAGCTGGTAGTAGATAGAGGGTCTTTTTTAGTGATGGACGCAGGAGAGGATGTCACTAGTTTCTACAGAAGAGGTGTACTGTTACCTGGTGTGAGGAAGAAAAAGATGTATTCTTCTTCTCTGAGTCAAGGCGTGGGTGAGGGTTACTAGCTCCTAATGGTCTCCCCACATTTAAATCCATGGTGATTCCTGCTCACAGCTTTTTAAATGCTTTTCACTTCATGGCAAAAAAAGATAGGATAATACACCGAAAGGTTCAGGATGGTTGTATAGGATGAAACATTGCCTTTTTCATTATACATACACAGGGAAGTTAAAATGTTATTTGTAGAGGATAAAGGTGAACTTTGCTCATGATTTTACGAACTTCTTTATTGCACAGTTCTCTTTGTGCAAACAGCACTTGACACTCTCTTGCCTTTTGTTATTTCCAGCAGATTGGAGTCATTTGTTTTTTAATGCTGAACTGTGACAGAGCAGCAGGTGTTGGATAAAAAGAATCAAGATCACTTTCAGGTTTTGTGCAAATATTTAGGGGGATTTGTGAAGTACTGTAAAATTCAATTAGATTTGCTTCCTACCTCCTTTTCCCTAGACCATTGATTTGCAATTCTGGAATAATTTGTCATCATTTTTCCAAAACTGGGGCTGGTAGCTGGACTGTGGTTCACTTTGCAAACAGCCATTGTGGCTGATTGTTAGATCTGGAAGGGGACATCTGTCCGCTGCCCAAGTTAGCCTCTGGATTTACCTAAAGAATTATTAACCTTGTAGAAATAAATAACTTTCTATTATTATAAGAGCTATTAAGGTATTGAAGAAATAGAAGAGATCTCAAATTAATCGATGCAATGTCATCAGGCAGATTCAAGCATCTAAATATTTCCAAATAATTTGATATCTGCGTTTATCTCTGCCTGTGACCAATCCAGCATTGCTGTCAGTGTCTGCTCCTCACCAATTTTGTGTTCTAATCTGTGACTGATTGTGACCACTTGTGTTCAATCGCTGCGAATTCAGGAGGGTCTATCAGTCTTCTGACTGATACACTAATAGGGACTGGACACCTATTAAACAGTGTCAGACTCTAAATTGCTTAGTCCTTTCTCTCGGTGCTGCTTAAAGAGTCTGATTTGCTCAAAACTCAGACTGTAGCTAGGATAAAGGTCAGTGACATACTTGGTACAGTTTTTCTCTTTGAAATGTCAAGTAATATGATAACTTTTCCATAAGCTAATAGGTTAATCCAATATGATCACCGAGAAAGAAATAATTCTATTTTCAAATGATTCCACAAACCGGTGTTGTCATGAACATAGATATTGAATTTCTGATGGCTGGTGAAATGTATTTTCATGTTGTTTGTAGCTGCGTACTTATATTCACATAACTCATTGCAGGATGCTATAAGTGACTGCAAAAATTTCATAAATATGCAACTAAAAATAAGTAGTGATTATGATCAAAGCCAGTGAAATACATTTTTAGTAACATATGTGATGATCAGCAGTCAGGAAGAGACTCAGGTAAATAGGCAGGTTTTCCTGATTTCTGGTTAAACGTACTGTAAAGGAAGAACATGTATTTTGCTAATATGAAAAGTTTATCTAAGTTGACATTGATTTTTTAACTTCAGCACCATCTAGTGTGCATGATAAAAATAATTTTAAAAGTAAGTAGAAGGCCAGTTCATTATAGCACTTAGCAGTGGAAGTGCTGGCATGTTTTCAATGTCAAAAGGAAACAAGCTCATTGGAGCTTTAGTCCTGCTAACTTTCAGTAAAACCAGGTTCAAGTGACATACATTCATAGAATCGTTTTGGTTGGAAGAGACCTTTAAGATCAAGTCCAACTGTTAACCTAGCACTGCCAGGTTACCACGAAACCAAGTGGCCACAGCACTACATCTATACGTCTTATAAATTCCTCTAGGGATGGCGACACAACCACTTCCCTGGGCAGCCGGTCCCAATGCTTGATAACCCTTTCAGTGAAGAAAATTTTCCTAAACCTCCCCTGGCATAACTTGTGGCCGTTTCCTCTTGTCTTATCACCTGTTACTTGGGAGAAGAGACTGATCCCCAGCTCGCTACAACCTCCTTTCAGGTAGTTGTAGATTCTTGTGAGCCCCCTCCCCCTTGTAGTTTGTGCTTCGCTTCAGCATTTGCTTGCACTTAAAATAAATGCAAGAACTGAAATGCACAAAGCCTAAATTTACAAGCAGGTTAAACATACAAAAATCAACAGCTGGTTGGTTTTTTTTTTTCCAAATCCAAATGCATATTTGTATATTCATGCAAATATAAATGCAGAGTCCAGCACGTTGCTGGAAGTTGGTACTGTCTGCTCCACCACCTCCCTAACTTTCAGCTAAATGTATCTTGGCAGATGTTCTCTAGATCTTGGAATACAGTCAGAGATGAATTTCTTTCCTGTGTGCCTGGAACAGAGTGGAGTGTATTTGTAAGTTCAGTGTGCTGTTACTTTTCCTTTTAGCATTGCTTCAAGCAGTGTGTGCTCCATGGCATACTATGGGAGAGGCCCATCCATTATTACCGTTGCTAATGAACTTCATACTACTGTTTGCAATACATTTTGTTCCACCTGTGTTGCAGACTCCCTCTGGCAGTAACTTCTGCTGTCTTTCTAGTCACCTCACATTTCTCAGTATAAGAAGATTTAGAGCTGCTTCTGGCTGGTGTTACTCATTCTCATGCATCCATCACCAGTCACGGTTCTGCCTCTTGCCACAAGAGTTCCCGTGACGAGGGAAAAATCTCCTGCTCTGATATGTACTTCTGGCTTCTGAGCAGTTTTAAAATCAGAGAGGATCAAAATCCACCATGAGATTATTTTTTTTTTAAAAAAAGGTTATGGTTTCTTCAGCAAGCGAATGATTCTTCTGGGAAATGGAAGGCAAAGAGAGAGGATGTTACCAAGGTTTTTTTGAACTTTGGACTTGAGAACCTATTGATTTTTTGCTGCCATTATTTTATGACACAGGGGCTGCTTAGGCAGACAAGACAGTGTTATTTTAAGCCCTGAAATGAAAGTCAAAGCCAGTAAAACTACACCCAGGGAATCCAGAAAAAAAGCTTATTTGTGGCATTTCTCTTTCTCAGTTCAAACAAGGTAGGGAGGGTTCTGGGAATGGACATCACTGGTCTTAACAGGCCCATGTGGTCTGGCAAACTGAAGAGCTCCTTCTTCTGAAATTGTGTTTCTATGTGACCTAGCTCTAATCTGAAATAATTCAGATCAATAATTGCAGTTTTTAATGCTTAATAGCTGTGTTTGGATAAAGCTTTTAGACTTGACCTATCATTCGCTGACTTGCTACCCAGACATCTAGTCTCCAGTGCAGCAGAAACTGCAAACTTTTCACCAAAGCCACACATCAAATGAATTTTCAGACTATATTGTCCAGAAGATATATGATAAAAACTACATTAGGCTGAGTGACCCCATCACCCACTGGGGTCTGAAAACTCTTCATCACCTTGCGTGTGTGACAGCTGTACACCGTATGATCAGATTTAGTAAACGCTTGTTTCAGGGGGATCCTCTGGTGGGAATTACCTTCTCCATCCAAAACACTTTTCTTTTTCTTTGGACTATGCTAAATAAAGACTGTGCTGTGTGAAGTAACCTGTTTAGGCAGAGGAAGTCATCCCTTTCTAGCCACTTGATACACTCTAGGAGTGAGATACCATATGGAAAATATAATGGTCTAGAAAGAAAGGGATGGCTCAGTGTAAATTCAAGTGAGATGGCAGAAAATTGAGAATGCCAAGCATGCATGAAAATAATTTTTAAAAATTGTTAAAGTTAGATCCCCTATTCTTATTACTGTTGTGTTTGTGATGTTTATTTCAGCTCAGATTGTAATACCAATACTGTTGAATGATTCATAACAGACTAATTCAGTTTTTCTTCTGGAAAGGAAAATCTTGCTGCAAACCAGGTGTTGTGTCTGATCTGAACTTTCACGGGTAAATTGATTACAAAAGCACACACAGATGTGTCAGAGGCTTGAAAGCAGACAGGAACTGTTCATTTTCCTTTAAGTGGAAATATGTTGAAGAGAGACAGTTGAAGAATTGTAAAATTATCAGTCTTCAACTTTACTCCCCACCACCACACACATCTCAAAAGACTTGCAGCCTCCTACATCACTAAGGTATGATTTTAATTCCAGTCTTGCCAAAGTTCAGATGGAGTTGTTGCTTTCTGATGCAGTGTAGAAAATGCCACCAACCTAAGGGTTAAGCATGTTTTCTTTACCACTACTGGAATTGTTTTGCTTACCTGAAGCATGCAGAGCTAAGAGAATTTGGTGGTGCAGTCTCTTGGATAGCTCCGCTTCAGTGGTTCTCCATTTCTTTGTGTGATTTCTAAAAAGTTCAGCATTTATTTCCTAGGTGTTTTAATACTCCTTGCACAGTCAGCTATTAAAGTTATCTGCATGGGAAAGAACCCTTTCCCATTAGTGCTTTACTGGCACTACAGGATTTCAGTATCTCACAGGGGATTTGGCTTTATCGTTTAGAATATAGTTTGAGAGCTTTGCCATTCTGCCTTTTCTTCCTGGAATAGGCAAAGTTGTAATTTTTGATGGGATTGTTAAATGGAGTTTCTATTTTGCAAGCAGAGTATTCTTTTCTTTCAAGGGTGCGGTTTTAAAAGCACTTAGATTTGACTTAACTCTTTCCTTCTTCAATAGTAGTTTTGTAATATTTGAAGACTGTTAAGTGTACTGCAAACATTCGTTAGTCCTGACCCCCTCCAAGAGTTTCTTTAAAGGATAAAATCTAACGGATGGGTGAAAAAGCTTGGGCCATCATACCACATGGGATGAGGACGAATTCATCTGACATCCCAGCATGAATTGTGGTCTGAAGCCAGGCAGAGTTAACACCACAGATCTCTCAGTCCACGTAACTACTTTCAGTGCTGGGGCAAGGGTCTGTGCCTGAGTGCTTGTGACAGTCCCATACAAAATGTTAAAGTGGGAACAATTCTTAAAGGCACTGAATGAGAGGAGAGCTGCTGGTCTGACGCCAGTGAATGGGTAAGTCTGAACACCAGCACTCCAAGCTTCCTGCCAGAGTAACTGAAATGGCTTTGACAGAGGTATCCTGAGAGGCAGGGTATAATTCTGCCAAAATGTTGCCATTTTTCTGTCATTTCATTCTGTGGAAAAAGCAGCAACTACTCTTATTCCCTGACCTAGTCATCTGTCCATGTGCTATTGGTAGACCACCTCTGAAGTTAAGGAATAGGTTAAGCTCACTGAATTCCCATTTTACCAGAGGTTTGTTATTTGTTGATAACTCATGAAAGAAGACAGACTGCCTGAATGAACGAATGGGTTATCTGCATTTCTTTTTTTCTTTCTTTCTTTTTTTTTTTTTAAAGTCCGGGGATCTCAAACCTTCAACTGTTATTTTTGATCATAAGTGAATACTTCTTTGTGGCAGAGTCTGAAGACCATACGCCTGCATGTTCCCATTTCCTCACCCTATAATTAACTCCTGAGAGCAGCTCCCAAGAATACTTAAAATCTTGTTGAAAATGAAACAACTAGCCTTAGGAGAATTGGTTAGTTTAACAGGCAGCATTTATATAATGACTCTGAACATGGAAATAAAGACCAAATGAGAAGCAGACTAACATTTGGCTGTGGTTATATATATTGAAGAGGATTCTTTATGGAAAATTCTAACTGCTCTTTTTTTCATATATATCGATTGGATATTGTGCTTTCAGGAGTAATTGGATTAGATTATGTTAATCCCTTCCCTGTTTGTGTCTGGTCATTAATGTGACCGTTAATTTTTTAAGTCTGTATGTGTCATTCCTGAAGGTAATCATCTTGGCTATCAGTGAGGTAACAGAAAATAGAAATAGACAACAAAACCTGTTCAAATATATGTGTTGCTTATTCTGTTTAAGTCTTTACTGTAACCCAACAGTGGAATTGTGCCTTATTGCATCTCCCCTGCCTACAAGCCTAGCAGGATATTTCAGACCGATACAATCTCATCTAGAGCTCTTCAGTGCATGCTTTAAGATTATTCTTCATTAGCAGGTACAAGTGTAGCCTGAGATGGCCTAAATAGCTTGTTTTAGAGAGTGTATTTACTATTCTGAGTACTTGCTGCTGAACCATCACAATTTAAAACCCAGCATATGAAAGTAGCCTGACCTTAATGCTTTTTCTTCTAAATATTTTGGACTAATAGCTATGATTCACTATCTGCTGCATCAACGGTTGAGTTGTTGCTACAGCAGGAGCCACCCTGCAGCAGAGGCGATACAGCGGTGACTGTTTTGTTTGGACTTTACGTTACTGCACTTGGCAGCAGGGCAACGAGAAATTGTCTTTATGCAAGTCTCATTTTCCTCATGTGATCAGTTTCTCTATTAATTCAGTGAAACCCTTAAAATACTGTGCCACGGGCATTAAGGATGATTTCTGGTCTGGACATGAAAAATGGGAGAGGGATGTTGGAAAGAATCACCTGCCAGAGAAAGATGTGTAAGGACAGCCCAAACAGTCATCTGCTTTGGTCTGCTTGTATTTGGAGTTTGCATAGTCATGAGTCTCCCCCAGACTGTCCCCAACCAACAAAGCTCATATGAAGGGTGTAGGCCTTGATCAAGGCAAAACTCCCGGTGATTACTGTAGGGATTAGGGACGTGTGCTTCCTCGTATCCATAAGGAACTTTTCAGTGACAAGGTAGACTAAAAGGACTCACTCTGGGCTGTCAGCTGGGAATGGGGCTTCTCTGGAACCCACAGTAATGCATCCACGCTCAAAGTATTCTGCTAAGAACATTACCCCTGGGTGAAGTTCTATAAAAGACTACTGTTTATAAACCAAAAACCTAGTTAAGAAAAGGCTGGAATAAGTGACTACCAAGTTTCAATAGGTAATGCCCCTGGCCTGTTTTAAATGATTGAAGCCCTAGAGCCTTTGTAAGAAACTAGGTACAATCAATCTGGATTTTGATGCTTAAAACAACTGCTGTCTCTCTAGATTTATCAGCACAAAGCTCTGACTCCATTTTATACCATCAGACTTACTATCATGTCAGATCCACAGCTGACACTCAGCAGCTGTAAATCAATGCATCTTTTTTTGATTTCAATGTTAATATGTTTCCTATTCATCAGTTGAAGCTCAGACTAAGAATTTGCTTGCTTTCTCATCTGGGTTGTATTTTGTATTTACAGTTAGATACAGTGACTGTAGTTTTTCTTCTGTCTTTAACTTTTGCTCTGGATTTACTTGCTAGATTAAAGCTGTAGTTTAATGCATTCCTCCTATTCTAGCAAGTTACCTTGAAGTGCCTTACTTAATCAGAAAGCAGAGTAGTATTTTTTAATGATCAAAAGAAAATGTGGAATCCCCATCAGAAAATGTCCTGTCTTCAGAATTATTGCCTGTAAGTAATTGGCACCTTTCTGGGCTGTCCTTCACTCCAAACTTTATTTTGATTTTTTTCATCTGGTATTTTGAAACTGTAGCAGACAGTGATGAAAGATTGGTACATGAGGGTGTGTAACTTTGTGTCTTAGGTTCCTTTTGACAGGTGTAGTTAAAATCTGTAATGTGTCCTAATATTTCCACGAAAGCAAACAATTGCAATGTATTAAATTCAAGTTCTCTGGTTTATCGTTTCCTGTTGAAAAAATTTGGAGCCAGGTGTCTTTTCTTTGGGGTCTCATGTTCCTTGTATTTGAATCGTGTTCAGATTTGTATTTTCTTGTATTTTGTATTACAAAAGCAGTATCTCCATGTTATCGTATGCATACCATTTTAAGTGTGTTACTGAGGGTCAATGTTCTCTTTGTGCTCTTACCTTTTAGCAGTTGTGCATGTAGTCATCCTTATGAAGAGACAGCTCTTCTGAAGAGGATCACCTCATTTTTCACCTCATCCAGAAATCAGAGTGTCTCCAACTGCTTTCTTCTGTTCAGAGCTTTCAGAGGTGGGGATGCCAGCTGGAAAGGGCTTTGTCTTCTCCTCCCAAGTGCTTACTCAAGATATGCTCTTGCTGCTAAGAAATGGCAAGTGCTACTTAAAGTAGCTAGGGTAGCTGTGGGTAGTGGTCTCTGGTCCCTTCAAAACTGGATTTTAGGTACTCCTATGGCCACTTAGGAATGTTCTAGTAAAGGGTAAGAAAGGTTTTTGAGAAAGACGGGTGAAAAAAGTATCTTTCTGGGGTCTCTTTCATCATGAATAGTTGTGATGCTTTGCAAACGTGGTCAAGAAGGGAACATTAGGATCTCTCTGTATCCCTTTCATTGTTTTGTCTTTAACACAGACTCCTTCCCAAAAGCATAATAGGGAAGTCTCACTTGCCAACAGTAAACTCTCAACTTCTGAAGGAGGCAGGTGGCCGCTGGCAATATCTGAGTCACAATGTAATGCTCACTGTGCAATGTGATGTGCAGTGCCATGGGTTGACTCTTGTGCTCATGGAAGAGGAAACAAGGGAACTCTGTTTTCAGTGAACAGAAAGGGGACTGAGCCTCCAGCTCCTTGAAAGTCATTCTTTTTAGCAATCCATTTCAATTTAAAATGAAGTAAGTTGATTTACTGTTGTGAAAATCATGCTTCCTGAAATGATATATCTCCTTGGATGAGCAGAAAGAAACCGGGCATTCGCAATGCTAGTCATCTTGAAGAATGCACAAGCACGCTGTTAAAAATGTCATCGTCACAGCATAGGCTGCATGGCAGACACATATTCAAGAATTAAAATGTAGCTGGATATGAGAGCTCATTGTAGTGTGATCTCATGACAGCTTGTGAATAATGTGCAATGGATGGAATAGAACCTCGTTCTCAATAGGCTCTTGCTAGGTTTCAAAATTAGGATTTTGATGAGGAATGATATTTTCGTCTCCATGAAACCAGTGACCTTCCTGGATAAGGTGGGGAATAAATGGCAATGGTTGGTTATGTCTTGCATGAAAATACAGCTTGGGGCATTATGTCTGTATTTGTAGGCAAGGGGTGCCAGCTGCTTGCAAAGGCTTCTCTTCAGATCTAACTGTGTTTATTAATGACTTAATTTTTACCTCTTTCTGACAGCTTGAGGGTTAGTAGGAATGCCTATTGCAGTTGATTCTGGTTTACCTCTTTTTGGTGCTCGAATATGACACAGCAGAGTGGTAAGGGAATTAATGAACTCTTAGAGCTGGGAAGTGCTTCCAGGTCCATTGTTAACACAGATTGGCTGTGGTTGAGGATTCTAACTGGAGAGTGGATGGGGTGTTCTGCTGTAATTCCAAGGGACAGCTTGGATGAACTGCTGCTTTCCCTAGAGGGGACAGTTGCTCAGGATTCCCTGTGTGAGGGAAGAGAGGGCAGTATCTGTACTGTACTGAAGACATCAAGTGCCACACCTGTGCAGGCTGCTTGAGTAATCTAATATCTGAATAAAACACAAATATAAATTAGCGCAAAAAAACATAATTTGAACTGGCATGAAGTTTTAGTATCCCAATCAGTAAAATAGCTATGGTTTGTATTATCACTTTATATTAGCATTTGTCACAGCATCACAGAAGGGTTGATGTTGGAAGGGACCTCTGGAATTCATCTTGACCAGCCTTCTGTTCAAGCAGGGCCACCTAGAGCCAGTTTCTCAGGATCATGGCTAGACAGCTTTTGAATAACTCCAAGGAGGGAGACTCCACAACCTCTCTGGGCTACCTGTGCCAGTGCTCAGTTGCCCCCACAGTAAAAAATATTTCCTAATGTTCATAGGGAACCTCCTGTTCTTCAGTGTGTATGCACTACCTCTTGTCCTGTAACTGGCCGCCACTGGAAAGAGCCTGGCTCCCTCTTCTTTATGCCCTCTCTTTGGGTATTCGTATATATACATTGAAAAGATCTGCCCTGGGCCTTCTCTTCTCTGGGCTAAATAGTCCCAGTGCAGCTGTTTATTCTGCTTCACCCTTTAGGAACCTTATTAGCTTTTAGACAGTTTCTCTTTGCTCAGTCAGTAGCTGTGATCAAGAAGAATGAAAAGTCTTTTTCCATGTCTTGGCTTAGCTGTAAATGCAGCATTTGCTCTAATGCTGTAATGTCATGTAACGATGACATTCCATCTTTGGGTTCTGATTTCTACAATACATTCCCGTTTCCTTTGCAGGGTAATATGTAAAAAACAAAACAAAACAAAAAACATTATTAGTTCAAAAACTACATTTTGGCCATCAGCTTCATTGCTGTGGGATGTGCTCTTCTGTAACCTGCACTGTCTGCCCATGCTAGCTGACTGATGTTTGTATCTGTGGACAAAGTACCCACAGTCCCTTGATGACATCTAGAGGAGGCCCATAGTTGAGCATTGTTGATACGACAAATTTGCATTAACAGGGCAGGTAGGGTGTGGGGCAAGTCCTTCTGACATTTCTTATCAAATGGAAATCAGTCACCTGAAATGACTTTTGTGTATAATGACAAAATTGATTAGGGATTTTACCAAGACAAAGAAAGACTGAGAAAAGATCATGCTCTTTCCCCTGCTCTAGTAGGAAGAGCATAATGAGACATGCTGCAGAGAGACAAGCTTGATGCGATAATCACCAAAGATTGGTTATAGAATAGCATATTTTAGTACTTGAGTATGTGGGAAATTTAAATAAATTTCTCATTTTTTACAGAGGTCTTGGTTTTTTGGGGACCAGTAGGGTTGGAGTAGTGATGTGGTTTGTGCATTTAACCTGCGTTGCTTGTTAGGTCAGAATAATCAGTTCCTAGTGGCTGGAGTCCCTATGCTTCCTTGGACCTTCACAGGACTAGAAAAGAGAGGAGCTGCGCTCCTACCAATGCTGGTATATGTTCTAGAGAGCAACGCTTCTGCCTCAGCTGTCAGAGGGAAGGCCAGTTAGGAAATTTCATACTGCCTGTTCACGGCGGATGGAGCAGCTGCTCACCCCATAGCCCATCTGCTGGTGACACATCTGTGCAGTCCTAGAGAGCTGCCTCTGGGAAAGAGCTGCTGTGCCTTCCAGCTAAAGCTGACTTTGGCAGCTGCTCAAGAGTTCTGCATGAATTTTGACTGTGCCTTTACGCCAGAATATTCTGAATTCCAGTGGAATTGTGCACTTGAGAACAGCATCTGCTTCCCACTTGCTTTCAAATGGCTTTTTAAGTGAAGATGTCAGGTTGTGCATATTGCGGACTATTCCATGCAGGTATAACAATCCTGATGTTTAAGTACTATTGCATACAATGAATTAAAGTGAAAGACTTTCATGGACTATTTTCAATGTCTTCCAGGAACTAACTTTTAGGTCACATGGATCCCAAACTAATTAAGAAATTGTGTAGTAAAAGCTATTGGACAAATCGATATCTAGTTTTTTCAGTGTATTCTTACTCTACTGTTGTTTAAAACTTGGGAAATAAATAAAATAAAATTAAAGAGCAGTAATTAATCCATTATACAATATACTAAATGAAATGTCTAAAGGGACATTTTTCAATGACATCTCAGTAGCAAAAAAATCCATTAGGGTAAATAAGCAAAGTTGGGTAACTTTACTCAAGACTGCATGCTACATTTGTCACTGCCATTGAATTTGCTGCAATTCATTTGGATTGCTATTTTTTTAATTAAATTTTGAGTTGATTTCATTTTTTAGAAAATGCTACAGCAAAAGTCCAAGAAGAAAGCAACCAAGATGCCCATAGGCTGTGTACAACCCACATCAGGGAAAAAAAAAATATGTTTTCCGTGTTAAGGTTTGAGATAGTACAGAAAGAATAGGTACTGTGGAAATCACCTTTAGCAAGAGACTGTCCTTTGTTCATAGCTGTAACTTTGAGGGTGTGACACACAGCGTGTGCCAAGCTACTTGGCATCTCCTCCTCTATGTCACTTCCTACACTTTGCATGGAAAAACTGAAGGGAAGAGGTGGGGATCAGGCCAAGTTCTACTAGAGGTATTCAGACATTTTCCTACCTATGTGAAACCAACCCCATTTATTTATTGACTTCAGAAGACTTTTGTATCACAAGTGTGGAAGAATGGGCTTCCAAAATCAAAACAAACTGGGGGGGGGGCGGGGAAGTGTAGAATTAATTAATTCAGGGTCTGTCTGAAACTTAGGAAAACGGTAAAAATCTTGTTTTGAAATTCAAAGAAAAAAATGGCTTTAATATGAGTAACTTGCACACAGCACTAAGATTCTGCCGGTAAAAGTATAATTTTAGGTATTTTTATGTTATATAAAATTCTTTCTTCAGGACATGGTATTAGCCAGGAGTTTACAAGCTTGAACTCGAGAATGTCCTCAGAAATATAATTGTCACAATATTCAAGATCTCACAATCTCTTATTGCTAATCCTTCTCAAAAGACACAAGTAGACAAAAAGATGAAATAAAAATATTAAATGAAACAATGTCATCAAATTTTCTACTTTTCTAAGTTTGTAATCCAGAGGTCTTAGCTGGTCCTAAACTTAGTCCAAGGAAATACCATAGGCCTGGAAGTGGATGGAAGCACTTAATTTCATAGGGTTTGATTCTGATATTTGAATATCTTATCCCCATCTTTAGACATACAAGGAATATCATTAAGTTGGTTGGTCAAGACTATAAGGTCTTTGGGGCAAAGGCTCTTGCAAAGATTGCTTTTTTAGCATTCTGTAAAGACCCATGGTAGTATTAAACGCATAAGAAGAACAAATCAACGCATTAGGTTGCAGAATTTTCATTAAGTGATGATTACTTTGTGTGAATATCTTTGTATTAGTGTAATGAGCTCTTTATTTCCTTTATCACTGGCTACATTAAAATGTTTAAGCATTTTTAAGGAACAGTTTAAATCTCTGAAGATCGATGCTCAATAAATACTTTGGAGGTAAAGTATTTGAAGCCAAACTGACAATGTTTCTTATTGGTAAGTAGCAATAAATGTTTCCATTTCAACCACTGGGAACAGTCTTCTACCAGAAAGGTAGAAGCACGAATAACTGCTGTTACACTAAGGCAAAGACTATTTCTTTTCTGTGCTGGAGATCTTCTCTCCCCACACTGTGTCTTAGTACTGTGTCCAAATCAATTATTTCACATAATGACAGTAAAGGCGTAGTAATGGTTCAGTCGCAGTGTATTTCCCCCTTTGAAAATGAATGTCATGTCTTTGCCGTGTTTGTTGACAATGGGAAGGAGATTGTTTACTATTGAATAACACGGCATTATCTCTTCACTAAATTACAGGAGCCTTGTTTAAAGACAGCTTTTGTTCAGCAGAGTTTGTTTGGCAAGCGAGGAATGGCTTGTCCTAGCAAAGTGCGGAGTTGCACGTGCAGGCTACACTCCCAACATTTTGCATTATTTTGGTAAGATTCTATATGTCTGCCTCCTATCTTATTGCAAGAAAACGAGAATTTTAAAGACATGAACTAGGAAAAATAAAGCTTTTCTTTTACTATTCGTTGCACCTGCAACCAAAAATTCAGATCTTCAAGCAGTTCACTGTACTTTTGTCTGAGGTGCTTTTCAACCTGGCTTATCCCGCGATATCTTTTACTTTTATTTTTAAAGTATTTAAAGTCACTTTTAATTAAAAGTAAAGTGAAGTGTCAAGTGCCCCCTTCCACTCAAAGCTTACTTTATTTTGAGAAACAGTTATAGCTGCCTCGTTGCTGAAACGCGGAGAATTTGCAAAAAGTATGTGCTGTATTTGCAGGCCTGTTTTGCAGATAGGCTCCTGTATCCTGAAACAACCAGGCGGTAGTTGCAGTTACAGGTACGTAATCGAAAGGTATTGATCACGGAAGAACTGAGATCATTCTGTGGCTGTAAGAAGTATAGGCTCGGTGAGAGCTACGCCTGGCTGGACTCTTCATCTGATGATGCTTCTAGGAGCACTCCGGGCTGATTCCCTGGATGCAGGCCACCAGGCCACACGGCACATGTGGTGGGACACGTCGGTACATCGAAATGGAAAGGGAAGGCAGCAGGAAACCTGATCTCGGCCCACAGCTTCCAGCTTGGGAGCAGCTCTGGTGGCCGGCAGCCCTGAAATGGCTGCCTGGGCACGGCCGCCCTGAAATGGCCGCCCTCCAGGTGAGCTGCGGTGGCGGCCAGGGGCTGAGCGTGCCTCAGGTGGGGCACTTGACACGGCCGGTCTGGGCCTTGCCGGCCGCTGTTTATAACACTGTGCTGAGGGCGAAGCGCACGCATCAGCACTGTGGTAGCGCCTCCGGAGCTGGTGACAGACATTTTCTGGGTGCACTGCAGGTATACATCATTTATAATGGGGTTTTCAATAACACTGCTCACCCTTCCTCCCCTGGCCCCCTGCTTTAGGAGAAGGCTTTTAAAAATCTGATGCGCTTTCAGTCACTTTAAAGGTTTTTGCCTGGCTGTTCCTGCAGCAAGGTATTCCTTGCAGACCTCGTGGGCTGCTAATGGAAGTGGGCAGCACTTTATGCCTGCCTTATGTCCTGGCCCATAACGAATCACTCTCCAAAGTCCATTACAAACCAGTCGAGAAGGGGCTGTTGCTTCAGCAAAATGTTCCGTAATGCTGACAATTTCATTCCTCTGTCTGGAATGGGAAAGTGGCCTTTCCAGCGCAAGAGCTGAGCTCTTCACTGCATTAGAGACCTACCCTGTAGCATATTAAAGAGATGATGATTTTTTTTGCATGAACAACAGCTAATCAAACTCCCGGGAGGAAAAAAAATTGTCAGAATGGACTTACGCTTCTAAAAAATCCTCCGGGCTCAGTAAAAATCATTACGTTTTTTCCAAGAAGCAGTCAGCTCTCTGAAACAAGAGGAAATGCATGAGGCACATTCTCAAGCCTCTCTACTCTCTCCATTCACTTCAAAAAGTTTGTTAAACGTTTCATAGGATCCCTGAACTCTGGAAACTTGGCCATCAAAATTTTACTTGCTGTAGTAATCAAGATATGGGAATTGATAGTTTGCTGATCATTTCCTTCCTGCGTAGTAGTTCTGGATCAACTATGGAAAATACAGTTAAGAGAAAAGAGGTGGATAAGTAAGGTAAAATAAGTGATGAAAAACATTCTTTCTAGTTACCTTTTTTTTTTACTAAGCCTCTGCAAAATGCCTAATTGTGGAATGTGCTATTTTTCGGTGGCTGATGTATGACAAAGCTTTGAATTAATAATTTGGTCATCCATTATAAGAACCATTTTAGAACTAGTAAGAACAATGTTGTCCAAACACATTTCAAATGCAGTAAACATTTAGAAGAAGCAATAATAATCATGGTGGACGGCAAGCAGGGAGACGTAACTGGCTTTGAATGCAAAACTGCAGTTTAGGCAGCCATATTTTTTCTTTGCTCAAAGGTTGTCAGAGGTTCTTGCAACCCAGATGGACGCAATTAATCTCATAGAATTCAATGAAATGGTGTGTGGGAGCGTGAGAGAAAAAGATCCTTTTCACGTAGGTAACTATTCCACTTAATAAAGTTCCCTGCTTATGTTTATGTTGCTTCTACATTTCAAAGGCTTCTAAATAATATTTACTTAAACAGCTGGTGTGTGTGTCACTCATTGCACATGCATAGTGTCTGGGGAAGCTGTGCCATAGCTGCTTTCTCTGCCACTGTACTGCTGGGGCAATATACTGCCGTGAAATCCAGCCTTGCCAACAGAAATAGAAATACTGTAGCACCCTCAAATCAGTACAGAATTTCCTTAACCAATGTAGCTATTTGTATTTACATCTATTTAGAATCATAGAATCACTTGGGTTGGAAGAGACCTTCAAGATCATCGAGTCCAACCACAAACCTATGCCAAAAACCACCCCTAAACCATGTCCCTCAGCAATTTGCTTTAAATAGTTGGGCTGATTGTAT
The DNA here is from genome assembly GCA_013398295.1 of Chionis minor. NCBI lineage: Eukaryota > Metazoa > Chordata > Aves > Charadriiformes > Chionidae > Chionis > Chionis minor. The sequence goes on along the minus strand of VZSF01006858.1, from coordinate 968,543 downwards.
TATTTTTTATGGGCAATATTGCTATTTTGTAGAAAAAATGTTTTCTGACAAAACAAATATTTTCACAAGTATCTCATTTGGGTCTATTATTTTCCTTCAAAAATATAAGTGGTTGAATATGCCAATATTTGGCTGATAATAAGACATTTCATTCAAAAATTGGTTGTCTTTTCTTAGATTATGAGACTGGGCTCTCGAGCTCCATTTAATTGTTCTTGATGTGCTTTGACCACAGACTTCCATGATATACCTGGCTTCTCTCATGATGTTAATGTTGCACCACTGAAAATGTAGTGCAACCTAGAAGATAAATCTGTAAGGCAGACTAGTAACATGAAATATTAGAACTACAGTTCTTCTGATCTCCCAGTTGGCAATGTTTCTGAAGTGAAATATTTTGTTTTCTTCTGAAATTATTTTTGCTGTTAGGTTTCCTTTTGGGGGGCCGGGAGGGTGGGTATGGTGGTGATGAACATAAGTAGTTCCTTATAAAAATGCTGATAGCTTTTTCTCATTGTTTTTCATTTTTATTAGTATTTTTTCTGGGAAACCCCCTTTTTTATACCAGCTTGTTTAGTCAGGTACTTAGTATTCATGATTAATAATGAAGCTGTATGACATGTTATATTTTGAAAGTACATTACTGTTTTAGTTTTTTGACTCAACAAATGAACCTTTAAAAGTGCCTTACACTTGAAACAAAAAATTTAATCTCTTTATGTATCTCAGCTGTGGACCCAGAATTCATTTCTGTGAATGTTCCTACGAACAAAATGTCAAACATATGGATGTTTTAAAAAGGAAACAAAACGGGTGGTAAAAACATTAAATCACTTTTCTAATTAGAAGCCAATTGAATGTCTTTGGTGATGTTAATGCTACTCACACAGTTACACTGGCAACTCTTGGCAAATACTTATTTTTAAAATGGTGACTAGTCTGTGGTTGTTGCAGGGAACTGACTTGGAAGTTGTATTTAATGCTGGTAAAAAGGATACAACTCTGTCTAAATTGGAGCTGTGAACGTGAACTCCAGGTTCAGATGTGTACACTGGACTTTTGCCTTGCTTTTTCTTCCATGTGGGAAGGAAACTTGCTAATGAAAGATAGAAAGGAGCTGTGGTTCAGGCCACTGAGCTGAATGTCCCATGGAAAATATTTGGGTTTTGCTGAGTAAAATGTGTAAATTAGATAACATATCAGCTGCATAGCTGTAATAAGCATAAACAGGGAATACCTAGTAAAATGATATGGCAAGTATTTCTCAGGGAATCTGTGGTCTGATTTATATTCCAAAAATTAATTTTTTTAGTGTCAAAAAAGCAACAAATTACTAAGTAATAAAAAATCTGCACATAGATCATTTGCAAGAAGGGAGAATTGTTAAGAAGTACATCAATCAATGTAATGTCTCACTGGTATTTGATGAGGAAGGCCAGCAGTCAGCTGAAAGGTAATCTACTGAACTGAAATCTGTAAGTACTGGTTTCTTATCCCAGCAGGATTACCAGGTCTGAATTGGTAGTCTCTTTAGGTCATGCTGTTTTATCCTGGCTTGTCTTTGGGGAAAGGACTTTTTCTTACTCTCTGGTATCATGTGAGCTGTAGATAATAACAAATGTGTGAACTGTATGGTAAGTAGTTCATCTGGCTCTACCCACATTCCCCTGTAAAGGAAATGTCACAATGGCACCTAGAAGGAGAAAGCTGGAAATATGTGCTAGTGGAAAAGAAAAAGACCCCTAACCTCAAGCCGAGCAATAAAGACAGCCTGTAGAATAGCAATAGCATGATTTAGTAACACATGCAACAGCTGTTATTTCCAGATTAAAGAGGAAAAATTATTTGTTGGATATCAGGATGATCAATGGATTGTTTTTACATTACATCAACACAGCTTTTTTTCAATACGTTGCAGCATTGAATCAACATGTTACAGTTCCTGAATGCAACCCTGAAGAGAAAAAGGGTTGTCACGCCAGTAGCAAGAACCAATGTTTTTCTTATCTGTGACACATTCAATTATTACAATGAGTAAGTGCCCTGAAAACATATTCTCCAGAAGTTGGCTTCTAGCCTGTACTTTGAGAGACATGTTGAAAATCCCTCCTGATGCCTGTTTCAGCTGAGGATTTGTCTGTCTTCTTGGTAAGTGCAAATTACCTCAGGGTTGCCTCAGGGTTTTCTTATTGGATGGATGTGAGCGGTAAAGTCAACAGCAAACAGCTTGTGAAGATCATGTCAGAAGATCATAGAAAAATGGTTTGCAAAGGACCTTATAGATTGAAAAGGATCTCTGGAGGGCTTCTGGTCCAGTCCCCAGTCAAAGTAGGGCTAAATTAAAAAAGCTTTCTCAGGGCATTGTCTGCTTGGGTTCACATAGGAAGTTGCTTTTGAAACAGGTGGATCATCGGCCATTTGATTCTTTGCACAGACACTCCGAGTCAAATCTGGATGTTTAAGGTATATCTAGACAAGAGGAATTGACCTCTGTCGGGAGCATGTTGCAGGAACATCTTTGTTCGTATTTTCTGGTTTGCTTCTATGAATGATTCCTCCATGAGGAGGGAGGGACTGTCAGACAGAAGATCAAGAGGAAAAAGGGGCCAGGTTGGTTGTCGCTGGTACCTTCCTGGCCATGCTTTGATTCACAGTTGAGTGTAATGCGTAATAGCCGACAAGAAAATGCAAACAAGAACTGAGTATATTGAGCCTTGGCAGGGGCCATGGATCAACATATACAAGTGCGTTATTTGAAACCGCTCAAAAGATAGGCAGTGGTATTGCTGGGTGCTGATTTGATTGGCAGCCTGTGCCAAATCCTGGCTATAAAACCCTCCAGTAATTGAGATCAAGAGAAAGATTGCGATGCAGACATCCAGCACTGTAGAAGAAGCAGGACCCAAGATGAAACTGTTGGTTTTTGGTGCTGAGCTGCTGAACAGAGCCTGCCACTGGACCTGGGTACAGTGGGTGTTGCGCTTCCTCCAGGGAAGGCTTAGCTAAGGGTCTTTGGGTGGAAGTGTGGGAGTGTAAAGCTTTTCCAGCCAAAACTTATCCCTCGCTTGGTCTGCTTAATAAGTTGAACTTAGCTGCGCCACATTGCTTGGTGTTGCTTTTCCCTGTGACGCTGGTATACATCTAAATCTCAGGATGACAGGGAGTCCAGATGTCACTGGCTCATATGCAGTCACGCTCAGGAACTAGAAAGTGCTATTTGGCCCTAAATCTAGCATCTCAGATGCTGAGACTGTTTCTCTGTGGAGGCTTGCCTTTGCTGCAACTAGCGTTCCTGTTCTCCGTCCTCACTCTGTGGATCAGTAGCTCCCAGTGCAGCTTTTTGGCTGCTGTAAAACATGGCTAGGCTGGTGCAGGGTGCTCACAGATAAGCAGATGTGGATTAGCTGAAAACTACTTTTGCATGCAACACAAGCACACATCTGCACCCCCTGGTCATAGAAGCAGACTGCTTGCAGAGATGTAATTTTAACAGAAGTTGAACTTGCATCTCAGAAATCTTTCTTCCTTTCTCAGTTAAGTTAAAAGCTTATAATTAATTCAAAACTGTAAGGATTGTGTTGCAGATAAAAGTCTTTATTCTTCCTGGCTTTTGAGTCTTGTATTCATAGCATTAGGTCAAAAGAAGGCAAAGCAAGTGTAAGACACTTCCAAAACAGAATCCTAGCTAGACAGAAGTATTTTCCATTAATGTTTTATATTAATATATGTCACCAAAAACCAGATATGCAAATTTCCTCATTTCTTGCCTAGGACCAATTAATATAGCTGGTTCACTCTCTTGCAGAGAAAAATTTGCAGGAAGTATAAGCATATCCTTAAATATAGCAAAGCACCTGTCATTGACTGTTGTGACAGTCTGATTCGGAGTGTATGGTAGTAATCTGTAGGCACAGGAAAATTACTTCGTGCCAAATAGGTTGAGTGAGTTTTAATTTTGCACAGTTATGCCCAACTACAGAGAAGAAACATTCTTAGCACACCAAGAATAATAACCCATTCAGTGAGGAAAACCTATTTGGACAGGTGTTTGGGAGAAGCTCTCATAGCATACAAGAAGTGCGATAAATGCAATGAGTGGTTACCAAACTTTTTGGAAAAATGCCTACTGCATCTTAATCTGTACCAACCAACATCCAAAAAATACAGGGATGTCATACTGGAGGAGTTCTTATCAGTTTAAAATACTTGTTGAAATTTATATCAGAAGATTCCGTACCATTAGTTTACTTTGGTTAACTTCATGCCACTGTGGAGTGTACAACAAATGGAAACAGTGCTTGGTTCTCGCTGCTCGGTGTCTGGCTACTAAAAATATCATGAGATGAAATTAAATATTATGGTGCTATTGCTTTAGCCCAAAAGGAATGGACTAATTCCACACACAAATGAAGGGTTTAAGGAACTCAGCTGTGGCTCTGAAAATGTGCATGGTATGAAATTGACCGTAAAACCCCAAAGTGTTTTAATCAGGATTTTTAAACAGCTTCTCCCTTTAAAGCATTGGGGCTGACTCTAATCTCGTGATAGCAGCATAAGGTAGATTTCATTCAGTTGGAAGAAGATCAGATCAGCCTTTTGTAGCAATATGGCATAGCCTTTCCTTCTGGAATTTTTAAATGAAAATCGAAGCTGCATGGTAATTCTGAATATAGCCACAATAAGCCTCTCTGATAAGAATTACTGGTGATCTGCTATCACTGTCCATCTAGCAGCCTATCAAGGAACTAATTTTACAACAAGTCCTTAAGGCAGCAATGATTAATTTTTTTTTTAAAAAAAAAGCAAATTTAAATTATTTTTACATGACTGTTTGAAGAAGAACACCTGGAAGTTTGAAATTCTTCTTGCCATCCATAGCTTTTAAGTTTATTTATTTAGATATGGAATAAGCAGGTGAATCACAGAATCAAGGAGGGTTGAAGGGACCTCTGGAAATCATCTGGTCCAACCCTCCAACCAGAGCAGGTCCACCTACAGCAGGTTGCACAGGATGGCGTCCAGCTGGGTTTTGAATGTCTCCAGAGTCAAAAGACTCCACCCTCCACCACCTCTCTGGGCAGCCTGTTCCAGTGCTCTGCCACCCTCCAGGTAAAGAAGTTCCTCCTCATGTTCAGATGGAACTTCTATGTTCAAGTTTGTGCACGTTACCTCTTGTCCTACCACTGGGCACCACTGAAAAAAGACTGCCCCCCTCCTCCTGGCACCCTCCCTTTAAGTATTTGTGAGCATTGATGAGATCCCCCCTCAGCCTTCTCTTCTTCAGGCTAAAAAGACCCAACTCCCTCAGCCTTTCCTCATAAGAAAGATGTTCCAGCCCCCTAATCATCTTTGTAGCCCTTTGCTGTACCCTCTCCAGCAGTTCCCTGTCCTTAAACTGGGGACCCCAGAACTGGACACAGTACTCCAGATGTGGTCTCACTAGGGCAGAGTAGAGGGGGAGGATGACCTCCCTCGACCTGCTTGCCACACTCCTCTTGACGCACCCCGGGATGCCATTGGCCTTCTTGGCCACAAGGGCACATTGCTGGCTCATGGTCATCCTGTTGTCCACCAGGGCTCCCAGGTCCCTCTCTGCAGAGCAGGTCAGCCCCTAACGTGTACTGCTGCGTGGGGTTATTCCTCCCCAGGTGCAGGACCCTACACTTGCCTTTGTTGAACTTCATTAGATTTCTCTCTGCCCAAGCCTCCAGCCTGTCCAGATCGTGCATCCCATGGATGCATCCCATCAGGACCCATGGAATTGTGTTAGTTAACTTGAAGTTAACTATATTTCTCCTACTGCTGGCATTTTTTGTGGTAATGCTTTCAGCTGCATAACTATTGTCTGCTCTATGATAGCTTAGAAATTTTAAATTAACTTTGAACTTTGGCCAGCTTCATAACTGATATAATTTGACATTGCTCCGTTGACTTTGCAATGTCGACTATCACTAAAGGTGGAGATGATACATGATTTCTAATGTTTACGAAGGCAAGAAGAGTTCAGCCATATTAAAATTTAAACACTCTGATCTTTAAATGAAGTGTAAGAGAATTCTGATTTAATACCAGCTTAATACTAAGTTAATACCAGGTTAATCAATGCTAACAGAACTGAACTGCTGCTTTAGGAAAATACTGTGAAATCATAGCTGGATCAGCTAGTGATACCAATAAAAATATACAAATTCAAAGAAGATAACTCAAAACATGATATATGCTGCTTGAGGGAAACTGGTCTTGCTATTTAGCTGTTTTCTAGAGATTAGGTAATAATGTAAACAACGGGCTTGGACCTGACTTCTTACAATCTGCTGTTCATTACATTGTTCGTGCATTGTTCATTGTGCACTGGATACAAAGAGAAGCAAATTTGGATTAAGAAATTTGGCTTGATTCTAGATTGTGATAATCAAGTCATGGAAAATTGATTTTATTTTCTTTTCTGGTAGCCATGGCAGAATTTAGACTATGAGAAGCCAGTTTCTGATTTTAGTATTTGAGCGTCACTCTGGAGTGTTCCCATGACTTCAGAGCCTTGCGCCTCTTTTTTTCTGCCAGTGGTCCATCTGTTCACCTCTGGTCTCACTTTATTATTCTGTCTTCTGCTTCATACTTCAGTGCCTCTTCTGATCTATGTCCTGTGCTTGGACCAGTCTTTCATTTTGTATGGCGAGCATGTAAGCTACATTATTGAAAGTGCTTCTCAAAATGTGTTTCTTATACCTTGGTTTTCATCTCGTACTTCTATTTCATAAATGAAATTCTGACTGCATTGAAGATAATTGCAAAACTCCCATTGGCTTCCTGAGAGACAGATTTAATTTTCTGTGTCTGGATTTGTCAAAGAAAGATTGAGAAGTATTTGGGGCTGAGACAATTGGATAGATTTCCAGTACCTATGGTGGTACACTGGCCAGATTTTTAATTTTTTAGAGTGCTTAGCTCTTCTAAAAAGATTTTTCCACGCACGTTAAATGAAAGCTGAGTCCCTCTGAGATTGGAACTTTAGATGTAATAACATTTACACTCTTATTCACCCTACCTACTATCAGCAATTTAGCTAAGGTCTCTGTATCAAGAACTGAGTCATGCTAGATTTCCTCTGTAATCAGTAGGTGGAGAGAAGCAGTCTAAGTAGACAGGTCTACTTCTCTACAACATGTATCACCCTCTGGATGTGCTGCTGTCTCTCTCTAGTGACTATAGCAGTGTTTGTGCTGACTAGACTCCAAGTCTGGGCAACTCACATTTCATCTGAAACCTTAATGTCCCAGGAAATCAAACAGAACATTAGCTGGATACATACAAAATGAAGTGAAGCCAATTCACTTGGGCTGAGGCCACTTGGCTTGCCCAAAGTTTTACCTGCTGGAAAAAGACTATAAATGTTAACCAAGAATTCCCTTATGCTCTTCTGTCTTGAAATGCTGGGCCATGATGCCTATTGTATCCAAAACCCAGAAGCATCCTTTTAATTTAGTAAATAAAAATCAGGAGTAACAGAGAGATGCAAACAAATTCAGAAGTAGTTCTACTCTCATAAAATTAATACTTTGAGAGATTGCAGTCTTAGTTCTACATTTCTTGCTGAACTCTCATTTTCATCTGTTACAGGAGTCTCTCTAAATAGGTGTAGCGCTTTTTTTTTTTTTTTTTTTTTTTAATCTATTCATGAACCCTGGACTTTAAAAGCAATACATACCTGTTCTGGCACATTGTTTAGGTATGAAAAGATAATTGAAGCATGGGATAAGGTGACTACAATACCAACAGGTTTTGTAATGCTTTCCACAGTGTCAATCAGAACAAACAGAGGAGCAGGAAAGAAACAGGTAATATATATAACAATGAACAAAGAACAATGCCTATTATCACTTTATAGCTCTTTGGACTGTGTTCTTTTCAGCCAAGTGCTTCAGCTTGAAGACAATGCAGAAAATACTGAAGAAAATGTCTAAAAAGCAGAAAAGAAATCAAGAACAAGTTGAAGTTTTATGCCATGCAACTGCTGCTTGTATCATACTGGTCAGGTATGTAATTTTGACAAGATTTGTCATAGTGAAAGGCTTTCATGGCAACGAGGTGGAGGTTCATCAGCACAGCAGTAATCCAGACTGTAACTGCTATTTTTGTACCACCAAGTATTGATATTTTATTCAACTGGTGGTGCAGATACACCACTTTAAATAACCAATCTAATGTGATGATAGCAAGAAATACAATACTCACTGTCCCGTTCGATGGAAACATGAATAGATTAAAACTGCAGAGAGTTCTTTGGAAATCCAATATTCTCTTTTCAGGTTGTACTGCATGCGAAATGACAGACTAATCATCAGTAAGAAATCAGCAACAACTACGCTGAATAGATATGTGTTGCTTGGTCTCCAGCTATTCCTATAAAAGCTCAAAAGATGCTCAAAGCAATTCCACTGCCAAGCACAGCATCAAGAATTATCAAAACTGTATGATGTCCACTTATCATTTTCATCATTGCTGCAGTTCTGGAACTTTTCCTGGCTTCATCATCATCGTTGTTGTTGTTTCTCAAAGCCTACTGCCCACAGTCAGTTGGTAAATTGAGCTATTTTCTAGCCAAGAGTCTGTGAAGTGAGCTGCAGAGGAAATATAGTGAAGTTTCAAGATGTGGTATATTTATATGCAAATTATGAGTCACAGTGAGTATGACGGACTCTTTGAAACTGTAGAAAGCGGTGACTAGTGAAATATTTGCTCAGATAAAGCATTGCCATAGCATGCAAAACATGGCTGTACTGGTTTTAGGTCTCCAGCAAAACTACATGTACACTAAAACCATTAATTTTGTTCTTGCTTTCATTCAGTCTCATTCAGTGACAGCTGGTCCAATACAAATGGTTTCCTTTATTCAGGATACTAAATCTGTAGATCAGTGTTTGTTAGCCAACAAGCACAGTGTAATCGTTAGAGTAACATTTGTCCAACATCCTTTTGAAGTAAATCATTGTCCATTAGTCTTTGTATGTGTCTGTTTAGTACTTTTTTTCTACAAACACTGTCAACAGCTGTATCACAAGGAAGGAGCTCTGTAGCTAAGAAGTCAGGTAAGAGAGAAAGATTCCTTGCTCCACCTCATCGGATGTACCAGACTGTTCCCTGAAACAAAATGTTTTAATGTGCTAACATCTTTTTAAATTTTAAATTGTCACAAATTAAACCTCTTTTTTTTTTCTTTTGTCCATTAAAATATTAGCTTCTCAGGGAATCTTTCAAAACCATTCAATTTATTCTTTTTGTTCTATTGGGTAGCAGACGCTGTTTCCTGGAAATGGTCTTATCTCCAAACAGTTCAATTTAAGTATGAACTGGGCATGGACTTAAGGTTTATAGGAAATCTAGACAGAACTGAAGCTATTCAGTAGAAATGAGTTTTACAGGCATGTCTGTGCCTTGTAAAATTAGCTGTTCCTATGCATTAATTTCAGGTCTGTTGTCTTCTGGAATACGCCCTTTTTCTTGTGTTGTCAGAGGAAATAAATAAGAAAATGATTCTTTATTTTCAAAGCATTTATCACAGTACTTCTTATTCATTTCATCTGTGGTGTGAAGAATTACGGTTTTTATGATTGTATTACAGCTGTCAGAAAACCAAAAGAAATTCTTAAATAGAAACAAATAATTTTGAAATAGAAGTAAAATTTGGCATGTTGATTTTTGTCACACAATGTGACTTAGGACTTCTGTTTTGAAGAAGAGAATAAGAAAATGATGTTTTCACCTTTACAAAACTTTTTTATGCTTCTCTAGGATGTTCAGAACCCCCAAAGCCTGTTAGTTTGCTAGCTTAACAGCTGTGAAAAGCCAGGGACAGAGCTTCTCACATCATGGGGAGTATCCCCCGCTTTATCCTCCCTGCTGCCCATTCTGGGAGTCCAGAGGGGCCTGTATTGGCAAAGACCCATAAAGCTGCACATGGGATGAGCAAGCAACATTCAGGCTATCAACCAGATGTAAACAGCCCTACACCCACGTCACTTGGCTCTTGACCTCCAGACCACCCTTCACGTGGGAAAGCAGCATTTAGAAGACAAAAATTTGCCTACCCTTTCTTCCTGTAGCTACGTTTTTATTTGTGCTCTTGTCTATTTTATTTTGCATCTTTCACTAGTCAACTAATTAAGGATCATGACACGGTTTTGTGAGGATCCTTCATTGAAATCTTTCTAAATTACAGTCTTTTCCCAGCATCTTTCCCGTGATGCTTTGAAGGTGGGAATTTTCTCTCTGTTATCTTTGTTACACAATATTATGCATGCAAGGTCCATGCTGTGCCCCTGAGGTAGCTGGAGCTCAGCGCTTTAATTCTTGAGACATTTTTGTGATTCCGCAAAAGGAGATTGCTCAGTAAGTTTGAACTACCAGTAATATATTTCAAATAACAGCAACAGGAAGATTTAACTGAGTGGTCTTGTAGAATAACCCGTGCCTAAAATGTACAGCAGCACTTGTCTTTCATGGCACGTTTCAGAACTGTTACAGAAGTTATTTGCTAATGGGAAAGTTTGCATCGTCCTGCAAAGGTTTATCAAGTTTAACAGGATGCTTTCTCCAGCAGTTCTGACTTTCTTTGAACTGTTGTCTATTTATATTTTAGATAAAAAGTGCTATGGTAATTCTTGATGCAACTTCCACACATGCAAAAAAGTTACAGGTTACACAAGATTTCTCAAACGTTTAAAAAAAACCCTCTTCCATTTACTCACAGCTATCTTTGGATAACATCAGGCCAAATAAAGCATGTTTACAATTCAGCTGCAATGTGTGATGGGCAAACCAAGATCCTGGATCTAAAAATGCAACAATCACTTCAGAACTCGCCTCAGCATATACCTATATTTATTGCTCAACCATTTAAAACTAATCTTGGCAAAAGTTAGATGCAAAATGCCATTCATTTGTTTTGGTCAGTCATTGCAGAAGCATGCACACATGTGTTTATAGAATATATATAAAAAAACCCCACCTATGGGATGGCACCCAGACTATTTTGTAACGTTGGTACCCTACTATATTCCTAATACTCTTCTTTCTTCTCCCAATATTGCAGACTTAGAAGTAGTATTGAAGACATATACTACCCTGGAGTGTTAGGAAGAGCAAGTGTTAAGACATGTGAAACCAGCTAATTTTGCCATATTTCTATTCCCCTACTTCCAGTATTGACAAAAAAAGGGTAACCCTAATTAACATGGGAAGTTACAGAAGGGCCTGCATGGCACCAATCAATAAGGTTAATTTTGTGCACATAAATCCCAATGAAAGTTTCTGAATGTCAAATTGTACTTTTAATTGAAATGTGTTTGGTTGTGAGAGAGAAATGGCATGACAGCAACACAAGTGACTTCTGTTCATTTAAGTTTCATCACATGCATTGCATGGTTGCAATGCATAAGGAAATTAAATTATAAACATAGGAATATCATAAAAAGCACATGAAAATCTGATAATCTGCTGGGTTTGGGCTTGCTCTTAGGCTTTTTTTCTTTTTTTTTCTTCTTCTTCTTAGTATGTGCCTAGACGGGGGGGAAGACAGAGACACAATCTTTTCTTCCCTGCCCTGGGAAACCTCTGAAGCAGTAAGCACCATTTTTGCGCTGCAGTAAGGCTGCCTCCCACAGGTCCTACATAATCTGTTATGTCTTCATGGGCTCTGGAAAGGGCATCAATACCCAGCAGTATGAAATTCACCCTGATATTCTGGAGACTGTGCCTGCAGAACTGCCAGTGGAGGTGCTGGGGAGACTGCCTCATAAGCCTGTTTGGCCTCTAAATTAGAAGAATGTATTTAAGCTCCAATTTGATTTACGTAGTTACTAATCCTATGAGAGATACTGTAACTCTGTTGTTTGAGTTAAAGGAGCCTAGTGAGTAGGGGCAAAAACCATAGTGAGAAGTAAAAATAATACTCCTTGCACTTTTATGGCATGGCCATGTTTTCTATTGAATATTTTATTTTGGGCAACACAGAAACTGAGCAATGCTGTTCCCAGTTGTGTGAGCTTTATGATTTGATACACTCTTAATGGCAAGATTGCTTTTTTCCCTTCAACCATACCAACGTAAGCCCACGTAGACTTCAAACCACGTTGAGGGCTGTGAGCACAAAGAACATTGTCCCTGTTTTGTTTTATTTTTGCATTTTAATTGCCTCCCTACCTTGAATTAGTTTGTTTAGATGATGAATTGGGAAGATAAAGGCATCTTTTTTTTAGACAACTGTGCTTTGCCACCAACAGATAATATGTATTTTAAAAAAATAATTATGGATAGCTTGAAATCTTCACAGATTTTACTTCTAGAAGCTTCTTGCACTGTTCTGATCACCTTCTACTGCTGGAGCATGCAATATGACAGATGTCTGACATGTCTAGTTCGTTAGCTGGGTTGTGTCTGATACATTCCTCCTCCCATCCTAATGCCCAGAGTAAAACTGAGTTAGGCTTCAATTGATTTGTTTGCATGAATTTTTTGAAGAGAGGGCAAAGAGGAGCTTAAGTTTTCTTTGGAGCTTTAGGGAGTCAGGGTGGGGTTTTTTTGTCCCAAGTTCTTTAGTCTGTGTCATGGCATAGTTTCCTCTATGACGTTATGCCCGCCCCAACGCCCAATTTCAGAGCTTTATCTGAAGGAGGCCACAAAAGAAGAGGTCATTGCAGGAAGAGCTGTCTCAGCTGAAAATCTCAGCCAAGAGATTTCTCAGGAGAGAAATTCAGGAATGTGAATGAACGTAGAGAGGTAATACCTGCCTCTCCTGTTTAGGACCTGCCAGAAGAAGCTGGGCTCTCGCTGCGGTCTAAGGCATCTGCACCTGCCTGCTGCCAAAACGCACTGAATGCTTGTGGCAGCTAGATATTGTGAGAGTACAGGACACGCAACTGTGTTCAACTGCACTTCAACTGCAATTACCTCAGAGTGAAAGGTGGGGTTTTGTTCATGTGTGTGTTTTTGGACTGTGGGTTTGGAGCCTGTGCTCTCCAAATGCAGTGACCGACCGCTTGTACGCCTTGTCTCGCTTTGCTGCACCGTAAGCCCTTCCTGCCCAAGCAGATGCTGTGTGTACTTTGTTGTTTTTATTAGGCTTTTGCTTGACAAAGGACACAGGATTATTGGACTGTGGCTTGACTGTACATAACCACTGTTTAGTTTTTGTTCCATTATTAAAACTCTTTACATTAATTGATTTTTTAATAAAAGCCCAAGTAATTCACACAGCAGGTGTTCTCTGAGGCTAGTCACAGTCTGAGGTCATCACATCTTTCACAGGCAATTTTGCATCTTTTTTATTTGTTCCCTGCTCTTTTGTTTTGCTTTGTTTTCTATAGGTGCCCAAGAGAGAAATAATTGTGTGCTTTCTTCCTTATTTACTTTGTTTGTGGGGGGGACTATACACCCTTCTGATCATTCCAGTACTTCCTTGGTGATGCCCTCCTCAGATCATTGTGGTGAAAGTAGTTTAATGTGCTTTTCTAACTGCTGGCTTGCTGATTGCTTATTATAGTCTATTTTCTGTTTTCTGCTATTCATTCCACTCATAATTCCATTGATTTTTCTAGCTCCCCTTTCTAAATTAGACTTTGGCAAATGCAGACTTCTCAAACCTCTCTTCTGTCTTGTGAGATTCTGAGCACTAATCATTATAAGAGACTTGACAAGTCCTTATTTCTTTTAAATGCTGCTTCCTACAAGAGCATCACACATAAGCCATTAGACAAAATGCCATATTGCCTTCCTCCCCTCTTTTTTGGGGGAGGGAGAAACAAGAGTGAGGCATGGGCAAGTATCTCAAATTCCCAGAATGCAAAATGGTCCCTAGGGCGAAAGACTCTTGCCAGCATTTGGCTCCATGGGTTTGCACCTTACTGAGCCCTGTGCACATCTCAGGACTGTGTCTCATACACTCCCACCTTTGTTTCTCTGCACAGAAACTCCCAGAGGATCTCTGGAAGTTCACCTTGATTTTTCCAAGGCCTTCAGCTGCTCTGGATCTGTCTGTGAGCTTCCTGGCCCTGTATATCAGAGCGAACTAGAGGGTGCCCGGGAGTTTGTGTTCCCATCATTTGTTAGATGGTTAGTTTTTAGTTACCCCACCTCAATTTCAGAAAGCTGAGTGCTACTGCTTCAGTTTCCCTAAATATTTATATATTTAGCTGTGCTATGTTGTCTCTGTAGATACCAGCAGACTCCAAATCACCTGCTTGAGCATTTAAGCTGCCAAGTACTGATAGATGCTAGGCGGGAAGGTATTAAAGCACAGTCTTGTAACTGTCCTTCTGATACTGCAGTTTATAACCACGTACTGAAAATCGTTATCTTCCTGTAATAGTATCTTCACATATTGGTGAGACCTGAAGATGGCTTTCTCAAAGATGAGGGTGATTTTTAGGACCAAAATGCATCATGCAGATGCATTTACTTCAATATATTTTTATAAAAAGAAGTTAAATAACCACTGATGACACTTCGTAAGTACCATACACCAAAGGTTTGGTCGGCATATAGTTTTTCTCCTGGCATAGAAGTTTTTCCCGGGTATGACTTTTTTAATCTTCTCTTCCAACTCAGTTATTCCTGGTGAAGCACTATGTGAATGAAATTGCACTGGTATAATTTAATTTGCTTCTTATATTGTAATTAACCTACAACAGGGCTGTGATTGCATCAATACTAATGAGTGTGAATAAAGCAATTTTCCTATGCACAGGCAAGCCCTAAAATATGTATTTCACCTAACAATATCATTGGAGATCCTGCTAGTGTTTGGAGAACATTAAAGGAAGCTAGATTAACTATTTTAGCTTAAAAATATCCCTACTGTCTTTCCTTGTGTGCCATGAAAAATGCCAGCTGATGTTAAAAAAAATCCTTGTATCTCAGCTTTTGAAATGACTTCTTTTTTTCAGTTTAAGTTCGGAATATGTGAAAAACTTTTAGCCCTCCAAGGGCAAATTCCAGTTAATTCCACTCAAAAGGAGCTGAGCTTCTTCAGTACTATAAAATAAAAAAAGAATATTATAGGGGTAGAAGAGAGTGAAGTAATCTGGATTTTACAAATATGCTGCAAACTCCATATTTCTGATAAAAAAAATTTTTTTAGTCATGTCTCTATTTAGTGGGCTGTATTCAGACAAAAAGGCTCATTAGAAATACATTTTCCACACATGAAAGTTATGCCTGAACTACTTTTTCCTCATTCAGGGAGAATTTAAAAGCTGAAATTGCCTGAATTGTGTAATTTTGTAAGACAATAGCAGCTTTTTAACAGAACTGACCGTGGACTTAATTTATTCTTTTTGAAAGAATATTTGAGAACTTTGGCACTTGACTCTTTTTGAACAAGCTTATTTGCATTCCTATCTCTTCTCTCAGGATTTGTGCCTCACAGAGCTCTTGCTGAGTAGATACCCAATATTGTCTTCACAGCGTAAGCGTGAAAGCGTACTCTTAAGCAGCTAACAAGACTGAGTAATGTTTAGCTGGTCACAAAATGTCTGTACTGAAGATAGGAGATGGAGTGGGCTCTTCTGATCTCTCCAGACATCATATTCTTGCTCATAATAACCTTCTTTCCAAGGGACACTGGCATCTGTGATATGGTTTAGCATGTTGGGATATTCAACGCAATTCTAGACATTTGAGTATTAGTATTACGTAGAACCATTCCAATAGCAAATCTGTGCAGAGTATTGAAATAAAAGAGATATATTCTAATATACTACAGAGTAAGCAACTAGATAAGTCTGGTGGAAGATCCCCATAGTTTCATGAAGGTTATTCCAAGTGTTTTCTTATGATGATTTATAATGTCCTGGGGCCTGTATTTTCTTTGCTTCTAATGTATGATTTGTAGCAGTATGGTTTCAGCTGCTGCTTGTGGCAGCAGATAGCTCTGTAGGTCTTAGAACCTTAGCTGCGGCTTTGCTTTTCTGTTGAATCAAGCACCTTGAGGGGCCTGTGGTCCAGAAAAACACTGTGCAGCCGAAAAAGAACTATACTGTAGGCTGGTCTTTTTTTTGTTTTATTACTTTGATTTTTCTTGTTCAAATTTGGCTTTCGGTCATGTGCCTAATTTGTGTCCTCATGTTGCACCTTGTGAGCTGATAACTCACCCCTGCACCCTTTCCCCTCCCACACGCCTTTGCACTCCAGTTCCTCCATTGCTCCATCTGGCAATATTCCCTGTAATAAAAATGTATAACTATCTAACACAAATGAGAAGGGAAAATATATTTCAGTGGCAATGGGAGTGTATAATGGTGTCATGAACTTTCAGCCGCTGATGTTGGATTTTTGTGCCATATGGGAAAAGCAGCATAGCAACATAACTGCTACTCCTAATTATATAATATAAATGTCAAGCTTGTTCAAAATTCAAGGACTGCACACTGCCAGAAGAAACTCTCTCTTCTGTAGATGGAAGCGTTTTGGCAACAGGGTCTGAAGGAAGAAGCACTTACTGTCTGTGATCTCATCAGCCTGTTTCTTAAACAGCAGGGAGATGGACAGAAAAAGGCATTTTTACAATGTCTCTGCCAAGGGACAAGACAATTTCTTGATTTCAGCTCTGAAAAACTTCCAAGATACAAAAAATTTCAAGTATACACAAATCTTCGTATTAAGATTAGAAAAGTTAACAAATACTGACTGAACGTTTAAGCATTCACAATGTTATAAAGCACGTTCATGGAAGAGGTCACAGATGGGTATAACCAGCTGACATTTTGGTTGGAGAAATGTAAAAAAAAAACGTAGAAATTATTAGCTGAGCATTTAGCAAATTGTTATAAATGATTGCTGAGAATATCTAATAGATATTATTTTTATAATTTTGCTGTCATTCCTACTGGAAGTAATAAGAAATACTGTATGATGCCTATTGTAAAAGGCTATCAGTATTCAAGGATCTTATGAGCTTAAAAGCACAGAAAACAGTATGGTAGAAAGGAAATAGTTTTATCTCCGTTGCACAGCAGAGAACTGAAAGTGAGGATTATGCTAATGTTATAAGGCAAATGTTTGGCAAAGCTGGTCGCCTGTTAAGTGAGGTCTTCGCGAACTTCAGATCTGCTTCCTGTAGAATAGATCACACATGAAAAGCCAGGTAGGTGTTTGCCTTGATCCATATTGATTCTGAACAGCTCTTAAGATATTCATAATCAACTTAATAGCTTCCAAAGTGACTGTTTCATAAATAGTGACAAATCATCTGGATGTGTTAAGGAACCTGGGTGGGTTTTTTTTTTTTAATGAAACTGCAGTTCAAAGCAGTGTAAGATATTTTAAAAGGCTATTTCAATACAGCTATGCATAATAAAATTACCTGCAAAAACACTGCAGAAAAAAGTGACTTACATGACATTTTTTCGTTACATATAAATGGCAAAGGAAATTCCTACAGGACCTTTTAATTTATTACCTAATATGGCTTGACTTAAAGCCAGAAAAGCATATAAGTCAAATTTCTGATTTGACCAAGTGGCAGAGAGCACATATATGATGTATTTAGAATTGGCAAAGGCTCATCTTGGTGAAGAGTGCTGTAAATTGCTTTTGATTAAAAAAATCAGCAGAGGAAGTGAAAAATCATTATTACCAGAACAAGAACAATAAAACATTAATGCTTTGTGTAAAGATTGATGGGTAGTTGAGAAGTTGATTTGTAAAAGTCACCAGTACCACAGGGCACGAGTTTATTAAGAGTATGAAAGAGGCAGAGTGAAAAATGAGCTCTACTTTAATCAACAGAAATGGAAAATAAGCAGCTCAATATTTGTAGGCTTCTTTCAACAGAATTTTAGTTTGAGGATAATTGCCTCTGCAAAAACCCCCAAAGACTTTGACCACTTCGAAACAAATCTCCCCCAGCCCCGATTTGTCTGAGAAGCTGAAGGCAGATAATAATGGTTGGAGAGGCAGATGGGGAAGGTTGACATTTCATCTTCTTTCTAATAATTAAAATACATAAGGAAATGCATGAAAAATCTGTGGTTTTTCTTCTTCCCCTTCTTTTCCTATTTGAGTTGTCATTTCCATATCCTTATATGTATTATAGGTAGTATACACAAACAAATAAATCCCGTCTCCAGACTGGGATCAGCTATGAGTCATGCAAAAATAGACAGGAGAATTAGGGCTCTAGATTTGGAAGCTGTTGGTGGCTGGGATCATGCCTTCACATCTGTTTGTACACAGGCACCCTATAAATTGTGCTACTTTACTGGGGGACCTGACCACTCCTGTGTTATGCAAACTGCTACTCTCTTTCTCTGCTCAGGAAAGAAGTAAAAGGCCCAATAACTTCAGTGAAAACGATTAACTAAAAGTTAGCAATCGGTTGACCAGACCTTCATGGTCTCAGAAACAGACATCATATGTTTGACAGTAATTGTATTTGGCATCTGAGCTTAAAACTCAGAGCAGAAAGTCCGAGGATCTCACAGGCATAAAATATCTTCTATTTTGAGAAATGAGTCACACAGATAAGAAAGTACAGAGATGCTGGTGACTACATGTATTTCTGTGTATGGTTTCCACTGTTGATCTAGAATAGGGAACTTTATGGATAAAAGTCCATGTGCAAAATTATACTCTTGGAAGCTGCCAAATTGACAGTCTTCATACCACTGGCAGAGGTAACATGCATTTCTTATTCTATCTAGCCAGTATGCCTATATTTAACTCTGATCTAAAAGCACTGAAATACAGTGTAAGGAAGATATTTTATCCTCTTGCTCATTTATGGTTTACTGCAAGATGCTGAGCTTTTCTGGGAGCTGGTGGGAGTCTTTAGCTCCCACTAGTTTTCCTGAAAATTTGGCGTAAATATTTCACAAGAATGCCTGCCATTTTGTGGAGACAAACTCTGAGTCCTTCACCTCTCCTCTGATGTTTTATGAAACACTTCACTTCTCCTCTGATGTTTTATGAAACACTTCACTTTGAGATGATCAAATATATTGATATAACTATCAAACAGAGGCTTACAGGTGTCTAATTATTTAGTTAACTTCCCTCACAGTAAGCTTATTTCTGTGCCTTTGTGTTTGTGTGATTGTATTTCATCTAGAAGTAGGGCTAAATCTAAAAAAGACTTTTGGTGCCTGATAGGGGAAAAAAAAATCACTTGGCCTTGGAAAAGCCTCAGACTCAGAAGCCACTTCCCTCTTTGAACAAGTAGAAATGATCACTCTCTTCTAAGAATGCATGACATGACTATCTCTGCCTGTCATATGTATGATAATTATATATGACTACTTCAGTTCATACTTCAGTACCATTTACAGTTCTTATTAGTGGGGTTTTATGTGTTTATGTTGAGGGGCATTCATTATTGTAATTTAACTCCTAAGAATCTTTATATTCAGTATAAATCAATCTTTTACAGCTCATGGATTATATGCTTCTCTGAAAAGCTAAGTATTTTAAAAATGTAAATGTGTGTTAAATGTCTCAACTTGAAGAATAATGTGATAATAATGTTTATTAGACAGTAAACCAAATAAAAAGAGACCTGGGGGGGGAAGATACAGTATTTTTGTTGATTAGGGGTGCTCTTATAGGCTCTAGACAGTAGAAATATAAAGAACAAATTAGCGGTGTTAGATCCCCAGAAATTAACTTTCTCTGTGTATAGTAAGTGAAACTTTGGTACCATGGAGAGAATAACTACCACATGAGTATAAAGTTTTAAAACCCTTTAAACAGTAGGGAAAATGTGTAAGGAGTTAACAGATTAACTCAATAATATAGTATTCTTATGTAATAAAAATATTAATACACAACACTTTTTTGTTGCTTATAACAGTAGTTGTAAGATAGAGATAGTTGCATTGCCATAGTAAACATGATTATCTGAAGATTCAGGAGATACAAAGCGTTTAGGGAAGGTGATATCTCTTCTTGGACCTGTACGTGAGGTGGACAGGCGACAAAAATATATAAGGACCCAGACTGTTCTGGTTATACTGAAATATTGTCATATTAAATAAAATAATGTGAATTGCATATGGGATTAATAATTTCTTTTTCACAACCTTGCTTACCAGACTTCCAGTTGCAACACAATTGGGACTCATGTAACTTGGTTGATGGTTCCTCATTCTTCAGCTCCTACCATGCTTGGGTCCAGCTACAACTTTTACTGGAATCTTGCTTCCAATTTACAATATTAATAACATTCCACTGAAAGATTTTAAATGTTCTTCCCATGGAAAGAGCTAAACCAAATGGGTTTTCCTCTGCTTTTAACTTTTTTGTCCTAAGAAACCCCACATCTGTAATGCCTCGCTCCTCTTTGCTGCAGTATTGCTTGTGCCTTTGTATCCCACCCATAGCAATCAGAGATCTGACTAAACTTTCATCTCTTTTCTTGATGTAGGAGGGTTAGGTAAGAAAGAAAAAGAGAGAATGTAGTGCATCGCTTGTTCTTTTAACCAAATGGTGTTACCTCTGTGTTACCAACAGCTGTAAGTTGCCGTTTCCTTACCTGACCAGTGGATATCATTGCAGAAAGAGATGATGAAGCATATATCTATGCTGCCATATAACACAGCTTCCTGAACTGGTTCCTGGTTCCCCGATTATACATGCTTGTGGATATGTTAGTTCACTCCCCAGCTTTCTTCAGGAGGGAACTAATTAGTCCCCTTGGGCTCTGTCTACATTTGTAATTCAGCACACTGTGGCGGAACAGTAGATCAAAATGGATGGCGCCGAGGATCCCCATCTCATATTTGTGTACTGCCAGCATTGTGAAGAATGTCATGGGCTGCTGCCCTTCCGTGATCAGCTAGCTGGGATTCCTGCTGACATGAGAGTTTGCCCCCTCTCATCTTGCACAGGGTTACGTTAAGGTGTGCTTGGTCTCCGATGTCCCACTAGAAGCAATGGCATGCCAGCACGGCCTCCGCTGTTGCCCCCAGTGAAATTATGTTCTAGGGTCACAGGCACATAACATGGGCCCCAGGCAAGACGTGTGCCTGTCACACCTGGCAGTTTATGAACGTGACTAGTCAGGTATAGAAGAGGAGGAATGTGGACAGAAGGAACTGAGAGAAGGACCCTACCTTTATTCTGAGGATGGGAAGCCACTACCTTGAGTGTGGGACTTTGAAGAGTAAGTAGAGTTTATCTGTGTTGCTCTAATAAAAGACATTCTCTCTTCCTATAAACTTCACTTCTCATGGAAAGGAAGGACATCTTTTATGGGATACTGTAAAACTGCCTGTATTGTAGATAAGCCTGAAGATTTATTTTTAAAGTTCTATTCTCAAGGTCCCTGGGTTTTTCTGAAATCCAGCTGTTTAAGCAGTCAGTCTTTTGCAACTTTGGCAATCTTCTCTTTGGTGTAGTCTTATCTCCTCTCATCTGGATTTTCTCATTTAGGAGTGAGCTCTCTGCCCACTCAGGACGACTAGAGTGTCTTTACATGACAGTATAGGAAATTCACTGCAGCATATTGTATGGCAAGTTGAAGTCCATCAGTAGTAATTCTTGCTGAAGGGACAGTAACTTAGAACACCAACAAAATACACCCTACAGGCTGAGTCAATTTATAGTCTGTGATGCTGAAGGGGAAGGATTGTGGTGGTAAAATTATTAATATTTAAGATTGAGAGGTCTGGATAAGAAGCAACTTTTACTTAAAGAACATTCCTTTCAGCTAAAAGCTAGCAATCTGTGATTGTTTCCAACTCCCTGCTTCTGAGCTAAGCTAATACTGGGTCTGCCACTCCTATAGGCTCCACCAAAAGGCATCTCTCCATATTGTCATGTTATTTACTGTTTGATTCCTCAGAAATGTGGCAGTTAGCAAGCAACTTAAGGAGTTCATCCCCCCAGGGATGGATACTTGGCTTTGTTAACATTGAAGTGATTGTTTTTCCTCACCTCTTTCATTTTTTTCTGAAATAGTGTATAGGTTGGGTCTCTGCAAACACTTGGCAGAGAATCAGGGAGCAAAGGGAGAGATGCTGCCACAGTGTTCGTAGTTAATAAAGCTTCTCTCTGACCTGTCCTAAATTGTGCCTGTGTTGTTATGCACTTGGAGTCCCCGGATGCTCCAAAAGGAGTTAACTATCACCTTCTGAGATGGCAAAATTTGAGTCAGATAGGTTGACCAAGATAAAAGGTAGGGACTATACACACACACACACACATTTATGCAGGCACAGTCTAACGAGTGCTGCAAACATACGGTGCTTTCAGGAAGAAGTGTTTTCAGCAATGATCTGGCCAGACATCTAGAACATTAATTTAATTTCTTTTCAGACATCAGCAGGAAGAAAAAGGCTGGAAGGATCTCAGGAAAGGGACTTACAGAGCAGATAGGGATTCTTTCAGGAGCATGTTATTTTTCAAGGAGACATTTGGACGCTACAGAAGTCCTGGCATACCCACTATTCCCTGGACATTAGCAATAGTTAATGTCTTGCTATGAAAGCCAAAGAAAGCAGTGTCAGGTAGAACAGTAGCACAAAATGTGAGACCATGTGTCTGTGTGATTAATGGAATGAGCCCTTTCCAGAAAAAAAATGGAGTTAAGGAGACCTTTCCAGAGCTTGTGGAATGTGCCCAGTTTAGCATTACACAGAGGTGCAGAAACGNAAAGAGATGATGAAGCATATATCTATGCTGCCATATAACACAGCTTCCTGAACTGGTTCCTGGTTCCCCGATTATACATGCTTGTGGATATGTTAGTTCACTCCCCAGCTTTCTTCAGGAGGGAACTAATTAGTCCCCTTGGGCTCTGTCTACATTTGTAATTCAGCACACTGTGGCGGAACAGTAGATCAAAATGGATGGCGCCGAGGATCCCCATCTCATATTTGTGTACTGCCAGCATTGTGAAGAATGTCATGGGCTGCTGCCCTTCCGTGATCAGCTAGCTGGGATTCCTGCTGACATGAGAGTTTGCCCCCTCTCATCTTGCACAGGGTTACGTTAAGGTGTGCTTGGTCTCCGATGTCCCACTAGAAGCAATGGCATGCCAGCACGGCCTCCGCTGTTGCCCCCAGTGAAATTATGTTCTAGGGTCACAGGCACATAACATGGGCCCCAGGCAAGACGTGTGCCTGTCACACCTGGCAGTTTATGAACGTGACTAGTCAGGTATAGAAGAGGAGGAATGTGGACAGAAGGAACTGAGAGAAGGACCCTACCTTTATTCTGAGGATGGGAAGCCACTACCTTGAGTGTGGGACTTTGAAGAGTAAGTAGAGTTTATCTGTGTTGCTCTAATAAAAGACATTCTCTCTTCCTATAAACTTAACTTCTCATGGAAAGGAAGGACATCTTTTATGGGATACTGTAAAACTGCCTGTATTGTAGATAAGCCTGAAGATTTATTTTTAAAGTTCTATTCTCAAGGTCCCTGGGTTTTTCTGAAATCCAGCTGTTTAAGCAGTCAGTCTTTTGCAACTTTGGCAATCTTCTCTTTGGTGTAGTCTTATCTCCTCTCATCTGGATTTTCTCATTTAGGAGTGAGCTCTCTGCCCACTCAGGACGACTAGAGTGTCTTTACATGACAGTATAGGAAATTCACTGCAGCATATTGTATGGCAAGTTGAAGTCCATCAGTAGTAATTCTTGCTGAAGGGACAGTAACTTAGAACACCAACAAAATACACCCTACAGGCTGAGTCAATTTATAGTCTGTGATGCTGAAGGGGAAGGATTGTGGTGGTAAAATTATTAATATTTAAGA
Organism: Chionis minor; assembly: GCA_013398295.1. Lineage (NCBI taxonomy): Eukaryota > Metazoa > Chordata > Aves > Charadriiformes > Chionidae > Chionis > Chionis minor. Next base: position 944,800 of record VZSF01006858.1, on the reverse strand, counting down.
TTGAGAGGTCTGGATAAGAAGCAACTTTTACTTAAAGAACATTCCTTTCAGCTAAAAGCTAGCAATCTGTGATTGTTTCCAACTCCCTGCTTCTGAGCTAAGCTAATACTGGGTCTGCCACTCCTATAGGCTCCACCAAAAGGCATCTCTCCATATTGTCATGTTATTTACTGTTTGATTCCTCAGAAATGTGGCAGTTAGCAAGCAACTTAAGGAGTTCATCCCCCCAGGGATGGATACTTGGCTTTGTTAACATTGAAGTGATTGTTTTTCCTCACCTCTTTCATTTTTTTCTGAAATAGTGTATAGGTTGGGTCTCTGCAAACACTTGGCAGAGAATCAGGGAGCAAAGGGAGAGATGCTGCCACAGTGTTCGTAGTTAATAAAGCTTCTCTCTGACCTGTCCTAAATTGTGCCTGTGTTGTTATGCACTTGGAGTCCCCGGATGCTCCAAAAGGAGTTAACTATCACCTTCTGAGATGGCAAAATTTGAGTCAGATAGGTTGACCAAGATAAAAGGTAGGGACTATACACACACACACACACATTTATGCAGGCACAGTCTAACGAGTGCTGCAAACATACGGTGCTTTCAGGAAGAAGTGTTTTCAGCAATGATCTGGCCAGACATCTAGAACATTAATTTAATTTCTTTTCAGACATCAGCAGGAAGAAAAAGGCTGGAAGGATCTCAGGAAAGGGACTTACAGAGCAGATAGGGATTCTTTCAGGAGCATGTTATTTTTCAAGGAGACATTTGGACGCTACAGAAGTCCTGGCATACCCACTATTCCCTGGACATTAGCAATAGTTAATGTCTTGCTATGAAAGCCAAAGAAAGCAGTGTCAGGTAGAACAGTAGCACAAAATGTGAGACCATGTGTCTGTGTGATTAATGGAATGAGCCCTTTCCAGAAAAAAAATGGAGTTAAGGAGACCTTTCCAGAGCTTGTGGAATGTGCCCAGTTTAGCATTACACAGAGGTGCAGAAACGCATTAGAAAGAGGTGCAGAAAGAATTCATGTGACTGTTGATGTTATCTGGGAAATATCAATAGAAAGTGCTGGGTGACTGAAAAGGAGATCCGATCTATGGACATTTTTCATAAACAGAACTAAAAGCCAAGGGATTCACTAAGTCCAGCCTTGCCAAATTCTTTGCAAAGGAATAGGAGGGGAAAAAAATTAGTGGTAAACTATGTGATAAAATTTTCTGTATAAAGTATGAATCACTCAGTTTCCAGTTAACCAATGTAATTACACAGAGTAAAATAAATAACTTGTCTGGTCATCCATGAGGAGGCAGATGAGTAATTTTGCAAATGGTCCATGTCTCAGATGATATTTATTAATTAACTGTACTTTGAAGCCAGAGACCCTGCCCTGCAAACCCAATTATGTGCCACGACTGTTCAACAACAACTTACCCTCAAAACTATTCCTGCTTACAAATATGGGAAAATTCTTAATCTGTTTTAGTCTGATCTTTGTTCAGTGATACTGAGATTCTTTCCCCAAAGACCTCCATGTGAATGAAATCTAGGTTTTTTTGGCCCTTTTCAAAAACTGTTTTGTTATGATGATAGAGACCACTACCAGGATGGAATCAGGGAGTCATGTCCAATATTGACAATATTGATAGACCTCGTATCCGAAGCTCTCTTTCAGTGTATAGTGCACGTACTCTGGGGATAAAGCACACCCATCCCAGTCTCCTCCAGGTGGAACCACAAGTTGGCTTGCTTTACTATTCCTTGCTGAACACAAAACATGTTATCAAAACCAAAGTCCTTTATCACTCAAATCTGTGATCCTGAGCCACAGGTGAAATGCTGGATTTATTAGTACGTTTCTCTGGCACATGCTGTTGAACGACTGTTTCTATGGCTTTAAAGAGACTCTTTAGTCTTAGACTGTTTTAAAATAGCAGATATATTTGGCTGCATTTTGGTATCATGTTGTCATCTCAGTTTCTGAAACTTCCCTAGAACACTGTAGAGGAAATATGTTCTCTATGATGCTGTTAATTTGGGTACATGCTGAATGTGTCTTCCAAAATAGCACTGTCACTTACCTGCTAGGGTGCCACTAGGGCATCCCACGCTGGTGCCTAGGGCTTGGAAACTTACACCTCTCTCAAACATTTAGCTGCACTTTTCAAGTTATTGGAAAGGGAACATCTATTCATAGTTATGGCCATATGATATTCTTCCGTATTTCCCAGTAATAATTATTCTTTTCAGCGCGATGCCTTTCAGCCCTGTAGGAATCAGTAGAAAAGCCTCTTCTGAGAGCCATTGTTACAGGGATATAATTCTTTTCAGTGGTTGGGTTTTTCTTTTGTCCCTCCTTCTTCATCATTGTTACCTTTTTTTATTCCATACTTCACACATTAGCTTCCATCTGGGCTTGGTCTTTTTCTTCTGTTCAACCTTGAATATCATGAACTATTCCCACTGAAAATGTTTCTGGTTACCTTTCACAAATGAGTAACAAGCTTGAACACAGGGCTATTGGGTGTACTTCAGTGTCTTCAGTAGTCCCATGAAAGGCAAGACCTGTCTCACACTGACCTCGGTGATCTCTTCTACTCTTCGGCCTGAGACTGAAAAGCACTTGTGTGACTTGAAGAAGCAGGTCTGTTGAGAGAAGGCAGAGTTATTGTATTTAATTGAGCAAGGGGGAAGAATTTTGCCGTTAACCTAAACTTAGAGTTGTTTCCAGTTTCTTGCCTGGTTACAAATTTCCTATTTGCTTCCTTCCAGACATTGCAGTCTTTTCCTGCCTGAAAAGAAAAGCTAATTTGTGAAAGACAGGAGTAAAGTTGGAAAGCCTAACTCATCAGTGACAGTAAAAATGCTTTAAGATCTGGACAGCAGTGCTGGATATCTGTTGTTTCTGTGACAGTTCATCACGACTGTACAGGAATTTTGTTCCAGCCTTGAAGAATGCCTAGCCACTATTATGCTGTCTTTTATCAATGGAGACTGTGGTAACAAAAATATTATACAGTTATTAATTTTTTTTGAATGAGAAAGGAAAAAATTGTCCCTCTAGAAATCCTGCAGAAGTCATCATTTTGATGTCTTTTAAGCTTTGGTTTGAAAACTTATGTCCCTCTACACAGTAATTACTTCCACTGAGGAAGTGCACACGTTCTGCTACTCGTGCTAATTACTGATAAGAAAAAAGCAGGAGAGCTCAACGACGAAACATGTTTCATGCACTTGTCTTTCTTTGACTAAGCCAAGTTTTCCAAAGCTGGCAGCAGTTACAAAGGGTGCCTTCTGTAATCATCCTCCCTCACTGCAATTTGAAAATTCCTTTTCTTCTTTCCATCAAAAATAACAAGATAGTGGCTTGTGTCTTGTCAAAATGGGCTTCACATGCTACATGTACTGAGTGGCAGGCAGGTAGTTAGGCAAAAGGCCATGCTAGTGAGTAAAAAAAGGGAAAATTGCCTCATTTCTTCAACTTTGCTACTCATTATGAAGACTGAGGGAACAGGTGCTGTTATAAATATGAGGACAGGGAAGGAGAAACAGCTTGGCTGGATTACAGTCTTGAACCCTAGACACCAAGTTTGTCATTTTAATTCTGATAACCAGGATTGCCAGCTTTTCCTCAGTCATATAACACTTGGCAGCGAGATAGGGAGGGAGGGAGGGAGTGATAAATTCCAGTATATTTCCTGCTTCCTAGATGTCTCTAGCTCTTGAGATAATGCTGTGAAGTTTGTAAATGAGATGGGTTAAACCTTAAAGTAGATGAGTAAAAATGGAACTCATATATTTTTTATTTTTACAAAATATGAATTTTAAATCAGTTTTGTGATTAGGATTTTTAGTATCTGAAAGTAGCAATATTGACTGGTAAAGGTTAAACTCAAATTTTGGCAGAAGGCAACTGGTTCCATCTGAGATAGATAGCAAACATTGTACCAGATACAACAAAACCTTTGTAAACATGTCCTTTGTTTAGGAAGCGTATTTTGATACAACCTCCTGCTATTGAAATCAGTACCGATTCCCCTAACTTTGCCTGGTAACACTTTAGATTTACTTTAATGAAAAGTTGGGCCAGATAGTGAGGCCAAAATTAGATAATTTACATCTTTCTGTATGTGAAACTAACGTGCCTAAAAATATTTAAAAATCTAAGCAACCTTAACATTTGCAGTGCAGTAGCCAAATGTGAAGAGTTTTGTCTGGAGTTTGCAAGGTTTCAGAATTCCTTTAAAAAAAAAGACTAAATTGCCCTGTGGGGAATGAAACAGCAATCTATCCTCTTGAGCTGCAGTGCCAGAAATAGAAACTTTTACTGAGATTTTATTGTAGTTCGGCATTAACAATGGCTGTCCTTTGGACACTTTGAGGTAATTTTCTTTTAAGATTCTTGAATTTTGCTTGGTAGAAACAGCTCTCTTCTTGTCTAGTATGACTTCCTTGTATCAGGGGAGGAATAGGTCAACTCTGTAATTTGAAGTTTCCATTCGAAGAATGACAAAAAGAATAAGCACCTGATGCAGAGACACTGCTTTACCAATCTCAGCCATTCCGATTTTATCAGCCATACTTAAAATCAACATTTGTATAGAGAATTAGCTTGTATTTGTTTATTTTTTCCCCCCATGTTGTGGTTTAACCAGGACACCTCAAAACTGACATAGACAAGTTTTTAAAATCTAAAAATAAAATTTTGGGTTTAAAAAGAAAGTGTAAGATATTGTGGAATCTTTGGAAAGTGCTTTGCTTTGAGAAGTCTAACACAAACTTTATATGAAGACTCATGAACAAGTATCTCTCCCATCTTAGTGGAGAAAGTATTCAGATATTGCATATTAATCAAAAAACCTAGACTGATTTTTTTGCAGAGGGTTTGTTTGAGAGGGGAGGCGGGCATTACTATGTATTGCCTACCTCCCTCCTGAGATGTGGTACTCACAACTGATAGCAAGACTTCACCTGGAGCCTTGTGAGTCCCGCCATGGACTGGAAGGAATTCCTTCAGGATTTTGTTTGTGCATCTCAGTGCAGTCTGGTTTTTCCTTTTTAATGCCCTGCTGATGATCCATTTTCACCCTGTGATCGACAATAACCTCCAGATGTTTTCCAGTAGAACATTCACATGACGAGTTTTCACCCATGTTTTTATGCAGTTGTTTTCTTTGTGCTTGTGTGTGTTCATTTTTGTTCTGTTGTCTCTACCGAATTTCACACTATTGTTTTTAGAACTTTCTACAAATGTATCAAGAAAGTTTTGAATTCTAAGCCTGACCTCTAGGATACTGGAATTCTACCTGGTTTGGGATTGTATGTGTTTTAAAATCATAGGCTGTCTATTGCATCATCCAGATGACTGTGATTTATACAGCACCTCTGCTAGTCAATGGCTAACAATTTTCTGCAGTATTTTATTCAACTAGTTTTAAGTATTGTTTGAAGTTCAACAGAGAGTATTTTCCCCTAGACAATACTTTCTTGATTTGCTTATTTCCTAAGTGAACCAGTGTCTAGGGCCTTAGTAGAGTCAGAATACAGCAGTCACTATTTCTCCTTTATTTATTTCTAGGTGGAAGCTAGATTGGCTCAACTCAATGTTAGTTGTTAACGCATTCAAGCAATTGTAGACTTATATGCTATATGTGTTTTTGTAGAAAAATTACTGTTTGGGTACACTGTTCTATGCTGGGTAATGAGAAGATTAACAAGATATAAAGAGATTCTTTAAGAAAAACAGATTCCATATACCACACATAGCATCAGTAAGACCCAAGATGAAACAAGGTTGACTGTTCCTGGTCAAACTAGAGGGACGTCAAAGATAACTAAAAATATAAAACACCTGGATCATTTTCTTTGCTTCTATTAAAATATTATTTAGAATAGTTAATGAGATATAACAAGCATTAGAAAGAAGATACTTTCAGGAAGTTCAATGGAGGTTTTTTAAGATCACATGATATATGGAATTTGCAAATATAAATTGTGGTGAAACAATCCCATATTTATTTCAGTGGATTCAGTAGCCAAGACTGGACTATAGAAGTGTTTTGATACAGTGTGATGGGGGATGGAGAGAGCTCTAGACACATATGTTCTGATTCTTACATTTATATGGTTTATTAATTCTGGGAAAAAATAATAGAAAATACAGATGAACAAATGCACGGGAAAAAAGTGGGAGAGTCAGTCACCCCTGGAGAAGACAGTAAGGTAAAATCATGTGATAGTGCAACTGCACTATCTTGCCACAGAAAAACTTAAGTATCAAGAGGTTTTCCAAAAGCCTTTATAGTATAAGATTCTATCCCCATTCTATCCGATCTCAAAACAGGTAGTGTTTTTCTGAATTCCAGCAGAAATGAACTGCTTAAAGAAATCAAAGCTTTTATTAAAAGGGTGGGGGGTGGGGGGGTGGGGAGAAATACTCTATCCCTTGTCATTGTTGAGAAAAATGAAATGTAACCTTACTTCAAAGTAAGGCCTAAGAATTCAGGATAACAAAGTGAAACTCTAAGAAATTGGCGTAAAAATCAAGATGGTGATTGACCTACTAGTCTTTGAGTGTATAGAGTTGTAGTAATGAGATGTACTACTAAACCTAAGAAGAAAGACCAGACCACAGAGAGCCATGTATCAAACAGATGATACGTATAAACAATTAAAGAGAAGGTAATGTGGTATTAATCACTGAAAAGGTTGTCCAGTAGACCTAACTCAATCTTTCTTAAAGTAAAGGCATGAATATTAAGAGGAATAAAAATTGCGTGTATAAGGGTAACAGACCAAGAAGCAATAAGAGGCATGAGCTGGTGATGGAGGAAAAGTCATGTCAGATAAATTTGATTAATATTTTGGAGATTGAATTACAGATGGCTGCAATGGAACAGATGCAATTTGTAAGGTGGTCAGAGCCTGCTCCTGTTTATACTGATGAAAATCCTGACTGACTCTGTTGACATCTGTTGAGATTTTGCTGACTGAACTCAGAGAATAGGGAACACACAGCATTCACTGAAATATTTTCATTGTAAATAGCCCGTCAAACGTGGCTATGCATATCAGCATAGTCAGGTAAATTTATACATCATAGAAAGAGGATACATTTATAGATCTGTGATTCTGGGGGAAGTAGGAAAGGAGCTGTGGATAACAATAATGTAAGTTTGTTTTAACTTGAAAACAAGATGGTCTAAATGAGAAGATCCTAAAAGATAGCGTGTTTACTGAGAGGACATGCTGTGCTTGAGGAGCTTGTGCCGCATGTTTTATGGTCTGGGATGTGGTATGAGGGTATGCCAGGAGTGATGGAGAATGAAAAACATGGTAGGGTGATGCCAGAGGATTGCAAAGGCTAGAGGGAGACAAACGTGTAACCTCACTCATCCTGCAGGGAGTGGTCCTTAGGAGTGCTCTTCGCTCAAATGCTCCCTAATTTTGAAAGGCACTAGCTGGAACGCCCCAGAACAGAGCTGCAGCATGAGACTGGGAACAGCTCTCAGTCCTGCGTCCAGCACTTGCTCGTTCAGCAACAGAGATGCATCCTGAATCACAGGGTAATCCAAGACAATTTACTGAATGAACCTGTGCCATGCTCACAGTTCCAAATTGCGAGTAGTTTCCTTTTTGCAATGGGAATGGAGATCCCCTAGACGATGTCTAGACCTCTGATAAATTACGTTCTCAGATAGTGAAGGATATTAAGGTGTGAGGTAGTGACAGGACAGTAATATTGCAGAAACTCATCTGATTAAATTAAAAAAGGTTAAAAAAAAGAAAACTACATAAAAGTTATTTTTTAATGCTAAGGAACATTAGGATTATTTTGAAACTGGTTTGGATAATGCTGGGTTTCAAATTCCCTGGAGGAGATTCCAGTGGAATGTGTGAGAGAGCCACCAGTGTATAAACTGGTCTTGAAGTAACATTTTGGTTCACTGACTCCCATGTTACTGCTGCTAGCCATGGCATACAGTTCCCTCTATTAAATGGAAACAGAAGTGCTGATAAACTTCAAAGTTATGAAGTTAGTACAAAGGGATAGAATAACTGGAATTTAATAGTGTCTACAGCATAGGGATATTTTTAAGTACACTCAATGCGCAGTGTGCCAAATACTGAGAAAAAGACAGTAGGACAGGAGAGCACATACTTGTTGCTATATAGCTGGAAGGAATTATTTGATTGCTATATTACTGCTCACCCTGAGAATATTGCTAATTTCATGTTCACACATCAAGAAGTATTATCTTGGTACCAAAGCAATTAAAGTGGCAGGAATCGTTTTCTTAGTCATCTCTCTTCGACTCTAGGTGCGTTTTTCTCAGTCGGGCACCTAAATTTTCACAATATAGAGTCATTAGAGAAGCAAAGTTTCAACACAATAATTCTTTAACTCAGAGGACTATGCAGTCTTTGTTTCTCACTGCTGGATACTTAGGGTAAGTACTGAGCATACAGACCTTTGGAAATGCCAGCTCTGAGAAGAAACACACATATGCTGTGGGTGAAGCAAATGGAGGGCTAACGAGGTCTTTGTCAGATGCCTTTTTCTGCTTATTGTGTAGCTCCCTTTCTCTACCTTGCTATTTAGCCTACAAGCCACAGGGAAACAGATTGTCTTGTCTGAGTTTTTACAGTGCCTTGCTGAGCATGGGAGCCTTACATCATAGAGTATTTGCTTTATTGATCACTCAAACATAGTGTGATTTGCCTTCTGTGCAGCTTTTCTTTTCCTTCCTGGTCTCCAGCAATAGCACAAGTCTAAGCAGAGAGAGGGCTAGAGAGAGGGTTAGTATTTTCCCTAGGGGACAGGGAATCCTACAGAAAAACTCCCCTGAGCATGCAGTAATAGCAGTATCTGCCTAAGCCACACGGGTACACAAGATGTCTTACCCACATGCTTTGTAAATGCAGTAAAAAAACCTACACATGCTGTGTGCAGGCATATATTCATATCATATTCAACATTTTCACCCCTGGTGAAGAAAAACGCTTAGTGAACTCAATGGGAACAAGTAAAGACAAGGAGGATATGCCATTCTGCAGTGCCCAGCTTGAGAGACAGTGACATTGGACGCGGGCGGCAGTGAGAATAAATATCGCCTCCCAACTCAGCTCGGGCAATGGAGCTGAGTGTTCCTCTGCCCAGTCCCTGCTTTGAGGACAGTAGCTGATGAGCAGGTATAGGAATTTGTGCATTAACTCTTCCTTTGTTCTCCCATCTCAGCTCATCCTTTCCTTCATCCCATAGGAAGGGCACCCACAGCAAAGGCTCTCCTGCCTATCACTGCAAACCTGGGGCAAGTCCCTTTAAACCTTGCCATCTTCCTTTTTCCCAAGAGAGTAAAAGTTGAAGTATTTTTCAGTGCTAAAAACAGGCAGAGTAGAATAGTTCAGGGAGATCATGTGTAGCCTGCATGTATGTGACTTCCTCCAGCTGACGCGGCTGCTGACAGTCAGTCTAACTCATTGCTATTCCTTGATACGTTTCTCCACCACTATTATGTCTTTCATGAATGAGTCCTTAAATGTCCTTTAAAATGAACAATACCATTTTGTCATTGTTTGACCAGTCAGAAGTTAGGAATATGAGATGTTATATCACAGACAACATTTATTTCCAGGCACTTTTACTGTAAGAAACTGCCTCTGTGACTATAGCTCTGACAAGTGCTTATAGGAAAAAAGTGACATCTGTTCAGGCCTTCCGTGAAGTGACAGTAATATCAAATTAATGGAGAAAACTTCCAGAGGAGACTATTAAGCTTTCCTGAATAAATTAATGTTATGCAGTTTTAATGGAGGTCTGAAATAGATGAGAGAGTTACATAGAATATAAAAACTAGGTATTCTGTGGAGCTTTACTTGAGTTAATATAAAATTCTCTCTTTCAGATGATTGCATAAAAGTAAACTGTATTTTTCAAGCTAGCTTTAACAATCTACATCAACTGCACTATATTGCAGAAGAAGAGCTTTTAAAGTATGACTTTAGCTGATGAGTAAAGGTGCCAGCCATTGACTCTATGAGATGAATACATTCAGCTGGCTCAAGCAATCACCCTGAAGACCAGGACTGAGAATAGTTGGGGCCAAGTGGTTGTAGGACTTGTTCCTTATCATCCCATTATAAATTAACCTTAGATTGCATCTATACTGGTTGGTTGTGATTGCTAAAGTGTCTGCAGGTTGGGATTGGCAGTGTGTTTAACTTCTGCCCCTTACTTGTGTCTGGTAAAATCAAGACTGTACCTGGAGGAAATGGAAACAGGTATAAAGGAGCTGGCTGCTCCAGTTTGGTGTTTGCTAAGGCAGGTATTAGATTGGTTTTTTCTTCTTTCATCTGGAGCAATGCTTATTAATTTAGGTTCCTCTTTTTACTGCTATTTCATGCCAGAACTTCAGTTTGTTGCAGCAACTTCAATATATTGGTGAGTACTTGTTTTTTAAATATTTTAATGACCATTGAGCAGTTGTCATCTCTTTGGAATCTCTTTGCAGGTGAATTTCAATAGATTTGGAAGGGTTCTACAAAATCTGGTTTTGTGCCTCTTTGAGTTGATCCTAGTATAATCTTCTTCATGTAGACCTTCTGTAGGCTACTTGATGTACTATATACTACGTTACTAAATACAGGTAACTTAAGGAACTTATTATTTCAACTGTAGGTGTATATCTAAATGCATTATTGTTTCTTGTAAAAAGTTTGATAGAAAACATAAGGGCTTTTTTTTACTTAGTGAATGATTCTGAAGTTGGTTCCCATGGAGGAAATGGAACGTTAGTGTATTTGGCCCTGAACAGAAGATGTCTGTTTACGTGGTTTATGTGGTATTATTGCTGTAGCTAATCATATCCCTAGGTTCTCAATTTCAAAAACGAATGCTTATGTCACTTTAAGTAGTTGCCATGGAAATCCTCACAGTATGAGCCTCTTCAGTGAAGACCTTATGGCAGATAAATTATGTCTATAATTTCCTAAATACATTGGGGCACTAGGGTGAAAGGGAGGTTTGTGTGCCTTTAAAACACATGCACAAGAACTACTATTTGCTTGTTCTAACATGTCTCCTAACCTTACTTTTTCAAATCAGATAAATGAATGTACGCTCTAATAGTGCATTTATTTGAGAAAAAAATACAATGAATTGGAGAAATTTCTTTTAGTTCTTAGTACCCTAAAATATTTTCAGATGAACCTTTTTCTTTTTTTAAAAGACTTCCGTATGCTGAGCTTTTAGGAATACAAATATGGCAGCCGTTACTGGCATTTGAATGCTTTTGATAGTTCTGCTGTGGAGCCTGAGCAGGTGTAATCTTTGCTAGGGCAGGGTCAAATCTAAAAAATAAAAAATATGAATGGTCTCTCAGTTTTAAATTATAACTGTCTTTTGTTTAGGTTATTAACAAGCTAACTTTACAGATTGCTTTGGACTACACTTAATTTTTAGTTGAATTCCAAAATAATGAGAAATGAGTTAACCAAGACTTTTTTTTTTTGAGATGTTCTCATTGATCCCAGTGCTGTCTTCTCCCTGCATCTAGATGTTAATAATGACATCTGGAAGCTGTTTCTTTTCAACAGAACGCGGCTAATAATGTCTCTTTTTCTAGCATTTCTGTGAAGACTAACTCAGCTGCAATAAGGGTGTTAAAGCACGAAGTGTTTTGCTCTTTTTATCTTGAATAAGGTACACTATTAGAGTGAAGTTATAACATGCAGATTAGAAGCGTCATATTGGGGTGTACCTTGTGTTGTGCAGCCTTTGTGTGCTGATGCAGTTCAATTGTGTCAGGCTTTAACTATAATGCCGATGTAGACAGAGAGCCAAAATGTCTTCTGTTGCAGTGCTATGAGATCAGGGTACTTCCATTAGGTACATATTTACACAAACACAGCTGAGAATAGCATTTGTCCCAATATAGACACATGAGGATATTAATAAAATGTGTCAATACAAAATGTTAAGAAATAATTATGGAAAATAACAATTTAATGAAAAAATACACAGGCTATGTAAAATAATCAGTAACACAGGTTTTCAAAATATTTTCTACTGTTTCTACGTGTCTTATTTGTAAGAAGAAGAATATTAGTACCTTCCCAAAGTAATTTTATTAGTCTTGTGGACAAGGAATTTGAAGATGACTGTTCATGTGGTCATACAAACCACATATTTATCTCGGTCCAGCTCCTACTGCAGTGCTGTTGATATTATGGAAGTAGCATCCATGACTAACTTGGTGCCAGCTGCAGCAAAGGCCAGTGTCAAATCCGAGTGGAGATAGCACTAATGGTGGGTTGGAGCACACAGATGAGCAAGAATAGGAGTTTGCTGTGCCACTTAACAGCTGCCCCCATAGTAGATAGAAAGAGTACTTCATTCTCCTGAGCTTTCAGTCTGTCTCTCCATTCACGATACTCCCTTTTAAAATTAAGTCTGTTTAGCTTCCCCTGCCAGACACTCTGGCACAGTTCCTTAGGCACTTAAATATCATTGTGGATTTGGGCTTCCGAGCCTACATCTTATTTCCCTCTGAGGGGGAGGAAGCTTTGCAAGTAGAGTTAATTTTGCTGTAGAGGAAATAAATGCCACGAAACCTTTCTATTAGATTGAAACTGATAATAAAAAACAACTCTTGGCCCTCCATGAGGAATGTCTGTGAGCTGCACAGCCCCGCTGCCTGGGATGCTGTGAAAAAGGTGGAGCATTTAGTGAGTCAGCTTCCAGTGAAGCCCAGGATAGTGCTTCCCTCTTGTACGATCTGCTTTTTCTGTCCTCCAGCAGCATGTATGGAGTGGATCCAACTCTCGGAGAGCACAGATGTAGCTGCTCCATAAAAGCTTCTGAAACATCCTGTGTCTGACATAAATAAAAATGACCTTTAGTATCAATCTCTATCTCACTGACTGCCAATAACGGGCTAGTCGTGTTACAAAACGCCAAGCACACACAGTATGCTTGGCACAAATTTCACCAGTATGGGCAAGATACAACTAATTACTGCATAAAAATACTCATAAGGCATATATAGGTGTGTGTGTATATATATAATAAAAATAAACTCTATGCAGTGGTATTTTGGGGGATGCAGACTACAGCAAAGCAACATTTGCATTATTGTAGTGTAGCAGCCTTCTTCTGTTAACATACTGGCATAAATCAGGGCAGCTGCATCTAAAATGGCAAAGATGTAAGTGGTGGCAAATTGCTTTCAGTGAAGAATTGGATGTAAATTGCCTACCTTATGTCCAAAAGGTGGAAGAAGTAGTTTTAGACAACTGAATGTTGTCATCCATATTGGAAACAGGAGCCAGGGATGGTTAATTTTCATTTTAAACTCCAGTTCTGATGGGATAAAGCAATCTGATTCTAGTGCTGTTGTACAGTTTCCTATCTTGGTTTGAAAGTAAAGCTAATCTAGTAGGTTTTGGTGGGTAGAAAAATTAAATTAATTATTGTCATTCTGTGACACTTTTACTTGGTTTCATTCAGTGTTTACCGTTCTCCTCCTGAAGAGAATAACAAGATACTGTCTAATGAGGAGACCTGCACATTGAAAGTTTATTTGCCACTCGGTGATAAAGCATATAGGGTTTGAACCATGTGGATTGTTAGTTGCCAATATCAGGAAGCAATCGGTAGCTGTTAGCATTTTTCTCAGGTTGTCATAAACAAAGCTGATCTATTTGTGGTTTGACAATCTGCTGATGATTTTTTCCCAAGTCAAAATGTGTTGTTCACCTTCGTTTTCTAACGTATGCCAAGATGCTACAGACAGCTCAGATTACAAATGTATTCAGGCAAATAATTGCCACTGGAACAATGGCTTTGTAATGGTATGTGCTTTCTGTCAGTACTTGCTTTCATTTTATAGAGTAATATATTGTGTTTGGGGAGTAGGAATTATTCTCTAGCTCACTAGCAATACTGTGGTGCTTCCTGCATGGTTCAGTTGATCTTGCCGCAATGCTGCGGAGCTCTACCAAGATGGGGTGGAAACGCCCCTAACAGCAGAGCCTAGGACTGGGACGCTCCTGCAGGACAGCAAAGATCTGAGTCTGACCTCCTGCTCCTGTGTGGAGATGGGAGCCGTCCCCAGGGCTTCTGCTTCTTGTGAGACTGCTCTTTTCCTGGGACTATCGGGTAAAATGAGGTCCTAGATCTCTGGCTGTGATTTGCAAGAAGAGAAAGAGCTTTGCTCAGCCCCTGGAAAAAGTGAAGTAGAGGGTCCTGTGGCTCCCCAGTGGAGCTGGCTCTCTGCAGCACCCTGAGAGCAGAGCATGGCATTTAAAATGACCCTCCAGGCATGTCCTTGTGGTTGAGCTGTGGACAGCTTTGTGTTGCGTGTGCAGTTCTCTGCTGAGCACAACATTTGTTATGTAGCCTATTTGGGGGTGCCCAAATCTGCCTTCTGCATGGAGTTCAGGTGCTGTCCCAGGGTTTTTGGAGGAAGAGGGAGATACTGAAAAGCTAGGTAAGGTGCAATGACTGTGTTTCTGGACCAAACCCCATCAGTGTTTGGAAACTGTACCCTGAAGGTTTCAAGCTTCAGTTCTACACATTGGCACATGTTTAGTCACTTTACTCAACTGGATTTTCAAATTTTTTTTCAAACCGTAAAGCACACAGTTTGAACTTATGGGCAACTTATCATATAGAAGAGCTTAAGTCTGGTATGAGTGAAGTACAAGCTTCGTCACCTGCGTGCTTTAGTATTGCCTTCTAAGCAAACTAGTTTCCTTCAAGGGGAAAAAACATTAAAACATCTTTAATATTTTTGCTATAGTTGTACAGCACTGCAGAAGTCCTATTTTTCTCTGATGTAATAAAGATGTGTCCAAATTCCTCACTGAAGCTCCCAGTGTGCTCATGCTTACTTGACTTTGTCACAGCCATGACATCTTTCTCAGTGGCTTATGAGGTTATATAATGCAGTGCTCTTAGAACCCAAGTAATTTTGCTCCAATTTCAGTGTAATTTAGCTTTGAAACCAGGGACCTAATTTTCTATTTAGCTATGTAATGGCCATGTACACACACCTATTTAGCAACTCTGAAATTACAAAGTAGTGTTCAAATCTTCCAGCATGTGGTTCTGATACAGCTTATAATGAATTACTGGGCCAAAGATCTTGGAGTTGTATTTAACCGAGAGCAACAGCAATTGAGAAAGAATTGTTCTACCATTTTTAGACCCCTAAACAGGCGAGCTGTCTGCAGAAGGGAAACTGATGTGTGCATTGGGATTGATTTGCCTAATGACTTCACCATTTCAGGGCTGGTTTCTGCAAAGGTGCTAAATACAAACTGTCTGACTTTGTGTATATGTATATCCCCATCTTTCAAGCTTCTACCAAAATTCCAGTGACATTAAAAGGAAGAGTTTTTATGCACTTCCATGCTTTCTGGACAACCACTGAAAATATTGCACTGGATCCAGCACAAGATCTTTCTGTACCAGGTAATGCTAGGACCTGTAGGTCAGATACTTACTCTGCACTGCAGGCCAGATATTAACTTTGTTGTCTTCATTATTACTTTAAAATCAACAGTTATTCTGCATTATTCTGCATATTTTGATGTTGAAGAGTAGCTCTGCGAGTACTTGTGTATTCAATCAGAAACAGACCAGGAGGTGATGACCTTCATTAGCCTGAAGCATTCATTCAAGTGCACTCTGGATTATTAACTGAAAATAAAATAAATAAGAAGAAACCTCAAAGCCCTGAAATGTCTGTTTTATGAAAACAAGCTGTTTTTGCAGGAATTTGTTAAATAGCTGAAGTAATTTTTCTTCCTTTACTTATATGCAACGATGGTGGGAGGGTTGCTTTCTGTACATCTGTTCTATAAAATAAATGTGACTGGAGAGCTGAAATCAGAGTACAATGAATGTTTTTAACAACAGAATGAAAACATTTATTATCTTCATGCAATAAGATAAGATTGGTTTACAGGTGTGAGTAAATGCTGTGTGGGTTTGAGGAAAGAGTTTACTATAACATGGCTGATTTTACCAGTTTACTGATCCACCCAGTCTAGTTTTCTGCTTCTGGTAGGGCTTGCTACTTCAAAGGAACAAGCAAGATCTAAAAATAAAGCAAGCATGGAGGAAGAAGAGTTCCTCTCTTGACTTTTACAAGCTGTCAGTTTATGCATTGCAAGATGAAATGCAGTTAGTGTTAGATCGTTATCTTGCCTTAACTGTTCTGGATTATTTAAAAAAAATAATCAGGCAATCTTGAGCTCTGCTGTGGGTCTGTGATGTGTTTACTACATGATCTGTGAGGGTTATTGTTTTTCTCTTGCAGTTCTCTCAGAACTACAGAGACACATGTTTTGCATAAAGTTGCTTTTTATAGGTCTTATTTCAATATTATAGAAACAGCTGGTGAAGACTTAAGCTTTATTTTGTCTACTAGGTTTATTTCTTTTTTTTAAGTATTATGATTACTTCAGTCAAAACTAGTTGTTTTGAACTGGTGCTAATGTATAATGTAACCTTGCTAATCAACATATTTTTATTGCCTCATATTTCGAAAGTTAAGAAGGAGGAATATAGTGAGACACTATCAATTTATTTCCATAATTCATGTAAGTCAGCACAGCTCAAAATAAGAACATAAGTAACTTATCAGGTCAGACTGGCCTAGCCTAGTGGCAATAGGAGATGCTAAATGATTTAAATATTTTTGATCTATATTCCTAATTTACATGAACTGAAAGACTGACTGTAAGATGTAGGTTACTTGCTTAATTTGAAGATCTATAATAATGCTTATATCACTTATTATACCATTTAAATGCCATCATGATAGAAGTCAAAATATATCAATAGCTAAAAAGGAGTGTTTTATCCTTCTCTTCACAAAACTTACCAGTTTTCTCATTGGGATTAAACATTTTAAAGGTATTGAACAATAGTAGCCTCTCTTGATACTTTGCCCAACAGCTGGAAGGATTGGACTGCATCAGCTTTTCCCATTTGAAGTGAAGGGGAAAGCTCCTGATGACTTCCAGGACAGGTGAAATTCAGGCTTAGATTAGCACTCCGTGGATGCCTGTAGGTAGACTCAAACTCTTTTGTGAGTGTTTCTAATCTTTCATGTCAGCTCCAGCTTATGATTCTGGACAATCCTGCATGTATTTAAGGTAATATTCATTTATGAAGCATGGTGCAGGAATGGCTTCTAGCCTGTGTAGGCTTTATCACAATATTGCCTAGAATGTATATTTTTATAAAGGCTTTGCTTTTGACTCTTGGAGAAACAGCGAGCAACAGATGGACTGTCTATGCAAGACTAATAATGAGGTTAGCACAATCCTGCCAAAATGTAGTAAGTTTATTAAGTAAGAGGTGACGCAATATCTGTAGGATTCAGATGGAAAACAGCTGCCCAGATCAGGGTGCAGGTACACATTGTATAGAAAGAACTGTAAAGAAAATTCCTGTATATGTGTAGGACATGGGTTTGTGCTGCTGTATTGTCAGGGACATACACGAACAAGCAAGTTGTCAACAGGAGTGCGTTAGGGCACTTTGCATGCAACATGCCTAACTAATAAGCCTTTGCCACTGACCTGAGTCTGAGATCCTCCTTTATGAGGCAAGATTAGCACCGGAGCGTGCAGACTGCCCCAACAACTCTGGTGCCAAAGGATCTACTGAGCTGACCATACAGGCACGGCGCCTACAAGCTAAAAGGGCTCTACGAACCAAACTTGCATCTGGCCAGCTTCCTCATGGGCCAAGGAGTGTGGGTGCATTTAATTGTAAAAGTACCATTGTTGGGACAGTTTACGATATATATAACACAGAGCAAGAATAAAGCACTTGAGAAAGATTTGCTGACTGACAGGAGCCGCCTGGAACTATTTGAAGACTTAGAAAAAGAGCAGTTGCAGGTTTCTAAATCACAGTGGTTAAGCACCTTGGAAGGAGTAAATGACAAATTCTCTCTGCTCTCATTTGTCCTCTGGCTATCAAATAATTACTGAACTGGGGGTGGGGCAGTAGGGGGAGAAACACAACAATTGAAATATTCCCCAAAGGGATACTAGAAAGCAAAATTATCTTCTCCCAGTACTTGTTATCTAGGCCTCTTCATAAATCTTCTCACGCTGGTTTGATCCTAATTCTTAGGCATACTTATGGGACTGGACACCTCTTACCTAATCTTTAGATGACAGCAGCTCCTCAAAAGCAGCTAACTGATGACTGGTCTCTGAGCATGGGCAGTGGCAGAACTGCAGGTGATGGAGCTATGGCTTAACGCTTCTGGTCTGGCTCTTGCTCTGATTTGAGGCAGCTAGCATGGGACTTGGATAGAATTCAGGTGCTCAAGCACAAGTTGTCATAAAAGGACTTCAGCACAAATATAGTTTGAGTGGAGCCTTTATTTTAAATACTTAAGTCTCTAAAGCTGGGAGGTATCTAATCCCAAAGTGCCTGAATTTTTATTCTGAAATTTCCATGGCTCACAGTGCCTCTGGATGGGTAAAGAGTAGTTGATGATTCTGGATGCTGTTCTATGTGTTGCTGTGTTTTATCCTCTTATTCGCAGTGAAATACTGAAACATTTCTGTGATATGAAGTAAATCCATACGTAGCATTGCAGTGATTACCCTCTAACTGGTGGACTGAAAATATAACAGTCTGGCACCTTAGATCACTCAACCATAGATGTTCATTCAAGGAGCAGGCAATTCTTCAGACACACCAATACCAATGGTAATCGGATAAATTACTCCCTTGTTCAAAGGGAATGTTATAGCCTCTTTTCATGTGTGATAGCTCACACCCAAAGCAGCCTTAAGGAATGGGCTCAATACCTCAAATTAGGTCCCCTGTTAATTGGAGGATGTAGCAAAATTCTGCCACGTGCTTTACTAGAAAAGCTACCAAACTTGTATTTAAGTTATAGATTAAAGCCAAGCCATCTGAGTCTTTCTCATCAGAAGAATGAACACTTGAAAAAACCCACATATTACATCTCAGTTTAATGAGCTTTTTAGGTGAGAGAGAAGAAATAAAAGAAATATTTTCTGAACTTAAGTAGAATTACAAAAAGAATTTTTGCTTCCTCAAACACGTAATTGATAATACCTGCAGACATTTAAGCAACTTGTTTTCTGATATTAGTAATGTGAAGGACAATAAAATGAAAAAACCCCACAAACAAAACCAAAATAACCCCCGCTCTGGAGAGTTCCTGGACTAAAAGCAAGAAAAGATAATTTGACACTTGTTATTTTTGCAAGAAACCTCATTGTTAAAAAATAAGTAGCACTTACTAGAAACTGATTATAATAATTTTTCTGCTCCCTTGTCCCCCAACATGCTTAAGATACTTTGACTTGAGATTTCTGCTGCACAGGAACATCCTCTGTCAGTCGTATGGCTGTGCTATGTTCTTGCTAGTGTAGCACATAGACAGCATCCAGCATGGTACGTGTCACATACCATACCCGTTATCTGTGATTGATACTGCATGGTTAGATTTGGTAAACTGGTAAGAAGTTACCTGGAGCAAGTACTCTGGTGATCTAAGTAATGCTGGATGTTGTTGCAGGTACTGCTTCCCCCTTTACTAATGCACCTTCCTCTCTTTCACAAAGCTCTGAGATCCTCAAGCAGTGCAGCAGATAGTTTGTTTTGTTTTTTAAAGGGTCTTTAGGCAAAGATCTCTGAAGATCTCCGAGCTACTGCCAATACAGCTCCCTTACTGCTGGCTGGGTAACTGAAGTGATACTCAATTTATTACGAATAACAAAACTGAAACAAAGAAATTTATACTGCTACCTAAATAGGTGTAACAGTATCTGTCCTATCTCCTTTTCTACACCTTGCAGCAGAGACTTGCATTTGAAACGCATTTACCTTACTCTAGGTCATGTTGAGTATGATGTTATAGAAGTAATCCTGCTACTTGAATCTGTTTTAATTTTCTTTCAGATAAGAACTATTGTTCTGTTTGTTTCTTTAAAAATTACCAATTTTAGATTTTGCTGAAACTTTTAACTACTTTGGAAAACATTTTATATTGGGCACAGCACTTGACTCCACTTAATTTAGTGCAATCATTGTGTTAGACTATCCAAATTTCCAGGCATTCTGACTAAAAGATCATCAAAAGATAAGACAAGCAGGTTAAAACTTAGTTATCATCAAAGTTGACTGGCACAGGAGCTAGGTATAAGGCTGCTTGCGTTTTGGATCCTGAGCAATGCAGAGTGCAACACATTCTTCTGCTCTTTTCCAGCAGTACCTGGAAAAATAGAAAGAGAGATGATCTGATGTGTACCACACACTCAAAACAACAACTATAAACATTGATACTACTGTAAAGTAGGGGAAAACAAACAGGTTCCGTTCTGATTACGCTTACTCTCTTTCCATATTGGTGTATCTTGTGATATTCAAGGAATTAATCTTCACCATCACTAATGTAAGCCAATATAAGTGGGGAAGAATGAGTCTCTTCTCATCTCTTTTCATCTGTTCATGGATGAACCAAGCGGGAAGGCATCTATTCCGATCTCAGTGACATGAGGATTGAAGCAGAATCACCTCAGTACATATATTATTTTAATGAAATAAATATCTACAAATTCAATACTATTTTTCTTGTCGTCATCACTTGCGTATTAGCTGTTCCTGTGCCAGCTGCAGAGATGGCTAGAGATCAATCAGTGTGCAAAGTGATGCATACAATAAAAGGTGCCTGCTGTACAGATCTGACAAATGTCTTAATCCAATATGAACTGTGCTGGTAGATCTCGGCATGTGCATCATGCCATGATTTTGAAAACACGCGCTCATTGATTAGACTGCAAGACTGGGAATTAATTTAACATAAGTGATTTCACATAAGTGGTGGAAGTAATGGTGAAGGGAGGAGGTGGCTACATGTTGGAATCGCAGGTGCAGAGAACAGTTCTGCACACAGCTGCATGGTTTCAGCTCTTTCAGCAAATATGCTGTACAAAAATGCTGTCAGCACTACTATTTATTAGATTTTTTCCTGTAGGAAAGAAGGCCATTTTTATCATCTGCCTATAGTCTGTTGTATTGCATTACCAGTGAGTATACATCATCCTTCATCTTCTTCATGGTGGGCACTTTATCAGCTTATGCCACACTTCACGTGACTTGGCAAGTACTTTCCATTTCCGCTGTCTCTGGAAACTCTTTTCACTGGTTTGTGGCTTTTTTTTTTTCCTTGACATATATCAAGTTTGTTATGAAACAGCTGTATGCATCCTACTCCAGGAAGAGAGCTGTATTCTTAGTCTGAACCCCAAATCTTGCTGCATTGATGTTGATTAAGCCTGGTCTGAAGCTTAGAGGATGTGCGGTGATTACCGATTGGTGTATTCATGCCATCTCCTTTTATGCATGGTCTTCTGCGTGCTACTTTTTCTCGGTATTGCTTACCTTTTTTATTTTCCCCAGTTTTAATAGTAAGAGGTGAACTAGCATGAATGTCTGGCTATGTTTCCTCCTGAAGACACTTCTGCCCCGATGAATAATGGAGGCTATTGCAAATCCTGCATTTACAGACACTGTGTTTCTGCACCAGCTGATGCTCAAACTAGTGTGGACCAAATACACAGAATTTATGTTGTTGGAAGCTGGGAAATCACACATTGAACCACTCTTCATCTCTACTCACGTAGACTGGGCGCGGACAAGCAGGCTGTCACCAGCAGATAGAGTCAAGGTTTTACCATCCATGGTAACAGTTGATGTGCCCTCCTGAAGGGAAAGAAAAGATAACCAGCTTTTAATTTTCCATGTCCTGTCCCTAGGAGAAAGAAAATGCTGCAGGTAAGTATGGAAATCTTTCCTACTGAAAGAGCACTTAAAACCGGCTCTGTTTCATGACGCCTAGCTAAATATTCAGATGATCTTCCCTGTTTGACGCTATTAGCATCAATAAAAAGTGCTTTGTGTTTATTGTTCCCCATCATAAAGCAGCAACCCATTGCCTGACTCTTGGGGGTACACTGCTACCAATCTCACCTAGCAACCTGCAAGTTGGTGCAGCTCTGGAAATTAAAGATAACTTCCTGGAGTACTTCAAGCTCCTCTTCTACTTTTCTGATTCCTAATAACCTAATAAAGTCCTGAAAAGTGGTTCACAAGTCAGCAGGGAGCTGGCAGAAATCACTAACAGGAGTCCATCCACACTGGAATGGGCTTGTCACTATCATGTCAAGCAGAGAAGCCAGGTTCTTGCCAGCAAGAAGGTCTTGATTGCATAGGCTGCTGTAAGATGCAGCGTAAACAAATATCTTTCAAGATTATTATGTCTTTAATCAGTATTTGATAGTCCCTGTGAATTTCAGCAGAACAGGAACTGACAGAAATGTTTTCCTTGCAAGCTAGCCTGACTTGTGTAAATGAAAACTAGCTTTTTTCTGGTTTTTGTTTGTTTTTCCCTTGGACTGCAAATGTTTCCTAAAAGCCAGTTGAATGAAGGGCATCCGGATTACTTAGCACAAGTTTGCAGTTCAACTTTTTTATTAGCTTATTCTATCTGATTCCAGTTTGACTTCTGTAGGAGGACAAATGCTTCAAGGCAGAAGTAATAGGTGATGGTTTTTTATCACTTGGAGGCATTCTGATATGTTTACAGGATATACCCTAGGTAGGGTATAATAAAATCCCCTCCAAGACCTGATGGAGGATGCCAGGATCTCTGTCCTCAACATACAAGATGAGGAAAAAGAGACTATTTTTATGCTGGGAGTAGTTTACAGGCATTCTTAAGGATAGTTTAGAGCTGAGGGGTGGTGCCTGTTGATGATGAGGAAGGCAATAATTTTAATTTCTGTTGCTGGTGCTAGAAGGCTTTACGACTGTTCAGTCTGAACTGAAAGATGAACTCATTGGTTAACAAGTGTGAATTGCCACATACCAGCTGCCATATCCAGATATCTGATTTTTTTTTACTTTTCTCAGTTGTTCCTGGTCCATAAGCTATAACCTTTAAAAAAAAAAAAAAGAAAATCAACAGATTCATCCCAGTGACCAAAGTGTACATATTGATCTTCCTACAGCATTAAAAACATTCTATTTTTACAGAAAAATATTCCTAGAAGATGACGTTATTTTTACAGACATTAAAATTCACATTACGTTTGGTATTCTCATATTGATTCTTACTGATAAAACGGGAACTGATCACACCTGCCACTCCTTATGCTCCTCTGCATCCTCACTTATCTATTCCTTCTGCCTCCTCCCACTCTCAGCTTTGCATCTATATCCTTCCTGCTTCTGTTCTTGGAACAGGCACTTCCTCCTCATGAACTCTGGGTCCTGTCAGGAGCCTCTTAAAGTAGAAAGGATTCTTCCATTAAAAAAGCTGCAGATCAGCCCTTATTTTTCTCATTATCTGCCCCTTCTGCGTTCTTCCCGACAGTCCCACACTCTCTGTCACTTTGCTGCCAAATGTATTGGATTCTTCAGAGTGTGAATCCAAGTAACCCAGGGAAAGAATACGTTTTGTAAACTATTGTGCATACAGCACAGATGCCAAATGGTGACAGCTTCATTTACACCCAGACTAGACTGTATTTGACTAAACTGAGAAGTGCAACGCTTCAGCGCAGCCCAGGCTCTACGGTGCTGTCCAGTTTTCCTTGTTTCCACTTCATGTAGATTTGCGGGTGAAGGGGGGAAAAAAGTGTATTTACACACCCAGATTAGACTTGGCACCAGGAATGCTGTACAAACATATAGGGAAGCCGGGCACACTTGTGAGTAGTATTTGCATAGTGCTGGTGTTTCTGATTTAGGAAATATGGGGGAGGTAGGAGAGTGGAGAGAATGAGCTGTTTTAATCCTAAAGGGCGTGAATGGAAATAAGGTTCAGGTTGATTTGGCAAATGAAGGTATCGGAGCCAGGAAGCCACTGTGAAATCAGTGGATGAAGACAGGTGCTTCTGATGGGCAGGGCAGGCTAAGACTGACTTGTTCTGTAGGGCTGTGTAATTTTCTCTGCTGACTACATATTGTTCCCAGGCCTGGATTAACTCAGATTGACCAGCAGGCATCTATTATCTGTACCTTTAGAAATATCCCTCGCTTCCAGGAAAATTAGACCCCTCCTACCTCTGTTTCAAAGTTATCGCCAAATATACTCAAGGATTTCTTCTGTTTTATTTCACCACGATGATCGTTTAGCCAGCCTTGGAAGGAAAATGGCTCCATAACAGAAGTGGAATTTAGTGGGAAAGGCGTTTCTTTCAGGAGTTCATCTGTAAGCAAGGCAGATGGCTATCAGTGACGCTTGCTTCCCTTGATCTTTGCAAACATTTTACTGTTGTTTACAGCTTGAAGGGTTCAATTTACAGATATTATCTAGTTGAAAGTCAGTTGTCACGGTAAACACTTCTGTGGTCATTATCAGGACCTCTTACTTGAGGTTGTAAGATGGATTCATGTATTATTTGTGTATCCTTATGGAGTTGCTTCTTTGAAGCTGTTGTGAGAACTGCTGTGCATCTGCACTTGTTAAAAATGCATTCAAATGGTGTGCAATAGACTACCTACTTCTTGATGGCATATTCTTCATTCTCTTTCAGACCAGCTCTTGCACTGGTAAAATCTGATATATCATCTCTGATACTTTGCTGAGTCACCCCTTACATATCCCCATATAAGTGGAATTAGGCCCGTAGAACCAATTCACTCTACAACTTTCATATGGTCAGTACTGGCTTTTATGTTTCTTCTCCCTTATGTGTTTTTAAATACATCGACTACAGTGAAGCAAACAGGTTATCACAACCTTAGATTTAATAAAATGGCTTTTTTTGCGGTATTCCTGGAGTTGTAGCTGGATTTAATTTCCAATAATTCTCTTTCATAACTGATATGATTTAAAATAGCTGGAGGAATAAATGCAGTTTTAGTGTAGCTGGTGAAATTCAAGGTTTGTGCCGTGTGCTGCTGGTATATGGAATTACCTTTAGTTATTTACCAGCTCACAGTGAAGTGCAGAGACAGCGCAATCACCTTGGTGATCCCAAGTAGTTTGTTCTGAGATGCCATGGGGCAACAAGCATAGAGTAATTTCAAGTAATAATGCCAACTAGATGCCAGAAAAACTCTCTAGAAGGCTATCTCCCAGATGCATTGAGGTAATAAACTTGCAGCCAAACGTTAGTACTAGTAATAGAGTAGGTCTTTTTAAAGTATTAGTGTATTCATTATGCAATGTTGTTCTGGTTCTTTTCTAAAGCTGTATTTCACTGCTCTGCAGAGTTTTGAAGGTATCATTTCAGCTTTTCATGGAAGGCCATTTTGTATGCAGTCTTTGGAAAAATACGTGAGAACGTTGGTGCATCCAAGGGATAGCAGCGTACTGAAAAAGGTACTGCTGCTTAAAGGATCATAATAAGCACCAAGTATCTACATCCATCTCCAAACAATCTGGACGGGATGCTAACCCTTTTGTTGTGGAAACAGGTTTTGCCATTTGAATTTCTTCTCCACTATATTAAATTAAATAGAAGAAGTCAGCATGTTTCTGCGAATTATTTGACTCAGCACTGCCTCTTTCAGGAAATACTAAAAGCAATCTGAAGAAATCTGCAGCAGAAGAAATTTTTTGTTTGAAAGCTTTTTGCCTTCAAGCTTTTTTTTTTTTAAGGAAAAAAAAAGCATCCTACTTTTACATTATTTAACTCAAATACTTAACACATTTTTGTTGGAAAGCAAAGTCCTCTGGAGAAATTAAGAAGCACCAGAAGGAAAAAGAAAATCTTTACATTAGATTTATTCTAATCTGGGCCTGAAAACATTAACAAGATCTAGTCTGAACAGTCTATATTTTACAGTCAGTAAAATACACGGTTAGTGTTACAGTCACTGGTGATTTATTTTCACGTTGAAATATGTCTGATTTTTTTTCTTCTTAATTTTCACTGGTCTTGGCAAACTTACTTTGAAAGTAATTAGGAATACTTATATACTTTGTCCTTAAATTATAAATACACTCAACTATAGCTGTATTGGAAAGCTGTTTTTTGGCTAGGGTGAGATAAAAAATAAAAGTCTAAAATATTATTATATATATTCACACAAAGCAGAGAAGAAGAAAAATTCCGACACTTTATCGGAAGATACTCAGTGCAATTAGTATTCCAATAGATTTTTAAAGATTTTAAAAATTTGTTTCATTAATAGTAGCAATCTTTACCTTCTAAAGTTATATGAAGATGATAGAGGTTTTTCTCTTATCAGAATAAAACAGGTCACTTCTGAATTTAGAAAAGGCTTTTGGAATACAAGAAAGTTACCCACTTGTAGGGCTTTCTACTAAAATGCATGTCCTAGTTGAGACAGTTTAAAAAACAAACAAACAAAAACAACAAAAAAACCCCACACAACCAACCAACCAAAAAACACAACAAACCAAAAACCCCAAAACCACTATATAGCACCGGGTAGGGTAGGGTAAGAGACACATACTGAGATGCCATGGGTATCCTGTTCAGATCAAGGGGATAGATCTCCGCAGGTTAAGAATTCCAGCATCAAGCTAACAAGTAAGTTCAGACTTCATATGCTGGAGAAAGGATAGCAAAAAGTCGAGTCTCTAGGGTGGGTACTGTGGTGTTTTAGGCAAGGAGAACTATGAATGCTCCCCATGAGCTGCAAGGAATTTGGGGTAGGAAAAAAGCTAAAGTAATTGTTTGTGTTTTGACCGGGAAGCAACACAAATCTAACAATGAAAAATAATGATAAACTTCTAAGTTTATAGCTTAACTTCTGTGACTTATTCCCCATAAACATAATTTTGCTAATTTTCCTCTTTCTAGTGATTTCTGACTGAAATCACTGATAAACATGCATGGGACAACAGTAAACAGTGACCTATGTCATTGGGGCCAATGTAAGATGTGATATGTCCCACAATTTTGTCGTGGTTTGGGCTACCTCAGACCAGGGCGGCTTACTACGGAGCACTGTCCTTTCTTGCTTGTGATGTACAGGCACTTTCTAACAGTTTGATTTACTTCCAAGTAAAGGTGGACCTTTTTTATTTTTAATTCAGATGTTTAAGTTCTTCAGGACAAGAGCTGTCTTTTGACACTTGTCCTGTCGGTGAGCCCTGGTCTGTGATGGGATTTTAGCTTATGACTAATTTTAATGTTAATGACACTTGCCCAGTGATAGCATAACGGCCTTTGAAAACTGAGTCTGGACGAAAAGAACCTTTAGTGTGATCCAGCACAATGACTGATGTCCCTGCTCATTGCAGGGGGACTGGACTAGATGACCTTTAAAGGTCCCTTCCAACCCAAACTACTCTATGATTTGGTTACCTGTTACTGCAGAACAAATAAGAGAGCACTGTGATGATGAAGTACATGACGTGTCTGACATTATTAACAGTCTACTTGACTGAGTCCTCATTTAACCCCGATACTTATCCCTTACACGATGCTGAAAGCTGCAGGTGCCCTAGCGCTTGTGAACTTGAGCTAACGAGCTACAATGAGTGGGATCTAATATTTTGAGATCCCACACATATCGGAGTTGAAGCCCGGTGCTTCCAAAGGAACTGCGTGTTTCTTATCAGGCTAATGGCTTATATTTGGATATTGTTGCATATATTTCTGCTTTAGCCTGTACATTAGCTTTCAACAATATCTCAGGAAGTGTGAGTTGGTGTGTTTCTGGAGTTCTTATGTTCTAGTAATACTGTGAGACAAGGAGACAACATGGCTAATGATTAAAGGGTAAAAACATGCCAGCAAAATGCAAGAAGACAGCAATTCTAAGCTAGTCAGCTAAAAGTCTTGTGTGCTTATCTCCAAGTGATGTATCACTAAGTGGAACATCCAATCTAATACTTTTTTACATGTTCAGGAGATACATATAAATAGTTCAACAGTAAAGTCCATTTTTGTAGATCATTACTATTAAATGTTCATATCACAGCAATGTGTTCTTTATGGGTTTTATAGCTCTCTTCAGCTTTAAATTAGGTGATGATATCATGTTAAGCTGAAAAATACATCATGTTTACCGAAGGAGTTTGTAAATATTTTTAAAAGGAAATGAAAGGTTTTAGAGGAAGTTGATTTCAGTTAAATAATAGAGACCGTACCGAGACTATGAATCTGTGCAAAAATGGATAGAACAGCTGTCAAGAAAACAGCCAGTGAACATACAAGTAGTTGCAGCCTCAACAGAGACCATCTAAGGAAGAGTTTGGACTTGCTTGGGAGCACTGTACTTCTCATAGCGATAAGGAGGACGGGTAACAGAGGAGTGACACTGGCCTACCAGGCAGACATGGGTGTACTTGCTTACCCCAAACTCCCATGTTACATGGAAGCTTCCCCTTCCCAGCGACACGCCTAAGCTTTCTTGTCAAGAAATCAGACCACCTCATTCTCTGAGTGTTTCTTGAGCCCTACTATCACTGAGCTCTTCCCATAGGTCTCTTGCAAACCTTATTTCTGTTGAGATTTGTTGCAAAGGAAAAGAGCAATAAAGCACACAAAATACAATATATTGAAACGGTGTCAACTGTGTGTGCTTATGTGTTTGCTTTGTGAAAAACTGTATTTTTTCAGTGACGTGCCATCCTTCACTTCTAGGCAGCACACTCTAGATGGAACAATCGGTGTATCTTTAAATCACCTTCTATGTTCTTACTAATTATGAAAGTTCCTCCATCCCAAGTCACTGTGCTGCCTCAGAAACAGTCCCTCTCTGCATGCAGTGGCCCCAGAAGGATGTGAGAAAGTTCCTTACAAATGGTATCTCCCTCTGTAAAAGCAGGAGACATCCTTATCCAAAGTAGAGCAGTTAGATACTCTTTGTTTTATAATCCTTTAGCTGAGCATAAAATGATTCAGACTAGGGATAAGGAGTTCACAAGTTATTTTAGAATTATGTATTCATTTATTTCTGTCCACTTTCTAATCATCCTTTCCATCTCTTAAAGAATACTATATCATAATGAATAGTTCTGATGTGACAGTTTTGCAGCATTTCCTGTTTAACTGCCAATGTCAACAATGTAATCTGTAGGATGTTTTTCCCTATATATGCCTACGTAATTTCTATGAAGTTTGCTTTATTCTCGACGCTCACAGAAATGTCAATGAGACTAGTAGGAGTTTAACCTCTGCAAATAAAACCTGTGGACTGAGGGACATACTTTCAGGTATCTGGGCTTGAAAAAAAACCTAGTCAGCTCAGTCCACATAAAAATCCAGAGTGGAAGCACTGACGACTTTGGGGGTAGCTGGTTCATTTCACTGTTGTTGAGTGTAGATACAGAAAAAAACATTTAGCTGAAAATGCAGCACTCGCTTGGTGTAATCATACCTTTCCCTGTGTAACTGTATTTGTTTTTGTAGCATGCCCTGAGAATTGGCATGACTGCTAATTTATGACTTGTCCCTGTAAGTATTTCTAGGCACATTTTTCTTTATGTTGTTAAATCTATGCCGGAAACTAAACAACAATTTTTTTTTTTCCTAATTGAAACAAAGCAGTTTAATGAAAGCTTTGAAAAATAATTTTGTAATAAAGAAATACAGCTTCTTCAAAAGGAGATATCACCCAGAAGGAAGGGAATAAATCAGAACAGAATAGCAAGATTTAGGCCATAAATCTGTTTAAAGGTTCTTCATGATATAGCTAGGTCATCGTAATTAAGAATGATAACTTTCATGGAGAAATACTGACCGCTGTTCCAATCCTAAAATCAGTAATCTTAATTTTCATTTCTGAATCTGCTTTTTATTTGACTGGACATTTCATTAATCATCTTTGTGCATAACTTCTGCTCCTATAGAAGAAGAATAGGATATTTCATCATAACAAGTGTTGTGAGACCTCACTACATTTGTGAGATAAGGATTTGTACAGCATGTGTGAGCTATTACTACCAAATACCCTCAGAAACACTAGTGAAAATGCCAGATTGACTCCATTAGTGAGTCTTCTGTTTCAGATGTTGCTGTCTGGGGAGCATTTAAGAGCGTAAAGAAGAAAGAACCTACCTTATTAGAGAAGATGTACCTGCTGTGAAACTGCTCTGAGCTTTAGAGCTCTTAAAAATATTATAATTTTTTTTCCACTGCAGTCTGAATAGAAAGTAAGACAAATTTATAGGGCATTTATTTCAATTTCCCTGATGGGTTTATTGTATACATTATGTACTAAAGGTCAGCAGTGGCTTGGTTCCCACGGTGAAGCATTAGGAGAGCTCCTGGAGATGACAGTTTCTGTTCTGCTTGCCTTTGAGGAGACTCAGCTGACAATATTGTGGCAGAAGCAGATACCTTCCTGGAGACTTTTTTGGATTTTGTTTGGTGAATATTGTCATTAGCAGTTCTGGGCATTGGAAGCCTAATGAACTTCTTGGATCGTTCCCGGCTCCAGAGAATGTGCAGCCTGCAGTCCTGGCTTTTAGATGATTTGTTGCAGTGTGGGATTAAAAAGTTTAGTAGAAGTTTTTATATGACAAATTATAGCAGCCGTACTGCAGACACTGTAATTCTACTTTACTTGTGTGTTAAATGTTGCTGACTTAAGTTGGTTGGCCTGAGTTCTTCATCTCCAGTACTGGTTTATATACTCACTAGGGACTGGTGTGTTGTGGTAAATTTTTAAATATGAAGGCAGGGGAAATGGATGAAGCCCGTGAGAGGTTGCATGGCTATACAGGATTGGAGGTGTATATTAGATAATTCTGTTCCCTCTTCCACCTGTGTACACTTTGCAGTTCAGGTGGGCTTCAGGAGAGATACGAACATGACTTGGAAGATACTTAAAGGATTTAGGTAGGATGCAATAAAGATGAACAGTGTATTTATGTGGGCATCTCTGCCAGGATAGAGACAATGATGATGATATGAAAAAGGAGTAGATTCAAGTTGTTGATAAAAGTTAGAGACAGTGTCTCAGAGAATTGTACGATTATGGTGGGTCTAGACAGTTAAAATGATTGACACTGTGTTGGTTTGCATACTATTATGTGTGCTGGAGACCTCCTGGTGGCTGTTTACAAAATAAATTCCCTAGATGAACACTCCTTAATATGTAAATGCTCACATGCTGTTTCTTTTAATAGAAGTACTCAAAGCAAAAAGAAGTAACATATTATAGAAGGAGTAATCTATCCAGATATGTTGGAAGTCCTTAAAAGATGACAGAAAAGGGAACCAAATATTCAGTTTTCTAAACAGCTTTGTAGCAAATAAAACTTACTTCTAAAATCACTGTTCTTTTCTTTAAAAAAACCCCACAGTGATAGTATCATTAGAATTATTGCAATGTACCTACAACAGAAAGGCACAAATATTTATAGTTATTTTAAGTTCAAAAGAATGGCCCTATATTTGCTGTAGTGTAACTTAAGACAGAATTTCTCCTTCTCCCTGTTTTTATTTTTCTGAGGCAGTTTTAATTTAATTAATATTGCCCACTAGCCAGTTATCTTTATTCTTTGGCTTTTTCTTGTTTTCAGTTATTAACACTTTTCTCTTTTGATCTGTTTTTTATACACCAAGACGAAACAGCAAATACTGTCTACAGAGGTTGCATTGGATTAGCTATATGGGATGACAGTACAGAAGCTGATTTTTTTGTAGTGCTGAGCTCGCCCTTATAACTTGTTTAACAGCATTACTGAAACCAGAAAACATTTGTTTATCGACCATGCCCTAGGCTGCATGGTATTCCCACTCCAACTGACTAAAGAAAGCACACAAGTTTCTCATACTTGTTCAGATACTTAGGTCTTGTCTGCTCTGAATCACAAGCGTGGAACTGTGCTGTATTCGAACTATGCTAACCAGATTTAAAATCCAGCCTGTAAATTATCCTAGATACCCCTTGAAGCAATGAAAGTTTTGTGAGTGAAGTCACTAAAGGACTGGTATTTGTATTACGTATGTGTATGTCCACTGACAATAAAGCTTTTATAGAAATTAACATTTCATTGATAATTAGAAGTAGATTAATTAATTTGAATAAACAGCCCCCCAACATTCTACCTATGCCACTCATGTTCTTAAAGACAGTTTTTAAACAAGCCTAACTTAGGAAAAGTGTTTTCTTGCACTTTCCCCCCCATCAAATTCCACTTAGAAGAAGGCTGGTTTATTTCAGTGAGCATGGCGAGATAAACTCTTGAACTTCTGGATGCTTTTGCTAACAATATTCAGCCATCAGTGTTTATGGGAACAGGGTTTTGCCTGTCTGAACTGTTCCTTGTCCTCTTGACTACAAAATTGGGATGAAATAGAAACCTTGAGAGAATCTTGCTGCCAGTCTGATTCAACTGAAGGTAGCAAGAGTCGTTTTGGTAACTGTGATTGCTTCTGTCAAAAACTGTGTAAAGTGTTCCATGTTTAGACTGTATCCTAAATATATTCACCTTTTTTCATAAAAACATGGTAACAAAAGAAGCTACTGATTCAGTACAAGACACTTTCAAGAAAGATGCCTCAAGTAAGGATTGCATACCATACATGTTTCTGATTGTATTTCATCTGATGATATTCAAGTCCTTCTAAAAAGGCATCTTTTTCATAGCTACTGCAGCCTTTTCATATATTCTGAGTACCTTGCTTTCACAGGGACTTGCTTTAGTGTTGGCTGAGCGAGAAACCATAAATAAATCAAGAAAAAGTTGGATTTAGGGTTTTGTGTGTGTGGTGTTTTTTTTTTTTTTTTAAAGCAATTGTAGCTTGATTGATTCCATTTATAGCTTTTCTCTATGAGTGAGCTGCAATCAAGGGTTTCTTTCAAGATGTTTTTCTTCAATTTTCTTCCATTTCTTTCTAAAAAGGGGAGGCACTAGTTCAGGCTTTAGGCAGAGGTGAACCTGAGAGTGCTTCAGCTGTCACTTATAAACCAAGGGGATTCTGGATTTTCAGAAGAGAAACTGAAAGAGGCTGAAACCCAGCCCTCTGCACAGGTCAGCTCAAATCTTGTTTAAAATGTGTCTTCACTGAAACATAATGAGAAACTGGTGGTAGCTTGTTATGTTACAAGTGTCATTGCTGGTTTTTGAATTTTACTTCTTAAGAAAAGAAAGAGTTGTTGAGGAAATAAATCCAAAGCAGTATTTCTCTATCAGTTGGGTATGCCTCAAGAAGGAATATATTACCAGCTTATTCATATCTAAGCCAAACTTTGTTTTGATTTTACTTTTTTTTAGTACAAGTCTCACTGACAGTTACAGGAGCTGCTAGCTAAAACTTCTGTAACTAAAAATTGGGGGTATTTTCCTCATTTCCAAGAGGTCACTGAGACTTTGAGCTGCTTACTGTCCATGAGAACTGAAAACTGGAAAAATTGAGCTGTTCCCCAGGCTGAAAGCCTGCCATGTAACTTTTGCCTGTTTTTTTGCTTATAGCAAGAGTTGAGTCAAGAGCATTTCAAATATTTGTTGCCTTGACTTAGCTAATCCAAGAGGAGATTCCATTCAGGGGGAAAAGAGGTATTGAGCTCTGAGCAAACTAACTACATTTACTTGCTTTATTTTTTCTCTTGAAAAAAACTTTTTTCAGCTTTAATGGAAATCTCTTATTGATAAATCCTGTACAGAAGCTCTTGCCTTGTAATTTATTCAAAAGCTGTAAAAAGTCCAAAAGGATTTATCAATAACAATTTCCCAGAGTCCTGTGTTTAAAAAAAAAAAAGTTTCAAGATGTATTATAGCTTCTGACTGATTGTCAGGTTTGTTCTTTAGCTCTAATCTTCTGCAAAAATATTAACAATATAAATCTTTAATGTTCTTTTTTCCGCACTGGTATAATTACTTTGTTATTGACATATAACCTCTTAGCTCAGACTGGTGAGGGATGCTTATTGGAAATCACTGTATTGAACAGGAGAGTATGTGTGAGATTATATCTTTTTTATTACAGCAGCATCTAGAGGCTTCATCTGAAATTATATTTCCTCTGCTAGACACTGTATGAACATGCAGTGAGAAACAGTACCTGCCCTACTCTCCCCACCCCCTGCAAAAAAAAACCCAAACAAACCACCAAACAAACCACCAATACCCAAACACATCACACAGATGACACACTCAAACTGAAAGAAGCTCCAATCAAAATAAACGTATTTTGATGGTGCATATAGAGAAAAGTAAGATCTTGGAGATGACAACATTCTGTTTGTAAGAAACACGGAGCCTTTTTCTGAGAAGTACATTTCCTAGTCAGTCAAAGAGCCAATGCCAAAAGCTGGTTCAGCGGCAAAGTATTTCAGACATGGTTTCAAACTGGCTTACCGTTTCCTAATTGCAAGGGCTCGTAAGGTTGCTGTCCTGTACATAGGACTCTTCTGTGAACTTTTCATTTTGGTGACCATGATTTAGTCAACCATTTTTAAGAAAGGTGATGTTCATGGAAAAAACACCTTTACCTGATTTTAGGATTTGAATAAGACCTTTGTTCAATTATTGATTCAGACAGCAGGCAGTGACAGTTTTATGGTGATTATCAAGCTCAGAAATGGGATAGATGTGAAAATAATGTTTCACCAGAACTTTTGTCTGTAACAGAGTAATTCACAAAAATTGTCTTTCTTAAGACATTCGGCAATGAATATGGAGATTAAGAAAAACTGGTTCCAAAAACTTCTTAGACATGGAAACTAAAATTCATCTTTAACTTGTGGCAAGAGCTATGGAATTTAAGTTACAGGTGTGACTGAAGGATGACATTTGAGTTTGTCATGTAGCTGTAAGAGTAGCACGGCTGTGCATGTGTGCCCATGTGGCGCACCTGAGCTATAAATGTCCTGGTTGGTGCAGGATGTCCCCCAGTCAGCCATTTGCATAGATGAGAATAGACTGATTTGAAACAATAAACCTAATTGAGCCATGGGATTGACTGAAACTGGTGGCCTTCACAACAGCATTTGGCTAACTGGTGCAGGAACTCTCCAGGTGGCAATCTCGGACTGTCCTGGAGATCCCACAGGCAGCTCCTGCTGTGCTTATGGTGATTTCTACTTTTCCATGTGTTGATTAAGAACCTGGCGATGTCATGGAGACTCTCCAGGTAGTTCCTGTGGGTGGGGTAATGAAAGGAATTACTTGCCAAAGTAACTTTAATTTATATAATCAGAAAGAAAAACAGAAACTTAGTCATTTTATGTGGACAGAATCATTGCTGTTCAATCAGATACGAAAATTGTTCTAATTCTGAAATTAATTTTCATTACCTGGATTTGGTTTTCCGGTTTGGTATTGCCTTGAATTAAAAAACCTGGAATAATAAACATTTAAACAACAGTAAAAAGTCATGTTCACGATCTGTAGGTTAACAAAGACTAGTCAGTAATACTGGCCATGAAGCTTTGTGCTGAGCATGGATGTGCCAGATCCTCAGTCTACTATCACATGCATTCAACAGGCCTATACCTATTTTATTGACAGAGGGTTTGTCTGAAAGTCCTCCAAAATTCACGTCACTAAACAACTTCCATGTTCACCTTTAGCAACCATTTAACAAATTAATTAGTTAACTGATGACATTCATACATTTCCTTGAAAGCAGCTCTCTACCAAATTTGCCACAGCCCTGATGATTCATGAATAATATCGATTAAACGTACTTAGATTAAAGCAAGAGAGAAAGAAGCCCTAAGGCAATTTACTGTTCTACCTAGTTACCCTAACATCACTTCACTGTTCAGTTTTCATTCAATTCTTTTTGCGCTTAGCAGCAATGTGCTTTTACTTGTTCAAAAATTACGTTCCAGATAGATGTGAGGAACACTCAATTACTTACTTTTTTTTAAAATCTGATTTAATGAGTTTGGGCTATACAAAATACAATTAAAAATTTGTAGAGCAGCAATTAACTTTAACAAGTCTATGTAAAATGCAGCATAAACAGAAAATCAACTATGTAAGTCACAGACAGATGAAGATCAATAAGACCATTTTACCTCTTTTAAAATTTACACGGAAAAAAGCTTACTCTTGAATTATTGGTCTAAGTTGAGTTCCGAGGTCTTCACAGTGAAACCATTTTTCAAAGAGGACATTAGTTGATTCTCCAACATAGTATCTGACAAAGTAGAAACATTGGTCGGTCCTTTTATTAACTCATCAATCGGTTTCAGTTTTTTCACGAAAATAGCTACATGATGTGTGTAAGAGTGTGTTTTTCTCAATCCCAGTGTACTTTATTCTGAAGATTGGTTATTCAGGGAAGCTTTCTGTTTCCCTGGTTAGCTGACTGGTGGGGGGGGTGCTCTAACTTCTGTTGAGGGCCTTGTAGTTTTGTTGATCAACCACAGATAAGTCACTAAATTCCTTTAGCAAACTTTCCAGATTTAATCCTAGAAACTGATTGGTGCTGGAGTCCCTTGGGACCAATAGCTCTGCAGAAATAATTGGCCCTGAATACCATTCCCAGTAACTACTTCCATGCAGCTATAAGATAAATGCTCATATTTAAGAGAGTTGCCTTGCACGTTGCCCCTGCATGGACTGATAAGAATGGTGGTTTATAAATTTTTCTGTAGAAAAAAGGTTTTCAGATGCGTAAATTTGGGAAGTGTTGTTTAGCTCACCCCTCTGAAGAGGAACTTAGCGTTTCCCTTGCATTATTTTATGTCTTAACAAATAAATAAATTGTGCTGAGATCAATAGGTTAAGGTTGATGTAATCTATGGAATGGCAAATACAGAATTTACCTACAGATTTAGAAAAGACTGCATGGTACGGCAAGGGAGTGATGCTCCAGTACAGTCACTAATATTGCAACTGATTCTAAATCGTTCCTGTGTGTCCTTTGGGTTAAAGTCACTGGAATATGTGTTTGAAGAGGGGAAAAAAGGCTTATATGATTGTACTGTACATGTATGTGTTTTTGTGTATTCACATTTGTCTTATGTAGCTATACAAATATTGTCCAGAAACATTCTAAGAGTTCCTCAAGCTTTGCAAAAACAGGGTTCTTGGAAGAGAGTAGTTATTAATGCTTCCAACATAGAAAAAACTCTGCTATGAGCACAAGTTTTGAACACAGAGAATCTACAGAGAAAAGAGGTGTCACAAATGTCTCAGTTGGGAAAAGGCTTCATGTCTGGGAAAGACTTTGCGTCTTACTAGGTATTAAAGAATATCAGACTTTGTTTCTGTACTTGTTTGCCATAGGATTAAGATTAGCTAGTGCATTTTTCCTATAGTACAAAGCATGTAATCATTACTTAGGTTGAAACGCTGGGGCAGGCTACTTATTCTTCACTTGTACAATAATCACCATGCTTGGGGCTCTGATTTATGACTGAGGCTTGTAGGCATGATAAATAATGGAAAAGTAATGTAATACTAGACCTTGAGTCAGCATACTTCAAAGTTTATTATGACTTCCTCTTGCACAGTCTTTGCTGCAGGTGGCTGGGAGTGAAAAAAGTCTGAGAAGATTAGAGGTTCTGGTTGTAAATCTCCATCTCTCCCAGGAGCACACAGATGCAACGTAGGTTCAAAATTATGACATGATTGCTCACTTCCAAAACTTCCGGTGTCTTTGTTCATCATGTCAGTGTGAAAACAAAGGCACTAAAACCCTCTAAGTGATTTATTTTCAGGCACCTGATGAGATATTTTCAATTAAGAGTGTGCTTTGTTAATTCAATTATTTTTTCCACCTGCAAACCATATGGTAGCTTTTAGCTTAATTTCTTCACAAGAGCATGACTATAATGGAATGCAAATCCCAAGATCTACCTTGGATCCCTAAAAAGGCATTCAGCATCTCTCTAACTTATACCATTTATAGACCTCATGTACAAGATAGGTTATTTTACTTAAAGTTACATAAAGCTGCTTATGTTCCTTTATTACAAATAAACACTGTTATCTGAATCACTGGCCAATTGTTTCTGGCTCAAAATATCTTTTTAATAATGTAACTGCTCAAGATCCACAGACCTGCTATGAAAGTGAAAAAAGGAACAAATGTATGGACAAAAAATCTGGATTTGTCTTCAGCTTTGAATCCAATGGGGTGTTTTTGTTGAATGGTCCCTTTCTTTTTCTTATTTCTTTCTTTAGTCTTTTTTTTGTTTGAGTGCAAAGTATATCTTCCTAGCTCTGTGTATTCACAATCTTCCTGCTGTGACATTGCCCATGCAACAATCTAGTGTAGGCAAAAGGACAAACCCAGTACATTACAGATACTACCGCAGTTTACAATCTTTATAAATTACATGAATAGCTGTAAACTCTCTTTGGTCAGTTGTATCTGGGTAATATTAAAACAGCTTTTTAAACTTGGCTAATATTAGTGATGTGACTTGCCTTCTTAGACTTATGAATCCTGTATGACCACAGCACAAGGCTTAGTCCCGCTCCCACTAGAATACAAAATAAACCTAATTTCTTTGAAGCTGTTGTTCACGTAAGGCACGAAAAACTAGGCAGAGGTGTGTACATTGTAGAGGTGTTAGTGTTAAGAAAATTGACTTTAATTTCCAGCTTCCGATACGCTTGCCAAGAAAGCTGCTCTTCATATTTTTGCTTTCAGTGCTTACAAAAGAATTAATGTTATGCTTGCCAGAACTGATAAAAAAACCTTTTTGATTTGTGTTGTTTGAGCTCTGAGATTTTTAAAACTTAAGGCGATGGTAGTAGACAATACATAAGTAGACAGCTATAACCACAACATGCATTTAAGACATTTAAACATGTTCCTTGTTTAACTAAATCAAATGCTAAATGAGCTCTCCGTTTATGTGTATAGAGATAAATAGATGTGTGGATAAAAATTGTGCAAAATTGCCAGGGTAAACTGATAAATTATCAGGAAAGTAAGATACAGTATTGTACGGATGTAAGAAATTAGTTATATTACAAATCCTACCAGATTAGCCAATGGTTTATACTTCACCTGAGCCCATCAATTTCTGTTTTTAATCTTTCTCTCTCAATCACAAGACCCACAGTGTCTGTGTATCTCTGAGGAGAATGAGGTATCCTAGCAGGCAGAAGGAACATCTGTTCAAAGAAATGGGAAAACATCAGTGCCAGAAAGTCTTTGTTCTTTGTGTTGTCCTTCCCCTGCCCCCCAACCTGCAAAAAACCTCTGCTCCTTGCCCCGCTTTCCCCCTAGTCTTTGTTGATCCTGTGTTGCTCCTTTGCAGCTGCACCAACAGCCCAGCAGATACTGCTTCTTGCTCTCTGAGTGAATGATGGCCATTGACTCTGCAATTGTCACTGCCTTTATGACAGACAGGTGTTCTCATCTGGTTTGATCATCAGAGCTAGACACAACTGCAATGGAAATCTAATCAGTTACTCATCTGTCCTTCATAAATTTACTGCAATTTCTGAGTAGCAGAAATGGAAACAAAAAGCAAGTTTGTTGTCAGCTCAGAAAAATGTCTAAACTAACCAACTACACGTATCCCTCCAACACAGTGAGCTCCTGGGGTTGCATGATAAGGATTGTTATTCTCTCCAGAAATAATTAAAAAATGAGGGGCTACTTACTCATGCAAGTGATAAAGTGAATAGGCAACATTTCATCAGGAGAAGTCTATTACTAAACTTGAGAATAAACATTTTTCTAGCAGCTATCTGACTACGTAGGAAGGTGGTAAGCCTGTACTGTTCTTCAGTGCTACAGATGTCTTAGCCAGGTTTGGGCAAGTCATTACAGTGTCTCTGTCTGCAAAATAGAGCTAATGATAGTGCTTCACCAGGACTAGCGTCAGCCTTGCCACAAAGGATATGGTGCGCTCCTCTTCATTAATGCTGCTGGTACATGCCAAGATACCAGCTAGATGTACCTCTCTAGCGTGAAGTGTATTACCAGAATCTTGCCCAGCTTTGAAAACGTAGAGCTGTTTCTTCATTGAAAATGTTGTAGTACTCTTAATGATATCAAACTGTTGGGTCTAATATATGTCTTCTATCTTAAAGGCTGGCCTGACTAGATCTAATAATCCATTTGAAGACTGAGTGCGGTTCAAGCTTGTGACAACAATAATGACTGGCAGTTGTAGCACATCTAGTAACTTGTAGCAACACGAAGTGAAACATCTAGTTACCCTCTCATTAAGAGCGCTACAATCTATGCTTTAGCAAGTCCACTACTATAAGGAAAAACAACTGAGGGCAGCTGGATACATATGTGGTGTCCATAAATTGCTTTTTTAAAACTGTTCTTGTATGGTGATGGTTGAAAAGACTAGTTGTGAGAACTAAAGAAGGCTGAAAATAGCTGAATCTCTTAACTTTCTAAGTTCTAGGTAGTTCACTCAATGGCGTGTTTGGGTGGGCGGCCAGTATGTACCTGACGGTGTGCAAATAAAAAATGGATCCACTTGGCAGGTTCCATGCCATGCAGGGGAATAAGAACTCCTCTATGTATATTCCTGACTATCTGAATGCATATCCCAAATCACAGAATGTTAGGGGTTGGAAGGGACCTCTGGAAATCAGCTGGTCCAACCCCCCTGCCAGAGCAGGTCCACCTACAGCAGGTCGCACAGGATGGCATCCAGGTGGGTTTTGAATGTCTCCAGAGTAGGAGACTCTGCCACCTCTCAGGGCAGCCTGTTCCAGTGCTCTGCCACCCTCCAGGTAAAGAAGTTCCTTCTCATGTTCAGATGGAACTTCCTATGTTCAAGTTTGTGCCCGTTACCTCTTGTCCTGTCACTGGGCACCACTGAAAAAAGATTGGCCTTCTCCTCCTGGCCCCCTCCCTTTAAGTATTTGTGAGCATTGATGACATCTCCCCTCAGCCTTCTCTTCTCCACACTAAAAAGACCCAACTCCCTCAGCCTTTTCTTGCAAGAAAGATGTTCCAGCCCCCTAATCATCTTTGTAGCCCTTTGCTGTACCCTCTCCAGCAGTTCCTTTTGATGCCCAGAGAGATTTTAATCTGTTATTGAAAATATTGAAACGTTGAGCACAGTGTATCATAGTTTGCTGTTAATTTGCTGGAAGTTTCTATACTGCATTCAAGATTTTTTTTTTTTTTTTTTTCCCCCGATGCCATCTCTTGCCCAGTAGGGAAAGCTGATTTCTAAACCCTTCATAAAATATTCATTTAACATACCTATGGACATCAGTAATAGAAAAACAATCCTGTTTTACCTCCCCTTCTCGGATGACAATGTCTTTTTGTTTCCCATTTTCAATTATCTTCAAACACATATCTCCTTTAACCTGGTAAAAAAGCTGAAGGAACAGGAAAATAACATTAAGGCAACTACACCAAAATATTCTGTACTTCATATTCTGCATATAAAGGACACAGGTACAAGTATGTTCAATTTATAATTGCAAATATTTACAGATTTTTTCTAAAAATAAGTAAGAGTTACAGCCTTTGTTGCTTTTCAAAATGTTACTAAATATGTATTATTTATAT
Organism: Chionis minor; assembly: GCA_013398295.1. Taxonomy (NCBI): domain Eukaryota; kingdom Metazoa; phylum Chordata; class Aves; order Charadriiformes; family Chionidae; genus Chionis; species Chionis minor. Next base: position 903,393 of record VZSF01006858.1, on the reverse strand, counting down.
TATCTTACATACATTTGACAATCTAAGAGTTCTGTAACTGATTATAGAGCTATTCTGTGAACTCAGTGGAATTCCACTGAGCTGTCTTTACTCATGGGAATTACTCTTTGTAGGGCTGGGATGTTATGGTTCAGACATCTGTTAATTACACTGTACATAAAGCTTCATTTCAGACATACCAGGATCTTCACTATTACATTCAATCAAATTAAATGTCACTTTTCCAAATAAGCTCTGAATATACACACACAGGTTTTTTGGGTGTGTTTATTCATTTTGTTTTAATGGAGATTTCTCATACTGCCCACTTGGAAGCCATTCTGCTTTATTTCTATGGACACCCTTGAAGCCCAGCAACAGCTGCTGCTCTTCCTACTGTGTACGTAAAAGGATTATATTTGCAGCATGTATAAGGACAGAACCACTGAAACCATAATTCTGTCTTCAGTGACCTTTCCACGTGTCTGTTTTCAGAGTAGCTTTGTCGGGGCTCTAAGGTACTCGGACCTAGCCTGAAGTTTCATGGCAGAACTGTGCTATGATCTGTAAGCAGGTCTCTCTTTGACCTGGAATAATGGGCCCACTTCTCCTTGTTTTATATAACACAGAGCAATAACACTTCAAGAAGTCAACTTTAATTTTTTGCCACTCTGCCAAGCTTCTATGTGCTTTCCATGTTCTGTTTGTCACATCTAGAAGAGAGATTAAGTCATATAATGGCTAGTGCAGCCAAAATTGTCTGAAACCTTATTAAAAGTTAGGACTATAAGGAAATATAGTAATTCACTACAATTTTAGAAAAATGGAAAGTAAATAAGGGAAAGAAGAAACCACTGAAGTATGCAAAACCCTTGAACTAAAACTTTTCCAATATTAGAAAAATTTAATCAATCAGGATTATTTCCAAAACAGCTTTGAAATATTAATACACGCCCCCGAGAATTCAAGAAATACCTCTAGGAACATAAGAAGGAATAACTATGCTGCCAAGGGAATAAAAGAGAGAACTGAAGATGCGCTGGAAGCTGAGAGTCGAGATGCACTCTCAAGCTGAGAGCTCTTACATGAGTGAAAAGTTCATCTTGTGCCAGGGACATCACCACGGATAATTTATAACTCTTGTCTAGATGGCCACAGTGTCAGGCTACTTATCTTCCTCGAACTCCATTTCCCCGTGTTCTTTTCCTGTCATTTTCTTTGGTGTTACTGAATGACCGTATAAAATGCAATAGTAGCCCTCATAACAGAGCGCATCGGGCAAGGCTAACTGCGCATTATACTACATAAAGTGTTTTGAGTGGGGAAATGGATCTCTCCCTCACTTTGGAAAACTCATCTAAGACCATAAGACCCTGATGGATTATCACACAGGCCACTGGTAATATGGCACTGATAATGCTGAAATTGAAAGATCCTTTTTGAAATGTTGAGCTTTGGAGCGTTATCTTCCCTGTAAGTACTGAGGGAGCTATTACTGAACACGTGTACAGAACATACAGAAGAAGAAAAGGACAGCAGAGCCAGAGGCTTATTCGGCTTGTGACCGTGAATCACATGGCTAATCAACTTTCTGTTAATGAGAGGCTGGGGAGGGGAAAGGGGCCACTCAGTTCACTAGCTGAGCATCACAGTCATAAGATTCTGAACGCTGGATTTTGAATTAAAAGAACTGTTTTGCAATAGGAAAGGGGGAATGAGGTGGGCTACGCATTGTCAATAAAAGTGTTTTTCTGACTGAATTTAAATAGTACCTTTCACTACAAATTATGGTCTATTCTTCAAGACTGTTTTTTGAAAAATGTCCGAGTGCTTCGGTCATCTATAAATCATCTGGTGTAACTGTGACTAATACAAGTGGTGTTAATTATTGATTCTACTGCTGTGCTTATATTATACCCTGCACTTTTATTGAGAAAACTGTCAACTGTTTTCTCAGTGAGTTACTGTCCATGCCTGTTTCACAGGACAGTTTGGCAATACAGTATTGTACTGTCTTTTTGCTGGAATGTTATTTTTTTCTAAATGCTGAGCTTTGCATTCTGGGTAAATCTAACCTCTTCCTAAGCATCTCTTGGAAAAGAGGCCCGAATAAGGAAGTACTGGTGTGTGGGTGCGTGCATTTGTATTTATATACACAAATACATATGTATATATAGATAGATAGTAAGTCAGTGGAGTTCATGCCACCTGAAAATATAAGCTTTCCTAGTTGTTCTGGTTTTACTGGGGTAATTCATTCTCCACAGTAGTAGTGAAAACTGAGGAAATGTGTAATGTTTTCACTCTATTAGCATCTTATAAATGACAAGAGCTCTTGTTACATGTAAAATATAGATATCTATCTTTGCAAAAAAAGCCTAGATTTGTATGTTGCTTCTGCATAATGGGTCAAAATTGGACATGGATTTGTCTTTCTGGGTGAGGAATGTGGCTCAAGGAAGAAACAAAGATTGTTCACCGTTCTTTTTATTCCTTTTATTACTTAGTGTGCTTATTTGGGGGATTTCATTCTATTATTTTTATCCTTCCTTCTTATCTTCTTTTGGTTTTTCCAGGCTTTTGCCTTTTATTTAGCTTTCCTGCTTACCATGTGGCATCTTCTCATTACAACTACACTAAAACTACCTCCTCTTATTAATTCTTGCCTTACTTTGTAGAAGTTGAGCCATGCAGAAGTCATTCTTTACCCTAAGCATAACATTGTTCAATATGATCATTAAAACTGCAGTTATTCCTATTAAAACAAAACTGATAGCCCCTTAAGATGGAGAGTTTATTTTTTGACTCACTTAGTTTTCCTTAAATTCTCTTTACTGCAGGAGAATTACATCCTCCTTCCTTAGTCTGCTTCACCCTTCTTGATCATGCTTCAAACCTGATAGTATTGTGTTAAGCCGCAGTGAAAGGCAGCATGACCAGTGCTAAATCGTTGTCAAGCCTGTAGAAGGGTATTTCACTCAGTTATGCAGACTTATAAAATAAATTATGCAGGCATTTCTGGAGACAACAAGTTGAGATGCAGAGAGGTGAGAGTTCACTCTTCCCTTCAGTGGAAGCATCACTGAAGCTACTTGTCTTGATAGGAATTTATTTCAATGGGATAGTAGAAAGTCTGGGTACTACCTAAAGAAAGGACTATCATCCCCACTGTATCAACATGATGAGAATTGTATTGCTCCTTCATCCAGGTGTGTGTATCCTAGCAGAGTAAAGAAGGAAACATTTAGTAGGCGAATAATACTGTATTTCAAATTGGTTTGCACAGGCCAATTAAAAAACAAGTGTATTTTATTTTATGTACAGCAATGTATGTAACTTAATTTAGACCCACCTTTGATATCAAATTCTGCCTAGACGTAGAAGCCCAGAGTTCTGTGAGGGCTTTTGTAGGCGAGAGCTTATTCACAGACCTCTAAAGATACCTGCAATTTGCAGCGTACTTTAAGTACTGACTGCGTCTGAAAGTGGAATTTGGGATTGCTCAGTCACTTCTGGGATTAGGCCCTGGTTTTGGCATATCCTGGTTTATATTGCTTGTCAGATAGATAAGTCCTAAATTAATTTGCAGACCAAATAAAATTCTGATGTGGGAGTAGAGCCTGGGTGTTCTCCAGACTTCAGAGGTGAACGATCTCTTTGACCACAGAAAAACCAATTTTTACCCTCTCTCATCACAAGGGTTTTTAGCCATCAGAGATCTGGGAGGCAAACAGATGAGAAAGGTATAGAAAATGATGTTGTGGATTTTGCTTTGTGTTTTTGTTTTTTTCTTTTTCCTGTATTTATTTACATGTCATCTGTGAAACCTGAATGGTAGCCAAGACTCATCCCAACAGTTTTATGCAGCAAACTTATTTCTGAAGACACAATCTCTTTCTGATGTGAAAGGATCACCACTCTTATGACTGTAGTAGGAGCTTTGTTTCTTACTAAAATATTCGAAGTTTTCACCAGATAAATGTAGGGTTGTTTAAATGTAAAAAAGCAAAAAGGTTTCTCTTGCTGTGCTGCAAGAAAAACCATGTTTTCAGTTTTATTTGGGAGATAAGCACCACAAAAATACCTACCGGGAATGCTCACCTAGCCCCTCTTTCCTCTCTCCCTCTCAGGCACTCAGTATCTCCATGCAATGCAAAGGGAGAATTGAGCTTCTAGGGAAGAGTTTCTCCAAAGCATGCTGCCTGGAGAGCAGCACACGCTAGAAGAACGGGTCAGGCTTCATTTAAGCAGGTAATTTAGTCAGAAATTGGAGCCAAGTCTTACTATGGGGGGAGGGGTGGGGTGGGGTGTGAGTGGGAGAAAAAGAGAAATTGGAACTTGGATGAGCTGTGGCAGTTGTGACCTCAAATCTCCATCATGTTTCAGAGCAAGAGTTATCTCAATCATACTGTATAAATACACAAGAAGCTGAAGAGATTGGCCAAGATGACCAAAGGAGAGGGAATTTCCGTTCTGAGAGTCCTCTTTAGGACTGCAGTGTAAGGGCTCTGATCCATGGGGATGCATCACTACTGTGGCTGTATCCGTAGGAAACAACCTAGATGTTGAGTGCAGAAACTTAGGGCAAAATACCCGCAGCACAAAGAGAAGCAGGGCTTTTAGAACCAAGCAGAATATCGTGCCAATGCAAATGTGTTGCAGGTGGCAGATGAAAGGCTGATTTGAATTTCTCTGCATGGAACTGCACTGTTATATGTAGACTCACCATCAGAATATAAGTTGTTAAGAAACCAAAGGCAGCTAGTTGAGATTCATTGTGTTTAAATGGTGAAGTGGGTAAAAAGACAGGAATCTAACTACTTTCGTGGTCCTAGATTTAGCTGTTAGCGTATCTCACTTCCCCCAATACAGTCCAGACAATGCAGTAAATAAAATCTGAAATTGTTTTTTACTATAGCTAAGCTTTATTATGAACATGTTTTTTATCTATCATTAACTTCCTCCAAAACATACAGTCCCCTTCAGTTTTCACTTGCCTTATTTCTTGAAAATAATATGGTGAATTTATAAGGTAAGACTAGATGTTTCCCCACACACACCCCTCAGGCTTTGCTGAAACTCAGAGTGCTGAAACTCAGAAATGCTACTGTAGGATGAAAAGTTCAAGAGACAAAGGTAGGTCCAGGACTGTTCCCTGGTACCTGGAATGCATCTGCTACCCTGTAGCCATGAGGGGTTGAGCATCGTGTCATGGCCACCACAGAAGTTTTCAGTGGTCTCATCAAGTTGACTGCACATGAATTGTAGTCACTAGTCTATGTAATCCAAAGCTTTCATGACAAGTGAGTTACATTGGAATCATGAATCCTATGAAAACTCAAAAAACTAGCTATATAGCACAAACACGTTCTTTTTAGTGCATATTAAGGAAGTTTTGTCTATATAGCTATATAGGTGCATTCTTACAGCAGTTTTTTTGCTATGTTTCAACAGAAGATGCATTTCCCAAAGTGATTCATTTTCATTCTGAGAATGAATCTGACTTAGAGGCAGAGACCATCTGAGTAGATGTTTGTTGACTCTGTCTCTGTTCTGATGGAGAAGGAAGCAAGGGGGAACTTAACATTTACAAACAGGAAGAAGAATGAACATGACATAGTGGTAAAGTCAAGCCAAAGAATGTGAATGGTTTATCTCTTGTAAGATGCAGCTTGATTTGGCTCTTTGTAAAACCTGTCCAATGGGGGAAAAGCCTCAGGTATGAGGCAGTACTTCTGCACAGAAGGATGGCAATTAAGTAGAACAAAGCGAATTCAGAAGGAAGTGAAGCAGTACAGAGAAAACAAAGAAGATGGAGTTACACATTCACGAATCTCCTGCTTGTTGACAGAAGGAAAAAAATTGTGTGAGATTAGCTGTCGTTTTAGCCTAAATGACTGTTGAGGAGACAATCCTAAAAGGCTTTGAAGAGTCCAAATCAAGCCTTTTTTTTTTTCCTCATAATTAGCCAGCCAGAACTGATCTTCCTGATACACCTGCAGGTTAATGGTGCCACCAGAGAACAGCTCAGGAGCAGGAGGATGCTCCCAAACCCTCATCTCTGCATGTGAACCCCTTGCTGCTGTGAACTGCCCGCTGACAAGTGCAAGTTGTGCCACAGGACACACTATAAACTGTGTGATAACAGCCCTAAAATAATGACCAATCGGATATAAACAATCATAAACTTTCTCCTCTAAACGAATGCTTCTTTGCTCTCAGAATAACACTAGCAGAACAACATCAGCTAAACTTGTGTAAAGGATTTGTGGGTTTTCACGTCCGTGATTTGGTCTGCTAACAGTATGCCTATATAGTTTGTCTTTCCAATCATCATTCAAAACTATAAATGACCTTTTGCCTGCCAAAATAATGAACTGAACATGGTTTTAAATGTTTTTTTTAATCCCAAATCTAATTTAGGAATATGTCCTTTTACTAGGATACTCTCTGCCTCACAGTTCCTTCTCTAATGAAAAACATGGATCCAAATTACATCGCAGGAAGGTGCAAATGTGTCTGATAAAAAGTTATGGTAAAATGCAACTTATGACTATACTGTGCCTCCATAAAAGTGGAGAAAATTGGCCCACATGCTAAACTGATATGTAACTAATAATGCTTCTGATGTGCATATTGCCAATTTTCCTATTTGATAGGAATTTTATGTTTCCATTTTTGGCTGATGAGTAATTGTGGGGAAATTTGCTATGTAAATGAGGATGTATTGATACCTAAAAAATCTTGTACACAGTTGTATTAGCGATAATTTACTGTACTAATGCATACTGATATAAGTTAAGCCTTTACAGATATGGCTAACTTTTTACACTGATGGAAAGTCATGTAATGGGTTTAGGCTTGTTAAAGACAGCCCAAATTCTTTTCAAACACAGGAAATCTTGCAAAATAACAATAAATTAAAAAAGACAAAAATTAGATTAATCTAACTTTCATTTTAAGGGAAGGGGAGGAAGAGGTAAATTTTTAAAAAATTAATGGAACGGGTTGGGGACCAAGGATAATCCAGTGTAAACTGTGAGATGCAAGGAGAGACAAGATCATAAAAAAACGAAAGAAAAAAACCCCACAACCAAACAATATATTTAATATTGTAGTACAAACTATCGTACCAGTTTAACTTCACCTCATTTTTGTGTGTTCCTCTCTTAGTGGCTGTATAGTGGCCACAGCTCTAATGTAGCTTGCTCTTCAGAGCAAGCAAATAAATTATTTTATAAAACCAAAGAGGTTAGGTTATAGAAAAAAATTATTTGTAATCATTAACTTCCATGTATACCTTCATGTACCTTCATTTTATGCTTTTTCAAACCTTTATGTCATTGACCTCGATAACAATGTTTGCTCGCTCTTTTTTAATCTAACACATAATGCTTAACAATATACTATAACAGCAGCTAAATATTAGATATTCTTCTCAGTGCTTTCTAAGCAGTCACACTACAGATGTGATTGCTCCTTTCCCAAGGATGTAACCGTGTTGACAAAACCACGTTTTGTTTTCCCCAGCAAAGTATCTCTGGAATTTCCTTGTAAATATATGGTGGATGCTAAATTTTTCTGGCTGGCAACCATCACTGCACAGGCACTGCCCTGAGACCCGGTTTGCCTCCTTCCCAGCCAACCTGCCGGCGTGATCCCGGTGTTGCACAGGCACTGAGAAGGGACATAATGGAGCGTGTTGGGCAACCTGGCGTGTGACCGGAGGTGCCTGTGTCTACAGTGTGCTGCGAGCAGGCTGTGAGACCGCGGTGACAATCCAAAATCCGCAGGAGTCTGACAGTGATAAGGTAGTATCCGCTCTTTCAGAGCAGTTTGGTCATAATGATTACAAACACCTGCACAGCACAATTGTAACAGGAAATTAATGAAGGCTGTTGTGAAATGGTTGGGTAGGTTTTGTGAGAAATTGTTTCAGTGATAAGTGAACACAATTTTTTGTTTCTTTTTAAAAGGATTTATTGAACTTGACTCAGTTCTGCCTTGAACTATGTACATCTTCAGGCTTGGGTTTCCCAAGGTACTTAAAATTAGGTGTCCAAATTTTACTGGAATTACGTGAAATTAAATTACTCTCTCGGGAAGCAAAGCAAATTCTCTCCCATCTTGAAATCCTTACTGCCAGGCCTTTACTGTCCCTTCTGCCTTAGGGTTCCTTCAGAGCCAGTTGTGATACTTCTGACTCAGAGGAGTCCTCAGGCCAAGCAAACAATTCCATGAAAAAGGCAATAAAAATGTAGGTGTAAATTGTTACCATTTCCTGTATTCTGCATTTGGCACAATGGCTACTCACATCTCAAAGCAGTCGGACAGCTTTCTTTTGATACAGAAGATGTGCGGCAAAAGTGACTGATTTGGAAATATTTAGAGACGCTATTCTTCAACCTTTCAAACCTAAATGAAAGCTGAAAATGCTGATATTTTTCACAAAGTCCAGAAAAATACAATTTCAAGCTAATCAAAATATTTAATTTTGAATTTCAAAGTTACTTTTGAAATACAGATCAATCTTCTGCAACAAAATATCCCTTTAAAATATCGTTACCTTTCCAAAGTTTTGTTCCAAAATGTTGAAATGAGACATTTTGATGTTTCAGAACACTCTCTCTAGTTTCCTGTTGGAAATTAATTATAGCAAAACAGATCTGATCTCATGTGCGTTTCAAAGGAAATGTACAGATGGTGTCTGGTTCTGGTGACTGATTCTGTTTAAGTCTTTGAACAGATTTAATAAATACAACATCACTGAGCCCAGCATTGCTAATCTGTAGCGGTAGCTTCAAAAGTAGCTGCATTGTAATCATTACAGATCAATTAAAACAGCAAAATATAAACAGTCTATAGGTTACCTCCTCTCCTTCTTCAATATGATAATCCTTCCTTTCATTTGGCCCTCCAACAAACATCACATTTAATTGATAGCGATGCCTAGAAAAGAAAGTGACATTTTAAAGCAATCTCCACTCATTATGTTCTTTATTTCATATATATATGTTTTTTCTTTTTAATTCTTTGCGGACAGTGGGTCGATGAAACAATGCTAAGTGACAAGCAACACCCAGAATGAGAACTCAAAAGACCTCAGGTGCATCTCTCCACTTTGCCACTGTCCTGCTGGGTGACCTGAGGCCAGCTACCTCCCTCCTGGTGTTTCAGTGCCTCCAGCTATAAAAAAGGGACAAGGATAGTCACCAACTGTGGAAAGAGCTTTGAACTGTAAAGATAAAGAATGCTATGTAAGTGACAGGAAGGACACAAAAATGTCTTTTCAACCTGAGCTGAAGGTAGAACAATTTTTAAGTTAAATAAAAGTTAAAACATACTTTTTTCCCCATTGGTAGAATTACTAGAGATACTGATGGTAGGAATTATCAGCTAATTTGTCTTCTGTTTATACTGAGTTTGCTAAGGTGGCACAACGTTACAGTGGTTTCATTACGGTTGTGGCTAACTCAGAAAAGGAGATTCAGACCCTTTATCTTAACTTTATCTTAACTTAATGTTAAAAGGGGTACTAAGAGCCCAAATGAGCACTTGTCTCAGCTGTCACAAAGAACAGATATCACCCCAATTATCTATCAGTCCACTAGCATTAATAAAGGGTTAAGGTAGCAGGTTTTCATTTGCTAAAAGAAACCATAAATCAGGCTTGTTAGCTGCGATTCAAAATCTGTTCTTAAGCTCTTTTTGACATGCAAACTGAGGTGTGCTGACCCCTGCTTTTCAGTGAGGAGATCCTGGGCAATATTTGGGCTAACAGGAGATCCTAGCACACAACCAGCAGAGCCACGCTCCCCTGCAAGGTGAGGAAGAACGATGTGCCTCTGTGTCAGCACCTCGTCAGCCTTAATCGAGAGAAGCTATTCTGAATGGCTGAACATATGTATTTGATCTGCTACCACTATCATATTTACATTGAAGAGTATTTAAATTATAATGAACAACACAATAGGGACTAGTAAAGCAGAAGTAACAAGTAGCAGTGACAAATTAGTTGGACAAATAAAAGTCTAAAGAACGAAATCAGATTACAATTCTTAAATTGACTATTTTCACCATAGGAAGCTGTATACATTATAGCACTTGGCTTCATATTCTAAAATAAGGAACTGATCTCAGAACTGTTCATACCATGTAGAATTAATACTCGTTTTCAAGAATGCAGTAAAATACTTCTGTATTAATGAACACTTCCACTAAAGAAGGGCAGGAAGACCAAAACAGTAACAGCATAGCTAGTAATTAATGAAATACATTAAAATCAACCCTGGAGAATAAAATAATAGAACGGCAATCTATGAATATCCTGTAGCCTACTGTTATTTTTTTTACAGAAACCCATACCTTTTCCTTATTAGTTCAATAAATAAAAGTGAAAGTATTGCTCCAAAAATCATTGTTGCTTAACTTTTTGTTTGGCAATTAATACTACCATTAATTCTCTTACCCTATGGATTTAGCTGGGTTTTATGTAATAAACAGGCAGCTATGAGTTAATCATTCCTGTCATTAACAATTATATAATGACACCATCAAAAAATTCCAGCTATGAAATATAAGCAGGAACTCTAATAGGGTTTTTTGGCCATATTGCTAAATAAAGTTGTCTGGTTAATACAGTTGCATTACGTTAAGAAGAAAAATCATAAGGAAGAAAAGCAGCTTCAGTTAAAACTGCCAAAATGCACTTAAGAGTATAACAGCGGTTTCAGGGGTGTAAAATTACTTGATTGCACTATTTTTAGCATAAAGTGTTAATCAATGGTCTAATAAGTTTTATGTACTCTTTTATTTGTCGTCTTAACCACATAAAGAAAATGGTACCAGCAGGCAACCTTTTAAAAACGTCTCAAGACCATGAAGAATCAGACAGTCCATGACCACAGTTAGGTCTCCTTATGGTAAGTATCATATTCTGAGCTCAAAGAAGAGCTTTAAAAGTGCCATAGCTACCCTGTAAAAATCAGCTGTGTCAAGGGTTCTGATTTTGCATTAATTGCTCATTGTTGAGGTTAGAAAGCATTCAAACTTGCAAGACAGTGTCATTAAAATACATCTAATTAAATTGCAGCTCTTGCATTGTATCCTCTTCTTGACTCATAAAACTTAAAAATGAGTGGTGATTCAGGAACTGAGGTTTTGTTTTGAAATCACAAATATGTATTTAAAATTTTTATCCTCTCAAGTGTGTGGAACACAACTGAATAAAAGCTTGAAAGCCACAATAAATTTAGACACCAAAAGGCCTACTGATTTGTTGTAAGACCTAGATTTGAACCATTAATTCTCTTTAGCAACACAGGATGATAAGTTACTTAAATGCTCTGAGGTGTTTGCCTTCCAGTGATGTAGAAGGCAGTGAAAAAGTTTCCTTATACATCTCTACTTGGCACACAAAGGATCAAAGCCTTTGGAAAAAATGCTGGAAATCTATTAGTCACTTGTTGGAAAACATTTAGATAGCACCAGGAGCAGGTGGTAAGAAGTTCAGGATCCATACTGTAGATGGCTTTCCTTCACAAGCTGAAGCTACATTGGAAAATGGATTGGGTTTTTTAATATATGCCATTTTTATCACAAAAAAATGTTCCTTGTTTCACTGTGGCTTCTTGCAATCTTTATGGGGAAGACTTGTCAACACCGAATATTTAGGGACCTATGTGACTGTCTGACCTCTGATATGCATTACATTCCAGAGTTACTTCAGGATTACACGGAACTGCTGGTAGGGGGTGCAGAACGGTGTGCTAGTGGCAAAAAGGTTCATTGTACTGATGGAGAAAGAAAACCATGAATATTCCATATGCTGTAAAATACTAAAATTTTACCACCACCATTGGTAAGCTTTAGAAATGGCTATGCTTTACAAAATACTTCCTAAATCCATTCTGAAAATTAAAGAAATGGAAACACTCATAAGGAGAAGACACTTTCCTCGTTCTTTCCCACTGTGAAACTACTGTAATGATTCAAGCTTCATAATTTCTCAGTTAAACATACACCTGTAGTTTCAACACAGTCAAGTCAGTAAGGATGTGCCCTTTACCTTATTTTTGTCTTGTAACCATTACTTTGAAAAGTAACCCTTGAACCTGTGGATGGAAATTAATATCACTGCTACAGTACTGCCCATTCAGCTTTTGATTAGAGGTAGCTGTTCAGGGTAGGGCAAGAGGCACAGTCTTTGGTGCTTTTTTAATGATTAACATTGCAAAGCAAGATTTAAAAAGAAAAAATACAGGCAAGAAAAATACTTTTTGTTTTCTTTATAAAACCTGGGTTTATATCACTCTTTACAGAGAATCTTTTCTTATGAAAGCCTTCTGTATACAGAGTTTTGTACGAAACATATTGTCCTTGACTTCACCAACAAAATAAATTGTTACTAACACTGTGACTAGAAGGTGCCACATGTTGGACCATCTTCACTAGAATTTGCTCATGAATTTTGACACTGAATATGCATACTATACAACTGCATAATGCCCACACCTTTTTCTTATATTAGCTGTCTCATTCAGGTTGTGGTTTGTAGCTCTAAGGTGCCAGTCAGTGCTTTGAAACATCGCCTCTTCGGCCTCCTGCTGAGCAGAAGATCCTACCCTGCCTTGGCAGTTCTGGAAATGCCCTAGAAACCAGCTCCACCAGCGCCCCTGCCCTTCCTTTCTCTTTTTCTTTCAGTGATATATCCTACTGGTTTTGATTGCTCCTGTGGCTTTGGCTCCTCTGCAATGTTGGAAGGACTCTCGGGAGCTCTAGCAGCTCTTCTAGGTTGTAATTTGGTAGCACTAATCTGTTAGCTAAATCTTATAATTTGTGGATGTGATGCCACCTCCTCTGATTTCTGAGTTTATTGTCACAGGGCCTGACACAAATTCTCTTAATCACCGACAAGAGACGTTGAGTTGAGGCATGTATCTTGTATTCAGGTCAATCTTACAGCTTCTGCAGGGTTACTACACAACAGATTTCAGTCACTTTCTGTTCTTCAAAACAGCACTCTGACTGCAGTCTGAGAGGAACTACAGTTCCTTACTAATCTTTACCATGTATGCATTCTAGCAGCTTCCTCTTATAACTAAGAATATGCATATATCCGAGAATTGAGTTTAAAAAAAATATTCTTCATTTACTTACATAAGCTTATTGCACACAGGCGGTAAAAGAGTAGCTTTGTTTTCTTCTATCCATTTTCTTACATTTACAAGAAGCTCCATGGTCCACCAGCTATGAAATATTCAGCGGAGATACTAGAGTTTGCAGAGGGTTCTCCCCGTGAGCAAACGGCATGTAAGTCTACGCCCAGAGCTCCGGGGATTGGCTGGTAGAAGAGGTGTCTTCAGGCTTGAGTGTCAAAGGGGACAAGTCCATCAGCCAAAGGTTACTTCATAGAAAGTACTAATGCTCCAGTAGCCTAGCTAATAATTGACTAGTCCTTTTAAAATATGTGTTTTCATTGGTGACTCTTTCTGCCCAAAGGAGGTTTCTTAATTCTTTTTTATTGTATCAGCTGGAGTGTGCGGTACCTCTGTGCAGAAATTGCCTTGTTACCTAGACAAGCTGAGATTTAGGAAAATGGGCAAGACTTGGGCATGCACACACTTCAAGTTTAATATAGAAACAGGTTTCAAAGCTAAATGCAAGTTGAGAGCAGGTGCTCAAATTTTATTTACCTATAATATATATAAGAAGGGGGTTTTTATACATGCATAATTATATATAGGTGTTTCAGGCTTGAGAACAGAGCCCTATTTCCTTTTCACACCTCCCCTCAACCTTGTTAAGATGAATGTTCGGGGGGGTGTGTTTGAAAACATTGGAATCTTCTTCTGACAGGTAACAAAAATAAAGATGTCTTTTTGCATTTCTAAGGCCAAAAGCAGTTGTCCATAAATGCTCATTTTAATTTGATCCACTTTTTGCCAATGTTACAGCAGGGCTTGTTGGAGAGCTGAACGTGGTTCTGTGATGCCCTTTGGGAAAGTGCAGCATATTGTCATCAAATTATCAGGCAAACAAGAAAATGACAACTACCAGGCATTCCAGGTCTGCATTAGTGTTTATTCCCTCACTAGTTGCTGTTCAACATCTGCATACAGTTCGTACAGGATTGCCCACTCTATTCCTTGCTATCCCCATTTTTTACTAAGAAAATGTATAAACATGTATTTTCAGCCTTGAAATGCTGGTAAACAAAAAACCCTAAGACATCAAAAAATCTTAGCTTTGTTCAGTTGCTCTTGACATAGCTTAGTCTTCTGATTATATCTGCCCTGTGCTTGGTGGGTGAATGTGTATGGGTATAAGGTTATAGTATTTGTTAAATGTGAGTGGTACATCCTCACAGTGCAGTTGCCAGACTGGAGTCAGTACACTGAGACGGTACAAACTTTGGAGTTCTTTAGCTTATACCATTATAATTTTGCAATGGAAAAAAGCAATGGAGTGTGAGTTTGAACTAGTACCATGCTGTTATTCCAGTATGTGTAAGGCTGACTGTTTTACCATCATCTCTATCACTTCTTTGCAGTTCAGTTTAAACTAAATCCATAATTGATTACAAAGAATCCATTTATTTTGGGATTAAAGGATCCACATGTAGATTACAGTTCAGCTATATTAGTACGATCACAATGGGACTGGCAAAAATTTCCCCTGAAATAAGCCCAAACTAATTATTTCACTCAAATAATGTGTGTGTGTGTTGTAACTATTCAGCACATGAAATTTCTACCATCAGATGGCTGGGGTGGGACACCAGTGCATGACAAAGCCATTAGGCCTTTTTGGATCTTCGGACAGGAACATTTCAGTGCTTTTTGTACTATAGGCTGCTGGCACTATTTAGCTGCAAAGGAAAGAGATCTACTTAAAATAACCTTTCACTTAGGGGATTGTGACCCAGCCTGGTAGGACCAGGAGAACTGAAGACACTCCATTTTAATGACCGTGGCTTTGTAAAGCTCTGCCTCATCATTACTAACATGTATTGCAGACCAGGACTCCATTCGTTGGGCAGGAAAACCAAGAGATTTTACAAAGCCACAGTAGGAAAAAAACACAGATCCTGGAACTGACAGAGCCAAGCCTTGCTCACCACAATATTAATGTGCCAGTTATAACTGCAGGGCTATTGTTCGCAACCCCTACTCTAATCCCTAGTCTCCACTTTTTCCACTAGGCAGAATACAAGGTACTATTACCTGCAGAGAAAACTATCTTAGCTGAAGGCTGATAACTCCATTTTGTGGCTAGAGTGAGGTATGAAAACCCGACAGCTAGACCTACTCAGGGAGGAAAGAAATTAAGTTCACTTACAAAATTCACCATTAGTATGAAGCTGAGGTTATTATCACAGGGTAGCATTTTCTGCAACCTTCTGAAATCAGTAAGTTTTGGAAAATGCGGTTAATGGCCTCTCCATGCCTATAACAGGTATAAGGGAACATTGCTTTTTTTTTTTTTGAGGAGGAGGGCTAAGAAATGGTCTACACGGCCTGGAAGTACTGTGCCATCAAAGCCTATTTCTGCGAAATGTGTTGGAGAGGCAAAGAAAAGAGACAGTGTTGCAGTCTCTGTGAGAGTCAAGTAAATACATATGCCTTGTGACCTGATTGGGGCCAGGATTTTTTGTGCTAGTCTACTTCGCAACAACCCTTCCCATCCATTAAAGCCTGTTCCAGCCGCTGGGGTTTCCGCTTTCCCTTTCGGCTCTCTGCAAAGGTACGGACTCGATTTGTCAGCTTTTGCTGCCACAGAGGCGCAAGACTACTGAAACACAAAACTGCTACACAAAAATAATCCATCTTTTGCATTGAGGGTGCAGGAAAAAAGAGGCAGTGGAAAAAATGAAATTTAGCACAGCACTTACTCTACTTTTCTACTTCCCTCAATCATCAGACCTCTAAGAGGCTTGACGTTATTAGCTGGTGGCCAGCAAGCAGCATATGTTAACAAAATGCACGTAAGCTAAATATTGTGTTTCTAGTTAGAAGAGGTATTCAGG
Organism: Chionis minor; assembly: GCA_013398295.1. NCBI lineage: Eukaryota > Metazoa > Chordata > Aves > Charadriiformes > Chionidae > Chionis > Chionis minor. The sequence goes on along the minus strand of VZSF01006858.1, from coordinate 887,387 downwards.
TTCATTGGCCAGGATTTTTATCTGTATTAAAGTGATATTTGGTCATTTTTCTGTTACTCCCTATATTAAATTTTTTTTTTCACCCAAAAAACTGATGATAAAGACCCAGAATGGTCTAGAACCCCTGGGAAGGGGAGAGAGAAACAGATTATAAAGCCAGCAAGCACGGATGCTGCCTGCTCCACTGTACCCGTTCTACTCTTGAAAGCAAACAGCATTGTGAAAATTGGCTCTTAAGACTTGGTTTTTTTCACACTTAGTGCTAAGAAGTTTTCTGAAAAATCTTCACCAGGGGAGGTTTGCATTCACTAGCAATCTGAGGACAAAATCCTTTCAATATCATTTCAACTTTGCCTTTCTGTCCATGTGCAATACAGAGACATTTATCTACATAGGTGTTAAAATAATGGAGCTGTACTGAAGCGACAATCTGGGGATTCTGCAAGCAGGAGGAAGCAAGTAACTTTCTGTGGCATTAGGACAGCTTTAACTTCTTTTCTTTTTTAAAAAAATATTGTGAAGAAATGGAAAAAGGAAAACATAGATATGACCAAATAATCCATTATACTCGGTTGAAAAGGCTTCCTATTTTTGGTTAATTCTGTGCTTTTTCTGTTTGTTCTTTGAGAACAAATATAAATGGGAGTACTTTTTTTTAAAAAAAGAAAAATTATTTATATTAAAAAACTGTATATAGTTGCTGAAAACAAAAATTCAAATCAGTAACAAACCTGCTACTGGAACCCAAGTAGTTATGTCCCATAGACTGATTCATGTGGCCACATTTCCCTGCTATATTCATAAATATACTATCAAGGGCCTCAGTCTCTGTGGGGACAAACATAAGAAAGAAGTGAATCACATAGCACAATAGAAGATAAAAATCCCATAAAAGATCCTACAAAACCTACTAGAATCTTCACTGTTATCACTGTTACTTTTATGGGAAGGCTGATTAAAATACAACAAGCAGTGATCATCATCTATATAAACACCAAAATTGGACTCACTGAATCCTCCCTCTTGCCCGAGTCCAAGGTTAAATCTGCAATAAAGAGCTTGCCTGGACGTTCACAGCTTCAGCTTTGATTCTTCACAACATTCTTGTATTTGCCAAAAAAGCACTTGCTTGGATGAAATGGTGTTCACCGCAATCTTTGCGTGGTATAGAATATTTTATTTTCTAGTGTAATGATGCCCTGCTAAGGGTAACGAAGGCAGCTGTTGTGTTCTGGTATGCCAGCTAAACCTGTGTGATAATGGAAAATTTCTCTAAGAAACGAACTGTCAGTTTTCTCTTTTCCTCCGTGCCTGTCACCTTCATCAATGGTCACATACAGCAACTGCATGTTACTTCACCTGTCAATGGTATACACCCCTGCCTGAACCATATTCTAACTAATGCCCACAGCAATAGCACCATCAGCAGAACGACTTTCTCGACAAGTGAGAAGTACCTTGTTTCCATTCAAAACAGCCTCAAAAGGTTTCAGCTCATTTATGGATCAGAGGTGGGGGGAAGAGGTAATGAAGTCACACATAACTGCCACTCAATCTGCCAAAAGTACCTGGGAGATCAGTGCTAGTTACTTAAAACTGGCTGAGGGCCTGTCACCTGCTGCGGGGCCACCAATAGTTCATTTTTAGAGGTCATGGAAATCCAAGTGCTGTGTAGCACTCTCTACAACCATCCACCCTGTCATGAAATGCCCAGAGCTTGTCGCTTTGCCCACAGTGAAGTAGGTGTAGAAAGGAAAATGCTCTCTTGTACTTACACCAGCAACCCAACAGACCCATCTAGGAAAGTAAATACGGTGACGCTGCCTTACCACTGGTGCTAAAAAAGAGAGTATGTCTCTGTCTCAACTGCATAAAAGTGTTGAAGCATTGCTTGCCTTTAAATACCTGGTGACGACAATTATGTTTACCATCTTTCTGCCACATAAAGATAAGACAGAACCAACTGCAGAAGAAATCCATGTTAGCAGTATAGTTTAACAATAAACATGTGCATACTGCTGTGTGTTTTCTTGTAGTAACTGTTTCTAAGCATTTGGTACATCATATATAAAGTGTTGTTTCTCTGTATGCTAGCCTTTTGCATCTATTCAGCATTTTCATACCAGAACACCCGATTCCATCCTTGAATTTTAGTAAACAGCAAGACCAAATCTTAAGGTATTGGAATAAGCAGTTTAGATCCTGTGTAACGGATGGGCTGTACTTAGTACAGCACTTGTACTACAGTGAAGTAAGCTGAAGTCAATCCAGAGGTAAAGCAAGCCCTCAATGAATTATCCATAGGGGATAAACCCCAGGATTTCTGGCTATTTCTATTAAGAATCATTCACAAATAATTCTATGTAATTCCTTTCAACCTGTACTACTTGTTCTGAAAGTGCCAGGGCATCCCTTGTGTTGCCCGCAACGGTGGTGGAGTAGCAAGCGGACTGCACAGCCCAGGGCCGTGCAGCCTGTGACACTACAGGGAGAATAATTTAATTTACTGCCAGCACGCAGTTGCTTTTCTCTCTGGCTTGGCCCCGAACAGGGCAGGCGGTCGTCTTCTCTCGCCACCGGCGTGAGGCGGCACTCCCCGGCCCCAGCGGCTGACGCCGTTCCCCACAGCGCCCGGGGCCCGCCTGCCCCGTCTCCGCGCTCCGTACGGCAGCGACGACCGGGGGTGGACGGAGACGGGGGAAAGGCCCGACCGGCTCCCACGGGCCGCAGGCTGCCCGGCGGACGGTGCCGCCCGCCCCGCAGGTCCCGCCCCGCCCGGCAGGTCCCGCCCCCGCGGCGGAGGGGGCCGGGCTCTCCCCGCCGCCGCCACCGCCCGCCGTGCCTGTGCCTGTGCGTGCGCCCGCCCGGCGGGGAGGCGGGAGGGCTTTGTCCCGGGCCCCGCAGCCGCTCGCCTTCCTCCCGTGCGTGCGTGGGGGCGCCGCCCTGCCCGAGGGGCGCAGCGCCCACCAACTCCCTCCTCCCTTCCCTGCGCCCCCGTTACCGGCCGCTAGCGGGGAGAGCACGGCGCGGGCAGAGAACCGGGGCGGCCCGGGGCCGCTGCCCAGCGCGGGGCCCGGGCGAGCAAACACCGCGTCGCTCTTTCCCTGCCGGGGCCGGGCAGGCCCTTGATAAACCGTTCGGGAGGAGTTAGTGTCAGGGCTCCAGTGGCGCAATCGGTTAGCGCGCGGTACTTATACAGCAGTACAAAGCCGAGCAATGCCGAGGTTGTGAGTTCGAGCCTCACCTGGAGCACACAGCTTTTTTTGGGGGAGGAGAAACGGGCGTTTTTTGGATACTCGGCCGCGCTACAGAGGGAAATGGGCAAAAAAAGTGTCGACGGAAAAATTATATATCCGCGGTGGCAGCGTGGACCCTGCCGGGCCGTCGTGGCCGTGGGTTTTTTGGGGAGCGGGCGCACCTCGGCGTGAGAGGTGCGGGGTGGCAGCCAGTAGGATGCCCGGAGGGCACGTGGGGGTTCCCCCCTCTGCAACCTTAAAGTTTGCGTGTATGGGTTGGTGGGGCTATGCCTGCACCTGTTCACCCAAGCGTGCTGTGTCCAGAGCAGCTTGTCAGGGTGGAACAACACGCACTTCCCTGCTAAGAGCCGCTTGTGTGGACTTGCAGGAAACAGAAGTTATTTTATGCCATGTTATTTAATGCAGGGTGCAAGTAAACATGGAGGGGTGCCGCCTGCAACCGAAGGGTAACAAAATCTTCGCCCTTACTTTGCCTCCTATGGCCGTGACAGTCTTCGGAAGCGCTCATTCCCTTGGTAATGCTTTACAAAGGCGTGGGCTATAGCAGGAAGGAAAAACAATTCAAATAATTTCACAACCTGAGGGGCGACGGGGAGCTTCCTAAAAAAGAAAGCTGGGGGACGCTGCCTGAACGTTTTAGGCCCAGGTCCTGTGAATGAACACGTGTGTTAACATCCAGTCGGCTATTGAACAGTGCAATTTCTACTGAAAAGTTCAGCAAGACCCTGGAGGTCATGCAGCCAGAGGCGCCTTCATTCCCCAGATCAGCCCTTTAACGTCTCTACTGCAGGCATTAACTCTCCAAAGTGCCACTTTAAGGTTTTTAATTACCCCTTCTTCCCTATTGTAGTTACTACTTTGTCCCTTCTGAATTTTGCATTAACTTCATTGATTTCGGTGGCGGTGCCTGAAGTGTGCACCCTGTCAGTCAGTATAAGGAAGTCTGAATCAACAAGAGAGATCCCTCATATATCGAAGGGCAAATAAAATTCATCCTTCGCATGCAGTGAGTTTTGCGTTTTCTCCTTCACGCAGGAGTGCCATGTCCCAGTGCTGAGGAGTACGGTGCCCTGTTTGCAGAGCTACTGGAAACAGTAAATAAATGAAAATGCAGCTTTTGTGTAGCTGGAAAACAAAACCCAGCAGAGGGAGCAAGTCTCCATTCCCTGGCCAGAGACCATTTTTTTCAGAAGCTGAGCAGGGAGGGTGCAGCTCCCCCTTACCCTGCAGGATTCCAGGCGGTGGCTCCTGGGCTCCCTCTCTAAGGAGGAGCCACCGATTTGGGTTTGGGGTCTTCCTTTGGTGTGCCCGGGGTGGGGTGAGGATGTGGAGTGTCATTGTGCGCTTGGTGCCAAATAGGAGGTGCACCATGAAGCAGATGTTCGTTGCCTTCATGGCTTTTTTTTGCGACTTGCCTCTGTGGTGCCAGAGAGCAGGCAGGACAAGCAATGAGAGCTGCATGGTGCCCTGGTCTTCTTCACAAGACCTCCTTCATCCCCTTGGTCCTACCTTGGCTTTTACCTGCACTCCAAGAGGATTTTTGTCTTGCATCTGGGGAAGAGGGGGGAAAAAAATAAAGAAGAAAAATCACCATGTGAGGTGACACTTGTTTGCATTCCTGCTGCAGAGGCCTTACATCCTGATTGACTCCGGTGCCTGACACCTGAGGGAAACGTTCTGAGATGGGGATTTCACTCTGAAAATTGTGCTAAAGCAGGACAATTTGTGGGAAGATATGAGCCCCATGGAGCGGTGCAGCCGGTTGTGGCCTGGCTGTGGGCACGTGGGCAGGGGCCTCCTCCCACCCCAGCCCTGGGTTGGAAGAGACTTTTAACATCATCGAGTTCAACCATCAGCCTACCACTGCCAAAACCACCACAAAACCATGTCCCTCAGCACCACGTCTACCCATCTTTTAAGTACCTCCAGGGATGGTGATTCAACCACTGCTCTGGGCAGACTGTTCCGATGCTTGACAACCCTTTCAGTGAAGAAATTTTCCTGATATCCAATCTAAAACTCCCCTGGCACAACTTGTGGCCATTTCCTCTTGTCCTATTGCTTGCGAGAAGAGACTGACCCGCACCTCGCTACAACCTCCTCAGGCAGTTGTAGAGAGCGATAAGGTCTCCTCTTGGCCTCCTCTTCTCCAGGCTAAACAACCCCAGTGCCCTCAGCTGCTCCTCATAAGACTTGTGCTCTGGACCCCTCACCAGCTTCGTTGCCCTTCTCTGGGCACGCTCCAGCGCCTCAATGTCTTTCTTGCAGTGAGGGGCCCAAAACCTTGAGGCATGGCCTCACCAGTGCCAAGTACAGGGGGACAATCACTTCCCTAGTCCTGCTGGCCACACTATTCTCGATAAAAGCCAGGATGCTGCTGGCCTCCTTTGCCACCTGGGCACACTGCTGGCTCATACTCAGCTGGCTGTTGACCAACACCCCCAGGTCCTTTTCCAACAGGGAGCTGAGGTTAATGAGTCTGTTTTATTTCCTTCCCTGGGGGGCTGTGGCAGGGAGCAGCCATGTCCGGGGAGGGGGACGAGGTTTGGGCCTCGGAGGGGTTTCTGCAGGGTGTGGGAGGAGCCTGTCCTCGTGTGGCGCCCAGCTGGGGCTGACATGGCGCCGCCGCTCTGGCCTTGCCAGCTCTGACAGGGTGAAGCATGGAGTGCCCTGGGCTGTTGCTTGGTTTTGCAACTTTTCCCTGAAAATTAGGTGCCTTACAGGCATATGAAAAGAAAGTACATGGGGGTTTTTACACTAAGGTGTTCTGTTGCTGGGCTTTTTGGTCCTGAGTTGTTGTTTAATGCTTTAACGCTAGTTGGCAGTGCCTTATAGATAACGTGTATATTTATGTATGTAGGTATACTGATAAACGTATGTGTAAAGATACCTTTACACCGTTATGGGAGAGCTCCCAATGTCTGTGTGTGAGTGCTATCTTATTTTCTAAATCATTAATATCCTCGGATTACCTATTTAGAAAACACCTGTGTGTGAGTGCTGTGAAAGTGTCAGCTGTGCCAACATGACCTGGAGAGAGGTAACCCCCCCTCCCCCCTCTTTGCCTCTTCCCTAATTAATAACGTGGTTCACCTGTGCCTTGTTTGCCATTTTAAAACCAGCTGCCAGAGCTTGCTGTCCTCCCTCGGAGCACCGGTTGGTGTTCACTGCTGTCCTCCCAGGAGGCGGTCTCAGCCTGCGGGCGGCCCTCAGCTGGCGAAGGGCTTGGACAGGCTGCAGATGCTGCTGGAAGCGCCCTCGGGAAGAAGGGTTTTCCCCATGGTGAGTCTTCCATGCTGCCATGTTTATCTAGGGGCCTGCCTCTTCTAGCCTACACCATGTTCTTTATTTCTGTGTTAATTTGCCTGGTGCGGCTCGCATGTCTGCAGGCCTGTGTCTCCCTAACGCCTCTAAAATCCTTCCAGGGTCTGTTTTAAAAAAGTCCCTCTTCTTAAAATTTGTGTTGCTCTTTGTTTAATGTTGAATACAGCCCATGTGTACTACACAGGCTTATTCTGGCTGGTCTGAGTTCCCAGAGCCTGTGGAAAGAAAGAGGGCTTGCTTATACACACAGAGAAACTCTACATGTGCGTTGCTTATTGCTGGAAGGAGAATTTACAAAGATCTATCTATTGCCTGATCTTGGAGAATTAATAGTCATCAAATTAGGAAGCAGGCCTTGTGTTTCCACCTATATGGTCTTGCTTAAACAGGGAGTCCTGCGGGAATGGCAGATGCAGGATCTAGGAGAAGGAAAGACAGGCTTATGGAGGATAGCCCTTCCTGACATTTGGCAACTTTTTTTTCTGGCATTTGGTGGTTTTGAGGCTCTTAAGCGTTTGTTTAACTTGAGTTTCTTTGAACGTATCAGTCTGGAAGTTTCCATAATATTGGGGCTTGCATGCCCTAACAAGTATGTATAAAAGCCTACGATAAAGACTTGGCCCACCTAGTTGTTTTTAAACCGAGGTAATAAATATTTTTAGTCTAGACTTTACAAATAGTAAACAGCCGATAAGCGTCTGCTCTTCATAACTTTTCCAATAGATGGCACTGTGGTCCCACAAAGAGAAAAAGAAAAACCAAAGCAAAGCATTCCCAGACATCCTAAAAATAGAAATCACTTGCCAAATGCTCTGCTGTGCACAGCAGAGAACAACAGGCAAAAATTCCAAGAGTTGCTTAGAAAACAAAGTCCGCTGGAGGTATAGATGCGTTTGGGTTTTGGTTTGTGTTTCCCCCTCTCACCTCTTTGTATGTAACATCTTGAGGACCTTTCTGAAATTGAAAACTACCGATTAGTTGTGTTGAGTACCAGAGATGGTTGAGGTGTAACGTGTTTTTTAAGTCAGTATGAATTCAGTACTGAGTCAAGGTGCCACCATAGCAGGCCCAGCTTAGATTCTCTTGAACAAATTTTTTAAAGAGTAGCTGGTGTTAGAGGCTTTTGTGCAATGTAGCCTGAAGTCTAGGCAGCTGTTTCCCACTGAGGGTGCCCATGCTATGTGAAGGTATTAAGCTTGGAAGCAGCAGCTGGGAGAGGAACAAGATGTAGGTGCTTGAAAATCGTGGGGAAGGACTCTTTTAAACCAAATAGAAATATGCTGCTTTTGTGAGAGGAAAGATAATGGCGGGGGGGGGGGGGCAGATGGTCACATGGAAACTTCCTTGGTGAAGAGAAGGGCTGAAAATGAAGGGGATAGTTGGGCTCATACAGGCTGACAGAAGGAGGAGAAGTGAGAAGAACTTTTAAGATCAATAGAAAAGCAAGGTCAGAAAGAGAAAGGATTTGTACGTTGCTCTCTGAAACCAGGAAAGTGGATTTACAAGGAGAGAACAAGAAAAGAAAGGAGAGGGAGAGAAAGAAAAGAAAGGAGGAGGAAACAAAAAGTAATCAGCTTCTCTGGTGATAGTTAATGTGAATGTCCTGCCTAGGTCAGTGAAAACCAAATGAGTAAGCATTAGCCAGTCAACGCAAACTAAGATGAAGTTGCTGTAGAAAGTGAATTGGCCTGTACATTTTGCTTGAGCAAAGAGTGATCTCAAGAGGCAGGTTTTTCTTCTCTGTGTGTTTTGAGTGGTTACTTTAGTGTGGCAATACAAGAGACCCCTTGGCCTCTCTAGGGATTGAAGTTGGTGTTGGGAGGGCTAGAGAGCTCAGCTTTCTGGTTTGGAAAAGGAAGGAAATGGACAATCAGTACTGGATTTTGTGCCCACTGAATTTTCTTGCTTATGCTGAGTTTGCTGTGTTAGGCTCTGCTTTTAAGGTGGAAAAAGACTCTTGGTTTCTTCAAATAGTTTTGGTGAACCCTAAATATTTGAAACCTTGGAAAAGTCTCAAAATACAGCAAAACAAACTAAACCAGACCCAGAGAAAGAACAAGCTGGGGAAGTGGCTGAAATGGCAGAGAATAATCAGAGAGTCTGTAATTAAAAATTTTGGAGGAGGGATGCTCCCTTGACAGAGGCAATTGAGCCTGTACTGCCTGTTTTAGTTGAGAGCTCTTTATACATGGCTATACAGATTTATGGTAGTGCTAAGAAATACTTCTAGAAATTTTACTATGAAGTTATACATATGAAGATTGTGGGGGAGGGTAAAGCAATAATTTTTAAACATTTGTCTTCTGAAAAGACTGTATAAAATTTTTTAGAGGCAATTGTGCTGCAGGCCATGTGCCTATATGGTGTAACCTAGATGGTTTTCTAGTTTTGTGAAGAGGGGCTGTCAGCTTAATCATAAACATAAACATCCAAAATTATTTGCAACGTCTCAGAGTCAGTTGACTTCACTGCTTGCATTTATTTTCCATGTATTCTATCCATTGAAATGGGGTTCAGAGTTGATTAACTATACGTCTTAATTTCAAGCACTATTTATATGCTGTTTAAAGGAAGAATTTAAAGAAGGATATACATCTGTCTTTAAGGAAAGTCACATCAGACTTGTGCCAGCATGTATGAAGGCCATTTAGTGTTAAAAAGCTGTTAATAATGCAAACTTATAAAGCTTTGTCAGTGAGCCACATCCTGGAAAACAGCTCTGTCACTTTTGCAAAAACTCATGCATCGTTGCAGCAAGCTTATGAAGACATTAAGACATTATGAAAATGTCTTAAAAGTGAAAAAAGGAAAATGATGCTGGATTGAAGGGTACTTTCAGCCAAGGTGAGTGGGGGGTGCCTCTGTATTAAGTGCCCAAATCCAGGCTTGGGGAGTTACTTTTTTGCATGCTCTGGGCTTTGCTGCCCCTGTCTCTCTATTGACCTTGCTTCTGCCCCACCTTCCCCCTCATGGAGAGGCTCAGTCTCAATGGACAGCACTTTGCTCAAGTGCACTTAGGGTTTCACGCTGCAACATGAGGTCCATACGAGTCACCTGGTCCCAGTGCAGCTGCAAACTGTGTTCCTGTGGAGTGGGAGGAGGTGTTGCCCTTCCCAGTGTGGCTCAGAAGGGGCTGCATGGATGTGGATGGCTGTAGGGTGGCAGCAGTTTGGGCCAACTCTGTGGCCAAGTCCTTTGTTGGATCCAGCCCTAACACCTCAGGAGTGCTTGTTCCTTCTTGAAGGCTTGCAAAGTCAATTAAGCTTGGTGGCTGTGTCCCATTGAAATCAATGTCAGAAAATGCCTACATTCAGATCTATTGAGATTTACAGGTGTCTGCATATGTATTTAAGTCCCTAATAGCTGTGAAACTTTGACTGCTAATACAGAACTTCTTGCAAGGCCTGCGCTAGCCTACATCTGTTTGAAATACTGCTGTGACTGATGGGTGTATCTGATTGTGTCTGTCATTCTCATTTAGCTATTCTGTGTCTGCAGTGTAATCTAGCCAAAAAAACACTTACTGCTATTTATTATGATAAAGGAAATGTTTGGTGTGGCTGTGTTCTTAAGTTTTTAACATATAGTATCTTTGAAAAAATCCATTTTTTTTCTGGAGTTGGAGACTTCTGTATCACTGGTGATACTATGGTGTGTCTTTGCATTTGAAGGCAGATTTTTTTAATAGAGAATTAGGGTACTTGACTCGTTATTTTTAGGTTCCTAATAACCGTAGCCCTTTGACAGGATTCTTGCAACACTTGGCCAAATTTTCAGAGCTGTTTAGGGCTGCCTGCCTGATACTGATGTTTGTCTACCTGCTTCTAAGCATGGGGATGGATGTTGTAAAGGGTGTCTAGCAAACAGACCACTTACTGCAAATGTGGTGGATTTGAAGCATTCTTGCAGGAGTAGCCTCTGTCATCTGAATACCTCTGAAAGTAAAAGCCAAACTGTCAAGGAATCAAGATTGAGGTGACTGCTTTTGAAATGTAGTATTAATGTATAATACAAATGGGTGAATTTTCATGGATGTCAGTGGACTTGCTTCATGTTCCATAAGAGGATAAAGGTTGGCCCAAAGTAATGGGAAGCTTATGTCTGGCTGCAAGGAAACCAGGAAATTCATGGGGCTTTAAAGTATGACCCACTGCACTATTCAGTATGTGTGATTTTTGGCATGATTCAGCAGTAAATGCTAGTTGAAAACAGAAGCACAAATTATAGGGTAAATAATTTCAGGCCAAAGAGAGGCCTCCTGCTTGTGCATACATAGTAAAGCAGACTGAAGTAGGACCACAAAATACAATTGCTGGGAAGAACAGCGGGAGTTTGGAACATCCACAGCTAAAACTGTGGAAATGATCCTCCTGGATGACACCTGAAATCAGAAGGGCATAATCATCTCCTTTGTATGTACATGTGTGTGCTGACCAGTAAATGGTGTGAAGACTGCTGCGCTTGGCAGGCAGCATTTTGGAGGGGACTTTCTGTTCTGCGGCTGCTGGGTTGGAGGATATAATCAGCATAATGCTGCTTTGGTAGATGATCTAATAAATGTCTGTGACTTGAGGACTTTTTTTTTTTTGTGGTCACTGGGCTAGGTGCATCATGCAGTAGAAGGAGAGAACTTCTTTATGCTAGATTGTTTTTCTCATCTTTCACTTTGCATTTTGTTTAGCACTTAAATAGTTTTGGCTGCTGCCATAAGGCAGTGCTTGTCTCCTACTCCATACATAGGCAGCCACCTAACCAGTGTTCTTGCATGTGATTTGGTATCATAATGTTTTTCTGTTCTGGTGAAAAACAGAACCAAGGTAGTCCCAACAGCTGTGTTTGGCTAGCAGTGTGGTTGAGTGATCTGGCTTCTGTTTGCTTCATTGGAATGAGGACCTTCAGAAATCAATAGGTCCCTTAAAGAAGTGAGGCGCAAATTAAGGCGAATAGCAGAATGAACCATTAGCACAGTGACTTCTCTAGCTTGGGCATCTTTTAGTTGCTCTTGGAGGTTAGATTGCCTTGGCTTAATGTGTACCAGGCTTTTCACAACAGGGAGGGGCATTACTGGTGTGTGACTTCTGTGGAGCCAGGAGTTGAGGAGGATGGCTAGCAGCTTTGATCAGGTGTGACCCATGGTGAGCTGTTGCTTCAATATTGCTTCTTTGTGCAGTGGGATAACTAGAAAACTACACTTCCTTGATGTCCCCAGTGAATGCTGGTTTGAAATACAAATTGGACTGTCTTTAATTTTTATATGGAATATTTCTACTTATTAAGTTGCTTGTTTTCTCTGGAAGCTAATCCATGGGATAATGGGGTGAAAATTTCTCTAGCTTACTCCATTAAATGACTGCTGGACAATATAAGAAAGTGGAGTTTAAGGGTCAATTTGGAAAGTAACTTAGACCAGAAGTTTCCAATAACAACTGTGGTTTGGATACAGTTGAAATAAGAACAACACATTTAAAGTCAATTGTACTTGCATTGGCTAAGTAATAATCTTAGAGTAGATGTGAACAATACACATTGGAGACTAACAAGCCATATCCTGATAGCAAATTACAAGTGATACAGACAAAGTGGGGGGAAAAAAATGGTAGTGATTACAAGTTATGAAAGTGCTGGTCCTAGCTGTCCCACTCAATAAATAATCCTGAAGAAGTATTAGCAGCATTTAGCCATCTGGCTTGGCTTCTGTGGGAGGTTTTAAAACAAAACAAACAAAAAACCAAACCCCAAAGGCACTGTTAGTGGAACTGCACCCACTGAAATCCTCGGAGAGCTTGGCTCTGCATTCTAATGTTGCAGTTCCTTGTATGCTGTACATCCTGCATTTGTATCTCATGTGACCATCCGATTTAATAGGGCAGATGTTTCCTTGACGTTCGTGGTCCATGAAGTTCTAGTTAGTGGTCAGTTCACGTTACCATGCATCAGTCTAACCATGCTGATGGTCTGCAAGGAACTTTGAGGTGGCTTCAGACCTAAGAAACTTTGTCCTGTAGCACTGGTGGCTCCAACTTCAAGCTTGTGTTGCCCATTGCACTGTGAACAAAAAAAAACCCCTGTTTTTGTCTCTTGTGTAATCAAATGTCTTTACTGTTTCCTTGGCTTGGAATTGTAAACATGAGTGTTGACCTAGCAAAAATGCTTCTTGCTCATTCTTTACTGAGTGGGTATTTATGAGCTACTCTGAGTAAGTAAGTCTTTGCTGTAGCTTAGTGTCGCTGTGACTGTGTTTCCCACACATTCTGTTTGTGTCTTGTTTTCCTGATAAACTCTTGGCATCTCGTGTCTGTGTTAACTAATGCAGTGTTCAAAAATTATCAACTTAAATGCAAAATGGCAGTTTACTACATCTAATTTTTTTACATTTAATTTTTTTCCTAAAATTTGGCCGCCTTCATCCTGTAAGAAAATGAAGCTAAGGGTGAGTATTTTAATCTCTCAGCAAAGGCTTTCTTGCCTTTCCTTTGTGCTACTGCTAGAACTAAAACTGCCTTGAAATACATAGTTGATAGTATTTCTTGGTATGTGATACATAAGCAACTGACAGACATCAATGGAGCACTTACGAATTTATGCTTGGAATGAAGTCCAGTAAAATGCTTCTGGAATCCCCCAGTAAATTCACAGAACTGTAGAATGGTTAGAGTTGGAAAGGGACCGTAAAGATCACCTTGTTCTAACCACCCTGCTGTGGGCAGGGACACCTTCCACAAGACCAGGTTGCTCAAAGCCCCATTCAACCTGGCCTTGAATACTTGGAGGGGTGGGGCATTCACAACTTCTCTGGGCAACCTGTTTCAGTGTCTCACCACCCTTGCAGTAAAGAATTTCTTCCCGATATCTAATCTAAATCTACCCTGTTTCAGTTTAAAATGATTACCCCATGTCCTATCTCTACACTCTCTTATAAAGAGTCCCCATCCTTGCTGTAGGCCCCCTTTAAATACTGAAAGGCTCTCTGGAGCCTTCTCTTCTCCAGGCTGAGTAACGCCAACTCTCTGAGCCTATCTCACAGCAGAGGTGCTCTAGCCCTCTGATCATCTTCGTGGCCCTCTGGACCAGCTCCACATCCTTCTTGTTCTGAGGACTCCAGAGCTGGACACAGTATTCGAGGTGGAGTCTCAGAAGAGGGGTAGAGTTGCCCCCATCGACCTGCTGGTTGCTTCTTTTGATGCAGCCCAGGATGTGGTTGGCTTTCTGGGCTGCAAGCATATATTGCTGTCTCATGATGAGCTTCTCATCAACCAACACCCTCAAGTCCTTCTCCTCAGGGCTGCTCTCAATCCGTTCTCCACCCAGCCTGTATTTATGCTTGGGTTTGCTCTGACCCACGTGGAGGACCTTGCACTTAGCACTGTCAAACTTCACAAGGTTTGCACGAGTGCACCTCTCAAGCCTGTCCAGGTCCCTCTGGATGGCATCCCTCTCCCCCGGCGTGTTGACTGCTCCACACAGCTTGGTGTCATCAGCAAACTTGCTGAGGGTGCACTCAATCCTACTGTCCATGTCACCAACAAAGATGATAAACAGCACCGGACCTAGTACCAACCCCTGAGGAATGCCACTTGTCACTGGTTTCCACTTGGACATCGAGCTGTTGATCACAACTCTTTGGGTGCAGCAATCCAGCCAGTTCTTATCCACTGAGTTGTACGTCCATCAAATCCATGTCTCTCCAATCTAGAGACTGTGATGTCAGGCAGGACGGTGTCAAATGCTTTGCACAAGTCCAGGTAGATGACATCAGTTTCCTTTTATCAATGTAAGTGATGCAGCATGAATCTATCATAATTACTGTGGAGTTGCACCAAACTAGATGATATGATCGAGTCTGATTTTTATTTTTTTTTTACCCCTAATGGAATTTTATTGAAGAAATGAGATGGTAACAAAGATGCAGGCTGTGTAACAGTTGTCATTTGATTAGTTTGTTCTCTTGTATGTAGAAGAGAGCTATTTCTTCAGTGTTACCCATTAGATTGCTTACTAATAAGTGCTTATCAACTACTGTTCTAATACAGTAGTGGTATCCTCTTCTTGTTTACTTCAGTGCAAGGCATAGACAACTTGGGCTTTTACTGCTAAGCATCTGTATCTGGTAAAGCCACGCATGACTCACGTGCGTGGCTCACATTCTTGCCTTTTTTTGTACACTGATAGAAACTGAGGTCCGTGTTCACTCAGCTGAGTTATTTCACATTTATACTGGTGAAATGGGAACAAAAAGATCTGGCGTGCGCTTTAAGTGTTGTATTAGGATGAACTCTTCAGTCTTATTTATCTGAGAAGCGCCAATCAGAGAGTAGAGGACATGGCATGAGTGTCAGGCTGCTTTGTGAGTAATGATTGTGCAAGATAGACCGTACTATGAGAGCTCTGTATGCATACCTATATTTAGTTACCGCAGCTAATCTAGGTCACAGTGAAAATGACATTGTGGTGTTTTCATATGAGTTCCTTTTTTTTAGTGGCTTTTGCTAGGCGAATAACTTTGGTTTGGCCCACAGATGAAAAATGTTGCCTCTTGGCAAATTCGATATGAATTTTGGCAATTACAGCAGGTCATATCCATCACTTAAGAGAGGACAACTCATTATTCCATGACTCGATGTGGGGAAATAAAAAACAATTAAAAATATGGACTCTTAAGTTTTCCAACATGTCTACCACTCTTGAGTGCAGCCCTGGTAGCTGGAAAACCAGCCCAAGCTGCTGGAGGGGATGGTGTCCACCCTAATGTGTAGCTTTTGTTTGTACATGGCCAGAGGAACCTGCAGGCTTGGGTGTCCTATTGCATGACACTTGTTGCCACTATGCATGAAGCCTTACTTTTGGGGCCTGCTGCTGACAGGGGGAACCTTCTGCAAGGGCTGCAGTGCTGTGTTGTGTGCAACACACGGAAGCATATGGGTCATTTCCAAGCGTTGGGTGTCTATCCCATTAGAGGGAAGTAGAGCTACTGTACTTGACTACTGTTGACTTTGTATCTGGATGCACAGATGCTTGATCCAAAAATATTTGTTACTCTCTCAAATTGCTCAGATTAAATAGGTCTAAATAGCATTGAATATTCAAAAGCCTCTAACTGCATCTCTGGAAATAGTAACTAGGCCATTAAGACAACCAATTTTCAGCAGATGGCAGCATTGCACTCTGTAACTTCATTTTTCCAGCTGTGGTTTTGCAACTCCTTACTACTTGGGCTGGTAGGAGGCTGCCAGCTAAGAAGTAATCCAAAACCACTTCTAAAATGTTTTGGAATACAGGTCTTAGTAGATTATGATAATTGAGTATTGTTTCAGACTCGGGGTTTCCATATGGAAAATACCACTGCGCTGCATAAGAAAATATACTAAAAAGCAATGCGAGTATACCTAAATCTTTTTGTGTTAACTCTGAGATGGAGGAAGGCTGTTTGATAGAAGTGTTCTTATTTGTAAAAATACTAGCAAATTACTTAAAGATGCAAGAGTTCAAACTAGAACCATGTGTGTAGAGCTTTAAATGACTTCCTGCATGTTACGTCTTTCAGACTACAATACTCCGCCATTCCTTCTTTAGCAAACGACATGCTGACTTTCCTAGTCCTTTTTGTACTATACCTTTTAAACAACATGCAGCCTGATCATCAGTCTGTAACTAGGCAGATGTACAAGTGGACATACCCTCGTTAAAAGTTATCAACTGTTTGACAGTGTTCAAAGGTTTGGATGAAATAGTTAATTTTTGTCTGTGAGAACTCAGTTAAGAAGATTGCATTGTGTACAAAGCACATGCTTGATTGTACATTCAGTCTGGTCAATTTATAGCAATTATGGCAAAATTGGAGAGGTTCTTCCCCGTGCCCCACCTCCCCCTGTTGATTCATGGGAGTTTCAGTAAGACAGTGGAGGAAATAAAAGCTGTTCCTGCTACCAAAGGAAAAGTGCTGACTTCAGAGACCTCTTCAGAAAAAACCCTAGTTCCAGATAGACATCTGCCTGTGATGTACTACTATATATACGTAATCCTAAACTGTTTAAGAGATTCCATTTTTGTGTGTTTTTTTAGGGAGACTATAAGGCTATTCTTAGGTTTGGCAAAAGATGCACTTGCAGAGCACTGCATTACAACCAGCTAGCACTGATGTGAATGGCAACACAAAACACAAGGCGATAATAAATGGAAACTAGGTCAACCATTGCAGCGATTCAGAAAGGGGTTAAGAAACATACTTGTGGATTATGCCCCTACAACTAACTGCTTGGTAGAAGCAAGTATCTGGATATCAATTAGATAAGAGGTATCTTTAGGAAGCTTTATGCACCTGCTTCAGAGTACGTGAAGAAAACTTCATCCTTTCCCTCGCCTTTCTTATTTTTTTCCCCTGCAGGACAGAACAATAGTGTAAGTAAAACCAAAGTTCGTGCTGAATCATTTGGGTTACATTCCACTATGTTTCTTCCTTTTGTCACACAAGTGCACCGCAATGAAAATTTGTAACTATTGTGGTTTTTTGCAGTCAAAGTAGAATATCGCAGGTGCCAGGCTGTTCTGTTGAGATGAATGAATAGTAGTTCAGCTACGTGCTCTCAGGATGTGACTGTCTCAGTATTCTGGAACAAATTAAGCATATGCAAATTTCACTTGAACAGGAGAATTTCAGGAATATCAGCAGCATAGGTGCTGATATTTTGAATTGAGAGGGCTCCTCATACTAGTCACATCCTCAGAACATGGTCTGGTGGTCAGAGCAGTCTAATGCACACTACTTTTGCTCAAACCACATAAGGATATGAGTGAACAGAATCTGTGTGTTGTGTAGTAGAAATCTGTGGCAAGGGACTCTGGCCTACCTGGACTTCCATTGCAACTTGAGCGGAGCAATAAGAATTGGAATTAATTGCCTGTCTTCATCAATGTCTAAATGGAGCTTGCATAAACCTGTTTAAAACAAAAAGCAAGACAAACAAAAAGCTTGCTTAACATTGCAGGAGGAAGTACTTTGAAAAGATTAACAAACTTAATATTTTATCCTTTAAAGGCGCATTGAGAGACTAGGATTCACTGCCCTGTGTGCATATGCTGTGAAAGGGTATTATTAATTGTCTTTCATCTTGGTCCATTTTAAAGCTTTGTCATGAAGATTTTGGATACTTTGAGTAGAGTCACCCTTTATTTTCTGCTGTCTACAGTTAACGACATAGTGGTGTTGTATACTCATGCAAGGGAGCAATGGGTGCTTTGTAAAAAGCAGTCAGTATTGTTTCTCTTGTGTAGTAACATCCCCCTCCCCCAAAGTAGGGAGGAGGGAAGGTCTTCACTTTATCTGCACTTCCAAAGATTTTGCAGAAAGCCAAATAAATGTCAGGAGGTTTTTTTTGGTCTTGGAATTAAATCAGCCAATGCTTCTTCCCTGTCTTTTTGGGTATTAAGTTTGTGAGATAAGTCAGTCTTTCTAAAACAGCATTCACAGATCATTTCAGGGTGTTTCAGAAAATATTTTTTAAAAAATGACACAAACAGTCTTAACAGAAAACCCCTAAAACTGCTCCCCAAAACAATAAAAAAGACAACCAACCAATAAAAAACCCCTAACCAACCGCAGAAGTCAGGTCTCACTTTTGAGAGACTTGTCCTTCCAGCTGTATGGACTCTCTTCCTTTGCTGTGTTGGAATGAGTGGTTCTGGGAAGGGCAGCTACTTTGGGTGGCTTCTGCCGCTGGAATTTTGTCTAGGAGAATGTCTTCTGCTGTCTATTTCTCTGGTTTTGCAACAGCATTTTATATCAAGAGAAACTGCACCACAGTAACAATAGGCTTAACAGGGCATTATTCCTTGTGTCACTTCAGTACCACTATAGAGTGTGTCCTGAATTTGAGAGAAAATCTTAAAGTTGAAAATAATGTTTCTCATCTGTAATATGCACTTATCTGTGCTTTTTCAGGATTGAATGACATACTTGCTTCTGATCTGCTTGCATCACCATGTTTTCATATTTTAATGAAATACTGGATTTTGTGACTCTGGTCTTCCAGAGCATATTAAAACCTGCTTAAGTAATCTGGTTTATCTTTGAGATACTGAGCACCACTTACTGTGAAAATGATGGTGATGTGTGACACTATCAGTTCCCCAAGTCCCCGTTGCAGTTGACATGGTTGATGCTGTAATTAAGGACCCATCCGGATGACTTTACATGGTACTTATTGTACTGTGAGGTGACTTCTGGGTGTGTAACTGAATGTGGAACGTGAGTAGCTAAGCATTTAGGGGTTATGGACTCTCAGTATCGCAGGAGATGTCATCAGTTTTCTCTTTAATGCTCCTAATGAATCAATTTGTAGGGTGGTGGGGGTTTTTTCATAGCAAATAAGCCTCCAGTTTTGAAGGCAATGAATTGGATGTTTGTTTACTAAGTATCTTCTTTCTTAGTTGATTATATGTAATTGTTGCTACGTTTTCCAGAATACAAAGTAAGTGTTCTTCATTTACACATTGAAGAAAACAGAATAAAAGATGGGGTTTTTTCATATGTTACAGCTCTGTAATAGTTATTTGCATATTGTATACATTTTAGAAGGGACCTATTCAAATAGCTATGTAAACCATTCAGAAAGACTCCCTTGGGCTCTGTTGTTTGCTTTTATATGGTGGATAACTTAAGAATTGTTTCTTTTTAAAGGATTAACAGCTTTAAGAAAGTGCTTTCTGAAGAGTTGCTTTTGTTTTCAAAGTGGGACAAAGTCGGCTGGCAGACAGCTTTGAAAGCATCTCAGTCCTGGTGTACTTTGAAACTTGCCTAAAGAAATGATTTTCTGACCTGTATAGCAAGCATTTCTTCTTCAGAATAAGACTTTTAAAAGCCCGCTAGGAAGACTCTCTCCAGTGTTTGGAGAAAGGAGAGATCCTTATAGCTGCTAAAACTGAACTGGGCTGGTAATTTTACATATGTTTAACATGCTGAAATTGGACAAATCTCTTGACAAAACTCAAAACATGCTTCATCTTTCCAGAGAGAGTAAGTCATGGCCTTCTGGGATTTTCTGTTGTTGAGTGGTGTGCTGTGTGTTTGGCAAAAACTCTTTAAGGGCACAAGGAGGAAAGACAAGATTTGTAGACAGAGGCTATGTCTCAGTAGTTGGACTGGTACTGCTGGTAAAAGCAGCCAAGCTTTTGGGTACCCAAGGCTGGGCGTCTGCGTGTGTGCGGGAAGCGTTAGGCTTCAAAGCTAAACACAAGAGGGGGAATGTGACTGATGCGATCCTCTCTGTAAGGGGCCATCTTGTACCTCTGGAGCAGAGATGATGCTTTAGACCGAGGGGTGGTAATGAGGAGGTAGCTGTTTCGGTGCGGGGAAGCGTTCTGACACATGAAAAGGTGTGCGATTTCTGTTTGGGAATGGGGGAGAGGCTGTATGCGGGAAAGCTGAGGAGATACGTCACATGTCACATCGAGTGGGATTTGTAGTATCCAGTACAACTGTGGCTTTCACTTTCCAGGATTACTGTTCAGTTTAATAGCGTGAAGTCATAATGTAATATAATATATGAATTGATGTTATTTTTATATTATAGAATGAGGAAATCTAAAGGATTTTTAAAACATCTATATTCCACTCCTAAGTTTGGGGGAATCAAAAAAATTACTTACCCTGTTTTATCTGCAGCAAGAAAACACTAATAATCATCACTGATGGAAGGGTCTGGTTGGGACTCTGGTACTATGTCTGTACATGGTCTCCATTTCACTCTCAATAAGAGATGAAGTACAGGGGTATTCCGTGTTTCAAATGGGAAAAGAGATAACCATGTGGCGCGGATCGACTTTTAAGTGTTAGCTTTCAGTTAAAGCAGTAGGTCAGGCTTGTTTCTGTGGTGCTCTTGTCTTATCTGCAGATGTTTTCTATGCGTTGGCTCTGTTAGCTCCCTGCTGTAACATCCCACAAATATTTAACAGATTTATCTTATAGCATCCCTTCAAAATAGAGACATAATATTCTCTTTTTGCTGATAGGTGGTGAAAAAAGCAAACAGATCTTTGTCTCTTTGAAGTCAGATATTTAGCATATTAAACTTTTCTGGGTAAGAACAGATCAAGCATTATAAAACATGGCATTTGCTTCAATGAAGGATTTTTTTCTTACTACACTTTCAAAAACATCCTTTGGTTTTGTTATGCTGCAGTCTGCAATTGTACATAAAAGTCGCAGTGGGAATAAGAATAACAAAAGTAATATTTATCACTCTGGAAACATAGGTTTTTTAAGTTGTACTTAGATGACCGCTTGTGTCTTCTGAAACATCCCAGTTACCAGCAGGAAGGCATCTTTATGGTGAAGATTCAGCTTCTAAATGAGCAAATGGAGCACTCTGCTATCTCAGTTGCATAGCATGAAAGCAGGGGGTGTGCATTCAGAGTGAATTGCTCTGGAACTTGTTTAGCCCTGCGTTTTAATGTGATGGTTTTAATGTCTAGACTATTTGTTTTAAAGTCTTAATAACGCCACGTGTCTCATATCTAAATTCAGGCAATCTGAAACTCTTATCACTTGGTCTCTGTAGAAATATGAGGCTATGCCTACACTGTTATCCTTGAAGAATATGGGAACTTAAAGCTTATCTTAACAGTGAAATTGTAAATTGGGATGCTGAATCTGTAATAGTAGATAGCACTCTGTGACCGATTTTTTTGTTGTTGTTGTTTCGTCTATCGTTCTCCCCCCCCCCATCCTGCAGTTGCATCAGAGTAAATCATTGTATAGAGAACCTTATTATAATCGTACTTCTTGCAACCCTCATTGCAGTTCATACCTGTAATTCTTTTTCATGTACATAAAATTTTAAGACATTGCTGTCTGGTAGCTGCTTGGGATAGCAACCATTTCACCCTTTAACTGAAAACAACAACAACCAAACCCCTCCATAAACCTTAAGGAATACATTCCCTGACAAACAAAAGAACATTGTGCCACCCCCATGACAATTTTGATGTTTAGTTCTGTCATTTAATTCGGAAATGGATGAGGTGAAGTGCTACCATGGGGAGATATGCAGATCTGAAGTCCCAACAAATCTTGTGGCTGCGCACATCTACAGAGCCAAGGCTTTCTCAGAAATAGGAGTAGGGACTCTCTTCTGCCTAGCGAAGCAGAGAGATCCAGCTGGCCTTCAGAGAAGCTGTGGAGTTTTACTGTTCTGAGTATCACTCTTCTCTCCCTGCAGTTAGAAATCAAAGTGGATGCAACAGTGATTGCTGTGTAATTCCTGCATTTGCCACAGGCCTCTGGTGTAGAAAACATAAATGGGGGCTAACCTACAATTTTTTTTTTTACTTTACCATATGGCTTTAAGAAGAAAATTTGATCATCTTATTTGACTGGGATTATTATGTGCTTTTTTCCCCCAATGGAAATAAAGCAAGTTCACAAGATCCAGTCATTCTCTTGTTTCCAAGTCACATTTTCCCCTTTTTCTGGTAGAGAATCTTAACACACAGCCATTTTTATATTCTCAATGCATGCTACTGGTTTTGCCGATGCATGTGTTCTGCAACCTGCTGCATAGTGGTCTTAAGCTATGTCTTTTGTGTGTGTTTGTTTTGTGGTTCTTTTTCTCAGCCAGTTCAAGTATACTGATATAAAATTCAGATAAGGAAACAGCTGATGATTCAAATTCTATCATACTGCTTAATTTTAGTCTAAATCAGTGAGGGTGCAATAGATATTTGAATCCATATAGACTTGTGTGTGTGTGCACCAGTCATCTTACCTTAGCAAATAGAAGACTCTAGCTGAAAAGCGGAGCCCACTATTATACAAGTTTATTATTCTGGGTAATCCATAATACAATTTTGATAAATCTGATGCTTGCTTATCTATTCTGTGGACAGTGATGCTCACTGCAAGACTTATTAATCTAAAACATTTAGCTTTATGTTGGGATTTTATCAGTCTAAAAAGTTCTTCAAAAGCTAATAAATTGTGATTTGAGTTAATGGTCCGTCCAAAAGATTAGAAATGAAATCTGTAGATTTCCAGTCTCTTCAAGAACTGATAATCATTTACTTGATGCTATCTTGTATGCACTAGAAGAAAATCTTTAAAAGGTCAGTTATCTGCTGGCAGAGGAGTTGGTAAGATATTAAAACAGGCTAATATAAGCCAGAGCTGGCACTGATTTAGATTTGTGGTAGGTAATATTTATGAGAGTTCACAAATGTCTAAGCAGCTGTGCCAACTTATTACTTATCCTTTCAGTCCTTACAAAATTAAAGTTGTTTCTTCAATGTTCTGGCATTTATGGCCTATACAGCAGTGTTCATTTCTGTTTATTTTTACAGAAAGCAATTTCTCCAGCTTCTATGAGAGAATGATCATGATGGGATTAGAGTCTCTTTTCTGAATTGTTTTCTTTCCAAAATCCTCCAGTTACAATTACAGAATGTTCTGGTTTTCAGTCCTTTTTTTTTCCCCCCTTCCCTCATATGACTCCAAGCAAAACTTATTTTTGCATTTCTGTTTTATGGCAATGCCAATACTGTACTGTCTTTTTGGCTAGTATCTTTTCAGTAATGAGCCTAGTGATGTCTAAAACCCAAATTCATGGAAAATTCTGCTGGAAAGCCTGAGAGGTCATGTTTCTGGTTTCTGCATCCACTGGAGGTATTCTGTGGAAAGCTCAGCAGAGCATCTAACCAGCTGCTTTACTGAGATGAAATAGAGTTAACAGGATGTTGGCCTTGCTAAGAACAACTTTTTTTTTTCCCCTTGGTTTCCCGAAGCTATTAGTTTGTTTTATAAACTGTGCAAGCTAGTTAATGGTTCCATGTTGAAGGCCTGAGGGTTGGTGAGGAACTGCTGCATGGCTATTCACACTGGCTTTGGGCCTCAATCCCTGGTCTTCCTACAGAATTGGTTTCCTTAGCGTAGCCTCTCTCAACAGCGGAGTAAGTGTAATACGCTGCTGCTGTGCTGGTGGGACAGCGAGACATCCTTAAGAGACAGACCCAGCAGCACGGGTGGATGTGTATGGCTAATGTTCCCAGCATCATCTGGCTGCACATGCCGCTCCTGCGGCCTGTGTCCTCCCTGGGCACCCAGATGTGTGCCACCGGCAAAGAGCAGGGGCACCAGTGCAACTCACCTCTGCAGACATGAGCCAGTAGTTCTTGTAATTGCAAGTGAACACGCGTCTTGAGGACAAGAGCTCTGAAACCTCAAAGTTTGTAAAAGTTGAGGGTGCTCCGAGCAGTCGACAGCACTGACACTGGAAGTTTTTTAGTACCAACTGGAAGGTCTGGCACTTCTAAAGTAGTTGTCAATACCTGTTTGCTCTAAGGTTTATGGGTGTAGGTAGGTGGCTTAAGAAAGAAAACATAAATGAAGGAAAAAAAAAGTGAAACCATCTTTTTGGAGAACGGTCTGGTACTGTGTTTTGGTGCAATAAAATATTGAGTAACATCTCTGTGTTTATTAAATGCGTGTGTATAAAAATAAAGCCTGTAATGATGTGGACAAGAAAGAGCTTTCTGACTTGAAGTGTTTCTAGTTATGTCAGCTGTGCATTGGGGTGAGCTTCTAGCACTGCTGCACTCTATCTTTTTAGGGCTGGGAAGAAATGCTTCTTAGAGACAACTTGGTCTGACCAAAGCAAGCAGGCTGGTTTAGATTCAAATTTTACTTTATCTTCTTTCAGAGTATCGTGTTCTGAAATACACTCTATATATATATTGTGTCAGACTGGTGCTTCTCTTTCTCTGGCACAACCCCATTGACCATAATGCAGTTATCTCAGTGAAATTATGGACAATGCAGGCTCTTTAACTCAGTGAGACTTGCAGCTAATCTTGATGGAAAACAGCGGGACAGACAATAAGCCCTTTCTTAGCCTGTAATATTAATTTTCTTATGCGTTTCAACATAAAAAAAGCTCTTCATTGGAGTGATCAGCTTTGCTGGGAGAGTCGGACAAAGTTGCAGTTACAGCTCTGTTTTACTTGAAAAAGTGAAGTGTTGAAAACACAGCTTTGCATTAATTTATGCCACAAGCACCATACTATTTTTCTTTTGTAATATTTCTCTATATTGGATGCAGACTGCAAAAGAGGAAGCAAAATGAAGACCAAATATTTTATCAACTTAAATGCAGGACTGATGCAAGGAGGAGACTGGCTTAAGGTAGCTAGGGAATTAAAAGAAATAGTGATGTCTAGTTAAAAGTTGATGCTCAGATAAATTTCAGCGTCTGGTCTAATGAAGCTGAAGGGAGATGAAATTATAGAGATATTTCTAAGTATCTTAGGCAAAAGGAGAAAAACTAGAATGTGTTATTTGAGTCTTCATTTTCTGTTTGTACACACTTAAATGTTTCCTTAACTTTATTTCTGTTCTTCAGGAGAGTAATGAGTGGCACTTGAGCTGGATAAGAAACAATTTTTTCCATTTAATGAAATTTTGAATCTGTAAATACTTAAATGTCTTGGTCTACTTCACTTGCTCCCAAGTCCTTCTGTTTTGGTTAGTGATTTTTATTCTTATCACTTACTACAGTGTTTAAACGTAGAACTTGTGTAAATAAGGATTTGTTTGAAAATGACAAATCAATTGACAGAACTTTTTTCTCAATTTGATAAGTCAAACTTTTTATGTGCAGATGATTTTGATGAAAACTATTTTATCCCAGTTTGTGATAAATCAGCAGCTTGGAGAAGCAGAGAAAGAACCTTGTATTCACTTTAAACTATTAAATCTAGTTTGGATAGCAGAGAACAGTATTTAAAAGATCTATGAATTACAGGTTTAATTCGGTTCCTTTTTTTTCTTTCTTCCTCCTTGGCTGTAAAGTCATAATGACAAACAGTGTTATTTCCCTTCTCGGCATATGCCACATGCTGCTGGAAAATATGCAGCAAAATGTAACATTAACATTTCCCTGACACTTCTAAAATTAAACAAAACCTTCAGGGGAAGGAAGCTTCATGTTAATTTATGTATTCCTCAGCTTTCAGGCTAGGGAATGAGGGTGGACACCACCCATAGCAACTACTTAAGCCAAAGTTATTTCTAGTTTAATACAAGTACAAAGTCAAACCTGATGAGCAGAAGGCTTGAATGGTGACTTAAAAAGCATGGTAAATATGAATTTGTCTCCATGTATTGACTATATTCTCCAGTATTCTGTACTTCTAATATTGTGAGCCTCTTGAATGATTATTTTAATCACTGGTAGTCTATGGATTATGAAACACAAATCTCATATTTATTTCTTAATGGGAATAACTGCCAGTGACTCTGGATATTCCTCAAATAGCTCGGCAACTGAAAGCGTGTAATTTTCCCTCTTTGACCAGGGTGACTGGCTTGTATTTCCTCAGCCTGTGAGGGTGGATTTACAGGTTTGCTGGCTGTAGAGCAAGACATATAGACACGTAGAGCAAGACCTTGAAAGGGAGGCAGCTAGGAGAAAGTCTCAGAGAAGATTCACCAGTTGTTGGTTTGGGTGTTTTGTGTGGTGGTTTCTTTTTTGGGGGGGTGGGATGGGATGGGGTTGGGTGCCCGTTTTATTAGTTCTCATGTCTGCTGAGGCAGTTCTGTCCAGAAAGCAATTCCTCTTGTACTTTGACCTTATTATGTCTGAAGCCACCACAGATCTGAAGCTCCATTTTTAAGATACTAGCTATCTCCCCCCGCCCCCCCCCCCGCCAATAGCATGTAGCAGCAATAAACTAGGTTGTCTTGAAGGTGAAGGGGGTATTCCCTGGAAATACAAGCCTGTCACTGTGCCAGAGTAAGAGAAGTTATACTTCTGAGCATAACTGAGCAGCCCAGTTATTTGAAGTATATCCAGATTTCTCTCCTGCGAAATCTCCTGTTAACCTAAATTTTCTGAATAAGAAATTCCAAGCTGTGTATATTGAGAGCTTGGCACAAAATTCCTCTTTGTGGGTTTTACCACTGTGTGTAGTAAGATGACATCTGTGCACCCACTCTCTGATTTCTAATCTCCTTTCCCATGATTTTTCTCTCTTTTTTTTTTTGTTGGGGTAGTCTTTAAATGTACACTGCATGAAGGTAAGGTCTAAAATATTTTATCTTGCTTCTCCTGGCCAAACACATTTATAAGGAAGATTTTGAACTTCAAGTTTGCAGAGACATACAAAGTACTTGTGTCACAGCTACTACTCACATTTCATCTTTTCCACCAGAATAAATTTGGTTTAGGCTGCACGTGTGTGTCTAGTGTACTTTCCTTTAGGCATTGATTTCTTTGAAGATAAAATCACAAGGTTTTGGGTAGTGATCCTACTCTTTGCATAGAGATCACACCTTCTTGATTAGACATTAAAATCTTTGCTGCTCTTCATAGTGCATGAAGGGACGCTTTTGCTAGCAAGGCAGGTAACCTGATGGTATATTTTACGTCCTTCCTTAATTTCAGTTTTTCTGGGAAGACTCTTTCATGAATTAATGCACAAGCTATGAAACAGCCAAGAATTATAAATTACCTCAAAGGAATCGCAGAGCACCATGGTACACCAAACAAATTTTCAGTCAGCTCTCTCTTTGTATAAGCAATAGTGGGTGTTTCCTCTCTAGTGTACTGTTGTTCTAAATTTAGGGATCTCACTGGTATATGTGGAAACTCTTCATGTAATTTCTGTTAACGTTAACAGATGTCAGGTGGGTCCAGCAATTCCATGGCACAGCTAAGAAAGAATAGATCCCTTTAGTGTCTTTACTTGGATGTTGAATTTTAGCAATAGTTATTACACGCTGTGTCAACCAATTTCAGTGCCGATGCCAAAGGTTTGCAGTCACAGAGGTAGCCTTGAAGATGATTTTCCTGAAGTTCAAAGCTCCTGAAATGTTAAAAATAACTTTCCAGGCAAATTAGACAGTAATGGCAGCATTCCGCTATCTCTCTTGCGTCATTTGCTCGTTACCCAAATGAAAGAGGAAGAGGGTGGCATGGAGACAACCACAGTCCCAGAGCGGTACGCAGTGTGTCTACCCAGAGCTTTCCCATTCAGAGTGGTATTGGCGCTCCCGAATTTGCGACGTGCTAACAGTGTGTGCTTCTGGTCTGGCATGCTTCGTGAAGGGATGTGGCAGGCTACCTCAGGGGTAGATGCCTTCTGCTAGAATTACTTGTGCCTTATGGGCTGCCAGAGAAGCAACTCGTGAAAGGAAGTCTCCTGCAAATTGGCTGTGAGTCACGGAATGGCAGAATGTGCTTCGTGATTCAGGTGTTCCAGGCAGACATGGTGAAAGTCTGCCTTGCTTGCTGAAATATGTTAGTGATATGTGACAGTCCAGGGACAGAGGTACTCGCATTTGGGAGAACTGGGGTTTGTGTTTAATATATTTAGGCAATTACCTAACAGAAATGTGCTGCTGTAAGCTGCTCCATATCTCAGAAAAAGCGGTAATGTCTGTGAATTTGTTCTGTATCCAGACCAGCAGTGCTGCTAAAGCTGTAAGAACTCACCAAGTGCCATCACTGTACAATAAAAACACCAGAACTTGAACGTACCCGTGGAGAGTGACTTCCTTTTATTCTGTCTGTAAAAGTCAGGCCCCTGTGCTCCCTGTGCTGTGTAAATGTGAACTTTTGGAGACAAGAATTAGGAAGTGAGTTCTAGAGATCAGTAGTCAATGACTGAATTACCGTGTGCCTCAGGGCTGCAAGAGATAGCGTGTGGAAAATCTACCCGTGAACTTTGTAAGAGCAAGCATAATTAAGAGGAGAGTGTTTGGTACATTGCCTAAGCTTGGTAAGTTCAGTCTATATGTAGTAATTAACTTTTTAACATACAATTCTGCAACGTACAATATGGACGTTCAGTGTATTCAGTTAAGAGGAAGATGACTGTTAGAAGAACTAAGTGAAGGATAAGGGCTGTGAAATGACATCTGCAAAGCATTCAAATAGGTTAAAACATGAAGTACACAATTATGCTGAAGCATCTTCAAAACATAGCCAATATATTTTTAAGTCCTTTGGCACACATGCAAGATTTGTGACTGTAAATCTGCATAAATTGTGTCATTCTTTAAGTGTTTACAGACTGACTGTGGCTCTAGTTATTAACCTCAGTGTGAAATTAGTTTGTTCTTAATGCTGTATCGTGGTCTAGACTGGGTTTCGTATATCAGCACACTGCAAATATTGCGGAGATGTTGATAAAATGAACTGTCAAAGTTACTCAGTATTATAACATGCATTTATGTCTACAAAAGAAAACTGAGTTTGGGTTGTGCAAGATGTGCTGAAGGCTTGCATGTTGGCACTCACTCAGTACATTAATATAAATACGTTAGCTGCTGTATTTTCAGTTTAAGATCATGGTTGCACAAATTATTTACAGACTTATCCATATCTATTTGAGGGGATGTGTGTGGGGGGGAACCAGCAGTTGGTAGTTTCAGTGCTCTTGCTCACTAGGTTTCATGTCATCAAGAGTATGATTTAAGATGGCTTCTGCTGTAGCAATGTAGAGTAAGATTAGAGACTCACAAAACATGCTCAAAATCATTATTTTCACTTGAAAAGATACTTTCCATGAGCATGATCAAACTTGTATCCCAAAGTAATGACGAGGTTTCAGTTTTGTGTTTGAGAACAATAATGGGACTTCAGGAACTGCTTCAGATCTTAAAATAAGTTAAAATCTGAATTATATATAGACAATGAGGGGAAGAATGACATTTCTTAATGTAACTTCACTGACTCCAGGTCAACCTCTTTAAGTTTCTTATTCATGCTTAAGTCATTTGAATTTTGTTGTATGAATTTTTGTTTCATACAAACCTATTAGCAAGTCCCCTTGCTCGCTTCACCTCCTGAAAACAAAACACAACTAAACTTGTAAGGCACACAATAAGCACCTGAAGATTTCTTCTATGGGTTGAATCCAGCTGTGCTTTTCAGACTTCTTTTTCGCCACTGTGTATGTGAGACTAGGACTTGACCTAAAAGTCATTTTACAATAGGAGACTTTCAATCTTCCGTGTTTGATTGCTGAAACTTGTGCTCTATTTATAGATGTTGGAGAATAGGGAGGTGAGGAAAAACCCTGAAAAAGTTTTATGCCACTGCAAGAAAAAAAGTTGGTGTGATGGAGAAATCCTAGAGAAGGTCTTTAGCATCTTCAGTTGGCAATAAGCACAATTCACCTCCAGTAAACTAATCTGACAGGTCAGGAAACCTGAAGGCTTCTAATGCTTGCTTACATCCCCCACCCCCTTTCCAGTTGTAAGCTTTTTTTGAGTTCTGTGGCAGATTTCAAATTAGAGTACAAAGATTTTGCTCTGAAGCATGGTTGGATTAGAGATTTCCATCTTCTAGATCTTTGTGCGTAGCTTTGAATGGGCATTGCTTTCCCAGTACACTTGATACTTCTGTCCTACTCTGAGAAGTTTTGTTCAGCTGCAGAATACATTTGGGACAATTATAAAGTAACTTTTTTAAATGCAAGAAGGACTGACTTTGCTTTCTCATCTGTGTGGTTAAGTGGGAGTTAATTTGGTTTTGGATGTGAACAGCACCTGGATTGTAATGGGCATGCACTTAGATGTAAGCATGACAGAAATCGGTATTTACCTAAGAGTACTTTGTGCTTATAAGGGCATACTTACCACACGAGAATTTTTTCATAGAGAGGGAACCAAGCACACAGATGGTCAAGTGCTAATACTGTGGAGTGACCTGCAACACTCTCTGCATCTCCCACCTAACAATGGAGAGATAGATGTGAAGTGTATAAGACATACCATGTAGGTTTAAGATTGAACTTGGTGAAAGCTGTGCAAATACAGAAATGTATGCTAGAACCTTTTTGCTTAAAAAAAAAAAGGAGGGGGGGGGCGCGTGCCAGAAAAATCAACTTACTGCTGTGTAATTAAACCAAAGTTCAATAGGATTTGTGAAGGTACTTAGTGCTTTAAAATCAGCAGCCTTTATGTTTAGGCTCCTTAAACTTGTTTTATAAGCATCCTGGAATGAAGTTAATTCTTCTAGTTAATCTTTGGTAGCACTAGATCCTTTTATGTTTGAAGACATCCATCATCATCTGAGAGGAAAAATGGAAAGAAGTTGTCTTTTGTGAAATGTCCAGCAAATCACCACACTTTTGAACTGGTGGAGAAGGATAAATTTCAGAGTTTGAATTCTGACTGGATTGTGCACAGTCTAAATCCCTGGGCATGGTTAGAGTGGGATCAGACCTCTAGCTTTATATCTTTCCTATTAGAAATGTTTACAAGAGACATTCTTATGCTGAAAACTCATGACAGTTTAAAAACAAAAAAGCCTACTTATCATAACAGTCTGATTCATGTAACACTTGCAGAATATTTGGGTTACACAGTGGACTTTTGAAAAGGAGAAAAATTAAAAATACCCACCACCTTTCTTGGACAGCTTCTGCAAAGATACAGTACTTCAGTTCACATGTGGTGCCATCCTTATGCACCAGGAACTGTTATAAACCTTCCACTGATTGCAGACCACTATATCGAAGTTTTACTTTTTGGTAATAAATTACTTGCAGCTGTTTGTCTCGTATCTATCTGGTTTTGAGAGCAGAAGCATTTTAAGGATTCCTTTAATAGTTGTGTTTTGGTTTGGAATTTGTGTTTCTAATATAACAGACCTTCAAATCTAAACATAAGAAAAATCAAAATGGAAACAGACCCCTCTATGTTTATACCTGTTGGAAATGTTTGAGACCCCCCTCACTTTTTCCCTCCCCCCCCGCCTTTGCTGAAATGAGTCAGGATATTTGTTCCTCGCTTTTTCAACTTGTACTACAAGGGAAGTATAGTACAAAATTAGAGTAGAGTAGGGAAGTGATATAAGTTTCAACTTAAAGTTTGGAGACAGTGTAGGAAAATGTATTATTCCTAATTCATTCTGTAGAAACTGGTAGACAGAGATGAGATAATTGGTTTCTGCTTCCCTCTATTCTGAAAAATACAGGGTTTTTTGTGTCACATTTTGACTGGTCCAAAGGAAGTGCTCATTTCTAATTCCGTTTCAAAGTTCATCCTATGGCTTCTTTATGGAAGCAAATACCAGCTTTCAGGTCTGTTTATTTCTTAAACAGAGTTCCAGTGATAGAAGCAATAGGGGAAAGGCAGACGTGCAGAGGAAGGAATCCTGAATGCATGCTGCTAAACTGTCCAGCGAGGAGTTACTTTGCTGTACAAAGTGTGCCATCCACACATGCTTTCCACGTTCACTGGGGACCTGCACGCATGATGAAATCTGCAGTTAAGCCTAACCAGAAGGATCATACAGTGGGCACTCCCCGGCTGGCACTTTGCTGGTGACCTCTGATGGGATATGTGCTTTATCCTGAGGCGAGTGCTTTTGTCTGCGCTCTCTTCTTTTACTGAGGCCCTGAATCAGTTAATCATCCACCCAAGGAAAACAAACTAAAACTGAGATAAGAAAGTGTTCCAAGGAGTACCCTCCAGCAGATAAGATACCCCTGCTTCTGTTCCAATTTGCAGAATTTGCGGAACCATTTCTAGCTTTCTTCCAATGGCCTATGACTTGTTCTTGCCTGATTTAAAGAATGTGTTAGCAAATCAGCCCCTATCAAGAATTTTCTGAAACTTGTTAAAGAGGGGAAAATGGCTCCGGCTGTCACTTCTTAAGGTGTCAAAGGATGAATCAAAAGTTGTGTTTGGAATCTGAAGACTAATTTAAGTTTACACAGGAGGAGGGTGGCTTTCAGTTCTACAGTCCCACAATCTCACTTGCAATCTCAATTGCACTAGTAATGCAAATTTATTTCTATTACATAGCTTCCTTAGGAAAAATGCACATCATCTATTGTGCATGCATTAATCTGTCTTGCCTGTGTGTAGAAGCAGGACATTTTACAGTTGGAGAGTGAGGACTTATGCCCTGATTTTAAAATTCAGTAATCATAGCAGACAGAGCTGACTCAGTGGTAGGAAAGGTATCTAAGATGAGAGAATTATGATTGCCAGGAAACTCCCATGCAAAAAATGAGCAAAACGGGAACAAAAAGATCCTCTTGGCATAATGAAATCTGTATTCTAAATACAGCTGAAAGCAACTAAATAAAAACTGAACTAGGCAAGATAGATCAAGTTAGTCTGGAAAAAATCTGTTACCCATTTTATTACAGGCCGCAGTTCCCTAGTAGATTAAAATAGCAGTAAGTTTTGTGGCGATAGATGAATTTTGGTTTTGTTTTCTACAGAAAAATTATTCAATGACTTTTAAAAAATTTTTTAAATTTCATATTTCTATATACATCAAGAGTTAACATAACTTCCAGAGTAACTTTCCAGATCATGAGCTTCCCCAATTTTTATTTGTATGCTACTGTATTTAAAAAAAAAGTCAATACTCAAGTGTTGTGGAAAGGCACTGTGCCTTGAATTCATTATGGGACTGAGAGGTTGAACAGTGGAGAAACAAAAAGCAATTACTTTATTTGTGGGATGTACATATGTGTTTGCTGAGAAAGGGTTAGAAGGAGAAGGAACCCTTATTCTTGTATGAGCAACACAGAGCTTCACTTGGCATGACTGCACTATTGTTCAAATAAAACTATTACTTTTCAGTTGTATGGTTATCCTTACCTGCTGTACAGCATCTTGATTCAGAATTCATGAGTGATCCAAATTAAAGGGGCTGTATTAGCGAGCCTGGCACTCTTGTAGCATGAACATACTAATTTCTTCAGGTTTTGCTGATCTGTGGCTTAATTGTGAACTCTTATCACTTTATCACAGTCTCCCCACCCTCTGACATTTGAAGCATGGACTATATATACAGAATGACCCATACTTTCTGGCATGGGTTAAGGACCCTGTAGGTATTCTATTGTTCCTCATCTACCGAGATGATAGAACAAACCAATCTCCTGGCCATCTGTTCTGGTCTTTTAAAAAGGATGTTAAAGAACTGAAATAGTTATAAAAAGTTTCCCATCTAAATATATTTATGTATCTGTATTTTGTGTGTTTGCTTCTTGTACAGGAGTAAAGGATGTGAGTGGGAATAGAGTTTGGATTGCAGAGTATTGCAAGTGTGCATAAAATGTATTGTTTTGGGGTGAAACCAAACCAGATGATCTCTTCTGGCTGTACACATTGGACATACAGGAGTCCAAATCAATTCATGATTTGCACTGGAGTGAGGTTCAGTGTGGTATCACCGCTTGATGTGATGACACATGAGATCGTGTCACTCCTGAGGGAACAGGAGCAGAAATATGGCTTGCTTCCATGTGGGAAAGGGGTACTGCGCTGCTGTTGTTTGTGTGTGACAGCTGCCAAGACAGCATGACACTTTCTAGAGTGCTCTGCTGAGGTTCCTGCGAAGCAGGCAGCAAAGCCTTGTTGGATAGCTTTCCTTCAGACAGCTTCAAACTGCAAATGCAGTTGGGACATTTGCTTCAAGGAATCAAAATAAACCTAAGTGGAAATTCAAGAAGAGTGTACAGTATGATATAGCCTGCAGAACCAGCTGCTCCAAGCTGCTGGTCTGTTGCAGGGTGGGACCAGGCCAAAATTACTGTTCCTCCCTGAAAATGTATGTGCTGAATTTGTCCTTGAGATGTCTATGAGGGCTTCTCTGTCACTTGAGGTTTCTCATTGGCCTGAACAGATATTTTTGGCAAGTAAAGCCATTGTTTTTTCACAATAATAATCTTTTTGTGTGATTGATATTCTAGTAATTAACTTTATAATCAGTGACAAAAGGGACATGGGAATCTGAGGGGGAAGGGCCTCAACTGTGATGGACGGGCAAGGATAAAGACCTGACATTCCAGTGAAGTGCTTATATATGAAATGATTTCTATGTGGAGGGAAAGCTGGGCTCATATGGGCCTAGCCAAGACTGTACATTTATAGGTTGCCTTGTGATGTAGAGGTAGCTCATAACACTTCAAGGCTGACTAGTGGAAAATTGGGCAAATGTCTGAGCAGACAATAGATGAATTTACAATTACTAAATGGTCACATATTAGTGTCTGCTGCTGTAACAAAGTTATTCAGCACAGCTGCTGGTTTCTAGAAATTCCAAAATGGGCAGAGTTGAATCTTTAAGGCTGAATATCCTCATGGTTTCTTTTTCTTTGTGTGTATGAGATCTAAGGTTTCATTATTCATTTTCTTTAAATGTTTCTCCAGTATTATAACTTCAAGTGTTTTAGAGAATCTTGTAAACTGATGGTTTGTTTCATTGATTAAGTAAGAGTTGTGTGTAGGAAAGATTTTGTAATGACAATTGAAACTATACACATAATTGCATAGTTTCCACTCTATAAAAAGTGATCTGCAAAGCTGGAAGATATCATTAGACTTGTGTTTATAACTCAGGATGGCCTCATTTCACCAGCTTTTCTTGCAAATTAGTTCCCAGATGTCAGAAATACTGTCTGGTTGCCAGCTATTGCATAAACTCCTGAAGTGTGAGATATGACTTACTGCTCTTGCACTGACCTCAACTGTCAACAGGAAAATAAACGATCGTGAAATAGATTGGATGAAGCAAGATTCAGAAAAGCAAACTTAATATCTAATTTTAAGTGGCCTTTGATTACACAACTATCACAGTTGTATCTGAGATAAATAAATTTAACATTTCTCAACTGTGGTAGTAAAAAGCCTTGTATTCTTGGACAACCAGAAGACCTTTATGCAGGTTGGCAGCTGTCTTTAAATGCCTCACTTCTAAGAGCATTTGTGTTTAATGTAGAAAAGAAATCCAATACTTTTAAACTTGGTCTTGGGCAGGGGAAGTGCACTGCAGCCTGTGTCCCAGCTAGTTGATGTTGTCTTTCTAAGATAAAGTGCTTTCAATTTGTGCTCTATGCCTTTTACTATAAAGCGTTGTAGAGTACAAGCTATGTCAGTGTCACGAGTAGCATCTCTGCCTTATATAGTACATTGTGTGGCAGTCTCCAATGGTAACCTCTTGGAAAGGTCAGCTTCTCATTGCTGGACTTCCTCAGGGCCTTGGCTGGATTCAAGAAGATCAAGCTGCTCTGTCTGTATGGTACTAGTGTTTTGTTGGTCCCAGAAATGGGGATGTTGTAGTGTAGGTCCTGGCACATAGCAACTCCCTGTCTTGCCCCCAGAGTAACCCCAAAATCTCTTGGATAAGTCTGTAGCTGGGGAAGGCCATTGTGTCCTGAGGAACCAAGCAACTGGTGTATCTAATGTTGAGAGGCATCAGCTGTTCTGTAGCAGCTGACATAGATTTTTGCTTAAAGTGTCAGCATTTCCCTGCATACTTTACTTATTCCTTTTTTTCCCCATCATTGTATTTCATATTCTAAAGCTTGGCATTTTGAGGAGTGTGAACCAGGGCCATAGCCTTGCATGAAGACACGCTTTATTTTTCTAATGACTTTGGTTGACTTCTGTAGCAGAGGTGCTGGGTTTTTTTGGGTGGGTCTTTTTTGTCTTTTGCTGTTGGCTTTTTTGTTTATTTCATTCAATCCCAGTCCTGCAGAATCTGTCACGGTTGCTCTTCTTAATCTTAGTACTCAAAAATCAAAAGCTAGTTCCTAGGACAACAGAATTATTTTTTAATGGGATTTTATTTACTTTCTATTTTATGGATTTTGGGAAAGACTTTTCTCATGTTTGCAAGCTCTCTGCCTGAGCTGAGCCTTAAAAACTTGCTGAATAAGTGAGATTCTTATGTCTTATTCTTGTGTCTCTAAACATAAATGCATAATATCATGAACTTCATACTTGCTGTGTAATAACTCTCTTGCTTATTCCATTTGTTTGTAAATCTAATGGTTATTCATAGCTAGCTATAGTTGTCCTATAGTTAGACACCTGTAATACCAATAGGTACCTATAGTTGTCCACACACGTATTCATAGACTGATTAAACAGCTGGTCAGGTAAGCAACATATTTATAAAGACACAGAATATTATTCTGCACTAACTGGACTAGAAAACTACTCATATTCAGTCTTCACTTTGTGTTTTTCGCCTTTTTCCTCTTTTTTTTTAAATATCAAGCTTATTCTCCTAAATAAGAGCGCCTTGGTCTGTTCCTCAGAAAAAATGTAATGGAGTTGACAACAGCATTGTCTTATCCCAAATTTGCAGACAAAAATGATGAATATCGGGCAGATGGCAGACAGTTTGCTTTAAATCATGCATGGTTATCAGCTCCCCAGTCATTGAATCTCGGCTCTAAAAAGCGACACTGGGTTAACGATCTAATTTTGTACAGGGAGAATTGCATTCGCGAAGTAGTTTTTCACTCAAATAGGTTTGTAAAATGACTCTACTGTACACTTTCTTGGGCCATTGTTATTTCTCTATTTAACTTAATTTGTTGTGTATGTGCAGACTCATTAGATGGCTTCATAATCGAATTGCAAGGTTGGCCATAATTACGCAGTCAAAAGTGGCTAATGGGGTTCAATTCAAACTGTAAGTTCTATCTGAAAGAGCTGGGAGAGAGTAATTCTGGAGAGTTTTTTAAAAGCAAATTAGCTTAAATTGAGGCTTTTTTTCAGTTCAGAACTAAAGATACGTGCTAATCAGAATTTATGTCACTCTTCCTTTTTAAAAACTGTAAATGTTACTAGAGATGTAATGCTAAAATGGTCCGTGTAAGCTACTTACTGTGGTTTTATTTTAACAATAATTCCGGATCTCAGTACAGCAAATTTTGGTGGATTTTTAACCCAGGAACACAAATCTCTTCAATTAAAAAAAAACCCCATGTGCTAGTAGTTTACACTGAATTTATGTAAGGTTTATGATCTGGTATCACTTTGTGTGGTTCAGACTTGTAGCTGATTTGGGGGGGGGGAGGAGGGGGAGAGGGTAATTTTTCATTTGTCTGGTTTTGCTGAACCAGTTAGCATACCTACCTGAAATGCTTGTATTTTGCAAGAATGCCATAGGGGCTTCCTCTCGAACTCTTTCAGAAAATGCCAGTCGTGTAGGTTCCCTCTGCCAGTCAGTTGAAGAATAATAACTGTTTCCTGTTGGGGTAGGGAAATAATTTTGGTTTGTCTAGAAAAATGAAGAGTTCTAGTGAACTCCTCATAGTGAACAATTATTGTGTTTCCACTTCATTTACTAGGATAGTGTTTAGAAAAAACACACTTAAACTTGAAATATTTTGGCTTCTATATGGTGTGCTCTAGTAGCGTAGGTGGAATCTTACCATCTGTTTTGAATAATATAAAAAATTTTTATTTATTTTTGTATGTACATATGTGTTCATGTATACAGACAGCTATGAGTGTTTTGGAAATATCTGCTCCAAAACTTGATTTAGAAAAGCTTTGTTTTTTTTAAACACAGAAATGCTCTGCTCGGAAAAGTTTCAGTATTTCTGAAACAAACTTTCTTCCTCACCTCTAGGCAGTCACTTTCATAAACTGTAAGACAGAGGACCTGCGAAGTTAAGGTTCGTTTTCCAATAGCTACAACTTAACTAGGGGGTTTCCTTCAATTTATACGGAACTTCTTCTGTCGTCTGAATTATTTTTATATCTGGAACATCTGAGATCATTCCTTGGCAAAATCTTCCTTGCACTGATTTTTAGCTACGATTAAAGTATTTTCTTAAGCATTAAGGTATTGTTTGGATTGCAGTGATATTTTTATAAGGTAGATAACGGCGATGAAAGACGGGAAGGATGCTCAAGATGCAGTTCCCACCATCTGCATTTAAATTCCAAAGCAGGCACAGAGCTGGCCTCTTTCCCTTCTGTCTTGGTTAGTGTAGCAGGCCCTGGAAAAGCAGGGACTCGGCTGTTTCTTTTCCTAACACCTACTACTCTCCTCTCCCGCTTCCCCTTAAATAGCAGCCATTTGAAGTGTGCCTGTGCTCTTTGATCCCTCTGCCTTTACCCTTTCTTGTTTAGGAGCAGTGGAAAACGCCTTCTGCCATCTCTGGAACAGGACTCCAGTGGCAGCCTCACAAAATCACTGGTTTATAGCAGAATGAGATGAACAGCAACAAGGATAGCAAATCTTGAAGAAATCGAGCTACTTTGCAGGGCTAGAGCCAAGGAAAAGTTATTTTAAGCAAGAGGAGAGGCTTAATATTTCTGCAATAATACCTGTGTGGCTAACTGGGCTTTGTCCTAAATCAGAAATTCACAAGACTGGGTTATTGGGAAGGATGAGGTGAGCCAGCTGGCTTTAAAGAGCAGGGAGACTACAGGATGTTAACTCTGCCATAGTTTTCCACAGGAATGTTTCATGAAACTGCTTAAAAGTCGTAATGAATCTTGCTAATTTCACTTGTCCTGTAAGCAGTTTGTATGGCTGTTGTAACAATGCTTGTGAGTAATAGGGAAATTACAGTTGTGTGTCTCATGATCTGCTCCCTGAACAGTAATGAGAGAATGTATATCAATCGTTTTTAGGATGCTTGTCCAAAGGGATTTGTGCTTTGGCAGTCAGATGCATAGCTGAGAAGATTTTAAGCATCTGTTGAAAATTGTTGCGAAGTGAAACTGAACAAAAAACTGTTGTAGTAATCTAAGCACTTTTCAATATAGTGGAGACTCCAATACAAGAAGAGATATATTGCAGATATATAAAAAGAGATCTCTTAGGGATTCCAATATAGAAAGATAAATTGGAAGACAAGTGTGAGGAACTATAATTAAATGCAAGGTTACTCTGTCTACAGTTTAATGATCATGTGATTTGATGCAGGAAAGCTTCCCACATGCAAGTTTATGCTGAAACAATTCTGTTGGGGGGGGGGGCTTTGCTTTTTTTCTTGTCAGCCTTGCCAATTACAATTTTCAAGTTCTTTTTTAAAAATCTCTACCCATATCTGTCTTGGACTGTATCAAAAACTTGATTTATCAAGAAAATGATTGTAAGTCTATAGGAGTTTGGTGTCTGTTGTGCCCTCATATTCTCTGAATAGCGTAGTATTCTAGCAGAACTTACGGGCCTTTGCAGAACTTTGTCAGGCCTTTCTTTATGTAGACAATTTAATATCATATGTACATTTAATCTCTTCCTTCAACTTTAATAAAAAGCAATCCTAATGGAAAGAGCCCTGTTCTTAAGACACTGAACACCTGGGAAGCCTTGGATGTTCTCACAAAGTTCTTGGGAAGACATGATTGTGATCATTTTTCCTTCTCAGTTGTATTCTAAGTCTTTACCTTAAAGTGCTTGTGGAGATGTGCCTTTCTTACACCTTTTAAAATTATTTTTAAATGAAATTAAAAAAAATAAATCTCTTTGACTTCTAACTCTATTTGGATGGGCCAGTAGAGGGCTAAAGTTCCTTACTGACATCACTGTAGCCTGAAAAACCATCTCTATGCATTCAGTAGTTTTATACTTTTGATAGGAAGCACTTGTATCCACTGGCATTCTTCTTCCAGATGTGAGGTTTTACTCCAATTTGTTTAAGCTTATATGTAACATTTTCTAAAGCCACGTCCAAACGGGACATAAGTACACATTATGAAGTGACAGACTCAATAATTGTTCTGTCTTCAAGAAGTTGATGTGACATAAAAGAAGACATGTTTCCTACAGTAAAATTTTCTGTTGTAAAATATAAAGAAGAATTTGCGAATCCTCCATTTGTCTTCAAGGTCTTCTAAGAGTACTAGGAAACTTGTACTTTTGCATTAACATTTACCACTTAATGCAATTTCAATTAGAAGAGACCATAAAATGCAATGACCAAGAGAAACTTCAACAGTAGGATCTGTCTAGTTCAGCATAAAGACTAACTTCTGTTCATGATGAAGTTTTAAAGCTATGTTTATAGTGGAATACCACTTCTTATGTATCATGCACTGTCATATTCTTTTTCTTTTTTTAGCATTTTGGATGCTTTTTTTTGGAAAGAGTGTGTTTTTCTGTTCCTCTGTAAAAGATGGTGGGCAAACAAGATGAAGAGCATTGCCAAGGACACCAGACACTTGGGCTCAGAGGCTAATAGTTAACCCTTAGGAGTGTATATTTAAATAGTAATATGTTCATACTGTCTGTAGGCTGCTATGTGATCACAGGAGTGTTGCAAAGAGAGTAAAAGCGATTCTTAAGGATTCCTTTGTATTTTGTCAAGACAGACAAAAACTGTAGTGTGCTTTTGTGAGGCCCAATGTGACATTAAAAGATTTTTGAAGTGTGGTGTTGGATGTGCAATAATATTTGTGAACAGTTGCGTGTATGTTGTGAATACCCATGCAGGGCACCTCTTACAGTTTGAACACCTGCATTATATTAACAGCTACAAGGCATTGTGACTGACTTGTTCTGGGAGTCAAAAAGTTGATTCCTTAAAGTGCCTAAAATTCCGAGGGTTGCATGTGGGATTTCCGTGAACTGCTGCATGGATAGGTAGAAGGGAGGAATGCTGCAAGACAAATAAGGAAAAATAGCCAGTATTTTAACTCTAGAGCAATATCTTATCCTATACAGACAGTAAGGTTTCTTCTAGCAGTTTTTTTTTCTTACTGTAAGACTTGGCTTTCAACATAAATGGCTACACTTACAATTAGAGAACTAAGTAATGCTAAACAGTTTTTGGCTGAACTAGCCTCTAAATCCATATTGTTAATGCTGTTGTTAGCTCCTGTAATCCAAGTGGTTGGTGAATTGCTTGTGTCTGCACTAGCTAACCGCTCAGTGCCACTAGCACTCTCAAATTAGTCAAGCTAAGGATGTCCCACTAAGGTCACATTTTAAAAACTTTAGGTGTGCCACTAGTTAATAGAACTGTAGACCTCAAAATAAATTTGCTTCAGCTGTAACTTTGCCAGATATAGTAAACTACAATGTAAGTTACTTTCTTCCTTTACTAAACTTTCTTAAAGGTTTCTTTTTTTATATATATTTGTCTGAGTGTTTTTTTTCACCTCTTGTAAAACCCAACTGCCTTGGAGACTTTACTCACTTCAAAAGCTTTAGTTTATGGATTTATTATTTTTTTAAAATATACAAATATCTAAAACCCCAAATCCATTTAAGTAACACTTGCTGACTCCACGCAGACTGTAGTTAAATGTAAAAGAAACTACATTTTATTACTCCTTGTTACAATCCAAATTGGATTGTAATTTTGCAATATGTAGCTGCAACAAGGAAATAAAGTATTTTTTCTTAATAAATGTACTCAAATAGTAACAGATGTGAAGATCTTTGAAATCAGCTTACTCCTCTTCTTGTGACTAAGGCTGGATAAACTCTAGTGTTAACTTTACTTTTATACCTTGTTTTTTAGCTATATGTCAAAAAGTGACAGTATCTGTGTGTTTTCAACTGATGATTTCTATCTTCTGCTCTTAATCTTACTTAATTGTGACCTGATTGTGCTTGCCACAATTGAAACGGGTGCAGAAGACTTAAATAATGGAGGATGCTCATTGTGGTTGTGTCTGATGGGCAGAGAATTCTCTTTTTTGTAAGGGCCAAGTTCAGATGGAGCAGTGTTAGTTAAATGGTGTCTTAAGTATCCATAGCTGTTTACTTTTATAGCATATTTTACAGTTGTTTAATTTTATAGCTTGCACTGTGCTATTGTTTAGTTTTGAAAACGCAGCTCTTCTTTAAAGCTCCTCTTTAAATATTTGCATAGTGGGTCACAGCAGTTTCTCCAGCAAGTTTGCTCTTGCAAGGTCAAAAGAGCATTTCTCTAAGCAGTGGCCTTTTTTTATACCCCTGGTTCTTCAGCCTCTTGCTCCTTGGTAGCATCATTTTGGCTGTTTGTTCACCTGGGAGCTGCAGCGGAGAAGATAAGGAGTCTAAGGCAAGAGGCTACGATTAAACTTCTAGGAAGTCCTGTGAACAGATGACTAGTCATAAAAGTAGTACTTAAAAGTATCAGTTAAATCTGTGTACTTATCTGGGACAGAGGTTTATACATTTTTGCTGAGTAGTCCCTTAGGTTTCATGGGGGTCTCTAAAGACGACAGACTCAGCGAATGAGACCGCAACGCACTGGTTTGTAAGGACTAACTGATTTCTCTTAAATTTGCTGCATCAAAGTGAATGTAGCTAATTGTGAGGTAAAACATTACAGTGTAAACTTTTCCAGATTTAACATAACAAAAGTAAGGCCCTCAGATGCTTCTGTATTTTCTCTGTTGAACAGAAAAGCTGCTAGCTGGTGACTTGCTGCCCTGTTTCTGTAGGGTGCTCGGCAGCATGGACTGGGACGTGTAGTCACAGT
This sequence comes from Chionis minor, assembly GCA_013398295.1. Lineage (NCBI taxonomy): Eukaryota > Metazoa > Chordata > Aves > Charadriiformes > Chionidae > Chionis > Chionis minor. Next base: position 844,623 of record VZSF01006858.1, on the reverse strand, counting down.
TCAGCAAGTAGCTGCTCAAGAGACACCTGAGGCTCTGCTGGAGTTGCTAAAAACCTTCCACTAATATTCTGTAAGGTAATTTCTGTGATAGTGGTGCTAAAGCATACTGTGTTGTGTGGGTTATAACCCATGCAGGCGAGCATTTAAAAAAACTTAAAAAAAGCGCAGTGTCATATGTCCAGTCAAAAGTGCAGTGTAAATACAATGAGTGTAAAATTGCCTCCTGTGAACTACAGAGCCAAGAACACAGTAGTAATCTTCCAGGATAATTATAATTCCTCTCACATTGATTTACTATTTACAAGATGCTTGTGGTGTAATTTGAGAAGAGAAAAATGCATAGTTCAGTTGAACAAACCAACATCAATTTTCCTTCCCAAGCTGAGCATTCCACACTATTCCTTAGTTTATTTTCTTCCAAGTTTTGCATAGTGTTTGTCAGTGGAAAAAAAATTCTTGTAGCTTCCTCATTCCAACTCCTTATTTCATATTGCACTTATTGTCCCTTCCATTTCTGTCCCTCAGCTCCAGGGTTATTTGCTCAAAAAAAAAAAGGGCGGGGGGGGGAGCAACATTCTGGATATGCGCTTTCAGCATCGTAAATGCTTCCTGGCTAGATGAAGATAGGAGTTCAAATTCCAAATGCCCCATGAATTTAAACCTCTTGGACGGAGGAGCTTGCTTTGATCCTAGCAAATATCTGAGGGGGCATAAGTTTTTGCTTACATAAGTACCTGTTGGGAGGAATGAAATAGCAGAAATCTCATTACCCCCATGTTACCTCTTGAATGTGGGTGGGTATACGTGGCTGCGTCATGCACACTCATCATAGGTGCTGGGAAACTGAGGGAATACTGGGGTTGCTGGAAGTGTGATGCTTTTGGAGAAGACTGAGCAGGAATGCTTTATCCCTGTCACTTTGGACAAATACCTAGGTAAATTCAGACTTGGCGATATGAGAAAATCTGCTGCGTGTGTAGCTCCCCTCCCAGCTTTTTTAGGTCTAATGATTCATGTAAAACTTGAAAGCCTGTGTTGTGCAAACTGTAGCCTTTTTGGGATGATAACGGTATCTTTGATAGAGACATCCCACTTCAGTATTTTATCCTTATGCTGAGATAACTCCTAGTGTATGTTAAACAAAACATGGACTTGTAGCAGTAACAAAGACAAAAATCTTTAAGGAATCTGCTGTACAGTCTTGACAACAGAAATAGAAGGTGAATAACAAATGAAATACTAAGATTTTGCAGCTTTTGCATATTTGGTTAAGTAGCACTGCAAGAGGGGAGCACCTATGAAATGGGAATCTTCAGTAGATATCTTCTCTCTTGTTCTGGTGCCGGGTGCTGTAAAGGACTTACAGATCGCTCTGGAAATGGCAGCATTTCAGAGATGATTACAAGATTGCTAATAAATTCTGCCATGTCTATTCTCTAGAATTTTTTAAGGAAAAAAAAATTACAAATGGAGGACTGAAGTCTCTTGTGACAGGAGCTGCCTGAACTGTGACAAAAACATCATAGAGGGCAGCATTCCTATGTCTGTTTTCTCTGATAAAGTTTATTATGCGCTCGCTTATAAGGAATTCTCCCAGGACAAGGACAGAAGACAGTAGGATGCTCTTATACATACCAGCTCCAACAGCAAGACTCTTTTCTCTGAGACAGCTATTTAATTGCTGATCACAATGAGACTTTAATCCCAACAGTGGTGTCTCAGCGCTACTGCAATATATCTATATTTTTAATCTCACTGTACTTTTCCACTGTTCCCTGATTTCTATCCACCCAGCCCCCCAAACAGTTGTCAAACACTGGAAGTAAGCTTTATTGCTCAAATGAATATGTTTCTTTTCCCTTTCAGTGTTGGCATACAAAGCCTTGAAAAAGATTGTATTTCTTGAAGCTTCCCCAGTATGAAACATAAAAGAAATATATATCCTTAATCTTCTAACAGTTGCTCTTATAATTTTCAAATTGCATGACCACATAGCCTAATGAAGCATATAGTCATGATATTTTTCTTTAGTGTATGCTTTCATATATGTTGGCACAGCATCTTGAGACTTGTCTGGCTGAAATTTTCTTCCAGCCTTTTATAGGGATATCAGTTTCCCCCACACCCTTCCTTTTCTTTTAGCTATATATTTCCTTTCCATTTGTTTAGTATAGTTGAAGAGACTACTATGTGCATGTCAGCAAAAGACTGATCAAACAAGTTTTCTTCAGCTATTATTTACTCGTGTGATCTGGAGCATTCAATAGGACTTTGCCTGAGAAATCTCACACAAATTTCTTTTTTCTTTTTTTTTTCCCTTATGGGCCTTACTTTAACTGAAAATACTGGAATCAATAATGAAGTGTCCTTGCAAATTTCCACATCATGGGCTTGGAAGGGGACCATGCTGTGTATCTGACAGAAGGGGAACTGGAATCAAGATTTCAGTGTCCCATCCTCTTAATGCCAGTGCCAGTTTTAAAATAAATGAATATACCCACATATCTACCTCGTAAGTGATTTCATTTTTAATGAGAACAGAAGGTGCTTGATGCTTGGTGGACACCACATACTGTGATGATGCAGAATAAATATTTTTCCCCTTGGTTGGCCATGCAGCTTGATGCTTCTGCACTAAGGGAGAAACTGGATTGCTAGTTCTCTGTACTTGTACCTAGTGTCTGTGCTCAGACCATTAGAAATAGTTAGAACTTCCATGATTCAAACAGTAGCTTTGATACGCAACCTCACAAATCCAAAGTATGGAACAGACCCTTCCCAGCCAGGAGGAAGAGCAGAGGTGTCTGTCTTGACACCCTTGAGCTGCAGCTTCCCATGCTGTTACGAGCTGAGGCCTGGATGGTTTCAGGTTGCCAGCATAGGAACGTGGTAGGCTTTCTCCAGTTTCATCCCAGCTGGCCATTCCAGTCCTGCTGTTGTCATCGCTATCCACTGCACCGCTGGTACAGTTGCACTGTCTGTCCAGGCTCTGCAGCAGAACTATATCGTGGTCACCTCTGGCTGCAAAAGGTCAGCTCTGGAAATGAGCAGCAGTGCTGTGTCTGAATGCCCACTGAAAGAAAACCGAGTCCTGTTCAAGTGCTTGTGATCTTCAAAAGCTAATGACTAAATAACTTGGTCTCAAATCTCATCAGTATGTTGCCTGCAAGAATGGCCAAATACTGTTTTTTATATTTTCAACTGGTTTCTCATATTCAGATTCAGGTATGTTAATTGTAACATGACGCTGTAATCCACCCTCTTGAAGCAACTGAAGCATCATGGGAAAGCTGATGTTGCTGTAAGCTGTGGGTGTAAGTAGAGACAGGCATCTGACTCGTAATCATCTGTGATATGACAGTTTTGAACTGCAGACTGAGTTGCAAGTGATGTGGGTGAATGTGTGTAGCCTTGAAATGATCATCGCTTCCAGCTGGAGCTGGGATTACTGGCTCTTCTTGCCCTCTTCCCCCACTCCCTTTTGTTAAAGAATAAAAGCTTGGGTTGCTGCTCATAGTGTCAATACCCAGTGTGTTGAGCTCTTTCAGTAACTTATCCATCATAGCATTGTTTAATTCATATCAAAATAGGAGGTGAGCTGTTAATAATCCTGGTGGATTTTACTGCACTTAGACACCTAAATTGGATGTAGTGATAACAGCTGTGGTAGTGTGGAGCTGTGTGTTGGAGTAACTTCCCTGAGAATTTTGTTGCAAGTTCCTTGAGCCCAATGCTACAGGTTTCACATGAACACTTTGCTCCTTTTGCCCTTCTCAATAACAGCCTTGGCGTCATTGTTTGCGGATAATATAGGAATCCTTTGACAAAAATGTCCATCTGTCGTAAAACCAGACAGACTCCATTTCTCAGAAAGAATAGGAACCTATATTAGCTATCTTTTGGTACGGCACAGCTCCCATCCTTTTCAGCATGCTGAGACTTGATGTTTTCAAACTAAATTGTGTGAACTGATAATTTGAGATACATGGTAAGCCTCTGATTATTTCTTTTTTTCTTCTCTCAAAATTGGGGTGGGGGAGATTGAGTTGAGGGTTTGAATGTTCCTATTAAGTCTTTACATTTTCACGTTGACTTCTTTGTGTAGAGTGGACTATAACTGACATCCTTTCAGCTCTCATGGACTTTGGGCACTTGTAAAAAATTTTACATGTTTCTCAAACTCCTTATATTAGTTTTATGCAGTCCAACCTGTTTTAAGTAAAGGCTGAAAAGAGGGTTTATTTCCCTGGCTGCCCCCTCCCTACCCCCCTCGCCTCCTGTCCAAACCGAGACTAGGAGAAACATACAATAAATTGCAAAACAGACAATTCTCCATTTCCCTCAGTCTGTCCAGCATACAGACAGATAGGCGATGACTAAGGCTGAAGTTCAGAGTTTTTCCTGTCTTAAGGATTTGTTTTTATACGTGATGGCTGAAGACGATGGCACATACGTCGTAACAGATTCTTCAGATTCTTGAGGCTCTAATGGATATCTCTAGGTTTGCTTACAATTGTTCTTTTTTGAGATGACGCATAATAAGGGACACATTGTGCTTGACCATAGGCTACCTACAGTACCATGCCTCACAGAATCTCAGACTCTTAATGTATCGCATAGTTTTGGGAGGGAGAGCAGTCTTTGACATTTGAGGTTCCACTTCTGAATTGATAATGTACTAAGCTAATAAATAGGCCTGTTCATAATTTTGGTAAGGTCTGGTAAGGGTATTGTATCATCTTGAGCTTGACAAGTCTAGCAAAACGTGACACACTTCATGAAAGTTTAAGCCAAACCAATCTGGTATCCCCTTTACATGAGCAGTGGAGCTAAAGAAGAGGTTGAATGTCATGCTCTGAAATTCGTATCTTTGAAATTAATGATCATATAAAAATTTGTCTTCCACAACTGAATGTGACTATAATGTCAGAGGTAGGTGGTTTCCTTTGATTGAGGAGTCCCTCCCATGATATCCTGTTTTGTTGTCCCTTCAGTTCTGCTGACACAGCTGTTGTGCTGTAGATTGCATCACCAACCTTGTCTTTTCAGGGTGGTGGTTGTAAACTGCTTTGGGAGATAACTGACATTTAAGTCCTTCTGTGTCCACATCTTGCTCTGTTTCAATGACTGAGTGCAACCAGTGAGCTGGATGATGCTCATGCAACCCTGTTGCTTCTGTGCCACAAACACATGTGCTCTGTGAGCAGCAATGACTGTGGATGTTCGTGTGTCCCCTTGTGCTTCTTTTTAGGATGCCAGGAGGATTTCTAAATAATTGCAAACTTGTAATGCAACTATGTGTTTATCTTAGGCCATCCAACTGAATAACCAGCCTGTAAACAGTGTCCAGTTATATAAATCCCTTTCATATTGGATAATAAGCTTATACTCTAATGCATATTAGAAAGTTTGCTGCTTTGTTGGCTCATGTAAACACTGTATGTTTACTTTGATATTGGGATCAATTCTGCATGCAGCACTAGGCATGTGAAATCAAAACCCATCTTTTGTGCTCAGCTCATCTTGAGACAGCAAAATGCTTTAACACATTCTCCTGTAATTGCAAAGGAATAGAGGGTTAGCGTTGAATTATCTCCTCTCTTCTAATTCTCTAAGGCATGTTTCTTGAAATCGCTACAAGTTTGTCTTTGGCTCGAGGAGCTTGTTTATGCATGTGTGTGAGCGGGTTTTTTGGGTTCGGTTTGTGGTGGCTTTGGGTTGGTGTTTTACATTTTATGTTACTGGGTTTCTTTACCCTTTAGTCTATGAACTACTGACATGACTTCAGTGGACTTTTAAAATCTAAGTCTGTTACTATTTATATTAAGCTTCTGCCAGGTCTTTTACTGCCTTTACTGCCTACTATGTGCTTGAAGCGGTGAGCTTTAACCAAGATACCAAACAGACCTGCCAAGACAAACCACTCATGAACTGTAAGCCATTATCTTTTCTTTAGCTCATCTGGAATCCCTCAGTGAGTACACTGGCTTATGCTGTGTGTGCAACATTTTCATTTTATATATATTAGCGAAATAGTATAGGAATAAAAGAGAATCTTCCCATTCAGAAGACACAACCGGGCCAGGCGACTGGTTGTGCTTCGGAAGCTGCCGTGGTTTCAGGGCTTCTCTTGCATTTTTGCATCCTGTTTTGCTTGCCAGTTTCACACTGGAGGATCTGCCAGGCTTTTGTTTCTCCTCTTTCCCTGCTGTACTGCTGCCTTTCTGAGGAACAGGCTGAAATATAAGAAAAAAGCGTGAATTGTAAATGCATGCTGTGGTTCAAAGTTGTCTAATGTGGCAGAACTCCTTTGCACACTTCATCCTTTTGAAGCCTGTTTACTTAAGTATTGTTTGATGTGAAATTGTCATTTTAAGTAGCACTTTAGAATTTAAATTTCTGTTTGAAGAAATGTGACCATCTCTGCAAGTTACTTAAGAGCTTTAAACTCATAGCCTGCTGTAAGGCAATAAAATTATGGTGATTTTTTAAAGCCAATTCAAGTATTTATTTCATAATGTAGCTCAGACCTCTGTTAATCCTAAGTAATTACTGCAACACTTTGCACAATTAGCTTCAAACTTGCAGGTGAACAGAATAATTACATGAAAAGGTGAACCTGTTTCTCTTCCAACGCCCATTTAAGGGGAAGAATAAATTAGACTAAACAGATGCTGTAGCTTTTATTTGGTTAAGATGAGATTTATGGCCTAATGTTTTGTTGAATCACAATTTCATGTACCCCTGTTCTAAAAGAATGCAGAGGTTGATTTGTTGTTTTTTTTGTACCAACTTTGCACTTCAGTAAAGGATCAAATTAAAAAAGAAAAAGTCACTGGAAATCCATAAAATATAAGCTCCAAGCTGTGTGGCCAGGCAGAATAGTATTAAAACGGAGAGCTTCCTTCTCTTCCATAGTGTGAGATGTTCTACTAAGTTAGGATTAAGTTTATTCTGATTGGCTTTGGTGCAGATTTCCAATGTATACTTAGTTTAGAAATCAACATGTATTTCCAAATGTCAACCTGTTACTATTACAAGTCGTGTGCCCAAACCAAAGCCTGATTTGGTCTCATCATGGAAGGCACTTTAAAACTTTTTTTTAAGCTCTGGTTTGCTGTTTAGACTTGTGTTTCTTTCAAAAGTGAAGCTGTGTGGTGTTTTGTGGTTTTTACTTGTGGGGTTTTTTTGGGGGGGCTGGTGGTGGTGGTCGTTCTGCTTGGTTCCTTGCGATAAGGCAAAGAATTAGGATTTATTTCTCTGTTTTTCTTTCTTCCCTTGAAATATATTTTGTATTGCAGAGGGAAGGGACATATCTTTAAAATACACCTTTCTACAGTGAGATAGAAATGACTGTGCATTTGAGACAGCTTTCGTTTCAAGGAAGCTCATCAAGGAAAAATCTATGATTACAGAAGAGTAGATTTGAATGTCCATTTTGATTGTCCCTCTGGTGTTTCCAATTTTGTTCCAGTAATTACATCTAGATAAACTAGCAAGAATTTAAATATGCTAAATATTTAAGACCAACTGAAGGCAATGCAAGGTATAGTTTTTTGAAGTCCTTTAATCCCTCTCTAAGACATATCTTTCTCCCACCATTCTTCTTACTTTCCCTTACATGGAAGTTCCAACATCACGTGACAAAGAAAAGACTCTAGAAATTACTTTAGCATAACTTCATGCTGTCGTAACAAATATTATAGTTCTTTCTAGGGCTCTACTCTTGAGTGTTTTTTTTCTTTATAGTTTCATAATGGGCAGGTTTTTATGCAACTGTGTTGCATTAGATTAAATATTAAAGTGTACACATTATCTTATATCTGAATTGTGTATAGCAATTCAACACAAACACTCCTGAGTTGTTGAAAAAGATTTTAGCTTCAAGCTTTTGGAGGGCAGGAATCATAAAATCATTTAAGTTGAAAAGACCTTTGAGATCATAAAGTCCAGCCATCAAAGGAAGGTGCAGTATTGCCCATTCTTTGCTTTATTCTTATGCAGAAATTTTTCTTGACCCATTTTGTTGTATGCACCTTCACTAACTTCAGCCTTCTTACCTTCCTTCAAGAAAAAAATGTGGAATTAAATTGTAGTTTTGTGTTAACACATTGAGAACTGTTTCTTTACAGTGATTAGAATCTGCTTCTGGTCCTGTAGAGATAGCTAATTTCTAATGGTGTGAAGTTGTCTCTGATACTGTTGAGAAGAACCATTCGTTATTACTTTCTTGATTCCCATTCAGCACAAATGTTTTTTAAAAAAAATAAAAAATCCACATTCCTATGGAAAGACCCTGAAATCTTTCCAATGGCTGCCACATAGGAGCAGAACTAGACAAGGCCTAACCTTCATCCTCTTTGAAGGTTTGACAGCAATCTTTCAGGTTGCTTTCCCAGACCTTTTTATTTGGTGGTTTGGTATATTTAAATGCCAGCTTTACACATTTTAAAATTGCGAAAAGCATCTCATTTAGTACCTGAAGTTGATTCAGCTTGGAGACACCTTTGTTTGGTCAGGTGCTGGTACACTAATTAAATTAAAGCCTCTATTCATCTTGCCAACCTTGTCTGACATTGTTCAAGATGCCTGACATACTAGCTTTCACATTGCCTCTGGTAATCTAAAGAAGAACTACATATTTAAAAAGCTGTTACCAAATACAGTGCTTCGTAGTTTATTGTAATGGGATGCTGGTGCTTCCCTATAAAAATCTCCTCTTTGCAAATTACCATTTTTTTGGGCAGTCAGTGCTGGGTGCAGTAACTCTAAATATTTTCCAAGTGCAGCTAACCAAAAGGCCTTTATGTCTGTTTTAGTGCTAGTGAATCCAGTTCTTCATTTATTTTCGGTGTCGCAAGACTTCTTGTTTAGTTATTTTCCCTGCCATAGAAAATCCTGTGTGAAGAGCAAGAATAGTGTTTATACTGCATTTAGAGAAGAATTTCCTGCTTAAGTGGTTGCCTAGGATGTGCTAGCTAGCTGTTAATACGCTAAAAAAATATTGCTAATCCTACTGCAGCCTTTTTTTAAAAGTGAATTTATCTAATCCTGATTAGATCCATCCAGAAAATTGGAAGTACAAGCGGACTTATTGATTTTTTTTTCTTTTTAAATTTCCTTTCCCCTCCCCTATCTACAGGTAGCTTATTCTAGTAGTTCAGTATTTTTCACTTGTAAATGCATCAGGTAATTTGCTACATAATGTGTCTGCGGTTCTGTTGATTCTTTCTTGTGTTAATGAAAACAACTGAAAGTTTGTGTTAGAGGTGTGGAGGAAGAACGCTGCCCTAGGCTTAGGGTCTTAGACTTCAGGTACAATTGACATGAAGATAATGCAAAATGTCTTCTCTTTTATTCTTGAATTCCTGTGCTGCCTGCAGATGTAAATTTAAGCAGTCTGCATGTTGAGTTCACTTATGAATAAATGCTTTTTTTGTTTGTTTGACTTTTTTGTGTAAGCATTTCCTTCCTAGGTTATTGGCTTAGCTTGTAATACAAATACTGTGCTATACAAATAGTGTATTAGTTTGTACATATTTTCAAAATTATTTCATTTGGGAGGTGGCATGCTTTCTTTTCTTGAAAGGGTGTGATTTCCAAAACATGCTCAGTTTCAGCGAGTCAAATCTCTGACAGCACCAATATTTCTATCTTCTGTCTGTCCTCCTCCAGATGATTTGGTTCAGCTCTCTCTGTGGCTGTGCCATAAAACTTGATTGGGTTAAAAAGAAAGCACAAGCAATGAGCCAGCAGGGCTGGGTCTTCCTGTGTCAGCTCTCCTGCCAGTTCAAACATTTTGGGAACAGAGGATGTCAGATAATAGACCTCCAGGAGCTTCTCTTTAACGAGTGCTGCTGGAGTGGGACTTCTGGAAGAGTGGTAATTAATGGGCTGTCGAGAATGGGTCACCTTTCACATTTTAAAGTGTGGAGCCACAAAGGTGGAAGCAGAGGAAGTCTGTTCTTGCTCTTAAAATATCAAAACTCTTTCTGGCTATTAAGCAGAATAGTTCACCTTACACTTCTGTTACTCCTTTTCTGTTTGAAGGACGTATCTTCTTAATTTCCTATAGATACGAATCCTAGGATTTTTACTACTTATATTCAAGTAATCAATTTATTCTAAGGGAGCATATGACGAGGACAGTTACTGAAGGGATTATTCTAAGCTAGTGAAGGAACACTGATCAAGGAAACTGCATTTGACTATCTGAAGTGCAAACCCAAAAGGAGAAGAAATAAAAAGGCATTCAAGTGTTTAATTTCAAGCTCCGCTGGTGTTTTTCACTGAAAAGCTCTGCTTCATCGTGTGCTTTTTTTTAAAAAAAACTTTACAGACAAGAACCAAGAAAACCCCTCTTCACCTTTCTCATGCCCGAACCATTTGCAAGTTAACACTTGTGCCATAATCCCAGGCAGTTGGTTGGTCTGTAAACTGTGATGTGCCTCCCATGAGATCCTGCCTTGTGTCAAAAACCAAAACAGAGCCCTTTTGGAAAGGGAAGCTCCTCACCAAGCTGCAACTTGTACGACTGCAGCAATCATGTGCTGTTGGAGCAAGCCAGCCTGCCAGAGCCTGGGAGCAGCACATTACAAGGGTTGACTTTATAGAAACAACAACACAGTTGCTAAGGAGCAGATAATTAAACCAGTCTATTAATCTTGAAGTGCCTACAGCTAGATCTGTTCAAAGGCAGCAGCCTTTTGAAGCTGGTACTTCAAACCGCATCACAAAGGTGTGCAATTGGAAGTCACGTGTGACCAAAGCAGCTTTTGCCCCTTGTCTTGGGGCTGTTATTCGACTCAAAAGGAGTTTGTCTCATTGTCTAGGGTAAATGTGAAGGCTCATCTTTAAACGAAGGTGAGTGAGCACAGCAACAGTGCTGTGCTCAATTTCAAACTATGTGATTTACAATATATGTGAAAAGGAAGTTGAAAAGCAACAGCAGAAAAGAAAACAATCCTAACCTTTTTTTTAATGGAAATTCTGTATCCTAGTTCTACTATCTGTATTCCTTAGGCTCAAGTAGTAAAGGACCACCCACCACTACACATTTGGTCTGACTGGGCTCAAGTATACAATTATATCTTGTCACATTAGCCACTGTGAACAAACTAAGTTTTGTATATGCCTTTTTTGTCAGTTATGGGAAGAAACATAATATCCAATCTCAATCTCAGTAACTATTTGACACCAATAAGCTTTAATCTGTCTCTTGATTACTGTAGTGAGTTCATCGTGAACATGGTGTGGTTGGGATGTCTTTTATTGGAATACGTTTTACTGGAATCCCTACAGTCCAACTTGATCGTTAAACCATGGCTTTTCTGTGTCTTCTTACTTCATATAACTTGTGGCAAGGAAGCAATCTTGTGGTGCTATCAGTCTGGGTTTAAGGAGCTGTTTATCAACGTGCTGTGACAATGGCTTGAGTCTATCTAGGTGTTACAATAATGAGCCACAAGAGCTGATTTCATTAGCCTAGGGGCTAGCTACATAATAGATCACTGGGTGGAAGACTGATCACAATCTAACGAAGCGGGGCGTGGGATTGTTTGATAAGAGAGAATGAAGGTTGTGTTTAAAAAAATTAAAAACAGTTCCCTGGAAGCCATATATAGGTAGAGTCTGTAAAGAAAACTAGATACAGTAAAGTTTGTTTCAGTGTAACACAGTACTTAGATATTTGGTCAATTTGATACGCTGATCCAGAGAATGCTCTACTATTAGGGAAAGTAAAGCAGAAAACTGTATAGACTGGGTTAAAAAAAATTCTGCTTCTTGAAACTAGTAACACGAAAAACTGCTTTTAGCCACTGTGTCTCTGAAGAGGTAGTCTTCAGTTTTGATTTTCTGCTGGTGGAGTGCTTAGGGAAGTCTTAAGATAATTTTGAATCCTAAATGGGCAGCGACTGCTTTGTCCCACTTCAGTTAAGGAATAAACAACCCTCTTCTCTTCCCTCTCCCCTGTATGTCAGAAGCTTGAGAGTGTAGTGTAGGGCCAGTGCTGTGGGAACTGAGCACAGCAGAATGGCAGCTTTCAGGAGGAGCTCAGCTAAGGAGCAGGGTAGATCAGCTGACTAAAGAGAAATTTTCAAAGCCTGAGACCTATAATACATAGATAGTGTAAGTTACTGGCTTTTGCTGTGCAGTCTTTGTACTTTTCCTCATCTTGAAGAATAAAGTAACCTTAACAGGACCTGTATACTGAAAACCTTTACCTATGAATAAATAAGCATGTCCCTCTGCTGGAAGTGAAGCCCTTATCCAACAATTTAGCCAAAACAAGGTTTGGATCACCTTAGTCAATTACCCCAACTAAGTAAGTGAGGGAAAATCATTTAGAGTTGATAGCATTTACCCTTCAAAGGTCATAGTCAAAGTAGCAGATTATTATTTTCTTTTAATTTTGCATTTATTTTTAATAGTCTTACTATTTATTCAAAATGATCACCATTGTCTGTCTCCCCTCTCCCCTTCCCCCGCACCATGAAGTAGACACCTATTTCAAATACAGTGCAGTTAATTATTGTTGTTTTTGAATACCCAATCAGGCTGCGTTGGTAGATCTCTCTTAAGTATGAACAAATGTGTATGGAGACCATCAGTATTTTTCAGATAAACACAAGGAAAGAAAGAATACTACCCTATGAAAATCGAAGTTGTAGCTTACATTTGTTTGTATTAATAAATGGGGTGCTATAGCAAGCATGAGGTAAGAATTGCAGCTGGTTTCATGGAAGGTATGAAAATAGCAATTTTCTGTCTAATTGTTTATAATTGCTAGTTGGAACTGTGACTCCAGTAATTTTTAGCTCTGCTTTACTATAGGGAGTGAACATAGAAAATGCAGAACAAACACTCTTTTGTGTCACTTAAAAAAAAAAAAAAATTAAAAAAATCAGTAATTGGCTATGAATTTTTTCTTGTTTTTAATCCCAGCTCTTGGGCAAGTAACAAAGCTCCAGCTATTCCTGTCAAATGGGATGGTGAGATCAGTCCTTCCTTCTGTCCCTCTGTGTATATACATTTGGTCACTTTTTTGTTGCTCATGAGGAATCTTCATAGAGAACTGATGACAGAAAATATTCAAATTATGATAAAAAGCATTCATTAGAGTAGTGGCACAACAGATCAATTGTTTGTTTAGAAATGGAAACAAACCCCCAGAATAACTACAGATCCAAACCTCTGCTCTTTTCTTGACTTGTGTCTGAAAACAAACAGGCAGCTTTTTTCTAAGCATGATCAGACATACTCTCTGTCATTTGTTCTCAGCTTGCTGCTGGCTAAGTGAAGACTGTTAGCCTTCCTTCTTAGCCAAGGAAGAAATGCTTCACCAGGAGTACAGCCTAGGCTTTGGAAAAACTCTGTAGCTTGTTGGTCAAGACACTTGTCAAGTTCCATTTTTCTTTTGCATTAAAGAAGGTCCCAAGGCTGATCTCATCAAACAAGTGTCCAAAACCCTTATGACTGACACAGTAAGAGACAGCAATACAAGACGTGACTTTCTCAGTGGAAAAGGATGACTAATGTTGTAGCCTGTTATAGGAAAAAAAAAGTGGATTTAATCCCCTGGTGAAAATAAATTCATTATTCCTTGTTTTTTCTTTTTCTTTTTTTTTCCATATCATGGACATGAATGTTGCAGTTAAATAGCAATTAAGCAGATGAGTTATGAAGAAAATGAGAATGTAAACAAACCAAGCCATTCTCAAATGCAACTTTTGGAATGAATGCAATAGTAACACTCTGAGTAGAGATACATTAAATATGCTAAAGTGTTCTTCCATTTATGAAAACTGTAATATCATTAGCAAGAAGAAAATTAATTCTTAAATATGAATTCCTGGCCATCGTCTTTCTTCTCAGCAACGCTGGTACAATATTGTGGTTATACAGTGAGAGAGAATCAGGGAACTGATTTAGCTGTGCAAAAGCTTGTTTGTCGTTTAATTTTTTCAGATTGATCCGTGTCCTGAGCTGCCTTATAGCATGGCCTCACAGCTTTGCAGGAGAAACAAGCAACTTCACCAGCCAAGCATCTTCATTGCTGCTGGACATTGAACCTTGCTTTTTAAGTTTCTTGTATTTTTATACCAGTACAGGGGGCAGTACTTCCCTTTGCTCAAGAGACCCACAGGCTCATTCCAACATGCTTCTGCTGTGTGCTGATACTGAAACATCTGGTTTTGCATCTGGGTGACATTGGGTTTGAGTTTTGGGCATCCATCTTAAACAAAAAAAGGGTTTTGCCCTTTTTTGTTTGGAAATGTAGTCATGTAGCATGTTCATGGTGGTTTAGGAATCAAGTGAAACATGAATGTTCTTCTGAGCTATAAGACTTAAAAAGAAATACGTAAGTTAAACTTATGACATAAGACAAACTGAACAGAGAGAAACTGGTGTGTTGCAAAACTGATGCTGGCATCCACTAAGGATACGCAATGAAGGGGAAAAAAAAAAAGAAAACGTGGACGGGTTTTATGGAAGGACAAAACCAGTAATGTTAGAGGAAGCATAGATTTTTCTGTATGAGAAAATGTCCAGAGTTTGTACAGCTGAAAATGAAGTGGTAAATGGTTGTATTGGGACTAATATAAAGATAGCCTCAGATGGTAATTTATTGTGCCATAGTACTACTTTTTTCACTGTTTCATTCATCTCTGAGTCTCCCTTAGGAAATTCATGGGAAGTCGGAGAATAATTTTAGTTCCTGGGAGAATGTTAAACAAAGCATCTCATCTTGTGCTCATTAGCAGAAGAAAAGCAGCAAAATAAACAAGCCGTAACCCATGCTGGGAATGGTTCTGATGTCTGCAATCTTTCTTCACAGTAATTTGAATTTCTTCCCACTAATTTGCTACTTATTTAAATTTGTATATATGAAATCAATGTGATCATGTTACTTGTAAAAAACAGTTGATTGCAGTTGATCCACGGGTGAAACTTCTTATGTAATTTTACATGTGCTATAATATACCCCTGCATGAAATGTCACCCAAGTCTCAGTGCAGACCCTGTCCTGAAGATTTCAACAAAGCCAAATTTAATAAATTTTACTTATAGATACCAAATTTAATGCAGATTATGAGTTATCTGTGTTTTACAGGTGAAAAAGGTTGGTCAAGGACAAAAACATACCTGGGATTAAGCAATAAAGAAGTAGAATTGAGACAGCAGCTTGGCTCTCCCAAGACCGGTCTTTCTTTTAAGCCCTTTTGTCTGTAGGCTTATATGTGTCATTGCATGGAGAAAAAGGGAAGGGGCGGGCAAAATGCAACAGATAGGATACTGTATTTGAGATCGAGAATTTGGAGGAGGATGACTGTTCTGAAAAACAACAGGGATTGTGGGCTGCCACTTTTTGTTATCAGATTCAGGAAGAGGTATGTTTCTTCTCAGGGAGGCATTTTATTACTGATATTTTATTTTATTTTTTCCATCAAGGATGCCAAGGAATTATTGCAGCCACAGAGGAAAAGCTTGATCTCAGTTTGTGATCTGTTATACAAAAAATGTGCTTCCCCTCCCTTTCACCATTTTCTCCATGAGCACAGCACTACATCAGTGGTGACCGGGAGAAAACTGGGCTGTTGTATAAGGCAGTCTCTCTTGGACTTCATATTCCGGAAAGTGCAATTCTATACTTGTCCCCAGATAAGTTCTGTTTGACTTTACCAGAGACAGTAATCTTGGTATGACTTATGTGTTACAATAAAAAATTTTTTGCCACTGTTCTACTGTGGCTTTGGTTTGTTTTAGGTCTGCAGAGCTTCTTAAAATACAAGTAGGCGCGCTTGGCCCAATTTTTCAAAAAAGTTGTGTCCACCAGTTGCAGAATCAAGTCTGGGAAGTGGACTTTATTTCTGCACTGAGTCACTAAAGAGATAGTAAATGACAGGTGGATGAAGTATGTACCATTGCAAACAGCAGGACCAATTTGTAAGAGGCCTGAATAAGGCATTCCTATGGAGATGGAGTTGGGGGAACGCATGCAGGTTTGGACTTCAAAGACAACTATGTCTCTTTAAGGTGAGCGTGTGAGAAATGGGACTTCTAATGGCAGACCAGCCTATAGCCATGACTACTAGGCTAATCTATCTGTTGTGGTGGCTGGGACTTTTCAAGTTTTTGCAGTCTACTTTATTTCAAAAGGAGCAGGAATAACTAATAAGAGGTGGGATATGGCTTAGGACCAGATACAGCATGCTCAGATTTTCATTTGGTTCATTTGCCTCATTTCAACCTAGACTAAAACATCTGTAGGAGTGCTCCATACTACGGGAGTATTTTTCAATAGTGAACTCATCTAAAGATTCCAGTTTTTGAAGGGCAGCTGTGTATATTAGAAAGGTTTAGGACATTTGGACATGGTGTACAGGATGAAAATGTTCTCGTTTTTCTCCCTACTGTGGTTTAAGTCGCCCAAAACAATCAGTTATTGCCAAGGGAGCAGGGACTGTTTTTTTTTTTCTTGTCTTTTAAAGAATTGTTAGTGAAAATGTGGATAATGCACTAGTGAACTGCTCTACAAAAGGTTTAGTACAGAGCAAAGGAGGAGTGTGGATAAGGTGTCTTGGCTGTGTCTTGGACTATGTTGATGTGACTTGCTTTCTAGATTGTTCAAGAGATTGTGTGAAGTTATGTTTATGACAGCTGATCGCTCTGGCAGTGAATTTTGGTGTTGTGGTGTTTTGTTTGGTTTTTTAAATATAATACCACTATTTTAAAATTTCATGTTCTATAAAAGTATTTATGTGCTGCAATTACTTATCATTTGCTGCTGGCCTCATTTGGATTCACAAGGGACTGTCCTAGGCCCACAGTCATCCATACGGGCTTTCAAAATTGTGCCTTTTTATTTCGTGAGTGCGTTCAACTTCAGTTCTGACCTAAGAGAATCTAGTTTGAAGGTACCAAATCTGGAGGTGGTTTTTTAACAGTACTTCAGAGATCACGATGTGTTTTGTGACCAGGGCCAGAGCTGAGAGGCTGAGATCTCTGAATCCATAAACATGGCAGAAGGTTGACTGGGGAATACTGAGTTAAACTGTAAGCTGTGTGTAAATCATTCTGCTAATCTTGAAATTGTCTCAACTGGAGGAAGTACTTCTTAGAAATTAAGAATAGTGTTTGGCGTGGGAAGTCAAACTCATGTTACTCTTTTGTCTAACTTTTAAAATAAACAATTATATTCAAAAGACAGGCCCAGTTCATCACCTATTAAGCCGTGACTGGCAAGTTACCATTTTCGCCTTCTAAGACTTGGTGCTAGAAGCAGCCTGTAACGGAAAATTTGTTCAGATGTAAAGTGTGATTTCATAAAGCCACTGTTTGAACTCTTTTTTTTAAAATTCCAAGTTCTTCTGAGGGTTAAGGTTTGACTTAGATGTAGTCAGTGTCTTGATAAAGCAATAACAACTTCATTTTCACCACTTAAAAAGCTAGCATTTTCTGAACCAGGAGGAAATGGAATGACTTAACTAAGAATAAAAAAATCAGGAACTCCGACAGTGGTTCAGGTGCTTTGCCAAGTGACCTAGCTTGAAAAAATATGGTTTTATTGCCAAGGAAAAAGCAGCTCATTTATGAAGTTGAAATGAAAAGGTTTAAAAATGCCCAAGTATTAAAATATGGGTGCCAAATGCAGTTTTGGCCAGCATGTAAATAACACCCTGAAATCTGGTTTGAAACTAGTTTTTGGCTTTTGGTGCTGTCAGTTGCTACCTTGATCATAAATTGTATGTTTTGGATTTTTTCCCTGCTTGTTCCATTCCCCTTCTTTCCTGTAACTCTCACCTCCCTTTCCCCAGGAAAAAAAGTATTTGTGCATACTTTTATTAATTTTACATGTGTATTGCTGGATAGCCAAATTCATCTTGGTATTACATCTGGAAGTTGGAGAATTAGGGATGAAAAAGTTGTACTCTGAATTTATTTGAATTATTCTGTAGATTTCCTCTTTGTTTAAGACTGATATATGGAGAGTATTTCTAACAGCAATAATGAGTAGGAAACTTAAATAATTTGGGGGTCAAATTATTTACATACTTTGCATTCTCACTTGAGTACCTAAACTCCAGTTTTTCAATAGCAAAGCTGAAAAGCTAATATTGAAGGCTTCAGAAGCAAGAACTGTAATAGTCCATACATGTAAAATTGTAAGGTGGAGCTTTTGTTGACTTATCAAGGGGAATTTATCTGAAGAACATACACAGTATGTGCATGTTTCCTTGAGACTTAAATACAAATGTGCAAGCTTAGATGTTTGGAGATACTGCTTTTGCTCAAAACTTGTCCGAAGTATACTGGGGGAAAATAGAACCTTTTCTTTAAAACGTTTTCTCTCTAGTGTAATCAAAGTGTAACAAAGGTATAAATCCACTTGACTTCAAACTGAGCACCAATGCATCCATTATTGTGTCGAAAGAGTGTTTTTCTGAAGCCAAGCACTTCCATGTATTTGCATGTAGAATGAGATACAAACTAATGATATGAATATGTCTGTATCTCTCAGGTGAAAAGTCAGTGCATGGTGATATAACCATAACAGTTTTTTCCAAATATTACAAATGGTTAAATAGGGGGTTGTTTAAAAGAAAAGGAAACAAACAGAACACCCAAACCAAAAACTAAACCCCCAAACCAGATCTGTAATTTGGAAGTAAGAGTTTAAGGACAGGGCTTATCTCCTCTGTGCCACCAGTAAAGTTAGAAATAAATTCATCACCATGATGAGTAAGTAGTGACTGAAAAAATAATGTTGTATCAAGGCTCTGGGTACAGTTTAACAGTTGGATGGTAAAAGCTGATGTTGAATTAAAAACCACAACCTCTTTGGTTCAAACCAAAGGATTTTTTTTCCTCATTGAAACGGACATCCCCTGAAAATATCTTGTTTGAAATTAATTTTTATGTGGTATGAGATGTTTCAAGTCAAGGGTGCAGAAGTTAAAACTAATGGTGGGAGAGTGTGCTGGCCATATCAATTGGCTGGGTGGTGGCTCCATTAGGATAAAATACAGGAAACGAAGATACTTCAGGAACTTTCATCTACCAGTCTTACCGTTGCCTTCTATATTGCCCTATTTGGTATTAGTTAGTCATCTTCATCAGAAATGAATTAAAAGTGGTACAGGGGAAGGCCGGTTAGGACAGACTACGCATTTGTGTCACGTTTTGAGAGGGGCTAGAGAAGTCCACTGTTTAGCAGACCAAAGTGTTCCTTGAGAGGATATAGGATTGTTTTGTGTAGGAAGATGCTTGCAGGAGTGGATAACATTTATTTAGAGGACAATGGTTGAAAGGGATAAGTTTAAACTAGGAACTAGAAGGCACCTGCTCGCTATCTAGCAAATGAAATTCTAAGATACCATTCCTGGTATTCCTCCTGGAAGTGAGGAACGCAGACTAACTGAAATATAGGGAGGTTTAGTAGAAAGGATTATAGAACAGAATTTGGGTCATTTTAGGCTTAAAATTGCAGGAGTGCGATAGGAATATCCCCAGCAAGCCACCAAACTAATCTTGAAGGAAATTTTCTCTATGTCATAGTTTTTTGAGTTGTGATGATTTGATTCTGTACTCCAGGTGTTTTGCTGATCACCTGAAGGGACCACGAAGAAATTTTTCCAGTTGTCCTTTGGAGCTTGGTCTGACTTTTACTCCCATTATGTAGCTTGGTGAGCTTTTTTTGGTGTTCCCCTAAGCGTGGACTGGATTTGGAATTTCAGCAGAGTACCTTCTGAGGTGCCTGGCTGACACTGAGGAAAAACAGTGATAAACTGTCAGTCAAAGTTACAATCAGGATTGCCTTTGAACTCAGGCTGAAGTTTTGCATCCTGTATTTCCCTCTCCCTCTTTGGACAGATCCCCTCAGCAGATTTTGTGCCAGTTTCCAGGACCCTAGAAACAGCAATGTCTTTGATTTGTCATTCTGCTTGAGGTCACTGTTTTAAGGCTTTAGTTTTCATGCAGATGGTCATAAGTTTTGTTGTTGGGTTTTGGAGGTTTTTTTGTTTCTTTTTTTTTTCTTTAACTAGAAATTATAATCTGTGGTGGTTGGGATGGTTTCTGAGGATGCTTTTGGAATAAGCCTCATGGATACTTGTTCCGCAGGTGTTGGGCTGGATCCAACACTTCCGACTTCTTTTTAGTTCTAAATCTCTGATCTGTCAGGCTACAGTGAATCAGAATTTGAGACCCTCATTTTGCAGTATCCTGACCATTGAGCTAGTGAGATGTATCTCTAGTTCCCATAACATTGTTCTCCTCCATATGAAACACTCAAAATTGTCAATGAGAAACTGAGAATGACCTAATAGTGAATGATGATTTGAGTGCTTACCTGAGAATTGAATTTCGCTACCACAAGACAATGGATCTCAAGATACTAATTTAAAATAATTAAAATTGAAATAGAGATGGGTTTTTCCCATTATCTGGCATAAACAAATACTTCCACAAATTTATCTTGTACAACTCAGAAGTTAATAAGAATTTTCATCAAGTTAGCTGATCATTTTGTTTCTTGCAAGACTTAAAACGACAACAAATACCAAATGACTTTTTGTAGCATTGGACCATAGAGACACCATGTTTTGCCTATCATTCCTGTGGGCAATGTAAAATATTAAATAACCTAACTTTGCTTATAGTTATTGCTGTAATTAAGTTGTTTATTGAGAAATTAATATTTCTATTGCTGCCAAATTTTCTAGAACACTTTCAGAGGGAGAAATAATAACTAAGCAAAGTTAAGCCTAAGCATTTAAAACAAGTCTATTTCAGTAATTCTTGGGAAACAACCTTATCTCCATGCATATTGCTTTTTTTTGTACAAATAGCTGGCTTTATTTGAAAAAGGCTTTGAAACTGGCTTCTCTAAAAATCACTCATTGCTCAATAAGGAATTTAAGAAATATAAATAGTACTGAATTATACTCAAGTCTGAAGGTGTCAATATCAGTTAGGTCTTCTATCCAGACCTTTTAAAATTGGGTTCCTAAGTTCTTGTAATGATTTTAGAGTGTGTTTAAAAAAAAAAAAATCAACTGACCACGAAATGCTTTTAAATTTTTTTACTGCTTAATGAGCCTATTAGAAAAATGTCAAGTTCTTTTGAAATAGTGCAGTTGAGTTGTCCAGCAAGCATACAGCTGAAGTTATGGGTAATTTGCAAAATCATGCTTTCCATTATGTTTTTTGAAAGTAGGTTATTGGAAGAAAGCTGGTTCTATTCCCAGCCTTATAACGTAGGACTTAACAACCTAACTGATGCATCCGGCATAGAAATCTGCACTGGAGAAGGCAGGGCAAATGAGTGAGCCATGCACAGGCAACCAAAGGGCTGTTTCATCAGGAGAGATTTTGAGGTCCTGTGTCAGAGCCGAGGGTCCCAGGTACAGCCTGAGGCAGCCAGTGTCTGTGGCACGGCTGGGAGAGGGGCTTCCACCCCGCAGCTCCATAGCTGCTCCTGTGGCCTCGACCTTGCAGGTGTTTCCAGCATCTCTGGTACCCATCTATGTGGGAGCTTTAACAGTATGGGAGACCAAAATCTACAGTGTTGATGCTTGCAGGCTCTGTGCCCAGTCACTTGGGTGCTGATGTGTGGCTATGCTGCAGCAGGCTGGTAGCACTCCCATGCTTCTTGTTGCTGTTTGGAGCTGCCGAAGAGCCCTTTTAAGTTGACTGAAAGAATCCAGCTGTTTTCTGGTCACTTGGGTTAGATGTCTGGTGCAGCGAACACCCACTGTGGTACATTCGTGCTAGAACAACAGAGTTGATGTGTATGGTGTGTGCTATTTAATTTATCCAAAAAGCTTCATCCAAAAGCCGGAGACTTGTTGTTGCAGTTTCTCTGTGTGCTATGATTTCCATCTTTGGAATGTCCTTCAGAAGTAATACCATATTAGCCTGGTGTAATACACAGCATAAAATAGGAGACACAGTCTTCAGTAGAAGTATGTCTAAGTCTACTCCATGATATTCTTCAAATCATATACAAATGTATGTTCAGTAACAGCTATGGATTTTTTCAGGCATTTAGCTTCAGCTAAAAATTAATAAAGAAGAAGATACAGGTGGGGGAGAACATGATTTCTAAATGTAAACTTATTTTGAGAGTGCTTAATCAAAAGGACTTTAAAATGACTGTGTAAGTAGGTTTATTTTTATAGACTTAAAGCTGGAAGTTCAATGCATTGAAGTATGGGGCTAAAAGTGGTCAGCACTGTTGACAAGTGAATTTATAGAAATTTATAATAGACTTGTGAGTGTACCATGCATACACGTTTTCTTCGGCCTCCCACATATACCACTAACTGTTCCAACTCTCAGCTTGTACAACTTTTTATGAAATCAGATTTTCCCAGGAGCAGCAACGGCTTCTTTCACTCTCACTGGTCTTAAGAAAAAACCTGCTTAAATCACAGGGCAAGACCCAGACCATTTGGGATGATGATATCGGGTCTCCCTCATGCCTCTCTCTTGAATCCAAATGATATAGTCATTTGGCGGCTAAACTGGAAGGATCAAAATAAGCCAGATGTTGAGTGGACAGATCTTTGTTTGCCAGCAATCAAACCTCTCTGGAGCATGCCCTTGTGGCTCAGATTTCCGTGTCTGCTACCATTTACTTCATTTTGGTTCATTAAATTGACAGCTTTTAAAATGAGAAAAAAGGGGAGGGAGGGAAAGAGCAGAAGTTAATATAGAAAGTTGTTGTATTGTCCATCCACATTTATTTTTGACAAGTCCCAACTGTTGATTGCATTTAAGTCCTGTTTCTTTCCAAAACTCTTGTTGTATAACTACTCTGTGTTATAAAGTAGGTTACTTGTTACAGCCTGTGAACATACATGTGTGTCTTATGACTGTTCCAGGTAGATTTACATGCAGGTCTAGGGAGCTGTTCTTGGAATGTCTCAGATTTTTGTGTGTAAGAACCAGACCCCTAGTGTGACAATGAGGAAGTGGAAACCTACTGCTCTGGTGCTTTTTGATAGTGCTGCTGTAATTAGTTTCTTTTGTTATGCAGCAAACCCCGCTAACTCTTCACATTTGGAGTTTCTATTTCTTTATTTGTTTCCGATGCCCAATAGTGAAGAGAGAAACAGTCCACAAATCCTAATAGTTTTCTACATCTAGTGTGAACCAGTGGATCAAATCATGCTGTCCAAGCTGATGCTAACTGATTAGTTAAAAAATTATCTCCAATATAAAATCTCTGATATACAGTGTCACCTGCAGTGTGTTGTTCCTGCTGCCTTGCTTGATGTTACACCGTCTTCAGACAGCTGGTAATGAAATGTGACATAATGTTCCTGCCAGACACAGTCCGGCATGAGTATAGCTGTACTGGCTGTAGTGGGTTTATGGTAAGCCATGGATCCTGAGAGGTATAACCCAAGGAGACAAGGAGATTCATGCTAGCTGGCTTTTGGTACTGTCAGGAATATAGGAGCTTTCAGAAGGCCTCTGGGTACAAGACATGGACGAACTCTGTTAAAATTCAGGGCCTTTAGCAAATCCTACGTGTCTGAAGCAAGGGGCATGGCTTGATAATGGAAGTATTGATAATGCAGATCCTGTGTCTTTCTGTTGGAAACAATTATCTAGGGGAAAGTAAGGTCTGAGGCAGCTGCTGTAGAAGCCTGTGTACCATGGCTCTATCAATACAGCCGACAAAAATAATCGTCAAAGATGTGAAGTAATATGTGAGTATTTGCCTAGTGGTGCTTGTGTTGTCCTATCTTGGCTAGAATTCATGTTTTCACCTTGTCTAATCATAGTCAAGATGGACAAACTTTTCCCTTTTTTTAAACACTAGAAGTTTATCGATTGTGGTAATTTTCTGGGGATGGAAAACAAAAAAAACCCCAAACCAAAACCTGATCACAAAGAAAAAAAGGAAGATTTTTCTTTTTTTTTTGTTTTTTGGATGGTTTTATCTTGAAGGGACCATCACTAATGGAAGGAATTTGTCTTGGTGGCATGGCTTGGTTCACCCCAGTCTTTTGCTCTGACTTACAAGCAAAATAAAGAACTCTTGTTTATAGTAGTTACAGAAGCATAAAAACCAATGCAGGCGAAGTTTTAAACATCATCCACTTGCCAGCAAACTATAAAGAGGCATGTTCTAGTTGCTCTACACAACTAAAATCACAGGATTGTTTTCAAAAGTAGATAAATTACAGAATTTCCTGTTTTCACAATCTTCTAAATGACTTCAGCCGTGTTGCTGTGGATGGACTGAATTTCTCCCTGTTTCTGTTGGCGGACCAGGGTTCAGGCATCAGGCTATTCCTCTTTAAAGGGAATGCTGACTTGGTGGAAGTGTTTTTACAGCATACTCTGATACATGAGAGCATCTAGATGTAAATTAAGACAATAAATAGAGAAAACCAGTAGAAAAGTGGGAGTGATTGATACCACTTTTTCCTGGAAAAGAAATGTGTTAAATATTTAAAAGAGTAAGTAAACATGTGTGGGGCTAGTGATGGATTAAAATGCTCTGCTACCACAGGCACTCTTTCTAGTGCTTTATAACTTTGTCAAAAGTTTTAGGGAACACTTTCCATCTTCTGGTGGACACTTTCTGTGGTATTTGGAAAATGGGAGGGGGAAGGAGAAGAATGAGAAAGAGAAAAGGGAACTTGGAAAAACTTGTGAGAGTTGCTTCTTGTGAGCTCAACTTCCTGGATGTATGTGTAGTCTGATACAGAAATGTGGAGTAGTTCCAGTTGCATGCAGTAACAGTATGTAAATGAAGCTTGACATAAGCAATTACTCTGTTCTTGAACTCTTCTTCTGTCTGAGGCCCTTTCTTTCAATACATACATTTTCTTCATTTTATATGTCTAGGAATATAAGTTTTCGAAATTTCTGGCAATTTATAACATGGGTACTGACTAGGGAACACAACGCCGGATCACTTTTTACAGTCTCCCTACTAAGGCTATATTATTTCTTGCAGCATTTACAAACCACTCTTATTTGAAGGCAAGTTATGTTAAACAGAACATATTCTGACACTACAGTCCTCTCAACCATCACAGAATCATAGAATGGTTTATGTTGGAATGGACCTTAAAGATTACTTTGTTCCAACCCCCTGCCGTGGGCAGTGACACCTTCCACTACACCAGGTGGTTGAAAGCCCCATCCAGCCTGGTCTTAGACACTTCCAGGGATGGGACATCCACAGCTTCCCTGGGCAACCTGTTCCAGTGCCTCACTGCCAACACAGTGAAGAATTTCTTCCTGAGATCTAATCTAAATCTACCCTCTTCCAGTTTGAAGCCATTACCCCTTGTCCTATCACTGCATGCTCTTGTAAAAAGCCCCTCTCCAGCTTTCTTGTAGGCCCCCTTCAAATATTGGAAGGCTGCTGTAAGGTCTCCCTGGAGCCTTCTCTTTTCTGAACAATGCCAACTGTCTTAGCCTGTCTTTATAGGAGAGGTGCTCCAGTCCTCCGATTATCTTTGTGGCCCTCCTCTGGACTTGCTCCAACAGGTCCACATCCTTCTTGTGCTGAGGACTCCAGAGCTGGACACAGTGGTCCAGGTGGGGTCTCATGAGAGCAGAGTAGAGGGGCAGAATCATCTCCTTTGATCTGCTGGCCACGCTGCTTTTGACGTAGCCCAGGATACAGCTGGCTTTCTGGGCTGCAAGCACACACTGCTGTCTCATGTTGACCTTCTCATCCACCAACACTCCCAAGTCCTTCTCAGGACTCCTCTCAATCCATTCTTCTCCCAGCCTGTATTTGTGCTTGGGATTGTCCCAACCCATGTGCAGGAGCTTGTACTTGGCCTTATTGAACGTAACGAGGTTTGCACGGGCCCACCTCTCAAGCCTGTCCAGGTCCCTCGGGTTGGTATCCCTCCCCTCCAGTGTGTCGACCGCACCATACAGCGGTCACACCTTCATAACATGTCACCCAAATGTCACATCTCGGTTTTCATGCTGTTTTTCTTGGAAAGGATGGACTCGGCGAGTAACAGGTTGGCCTTCCCCCCCACTTGCAAATGAATAACCTTGTCTTCCCAAAAGTCTTCAGCAAGTAGAAAACAAAATAACAGAAGTAATGCCTCTGTAGTAGAGCACAGAATATTTAAATTTAGATTGAAATAGTATTTGAATAGTAGTTTTCTGGTCTACTTTGAGACTCACCACAAGAAAATCCTTGCAGATCCTCCCAGATAGAAGGGTTATTAAGTGAGAAGCAAGGCTAGGCTGTTTCTGTACCTCTTGCAGACCATCATATTATGGTAAAAGAGAGCTGGCGGGCAAGGAATTGCCTATTCCAGCTTCTTAGCCAAAAGCTCATTAGGTTTTCTGAGGCTGCAGCAGAGATAGTAGCAAAGCTGATTTGCAGATGTGCTTTGATAGGAAAGCCTGAAGATGATTTTTCTCCAGGAACATCTAGTGGTGGAAAAATTGCTTTGTAGAAGGTCAAATATTTCAACAGCAAGGCAAAACAAGTGCAGAAACTCAGGCTTATGTTCAGTGGCAATGACTCTGGGTTGCCTGGGACCTTTGTTTTTCTGAGGAGAAAGGGTAGTATTGTATGCTGCTGGAAAAATTGCTTGGATCCTGCAGATTTTGAATGGAGTGCACACTTTGTTTGCTTAATGTGTACCCCCAAAACATGGTTCATTTCCTGTAATACTGAGCTTCTAGGAGCAGAATGGCTTAAGCTGTTGTGCATGGCTACTAGAAGTATCTTAAAGTCTGGAATATATATTGTGCTATTTCTTAATGAGCAGTATTCTGTGTGGCAAACCAGTAACTGGTAAGTTTTCTAGTTCTTACACTGGTTTAATAACAGAGCAGGGAATTCATTCTAGGTTGGGTATGTAGTGTTCTCTAGTAGCTTGTGTCTGCATGGGATTTGACAAGAACTTATTTGTATTTTTTTCTTGTATTAATCCTTTTTTACCTGCTTCTAGAGGCATTTTTTGATGCAGATGGATATTATGAGGTTGCCTTAAAAGAAGAAAACTTGAAAAAACTGTTCTCAGTGTTGAAATGTAAATGAATCTTTTATTTTTTCTTGAAAAGCATATTTTCTTGACATGTTCCTTTCTTCCTTTTCTGGTGTTCCTATCCCTTTGGAGGACCAGATGTCTGTAACTAGCCTTCTAGGTATCTGAAGCGAGTTCTGCCATCAGCCTGTGCGCATCATGTTATCACTTTGCCCTCTTCTACAGTTGTCCCCATGTTACCTTGTCAGCAGAAGGCACTGAAGCTGTCTAGATTCCCATTCAAAGATTTGCAGGGCCTAATTTGAAGTGTAATGAGGTGAACTGTAAAACCCTGCACTGGGAGAAGGTCAGGCTCCCTGAAAACAGGTTTCCTGTTAAATCCTGTCTAGTTCTAGCATGTCTCACTGCAAAAACTAAGGAACTCCAGGATGCAACAGCATCGTGTATAGTCATCTCAGTGGTTACTCTGGATACTATTCCCCATGTCATATGAGCAAGGAACTTTGAAAAACGTTAGCTTTTGTTTTTTGAAGATAAAGAACTGTGCCAGGGAAAGCGCGTATGCAGTGTCAACTGAATCAGTTTTATATTGTGCTTCAAATAGCTTTAGTGGAGTTATTCCTCATTTAGTGAGCATTGTAAAAAGTTTATGCCAACCAGCATATGTTTTGCAGAGGAAAAAAACCCCAACAGAACATGCTTAAGTGCAGTACTGCAGAGTTTGTAATGTTAAAAAGAGCTATACAACATTATAAATATTAAACTTAAAATTGGATCAGCATTTGCTGTTAGAGAACTTGTTTTCTGGCACTTTATATAAATCACAGTTTAAAAAAATCCATCATTTAAACGATAGTAAATTTTCAGAATCTTTTAAAACTTCCAAGTTATTTCATCATATAGTTTCTTTTTTTCTAGCCTGTCAAAAGAAATTATTAAAGCTACAAGTCTCAAAATCTTCAAAGTGAATATGGAAAAACAAGACCAACCAGCCAGCCCTCTTTTCTTTTCCCCCTCAACTCCCAAAGACAACAGAGTTAGTTTTTTCGAAGGGCAGAGGATATTTCTGGAACTATACCATGGAAGCATATTATAAACATATGCATTTTCAAATGATCGTATTTCTTTCTGAAGCTCTACCACATTCTTGCAGCATAATCAGTCACAAGAATGACCTTTAGTTTTATCAGAATAAAATTGCTCTCAAGAGCAGTTAACAAAAACACATGAATTCGAGCATTGCAGCATGGATGAAAAGAAAACAGCCCTTTTAAAGTTGTTCTAGTGCAGCCTCAGAGTGTGTCATGGTCAGTCATTTGGGAAGGCATAGGATTGCCTAGTCTGCCACCTTTTTAAGTAGTTATTGTCAGAGTTTTGAGTATATTTAATGCTGTTTATATTTTTGTTTCTGTGTTTGTATTCAAGATTGCAGTGCATTATGAAATATGGAAAGGGCTCTGTTTGCATTTAAGTGCTATCAACAAGTCTTCACATGAAAGTAAAATGAAGTCTTTCAAATTCAGAGGTTGTGGTTTCCCATTCAAGAGATCCTATTATTTTAGCATTGTATATATAATGCCTTGGGTAGCTTTGTGCCAGCACCTCTATTGTAACCTGCCCCACCCACCCATGGATTTTATAACTCGGCTTTTAAATTCTCCTCCTAGTTGAAACTTGTCCTAAAAAATGTCAACTTAAGAGCAGAGTTACTTCATGATACCTTCTTATTAAAGGGTTTTTAAAGTATTTTTTACAGGAAAGCTTTTTCAGGAACAATAAGCAGTTGGCCTATGGGTAGAAGCAGTGCCTGTGACTGACGTCCATGGCACACATGTACATGCTTTCAGCAAATACAGAATTGGGGTGGAACAAAAAATACCTACATAACAACCACAAGGACCACGGAAAGTCTAGCAACTGTAAGATATGGTTCAGTTTGCAAATGATCTAAAGCAACCCTGTAAAGTCTGATTCTGCCACCTACAATTTAGCAGTGTCCCTGAGCATTTACTTTAGAGCTGGAGAATGTACTATGTTATTCCCTTTGGGGTTTTTTTTGGGGGAGGGAAATGTCTGTGAAATAAACTGGGTCTTGCAGAAGACAATGCAAAAAAGCGCAGAAATCTGAGACAGGGAGTAAGGAGAGAAAGGCACAAAGCAACTATGGAAAAAAACGGTACTTCTAGTATTTCAGTTTTTCCTGCTAAATTTGCTTTAACTTTATCTTAGCATGGGCCTTGGGAATTTTTGCTAATTTTGCAGTCTTAGGCTTTGGGAATCTTAGGAGAGGGAATCTCCATGTTTCTGTGCCTTAATACATCTATGTGGTAGTTATACTACCAGCACTTCCCTGAGACAGGGAAATGTTCTCTCTTTGAACTGGATTTGTGCAGTGCAGAAAAATATCATCAAAGTGTGGTTGACTCACAGGCACCTTGATGACCTCCTACCTACTTGGCATCCCTAGGTAGTTAAAGATCTTCAGATTTCTAGCTGGAGTGTTATCTCCCAAATCCCAGTGCCACAAATATGTAAACATAGATTTGCACGTGGATTGGGGGCACAAAATTTGGGAATGCCCATCCAGGTACCATTTTGAATCTGCAACAGAAATGGCAGAATCGAAATTATCTTGATCATTTGCTTTTGGTTCTGTTTCTGCTGTAAACATCTATTCTGATACCTCATTGTAGTTGTCTTCTGTGTCTTGTAAATGAACTGTACTGACTCAGTGTCTGAGGTGTAAATTAATCAGATAATTTGCCTGCCAGTTTGGCGTCCCTGTGTGGTACCTGGGTGAAGCTTTTACAGATGCTTTTTCCCTTGCTACATCTTCAGGTTCTGATTTTTATGCACAGTTTTCACTTGTGAAAGGGGCTATTTAATAGCTCCTGTAATTCCCAAATTATTTAATTTTTTCTTGTTGCATGGAGCCTTGACCTCCTTTACTACTTGCAAATGCCATATAAACCAGAAGTTTCTCCATATGTTCACCTTTTGGGGAAATGTTAGAGTAAGAGTATCATTGTGGAAGATTGGATTTTTGTACTGTGCAGCTCTCAGCAACTTGCTGGAAATTTCAAATTACCTAGAGCACGTAAAGAGGAGAAAGAGTAGAGGAAGGTTAGGACAGTCTGGAAGTAAAAAACATAATCTGGTGTGTAACTTACAAACAGAAAAACATTTCAAGTCTGAAAAATAGAAATGCTGTTTCTGTGCTCCAACTGGAGAAACATGTAGTACAGGAGCCACATTGACTTAAATTCTTTTCTTTGCATGTGAGTTGATTCTTTCTGAATGGACAGAGATTTAAGCGAGGTTGTAGTGTGAGGATGTGGTTTCTGGAACATTTGTGCTGCATGGCTGACTGGTGGAACAAGTGTTTTAGTAGTTGCAGAATGGTTCAGTGTGGTTTTGTTTTGGTTTGTTTTTTTTTTTTTCCTTGCATCAGGAGCAGCTTTATATCTAGGTACTGCAGAAGTGTGTTCTGGAAATGGAGAAGTGGCATTTGTTTTTGAAAAGGTGTATGCACGTACATTGGTCTTTTTTCAGCCTTGCCTTTTTAATTTTTTTTCTCTGAAAGATAAAACCTACATCAGTAGCAGAAGCAGAACTTTGCTTTGTTGAGAAGGGTGAGAACATGTGTGGCATCAGAAAGTCACTCCAACATCCTGGTTATTGGAAACTAAATATGTCTCTAATGCATAGGCAACTATGGGCCTGTATATGTTGTTTTACAAATCCGAATAGGTGGACAGATCCACTGAAGGATGGAGAGAGCATGGAGTAGCCGTACCTACTTTACAGGAAAAAGGCAGAAGGTGTACCAGTGCCTTTGAAAGAACTTCTCTACAAGATGCCATCTCTTTCTGAATGTGGCGCAGAGAAACAAAACACATCATGTTGAATGTACTTTTCCTTGATTTCTGTTCATGCATTTTCCTTTTCCCTTTCACCTTCCCCTCTCCTTGGCCTCAAGCTTAAAATGCTGTAAACTCTTCTGAGTATCACAGAAAATACATCTGAAGAGAGAGGGTTCAGAAAATAGCCTATACTGTCTGAAGCAGGCAGAAATGTGTCCTTCTGAGGTTTCTTGTATCACCTGCACTAAGGTTACTTTGTGTGGTAAATTAATAGAATTATATGTCATGTCTGTTCATCTGCCAAAATAGCAGGTATTCATCTTACCAAAAATGATGAACTAGCTTAGATATTACAAAGGTATCTGATACTTGCTAGACTGATCAGTCCTTCTCTGGTGCCTCTGCTCAGTATCTGCAAGGACATGATACATGAAGTGAAGACATGGTTCAGCTCTAGCACAAATAATTCTTCAGGTTTTCCTGTATCTCAAAACATCATGATTCAGACCAGAGAGCTACCTGTCTCAGTTCCTTGTATCCCACAGTTGCTAAATATTGGATGCCCAGTGGAAAGTAAGAACAAGGCAACTGTATAATATGTCTTTCTAATGTGCTCTTTCAGCCTTCAACTATTTGCACTTCATCAGTGGCTTTTGGTGTTGGGTATGGTTTTTTTTCTGAACCTGATCCAGTTTACCTATTTAATAAATCCATGGTCATCTCCCTCATGAAACTGTGCAGCCTGTCCTTTAACCTACATAAACCTTCTGTGCACACAGTAGCCTCTGGCAAGGAATTCCTGAGGTCTGTCACTTGTCGCCTACACAACCACTTTTGTTTTTTACTCTGACACCTGTTTGCCTTCATTTGATGCCCTGATTTGTATATTGGAACAGAAGCAAACTCTCAATACTCTTTTTTATCTTTTTCATACCTGGAAACATTCAAAGTCAGGTTGGACGGGGGTCTGAGCAACCTGATCTAGTTGAAGATGTCCCTGCTCATTGCAGGGGCAGTGGGGGTGTTGTGCTAATGACCTTTGAAGGTCCCTTCCAACACAAACTATTCTATGATTTTATAACACTCATGATTATATGGACCTTTATCACCTCTCCCTGTTAGTTACATCTGTTCCAAGCTGCAGAAACCCAGTCTACTTGTTTGCTTCTCTGTGAAGACTATTTCAATTTTGTTGCCCTTCTCTGAACCTTTTCCAGTTGTAATATGTTTTGAGAGCCAACCAGAACCACTCATGTCATGCCAGTTGTAGGCAAGAGGTAGACTTATACCATATGATGAAAATGAGATTTTAAGGGTTCCCCCCATCCCATTCCTTCCTAAAATTTTCTAAATTTCCTAAAATGTTTAATTTTCTGTTTTGTCTGCTGCTATAAGTATTGAGTTGATGTTTATATCAAAACATCTATTGTAACCCCAGTGTTCTGGAGCCTGTCTGATAAGTGAATCTGTGGATTGTTTTATTGTGTGCAAAATACTTTTATTTACAATTCTGGTACCATCTTATTGTTCAGACACCTAGTATTTTAAGGTCTTTCTGCACTTAATCAGTTTGCCATTCCCCTTTACCTTATTTAAATACCTTTGTTTTGTCAGCAAATTTGATCACCTCATTACTTATTCCTTTTTTCCAAGTCATTTATGAATATGTTGAACAGCACAGTTCCTAACAACACAGACCTCTGACTTTTCTTCTATGCTGTTTCTTGTCTTTAGTCAATGTTATGCTTTTACACCTTGTCTGTTTAGTTTCTTTAAAAGACTTTAGGAGAGGTCTTGTTTAAAAGTCTTTGGAAATTTAAGTTGGCAGTTACCCTTAACTGAAAACATATTGAATTCTTCATTTTATCAGCTGCGTGTTAATCCTTGCAGTCAGCTTCAGGTTTGCAAGGCAGGCATTCTCTTCATAGAAATCATGGCAGCTTTCCTATGAATAGAGAGAATTAGCAGACACTGGAATATGTGCTAACCTTTGTAATTTCTCTATATATGCTCTCTTTCTAATAACTAATATGGGCCTAAAGATTATTGCTTTGCCTAACGTGAGGCTTACAGGCCTGTAGTTGCCACATGCATCACAAACCTTCTTTTAAAGTCACATTTATGTTTACATGCCAGTCGGGGATTGAGGTGGGTGGGGTTTAAGAAATGGGGCTATGCATAGATTAATTTTTTTGTCAAATGACAAAAATGGCTTACTGAAGGCTTGATGGTTTGCCAGAGTTTAGAATGTAAATGTCTTTATCCCGATGTAGACAGTATTCATATCACATGCAGAAATGCAAACATCTCAATCTTTTTTCTTATTGTCTTTGGCACCAGAAGATTTTAAGGTAACATAATAGTTCATTACTAAATACAGATGATTTTCAGAGTTGTGTAAAGTACTGATAACTTAAACCTTAGATATCCTGTGAAGACTAATGTATAAACAGTTTTAAGAGAAGTACTCAAAGATTACAGACACATGAAAGCAGGTCTGAATCTTCTCAACAAAAGAAAACTTCCTTTTTGTAGAATTCTCAGGACTTCTTTCCCCAAAGGGTTCTCCTTCATTTTCCTGTTTTCAAAGTCCAGTCTGTAGCAAGGCAAAGTAGCACTTGCACCAACATGTAAACTTTGGGAAGGCTGTAAATATTACTCCACTGTAACTTCAGCTGATGAGATAAAGGGAGGTGCTTTACAAATAGCTAGACTGGTAGTTGTGTCTAGTAATTGAAGCTACTCCTTGTGCAAGTGCACAGATCGTACTTCTTCAGAAATTAGATTACTGTTTTGTTTCATCCACAGAAGCAAGGAGGTGAACAATTTCCATTTAATTAAATTAAAAGGTGACAGAAAGGAAACAAAGGATAGACTGGTAATTCTGGATACTTTCAGTTCTGGAGTTCTGGTAGAACTGTTTGAATATTTGTTTTATTGCACCAACTAAGTTTCTCTTGAAGGAAGGCAAGAAAGTGTAAGCGTATGAAGAGAAGACTGACAAAGCATCTTATTTTTCTTTTCATTTTACAGCCTTAACAAAAAAGGCTATGTGAGAGATGATGCTTAACTTCTATCACTTAATTTCGTTAAGGCTAGAAGAAAGAGCTGCTTACTACTAGCTAAATTGCTTGGTATATGAAGCAATCTCTGAATGGTGGTGAGTGGTAGTTGGGGACACACGGAGTGTGGACAGACCAAAGAAACAAGATGAAGTCAAAAGTAATTTTTTAAATTTTTTTCTTCTTAAGGAAGCAGCAGTAGCAGCACAGAATGTGGGGAAAGAAAGAAGAAATTAAGGTGGATGGTTTCTTGAGGCTCCTTTTAGTCTAGCGTTCCAACAGTGTGGTAGGATTGGATTTGGCAATAGTCGTACCGTTATGTCAGCAGCTACTTGAATAGTATGAGTGACTATGCAGAAAGAGTAGAGTTGTGAAGTAGAGGCAAAGACAAAGTAATCACCACTGATTTTGCTACATGACCTTCAATAAGAAGTGGATACAAAACTGATTTTTTTTCTTCTCAGGTACAAGAGAGTCTCCAAACCTCTCTAAATAAGGAATGGTAACGCTATTTCTATTAGAACTGGTAGGTGTTGTTTTGTTTTTGTGTTTTGTTGTTGTTTTTTTTTTTAAAAAGGTGGCTTGAAAACACAGCCACACAGTGCAGGAACCCCCTCAAAAACTGGCTGCTAGTGTTAGTTTCTTCCAGCACCACTCACTCACTTGTGCATGCAGCAATTTTGGAATGTCCCGCATGCAGTATGTAATTCCAGATGGTTTCATGCAAGCAGTCTGTTCAAGTGTGTGAATGCCTGCTGTTGGAATAAAAATGTGAAGTAAAGTCTTGGAATAACATTTTTTCCTTGTCTTTTGAGGTAGCTTGCAGACTCTTTTGATAACATCAAAAAGGGAAGAATGAGATTTGTTCCAGTGTAGGGGTTTCCATCAAAGGTTTCTGTAATTGTTCCTACAATTTAATACAATTTAAAAACAAAAGCTTTTTTAAAAAAAGACTTCTAAATTCACCACTGCTTCACATTATTTTATTTAGAATAGAAAAAGAAATAAAATATGTAAAAACTGAGAGTGAGGTGCTTTGCTTTATTTTTTCCTTGGCTTGAGATAGACTCCTACTGTTCTTTTGGATCTGTACATAAGAAGCCTTCTTTTGAATTTCCTTTTTAAGGAACTTACTGCTTTTATTGATATACTGAAAATGTAAAAATAGTGCAGAAATTGTGTAAAATGCAGAAATATTTAGAAACTTCCAAACAGAAGTATGTGGAAGTATCAGTAACTTTCATATTCTGAGACCAGGATGGACTATTTTTGCAGACTGAGGTAGGGATTTCCTGAAATGTTCCTGGAATGTAATTTTGCTGGGGTTTAGCTCTTAGAATAAATACCACATCAGTGAGCTGCGGGAGAAGTGTAGCTCTAGTTCCCAAGGTGTGTGTGGTTGAGTTGTTGAATTCATCTGTTAGCAAGCATTATGGAGAACAGTTGGAGTAACAGAAAATGTGTGAGGAAAAAGTATGTTAGATGAATGACTGAAGACATGGTAAATGGACAACAGCAAGAACCTTAAATCCAGGATACAGATTCTTAGGGTTCTCTTGCAGCAAAAATGTAGTAGAGTTGATGAAACTTAGTTATTTTTTGATTTAACATTTTAACTAAGTCCTCTTAAAGGTATTTTTTCCCCCCCTCTCTCCCCTTGAAATTCTATTGGGAAATGGAAGTTAAGTGGCTTGAGTACACTTCAATTTTTTTCCTTACTAAAGTAAGAGTAATTTGCACGTGCAGAGCAAATTCACATAAGGATCCTGTGATGTTTTTTGTTTTACTTTTGATTTGGATTTAATTCAGTCCTCTAGCACCTCTGTATTTTGAAAATTATTTTTCTGGATTCTCATCCTCTGTGCTGAAGTTTCCAGACATGTTACTCTGAGTTTTTGTACACATTCATTATGCATTCAGATGCAAGTGCATCGAGTTCTTCAAGGGAACACACATGCAGAAATGGAAGATCTCAGAATAAATCTCCTGTAGACAAAAGAAGAAACCCCCAAACACTCAAAAACTCCCTTTCTAATCCACATTCTTCAGAATTCAGTTGCAAGTCTTACATCCCTTTCCTGATACTTGCAAAATTATGAACCCTGGGCTTTTAAAACTACTTCTGAGTCATCTGTTTATGTAAATTGTGTGATTGGTAGTTAAGATGATTATTTGCCCTTCTGTAAAATAGACATCTCGGACAGTGGTGTTTTTTTGGTTTTGTGTTTTGTTTTGGTTTTTTTTAAACATTGTTAAAAGATGAAGTATTTACAGCATAAACAACTCCCAATCTATGCAGAAACTTTCTAACAACCAAATATTGATGTCTTAAGAGATTTTTAAAGTCTGTACTGTCCAGTTTCCATGCCTGGGTTTACAGAACTTGGTGTTTACCTATCCAAAGGCTCTTTCTTCTTAATTCTGATTAAGGATATGGGAAGAACTTCTAAGGAATCCAAAGTCTCATTTAAAAAGGAGGTCTTGTTTATTTCTGCCTTGTCCATTTAATTCTGGTATTACAGACTTTTGCTGTGAACTGTCCATCATTAACTAGCCTTCAGAATTAACTACCAAGTTGCTTAGAAATGCCTAATATTTGAGGAATATTTTAATGCAAGCTATGGTGAGACCAGAGGTAAAGCTTTTTGTCAGTGGATCCTATTTTACATCAGTGACGATATCTAGAGATAGCATCTTTGTCAGAATCTATTGTTACGTGATGTGCCCTTGAAATGGGTGTCCTGTTATATTAGTCACTATGAAAACATCCCATCAAACATGTGGTCTGCCAGACACACATAAGAACTTCAGAAGGAGGGGAGGAACACTTCTTCTGTGCTTCTGATGGGTAAATTGAAAAACAAACAGTGGATGTTACTGTGTTTCAGGTACTGGAAAAGTAGATGGAAGTTGTCAGAAATTTTTGGAGCTCTCAAAGCCAGCTCGTTGAAGAGGGTTATGTGGAGGCTCTGGGTACTCATGTCTAATTAGGTACCGATGTTCCCCACGCAACATATGGGGAGAGTTGGGCATCCAAGAAGCCAGCGTGCTGAATAGGGAGCTGCTTGTGCTGCCTTCATTAGACTGTTTTATTCACTTGTTACAGGCTCCCACCGTCTGAGCAGTAGAAAGATTAATCCATTTCCTTTGCTGCAAGCAAAATTTGGTAAATTAGTTACTGTTTTTCAGCTTTGTTTTCAATCTCCCAAATCCTGAGAACCTAAACCACTGTAATGGGGATCTCCATGTTTATGCCACATGACTCTCTGTATGTCTTTAGTCCCTTTTAATATAGGTGGTCTTGCAAGAACTGGCACGCAAGTCCAGAACGTGTCTAAGGAGCAGGACTCGGCAAGTCTGTGTTTGAGAGAAGTACTGCACTTCTGGGTTTTTGACTCCATATTCCTCGTTGGAGCAATGGAAGTCTCCGGCAACATCAGCATTGAGCAGCAGCTAGCAGAACACTTAAGTGCCTGAAGTGACAGTGTTTGAGCAGTACCTGTAAGCAACAGTAGTTATGTGTAGTTTCAACAGTGTGTTTACCCTATTAGGCTGCCCAAGCATGTGAGAGATTATCTTAGTTTCTGAAAGCAGATACCTAGGTGCTTGTTAAAATTTGACTGTTTTGTTCCAGCACTAATTCTCTAGTCTAATTTAATCTTTTGATCTTTAAAAACAGAGTTCCCTGAACACTTTTGACCTCTGGCTATTATTTTCAATGATAACAGGCTTCATTCTGGTGCATAAAAAGAATATTTAGATATGCTTAAGCATATAACATCTATGCGATTAGTTAATAAAGTTTGTCATTTGTGTAGCCTAAATGGCTGATAATTGTGCCTGTAGCATTTTTTCCCCATGGTATTGTTAGTGTGATACACAATCAGATCAGGTTTTCAGTCTGCATTTCTGAATGTACAGTGAAACAGCTGGATGTGCTTTTATATAAATTTTGTACCTGTTTATTAAACAAATTCACTATGCAGAATTTTAAGAAAGGTTTGATATCCTACAGTTGGATGGATATTAAAAAACCCCAAATGCCTGTGGAACCCTGTGAATTCACCTGTCACACCTGTATGCTGAACCTCTAGATATGATCATTTGTTGCTCTTGTAAAGAGAGGGACTGGTGAAGTGGTGACATTTATCCTTTTGGAAAAGGCCAGGTAAACCCATATAATTATGCACACCAGCTTTTTTAAAAAGGACAGGTCTTTTAGCAGCCTTCTTGCCTCTGTGCTCTGAAGGCACTGGAAGGAGATAATCAAGACCTGAGCTCATCCAGGAGCGTGCACTAGTGGCTTACCTGCTTTCTCTGTTACCGCTGCCGGCATTCAAGCAAAATACTAAGAGTATGTCTCACATTCTTGCTACTGAATATGCTGGCAATCCCCTATAGTCCATTTCTAATGGATACGGCTCCTCTCAGCCCAGTTCTTTAGTACGCTTGCCTAGCAACAGCATTGGATGCTCTTGCAAGATACCCATAATCAATCTGTTTTATGTATGCTGGCAGAGAACTGCTTCATAAATCAAAATCATTGCTGTTATATAGTGATTTCCGAAGTGTACAGGCTTGCACATAAATTACCACTTTGCATGAGATTGTGAATATAGTTCCTGAAATCTTTTTCTCTTTGTAATCTTAACTTTTATTTAGAGAATGTTTGGGGTTTTGTCATAGAAATAATTTCCTCTTACCCACTGTTTGCACATACTTGTGTGAGTGCTAAAGAGATTGGAATTGAAACATATGGGGATTTTTGTTGTTTTGTTTTAAATACTCGGCAGGAACATGAGGAAATTCCTTGATTACTTCAAACCCCTCTCTAAGTTGAAGTGTGTAGTCTTTCTGGGATTACTTCAATAGAACTGGAACCAATCAAGGTGCTGCAGTAATGTAGCAGAAACAGCTACCTGTGGTTTTAACAATGTGTTATTCGGTGGAGTTAGAGGAGTTCCAGGTATTTCAAAATCCGTTGAGTGTAATAATAATAATACAAATTTGGTTATAAACTAAATACTTTCAGTGTATGTGCTACTTCAGGAGTTGCATTATAAGGTTCGGCTATGGGGGGGGAAAAAAGTAAAAGGTGGTATTTTCTTAAGATGATAATCCTAAATTCTAACTCTCATACTGTTCAACATTGCATTCTTTAATCTACAAAGTTCACTTTGGCAACTTTTTTCTGACAAATTTTGCTTCTGAATTTTCTACATTTGCCGTCTTGAAAGTCTCTTTTTCTTTACAGTCACCTCTTGATTCTCTGGAAACCAACCAGTTTCCTTTCCTTTATGTACTAGTTCTCTACATGGTGATTGTTAATTTTTGTCATGATGCTGGGCATCCTTCATTTTCAGCCTGTTTTCACAAATTGGTATTATAGCTATATTTGCAAGCCCATTCCTGTAAAAATGGACAAATGAAATTCTTCACATTTGTCATATAGTGAAAACAAGCGTTCTTCTGCCTAGGTGGTATGTTTGGTCTCTTTTCACAAATAGCTCCTATATTAATGGCTGCCAAAATAAACAAACATGTCCATTCTTTCTGATGGCAGGAGGCTGTTCTTTCTGCACCTCTCTTGCAACCTGGAGTCTGGTTTAAAACCATCTTAAGCGCAGTAATTTCTGTAATAAAACAGAGAGCTTTTGTTTCAGAGGATAACATTTGTTGTGTGCCATAGTGGCTAAAGAGAAGATTTGTCATAATCTCAGTTCTATTTGGGTGTTGCGGTTTATTTGGTATGTGACCAAATTTCACATGTTCATAAGGTTTTTGTTTAGGCTTTAAAAATCCTCCTCCTAAATGTATTGTTTACTCTGAAAAAGCATTTCAAGTGTATTAGGTGAGACCAAGTATGTCAGGTGAGGCTGGTTTGTAGGTCTGCATTCATCTGGCATGTTACAGTTCTCATAACGTGTTTCTAAAGCAAAATGCTGTAGGCATATTTGCTGACTTAATTGCTGTCTGATACGTTGTTAGGTGCCATATAGCTTTTACAGAAAACAGACTATGGATCTTTCTTAAGTAGTGGAATTAATAAAACTACAAAGAATTTTTAAACTGTAGATTAGAAGTTGCCTTGAGGTTATTCAGATTTCTCCCCCTTTTTCTTGCCCCTACATCTTATCTTTGTGGCTTGTATTTCTCTAAAATTTTGACTCGTTCTATTTGTACTGTTGAATATAGACATATGTACAAATGCTTACTTCATGAAAAGCCCATGAAGTTTGCACTGTGTTCAAAAGTAGGAAACTGGATGAAGAATGAAATAACAAAATTCAGGTTTGGCAGTAATTGTATTTTAATGATAGTATTTATGATTGCTCTTAGACTACTTTGTGAATTGCATGTTGTGATTTATGACTAAACCACTCAAACCTGGTTTCCTAGAGGAAGACACACGTGTACGTAAACACAGAGATGGCTGGGAGAGGAAACTGCACCAAATGTAGTTAGGGTTATGAATCTCTTTAGACAAAAGATGTGGTCTGAATAACAAAATTGCGGGGAGAGGGGTAGGGAGGGGGCAAGAGGGAAATCGTGCTTACCTTTTGGTGGCAGTGTATCTCTGATATGAAGAGATCTCTTCAGTATGATGAGAGTCACTGAGCTTTGTGAAAATGCTTGGTAAAGACACAGCAACAAAGGCAGAGCCCTTCTGAGCAAGAAGTGATGATGGAGAGGCAGCATAGAGGTAAATGGTGCTAAGTATGGTTGGAAGTGTAACTCGGAGCTTAGTAAGGGACTACTGCTACTGGGCAGTGAAGCTGTAGTTGTTACTCTTAAGGTGAGTTATAAAGTCCTTGCAGAAAAGCAGGAGGCAGCTCTTCTGTCGACAAGCAAAAAAAGAACCTGAAGTGCAAGATGCCCCAGACATTGAAATGTGAAATTTTTCAGAAATAACAACAATACTGCTGACTTGAAAACCAACTCTATGAAGTTTATA
Source organism: Chionis minor (assembly GCA_013398295.1). Lineage (NCBI taxonomy): Eukaryota > Metazoa > Chordata > Aves > Charadriiformes > Chionidae > Chionis > Chionis minor. The sequence continues at coordinate 803,747 of VZSF01006858.1, read as the reverse complement.
TTCTTCTTTCTCTGAATTTAATTGCCCCTTAAGTTATCTTTGTAAAATGGACTCTGTGCTTGTATGTATTGTCTAATACTGATGACATCGGACTTATAGTCAAGTATTAAGCACAAGCTGGAGTTGAACTTTCAGAAAGCTTTTCTGCAGAAATGTAATCACAGCCTATTTGCTACCAAACCCTCACAGACGGTTACACCTGGATAATCTATGCATGATGGTGTGCTTACCAGCTTGGTGTTGATCAACGTTTGCCACCCAGATCTGTGGGAACATCTGTTATGATTTAATCTGTGCATGAGTGAGGTAACCATCTTACAGAACATGTTTTATTTAGTAGATTGAGTGTTATATAAGATAAGAACATGGTCCAATTGAGAACCAAAAGTTGTTGTAAAATTACTCTCTACTTCAACCTCACGGACATGGAGGATGGTTGCAGTTTCCATTTTGTACAACTCCAGCTTACTGAATAAGCCAAATTACATCACCCTACCATTTTTAAAAACAAGATTTAAGTAGGTAAAAATCTGTGTTTCCTTACCAAAACAAGCTTTTTAATCTTTTTCCTGAAGTTTATTCAAGTTGTACCAGTTGAAAGCCCTGGTATGAAATGACTTGTTACTTAGAATGAGAAAGGAAAGTCATTAGAGGAGTAAAACTAGAGCAATGATGAAGAGTGAAAACTGTGGCATGCTATGTATATAATGCTATCACATAAAAGAGAGATTTTCTTGTGTCAGAGGCTATGCAGCACATAAACTATGTTAACTTGTCTCCGTAGGAAAAAAAATAAAAAATCCTTAAACTTTATGCCTCAGTGGAAAAAATAATTTAATAATGAAGGTCTGAGCTTACTTTATCTACAAGTATTTCATAAGTAAGGGCAGACTGGCATGCAAGTGTAACGTAGTTCTGGAGCAGTAAACCAAGCAGTAAAGGTAAAATGGGGGCTGTTGAGTATCTAGAGGACCTTGAGATACAGAGCAGGTATCTGTTTGGGCCAAGCTACAGGCGATCTTTGCCAAGATTGAGCATTTGGCAGCTCTCATTTGCAGCAGATTAAACTTTAATTTAGTTCATACCACCTGCTTCGGCCTTGGAGACATGGAGTAAGCAAGCAGATACCTGAAAATTTAAGAGGCACGTTGACTAGGTCCTTTTTCCCCCTGACTTTCCCTGCAACTTTTGTATGAAAAGGAGGTTCTATAACAGTTAGGTATGAATAGAGTATAATCATTTCAATGTTCTCAGAACAACTCAAGCTCCTTCTTATGGTCCAGCTATACCAGTGGTATGATGGAAAAGCTGTTAAGATGGAGCTGAAGATGGGGATTAGTTTTCCTAAGGAAACCAGGAAGTCTTTTTCCCACATAAAAATGTTTCAGTGGTGATGGTAGGGGGTGCGCGGAGGGGATAACCCAAAAGTTACGCAAAATTCAACCTTCATACTTACCTACTCTTCTCTGAAGATGTGAGATTTGATTAGAAAATGCAGCAATATGACTGTTAAGCATTGTAATTAGGATGTTTCGTATCCTCATTCTTTTATATGTAGGCTTGACCAATAGCTGGAATAAGTCTCTTAAAATGAAACAGTCATCCCTTTTTGCAGAATCGATCACAATAAATGCATTCCCTGTGAAGAAACTGATGGTCTGATAGCACCAGGCAAGAACTTCCATGAAGCGTTATAATGATGTTTTCAAGATCTAGAAGTTGAAGTGTGTATATATATTTTTTCTCCCCAAATCAATAATTAATAACATTGGGGGTTTTTTTATGGAGGGTGGTAGTGTGAGCAGGCAGACAATGTATGAGTTTTTTTTCTGAAAACTCAAATTGAAAGTTATCCCCCTTCTCCTCCAACCACAAACCCAAGGAAAACTTTCCTTAAGGTCTGGACTTGTTCTAGTTAAGACTTGCTGAGTTTTGCTTTGAATTTGCTGTAGTGTAACTGTGCAAAGACTTTGAGACTGTACAATCCCATTACACACTTCCTTTGCATAGTTTTCTAAAAGGGTGTACTGCAAGGTTTCCACTTGTGCTTTACTTGTGGAGAATTAGTTCTGGAGTTCCCGCTGGAAACTGAATAGCAACTAATAGCAACTGTGACTCCTGACTCTGGTACGCGGAAGATGCTGTAGTTACACTGGAAAAGCATCCTCAGGAAGTGCAGGCTCTTCTCTAAAGAGTTGTGAAAATTCTATCAACCTCGAGTAGATGATGGGGACCATCGTCATGATTAGATTCTCTGGTAGTTGGTAGTAGATGTATCTTGGAACTATTACTAAAGTAATAAACTATGCTAGGTACTAAAGAGGAATATGAGGCATAGAAGGGTGTTATTCATGGGAGTCGCTTATTTTAGACTTACCCTGAAGTATGTATGTGGTAGAATGCCATGGAGAGAAAATGCAAAAGCAGAGTTGGATGTTAAAAGAAAAGGTGAAATGAAACGGAGATGGAGCTGGAGGAGACAGGCACGTGTAGCATGCTGAAAGACAGGAAAAGCGGAAGAGCCTCCTTATTTTAGCAATGATAGTAAAAGGATAAAAGTGAAATAGCAAAGCGGGAAAGGAAAGACTGCATACAGGAAGCTGAGAAAGCGCTAAAATATGTGCAAAGGATTCAGTGAAATAGATGCTTCTTCAGGAATCTATTCTGAAGGTTTGAGAATGAATCAATATTTTTCCTTAAAATTCTGCTGAGGTTAATCTTGGCTAAAACGTAGCAATTATTTTTTGCGAGGGAGGAGGTAACAGATGGACTCAGAGAGAGGGTCTTGACTTTCATGTCCATACAGAATCTCTTTTTTTGTTTGTTTGTTTTGTTTGTTGAAGGCATTAAGAAATACCTCTGGCAGTTTTTCCATTTCCTTTGGCTTTCATGTCTAAAGAAATATTCAGACCGGGAGAGGGGATGGGAAACTGAGCCAGGTGGCAAGCCTATTTGTCACCCAGTCAGTGGTGGAAAATATTGAATGATCAAATTTAAGTGTCTTAAAATAACATGAACACAGAGACAGAAAAAACTGTCAAGGGAAGGAATTTGTGTTAAAAGAAAACTTGCAGTTTCCCTGTCCAGTCCTAATGAAAGACTTTGACATTCAGTGGGATGTATCATCCGCAGCTATAACTTTTTATTATTATGACTTTTAGAGTAATTAGAAAGTAATAAAGAAATACTCTTATCTGAAAGGCATTCAATTTGAATACTTACATGGAAAATACCTCTTCTATGTGTATGTATGTGAGTATGTCTGTATGCTACAGGTCAGTGTCTCTAAATTCAATTCTAAAAAAAAAATATTTTTGCAAATAAAAATAATTTCTGTAAGTTACTGAATAAACTGTGAGGTGGTTTGGCTCTGTCAACTTCAGGATGTAAGCCAAAACAATAGGAGAAAAAATTCTCTTTGAAGTAAAGAAGCTTCAGATCTTGAACTGAAATTGTAAGTGACATATCAGTTAGAAATCTTCACTGCTTTGCACAAATAAAGGGAGCATGGTTAGTTTTCTTGTAAACCCCTTGCCTATCCCTTATTTCTCACAGTCTGAAAAAGGTCAGGAGGTACAAAATCCTACCTCTAAACTTGATTTCTTTGTCACAAAGCACAGTTCATGAATGTTAATGAAGACTATAGTGTTTTAAAGCTACTATGGGGTTTTAGAGACTGTTCCAAATGTATCTGCTGGGAGCCGCTAATGTTTTGCTGGCAGTGGGTATGTTTAATTATTTTTACTGTATTTGGTTAAATGTAAAGCATTAGGTAACCATGAATTTTTGGTCATTTCCCAAAGCAGGATCCCATTCTTAGTATCCAGCCACCTTAGTCACAACCATGCACGAAATGGGAGCTATGTATCAGCACTACTTAAAAACCAGTTCATTGCTTAACTCAGTACTTCTACAAAAATAAAACTTCTAATGAATTTAACTAATATTTATATGTTGGTAAACTAACATTGGCCCCAGCAGATGCAGATAGCAGTAGTTATCTTAAAGACTGGAGCTATGTTGGACATGTTCTGCCATAGATGAGGGAGGGGTTTAAGGTATAAGCCCGTTGATTTAGAGAAGGCATAGCCCAGAAAATGCTGTTGTAAACATGCACATGCTACATAAATCCTGTATTAATTGGGTCCAGGCTTAGTGAGTGCTTAAGACTTTAATTTGTTGTTTAGGGGCATAGATGCAAAATATTGTAATTGATTGGCAAGTGTGAAATGTGTGAGAAGAAATGAAGAGCTTCAAAGGCTTAGAAGAAATGGAAAAAAAGTATTTTTGAATTATAGATTTTTGTCTGATAACTTTATCTAAAGCAAAAATCTGATTAATTCCCCAAAAAAGGCACTTTGACCAAACTGTGTTGCCAAAATATTTGGATGATTTCTTCCTCCATTCCACCGCTCTGTCCAAATTGTGAATGGAAATGGAGATTAAGCTGTGAAAGTTTTAAAGACAACTTAAAAGAACTTCTGTTCTCTGGCCAGTTCTGAAAATAAATAACGTCCAGTTTTTAACATCATTGTCTAATAGTTTGTCAAACACGTGTAGAAATAATGTCATATTAGCATTTATCAATTGTACAGATGCCATTCATCATCCAACACTATTTGCAAAAAGTAAGTATAATGGATTTTTAAAATCCAAGCTGCTTCAATTAAAAACATATTTCTTTTATGTAGCAGATGCTATGTTTGGAGACTTGTTTTCTGTGCACAAGAGCTTTTAGGAGCACAAACTGTGCTAGTCAAGGTTGTTCAAAGCTGCCCTGCTTGGTGACAGGGTTCTTGGGTGCTGCTGTAGTGCAAAGAACAATGGCGTACTGAAATATTTTGACAAGTGCTTAAAGAAATAGAGGGGTAAACTGTCTTTAAAGACATCGGTTTCAATGTAAAAATGTCTGTGTGGCTGTTAGGAGGCAAAGAGATTAGGAACTGACGTTATTCAAGCGTCCTTGACTAGCTTTAAGTTCCAGTGCTGCACATACATTCTGAATGTGGAGTTTAACAGTTGTAGTTGGGATGAACTCAAAGGATTTAATCAATTTAATTGTTGTATGCCTAATAGCTCTTAGAAATGTCTCAGAGTGCAAAGTTAGCTGGCTTACAGTTCAGGTAACTGAGGGGCTTTCCCAGAAAATTCTCAGTCATGTATCCCAAATGTATTTTTGAATTATGTGCCGTGCTTAATGAAAAGCAGAGAGTTGGTTGGAACAAGCAATATAGGAAACTTGGTTTTCTGCATACATGAGGGAGAGATTTATAGATCCTGTAGTATATTTTGTATCTTTGTAGAGTGGAAGGCAGCACCTTGCAGCGTTAGAAAGTAAGCATGAAAGAACCTTTTAGGTGATGAAGGAAAAAGCAAAGAACTTTCTTGTCCCAAACTTTGTGGCTTTGGATCCCGGCACAGTTGTATTTCATGGAATTAGTGGGAAATGGTTTAAAACTGACAGTAATTTTCATTGTAACTCATTATACATGGCAATATATTATATATAAACACATTGTTTGGAACCAATATAGTGAGTTTTATTTTGTGATTCAATTAATACTATACTGACTATGATCTGCTGGGAATAGAGTACCCCTATTCTGATTCTGCCAATTACATACTAATGAACTGTCTCTGTACCTCGTTTATTTACAGACAACATCTTGCATTTACTTAGACAGGAGGCTTCATAGACGGAGGTTCCCTCTAGCTATACAAGTGACATACAGTGTAAAAGCAAAAAGTTGGCATACCAGAATATGAATACCTCATTGTCAGTATTGTAGATGAATCCATTGATCTTCCAACAAGGAAACTTTGGCTTTTATTTTTATCTGAATTTTGGCCCCTAAAAATTATGAAAATTATGAATGTAACGGTATTACTCTAAAGGCCTCTCTTTGTAGAAACCTGCAGGACCGCTAGGACTGCCCTGGCAGTTTCAGTCCACAAGCTGCAATCCTTACCAGTTCCTGTAATGTAGCAGCGACATAAAAGTAGACAAGTTGACAAGTGGGCACAGCTCCTCAGAGGTGTGAAAAATCCAGCAGACTTATTTTGTATCTTTTTTCTTGACAGCATTTCCAAGGAGAAAAAATCAATAATGGATTCAGTGATATGGATTCTAAAATGCAACAGTCTTGACAGAATTGCATCTATGTACACTTAACTACCTAAACAAAGGTTGGAGGCTGAGGGTAAATCCAATAAATGCAAGTTAAACACTACTGTCTGACCCTTATTTGAACTGCAGGGTCAGTTCCATCACAACATAATTGGTTTATCCTCTTGTGTCTAAGATGCTCTGTAGTAAACAGAGTATTTTTATGTCCTGGAGAGCTTAGATTACAAGTGAAAACTTTTCTGTGTCTGGTAGATTTGATTAATACAGGCTAAACAACATGTGTGGCTAAAGATGCTCTGTTAGCATTTTGGAAAGTCACGTTAGTTCCATATGTAAATCAAACCCTTGTTTGAACTACAGGGTCAGAGCGATCACAGTGTAATTGGTTTATCCTCTTATGTCTAAGATGCTGTGTAGTAAACAGAGTATTCTTCTGTCCTGGAAAGCTTAGGCCTGGCCACTGCTAATTTTGATTGCTGTTCAGTAATTCTTGTAACAAGAAACATAGTGTGCCCAGGTGGCCAAGAAGGCCAACAGCATCCTGGTCTGGCCTGTGTGGCCAGCAGGACTAGAGAAGTGATTGTCCCCCTGTACTCGGCAGTGGTGAGGCCCCACCTCAAATACTGTGTTCAGTTTTGGACCCCTCACTACAAGAAAGACATTGAGGTGCTGGAGCGTGTCCAGAGAAGGGCAACGAAGCTGGTGAGGGGTCCAGAGCACAAGTCTTATGAGGAGCAGCTGAGGGAACTGGGGTTGTTTAGCCTGGCGAAGAGGAGGCCAAGAGGAGACCTTATCACTCTCTACAACTGCCTGAAAGGAGGTTGTAGAAAGGGTGGGGGTCAATCTCTTCTACCGAGCAACAAGCAATAGGACAAGAGGAAATGGCCTCAAGTTGTGCCGGGGAGGTTTAGATTGGATATTAGGAAAAATTTCTTCACTCAAAGGGTTGTCAAACACTGGCACAGGCTGCCCAGGGAAGTGGTTGGAATCACCATCCCTGGAGGTAATTTAAAAGACAGGTAGATGGGGTGCTTATGGACGTGGTTTTGGCAGTGTTATGCTGATGGTTGGAATCAATGATCTTAAAAGACCCTTCCAACCTAGGTGGCTCTATGATTCATTCCCTATTAACATGGAATGTGCTAGTAATATTATACACCTTTGTGAAATTTTCTCAGGCTGGAAAAGAGAGTTCAAGTATATGTAATAATTTCTGGTAGCTGTTCCATGTCATTGGTCATCTAGGTAGTCCTCCTGTACTTTTGTTAGCTCTACTAGATCTTGTCTGGAAAGGAAGAATCAAATGTTATGTTTTTATGGTGTAACTGCAAATACAGTAACTCTAGTCTTATGGTAAGGCAATAGCAAGTAAGATAATCTAAGCTGAATCTATTCATTTTTCTTATTAGGCGATGATTTAAGAAAAACCCCACATTTCAGTAGCTAAGACTACTGAACTTAGGTTTCAGTGAAACCCCTTGCTTTAAGTTTTAACATAAAGCATGGATCCTGTGTTTGAAAACTTTTTGTGGGGTGAGGTGCTGAAAAAAGGGTAAACTCTCAAGTAACCTATGCCTTAAATTAACTCTTCTGCCCCTGCTTCCCCAACTCCTAGTAGTAGTTTGCTCACATCACAACTATTTTTCCTAAGATGCCTGCACACCTGAAGCTAGGCTTGGGAACCTATTTATATAAGTATTTATAAAACATGTTCTGGGAGTCTAGTCTTATTGATGTATATAATCCACAAAAAAAACTCAAACTTGGCTGGGGAAAAAAAAGTCCACCTGCAAAAAAGTCTTTCTCAGTGTGATTTTTTTTTTGTTTTTATTTTTTTAAATTAATAACAAGACTTTACAGAATCTGCGAATAAACTTTAAATATATCATTAGGCCTTCTATCAGTAAACACTTCTTAATGCAAAGGAGAATGAGAAAGTGATGTATTTCTTATATAGATATAGGCAACACTTGGGATAGTGTAAAAGAGTTACCATTTTGTCTTTAGCTAAGCAGATTTTTATGTATGTGCTAGTGATCTCAGTTTTGTCATCTCCTCTCAAGTTAGCATTAATTGTTCGTTACTCTTCTTGCCTTTGCACTTCACAGAGAGGAGAACAGCCTACTAATTCTTCATATGAATACTGCAAGTGATCACACAGGTGTTGGTCTTTCTACAGCTCCTCTCGAAGTAGGGGAAGTGGTATAGACAACTAGCAAATCAATAGCACAATCTGACTGCAGAGTTCTCTTGTATTTAACAGACTTTCTAGCTTTGCTCTATGGTTATCTTATACTGTGCTCATTAAAATTGTACCATTTGTCTCCTCTTCAAAGACTACTCAGTGTTGGAAAAGTGAACAGGGAAGATCTTATTTGAGTATATAGTGTCTATAAACAGTGGGATGTAGCTGTATGATGCTTTCACAGTCCTGTATGTTGTTGCCATTGATTCTACAAACTTCTCTCCATGCAATAGAATTAAGTTTTGTACCCCAAATTCAAAAAAGAGCCGTGTGGTCTAAAATCAGTCTGAGTTGTAACTAGGTGACACACAGACTAAATTTGTGCTAGACAGTGGTGTGTTGAGGGCTAATTGTGTTTCTGTTGAAGTTGATGGGTATTCAGTTAACACTTCCAAATAAGCAGGACTGAATATAACTTAGTAGTTTGACTTCCTAGTAAAATACTTATCATACTTAGCTTCCAAAATTTTTGTCCTGCAAAATCAAGTTCTCCTTCCTTCTCCTTGTTCCATTTAAGACAATGAATATCTCATATTGTCAGGGCTGGATTCCCTCACCCTCCTCTTAATGCAAATAATGCACGCACGTCATGTGATAGAGATGGTGGAGAGCTAAGCAGCATTTTTTCTGTTCTGCAGTTCTCTGCAGCCCTGGTTATGCTCTGTTTTGGCATCAATGAAACTTTACAAAGGACTCGTGGACTTCATTAAGCTTTCTAGAAAGTCATAGGTGTATCTGAATTTGGTTAACTGGGCTCTCCCTTTAATTGGTTTAAGGATAGGCAACTTTAGAGAATAGTTCATCCCATAAAATGATGATTGTTTAAGACAGGAAAAATTCACATCTTTGAGAGGGTCTCATTTATTATTAGTCAGACTTCATAATTCTGCTTTGTATGTTCATATCCAGGTCTGCTGGTAGACATGAGTTATTATGAAATTACCTAATGCAGAGTATACTTAAATCACAGTGCTATCATAGATCTGTATTCCTATTTGATAGAAAACATGACAGTACTTGCTTCTGGAAAATCTGTTTGTAAGATTTGTATAATTTATCTAAAATCTTTGTCTTCAGAGAGATGCAATAGCTTCACTCTAACAGCTGCAGAAAATTCCCTCCATTATCAAGTATGCTCTATGACTACAATGTGTGTGTATGACTACAATGCATTTTAAGAAACTTACCTCCTGGAAACTTTTCAAAGTGATTCCAAATAGATTCCTTATAAGCCAAGCTCACAGAGATTAAAATCAATTTTCATGTATAGCTGGTAACCTCTTTTTTTGACCAAGAGACTTAATTGGTTTCTATTACCTAAATTTGGAAAATGGGCAAGCATATTGGATTGTGTCTATAAAGAAATGACACATATACTGCAAGCTCACACTAAGATGCTGTGATTTTTTTTTTTTTTTAGTATTTGCAGATACCCTGTTTTCCTCCTGGTTTACAAAGAAAACTCAGTATCGAGGGAACAGAAGACTGGGATGTGTTGGGCTAATAAAAATCTAACTGAAGCCAAGAATGCCCCTGGTTTGGCTCGGAAAAGAGTACTAAGTAGCCAAGGACATTTGGAAGGCTAAATCCAAACCAGTACGGTGAGCTTCCTATATTGTACTAAATACAGCAATAACTACATCTGTGAATTTTTTTCTGTCTGTCCTGTCTTTATATCTTGTTTTAACAGAGGATAATCTGTTTTTGAAGTGCCAGAGCAGGTTGACAGTGGCTTCGTAAGCAATACAAACTATATATTCAGCTTTTCTAGAAACAGATTTGATTTCTTGTCACTAGTTCCCTGCTTTTTAGCCAGAATTGACTGTATGGCTCTGGTTTGCCCTGGTCAGGATGTGGGAAAAGCTAAATCCAACATACAAACTGAACTAAAAACGTTATATTGGTACTGAGAGAGAGTCAATAACTGTTTTGCAATGTAAGTGGAAACCAGGGTGGTGTTAAAAAATAAAATAAATTGCAACAATTGTTTATCTGCTTTTATAATAACACAGCAGACCTGGATTTCTTCAGAGGATTAGTACTTACCCCTGATACTGTGCTTCAGTAGTGTCTCCCAACAGACTCTTCCTCTAAAACTGTTTTCACAGAAAACATCTAGCTAAATATTTGTGTTAAAACAGCCTCTGACTACTTAAAGTCATATTCGGTAAGGTGCTAGAGTCATACTCCCTATCACGTTGGAAATTCTTTAAATATCTAGAGTGGAATAAAATGCTTTAGTCTGAAATATAAGATCCCCAAGTGGTATAATTTTTTAATTTAGTTGATGTTGCCTGTTTTTCATGAAGGTACAAACATTTATGTGGAAATGAGTGTTTAGCTTATTCGTAGATGTCCCTGGTTTGTTTTCACCAAACTACTTATCCAAACTAATTTAAGTTATTTTTGTCTTGTTTTCTGGAAGATCCATCTGCTCTTGCTAATTTAAATCTTTTTTTCTGCTTCTCTTCCCCATTTTTCTCTCTTCTTGCTTGTTGTTAAGCCTGAATTAAAAACATCTGGATTAAAAAATTTGAGGTTTTGATAACAAGTCTGCCTCTCATTTATTTTTCTTGTAAAATGCCACAGCATCCTTTCTATACTTAGCATCCAAGAAAAGTTGAGATGTGTTGGAAGTTTTCACTAGAAACAATTTTTTTTAATAGAAAATCACTGTTTTGATCAAGATTTCAGGTGGGTTTTTTAATATTCAGTTTTTGCTTTCTTGGGAGAATTAGCTTGTCATTACACCTCTGAAAAGGGAAAAAAACCTGTATTTTGTGGAGTTTCAGCATCTGAGACGGAAAAAAATTAAATTTGCATGTAACTTTAACGGTTACAATTGTAACTGCCATACTGCTTTGCTTGCATGTGTTTTGCCAGCAAATCCTGAAGGGCCAAATGCGCACACACAAAAAGATGAGGGGTGTGTACGGTAGATGAAAAAAAACCCCTATGCAATGATGACATGCATTAGCAAACCATTCATGAAAACCATGCAGCAAAAAAGTGTACAGAAACTTTGCATGTTATTACGTACTAGGAAGAAAATTCCATGCTACCAAAACAAGGTATGACTGAAGGAAAATGAGTGCTAGTACAGCAGTCTAGCCAAGGATCTCCCCATTCGTTTTTCAGTTCTTGCCAATCTAACTATGTTTCAGCCTGCCCAGAATGAGGACAAAGAGTGTAGACTAGGGAATGAGCTTGTTGTTATAGGTCCAGTGTTACCATTTGGAAATGGTTTATGCAGATGAGCAACTTCAAGCTCTTGACACACTTTGCAACAGTAAGGTTGGAAATTCAAGTTAGTGCAAATGCTCTTCAAGCTGGAACAGTTGCTATTGCGAAAACGAAATGTGTAAAATGAAGTATGAATGGTAGACAGTTTGCAGTTTGTTTACTGAGTATCACATGCTCAAATCAAAGGGAAATTGTTTTTCAAAAATTGCTTAATTACCGATTTAGGCAGAGCCACTTCAGAATAATGCTTAGTGATTCTGAAAATCTAATTATCAACACAGAGTTCAGTGTCTTCATGAGTTTCCTCTAATTCTGCTATTGGACTGGAAGGCAACTGCAGAACGGATTTTCCTGCACATTTGGGACTATTTAACTGTAGCCTGAACTTTACAAATCAGACCTGGTGTGTAGTTAGAGTATCCACTATAGAATGAAGGAATTCTGAGCACTGATGTTGATTCATGAACAATAAAAAAAAAAATACACTATGATTAGGAGGAGTATCAGTTCATATCACATCCATTCCTTTTGAGTTCATAGTGAATTCTTGTGGAACTGCAGAACCAAAAACTGTGTCTCTGCCAAGGAGTGACTGCCTGAATTTCCACTGGAAATTCCAGTAAGCATTAGCACTTTATTATCATACTGTACCTTAAAGGCAGGAATTAAGTGATGTGTAACATAGCTATGGCCCTCTACTACTTTCTGAATGTCTTAATGTGTCACACTACCGCTGAAGTCAGAAGAGCTTCTTTGCTGATAATCTGTGCTTGGCAGGATCTGCAGGTACACAGTAAATAACTGACTCCCAATTATGACATAAATAGCCCCTGCTTTCTCAAGAGGATAATTGTATATTAATACACGTTCATTAATAATTACTGTAGGTACTGAAAAACAATCTAATTTCCTTTCCTTCTCTATAAAGCTAGACTTACCTATTTTTGGACATATTCTACATACACAGAAGCTTATTGTGCTTTCAGATTTCTTAAATGACATTGTAATTCTCATAGCCAAAAGACATAAAAGTGTCTGTCTTGCTTAAAACTTCAACCTAGTTCTTGAGCTCCTCTGACCTTACAGGAATACAGGGTCAACTCATGATTTTGGCACTCAGCATGGTGCTGTGTAGCTGAGGGTTTGGGTCCTTCATAAGATCATCTCTGGATTAGGTTTTGCTCACATTAAAGTCAGCTGGGCAAATAGATTCTGCCATTTGACTTCTCACAGGCAGAGCTGTACTGCTTTCAATTAGTGCTCTCCCCTTCTTGTCCGCCCACCCCAAGCCTCCTGGAGACCAGGAATGGTGTAGTGAGTAACAGGAATTTTAAAATAGCGCAGTATCAAATTGATTCCAGGCTCTGCAGCCATGTTGCAAACTATGTTTTGCCATGACCTTTTATTTTGAAGTACCTGGTATATTTATTTTTTGTATCTTTGCTACTTCCTTCTTTCTTTTAAAAGAAAAGTTTGCTGGCGATTTACTGGTCCTGTAGAAGGGTGAGGAAAGAAGTTTTTTTTTTAACCACTGGAAAACTGCTTGCTTTCATAACATAAGAGGAAGTAAGCTCGAGATGAAAAATTGAGGTTCTTGTTTCCAGATCTCAAGCTATATTGTTTAAAGGGTTGTCCATGTAGACAGGTCATTTAATTACTTTGAACAGGAACTGTACGGATTATCATCCTGTAATGCTCAGTGATAAGAAATTCAAGTTATGTATTTTGCAGTGTGTGCTTATGCTTGTTGTATGTATAATATACATGCATGTGAAGTAAGCTCTAGAGAACTGAAGTAATAGGTACTCACTGTGAGATTTCATGCTATGTACACTTAACGCATGTAAATGCTTTGTCTGATGATCATAGCAATCACCATGGAATAGCATGCAATGAGTAGAAAACATTTTGTGGTAGCTGTAGCCCACAGTGGTTTGATGAAAAGTTCTAGGAAGAAACTGCTTTCACGTCAGAAAATTCTGTATCGTCAGGAATTCCTGAAATGTCAGCAAGGGTGTAGCCCTTAAAAATCCTTGAATACTCTGGTTGGTTGTTTTTGCCTTGTTTTCCTTTGTATCCTCTTTTATATGCTTTCATCAGGTATATGAGTGAGAGTATAAATATTGTGCCAGTTTTGTGTACTCATGAGTCTTACTCACTGGTGTACTTTTTTGTTCTCAGAGCAGCTAACTTCTTTCAGAAGTAAAGTTTTCAGTGTAGACCTGGCACTGCGAAAATCCTGTCAAAGGGCTACCTTGCACGGAACCTTATCCAGTCCTTTGTATGTAAGCAAACTTATGCTGTGTGCTCGGTTTTCTGATTTCACAGAAGAGCCCTAGGGAACTGCATGCTTAGCTTCCTTGTAAAAAAAAAAAAAAAAAAACTGGAAAAATGTGTGGAGAAAATAGGAGGTGCTTGGTTCCTCCCCCCCCAAAAAACCCAAACAACTGTGGCTAGAAAAGGTAGAAAGTCCACCTTGTTTTTTTCCAACTGAAAGCAAGAAGGACTTACAAAAATATCTGTTAATCATCTCAAAATATTTAGAGAGAACTTTTGCCTTTCAGGGAATGCTGTGCAGCACAGGGCAACAGCAGGCTTTGAAGCAGAGGGTCGGAGTTGGCCAAATCACCCTGCAGAGAGGGGAAGGGGCTGGGGGACAGTGGGGTGTGAAACTCTAGTGTGCCCACTGGATGTTCCTCTTCAGAACTGGCTTGGTGCTTGACTCTGGAGGGGTAGGAGCTGAAGGGGAAAAGGAAGGAAAGAGAGCTTTCTCTTTGCGTTTATCTTTCCACGTCGTTCTGCACTCAGGTGAAGATGTCTTCGCCTGAATGCTTGGCTATTTCAGTCGTCAAGCACATACTATTTCAAAATCTAAAGCCAAAATGTGTATAAACTGTCTTTTATAATGGTATCTTGGCTTTCATGTAATCAAGTATAATTCAGGTTCAACCATCTCTTTCACTATGGGTTTGTCAAACTGTTAGAATTCCTTTGTTGCTATTTCTTATAATGGGTCTAATAAAACTTACGGTTTTACACGGAGGGGGGAGATGCTTTCATGCTTTCTGGCTCCGTTTGAACTGCATACTGCTGAACAGTAAAACCAGAACAATTCAGTATTGTTTTGATGGTGTAAGTCAACATCTGTTATCATAGGAACATATGTTTTTGTGTTTGTTTTTTTCTTAATTACAAAGGAGAAACTCTCATGTCCTTTCAGACATTAAGTGACACACAACATTTTCTTTTTCTACAGTGCTGTACTTTAAAATGAATATATTTTACTTTTGTTTGTGCTAAGTGGAAATTAAAAACTGTCACGCCCTTATTCTGACTATGCTTTTACTGTCAATTGTAACCACTTAAGGCACTATTCTAGTAAATAACGTTGTCTGCCAAGGAGTTCTTAGGTGGAGTTTTCTGAACTACTCCCCAGCACACTGAAGAATTCCTTAAACTTCTGGTATCTGTTGCTGACAGTTAGAATTTGCTGCTTTCACATTCTCACTGTGTAGTTTTTGAGACTGCAATACTAAACCTTTTAAAGGTCTAATTTGGCAAGCCTGAGCTTGGAGGTATCCTTTGAGATACTGGTCGTCTTAATGATCTGTAGAGGAAGAAAATAAGTGTTATGCCCATATTCTAATACATTTGTGTGTATAAAAATGTGTATTACGTATCTGTCTCTGTTATATAAACATTCAGAGATATTGTCTCCTTTAACCCAGGACTAGTGTTTATATGACTTTTGTTTCCATGTGTATAAATGACACCTCAAAAACACTATTCCACGTATACAGCTAAAATCAATAATTGCTTATTTTGAAAGTGGTTGTTCTCTGAAAATTCCTGTACTGTGTTGGGTCTAGTTGTGGTGGAGAGAGATCAGAGTGCAGTAAGACATTGAAAAATGTTTGATATGCGAAACTTATTGCAGTGCTTAGGGATGCATATAGTTTCATTATGCTATGTGTATTCTGTGTACATTGAAAGAGGACAGCTGTAACTACCACAACGTACTGCAAAAGTTTGATGTCAATGCAAACCTCAAACTGAAACAAACCATTGAAACTACGAATGAGTATCAGTCACCTATGCCACTTCTGACTGGCCACTTATGGTAAAACTGAGCAACTTCAGCCAAATTGTATAGAACATGCACAGAATTTTACTATAGGAGGCAAATATAAAAAGCTTCCTCCCCCCAAATTCCTGAATAGTAAGATGGCCTCTGAAATACTCTGCAAATTTGAACCAGTTGCCACAAGATTATAAAAGCCCTGAGGCAAAGACCAAATTTTAAGTGAGCGCTTTATTACTCTTGTGTGAATCCAGCTTGATTCACTTGAACCCTGTATTTAACTGCTAACTGCCTTGTCTGGAAAAGCATATCAGGTTCTGTGTATCCTATGATAGCTCATTCATCATCAGCATAAAGAGATTTAACAATACAGGGGGGAAATACCCTCATATTTGACTAGTATGTATGTATGCAAAGCAGGGGAGGAGGAAATCTCGAACCAGATTATCTTTCCATTAGTCAAATGGAAAGGGACCCTTATAAAAAGGGTTAATGTTTTGGAAATTCATGCATTGCATAGTAACCAATAGAACCTACTATTTTCCATAGTGTTTAGTCTGAAAACATCAATTCTCCTCCTTGGGGGAGCACAATTATTTGAATTGCCCTGAAGATTATAAATAACTTTAAAGTTACTAGTTTAAGGCCTTTGTTCAGGACGAGGTGTCGGTCTGTGCGATGGTGCAAATGGCCAATGAAATATTCTTTGTAGTCTTTTGTTGACCTATTACTAATCCTAAATCATGAAAAATAGAAAATGCAATGCCTGGTATCTAGAAAAGACAAGCTGCTGCAAATATGAGCTGAATTGCAAAGACAAGGCAAAGGCATAGTTCTCTAAACTGGAAAAGCCTATAATGGGAGAAGACATGTTTTTCTAACTGAGATGCTCCCATTTCAGCTGTTGGGTTTACATCAGATAAAATGACACACATCCATTCCAAAGTTAACAAGGTCAAGCATCTTCCTTCTGCCTTTCCCAAAATTACTGTGACTGATGTATATTACTGCTTCTAAGTCTTAAGTCATGTCTCATGATTGAATTGCATGATAAAGAATATTCCCATTGATTAATATGTGGTCCAATTGTCTAACCTGTACTCACCTTGGTAGTCCCTCAGAGGAATTGGCTTCAGGAGAATGACTCAAATGTGAAATGAGTGTTCCAAGGTTGAACCATGTTTTACCAAATGTAATCTCTATTGCAGCCTGTGGGAATTTAAAACATTGAATAAACCTGAATCTGCTTAAGGTTTTGTAGTGACGTTATATTCGGAGGGGGGGAGAGTGTTCTTTGGGCTTCGCTAAATAATCCAGTTTTACACACTGGCTGCAAATCAGGGTGTGGTATGAAGATGACTTGATTCTACAAGATAGAAAAAACTAGTCTGTACTGAGTTAATTTCCTTAACTAATCTGAAATTGTAACAGAATTAAAAATAATTATGCTGTAGTTCAACTCAAACATTTTGGGGGAGATATGCCAAGTTCTGTAGGGCGTCTGATTTCCTTTAGCTAGTCCTTATGTTGTTTATGCATGTTGATGTTTGATTTGCAAAACCGCAGATAAATATGGCTGGAGACGCTGTTTTTTGTTTGTCTTTTTAAGGTGTTTCAGTTAGTTGCACTGCAGAGGAGCTGACCTGCTGCTTACGTGTCTGAACAATGACATGCTCTTTGGGGTCTGCCCCTGAAAGAAAATGTGTGATAGTTTCGGGTGAGGGTAAATAAGACAGAAATATATCAATATAGAGATAAGGAAAAGCAAATGTAGAAAGAGTAGCGCTCAAGGCTGAATTTACAAGCTGTTCGTTACTGATGCACAGGCAACTGGCATTGCTGTGAAAGTACCGAGTGAGCTGAGCAGCATGGGCAGAGGGTTTTGAGATGGTCTGGGAGCATGTGGAAATGGAAACGGAAATCATGCTATTTCCATGTCTCCTTGGCACCCATGACTGTGGGATTCATTGTGGTCGGAGGATCGCTAGCATTGCAGGTATCTCCATAAACAGAGCATGTTTACTGATCCATGAGAAGCAGTAGGCACTCATAACGAATCACCTGCCTGCTGTTTGTGTAGTGTGTGTTCAGGAGTTTCATGTGAACACAGCAGGATAACACTTGCTTTGCCTCCTCTGGCTACAGGTTCATATACTTTTGACATGGTATGCTGTCCTGTGTGGTCACTAAGGTAACAAGACTTGACATACATAGAAGTTATAGAAAGACAAAGCTAGAAGTGTTGAGTCCAGTTGTTTCCTCTCTCAAATGTGATTTAGAGTATACAAACTGATACAGCTATACCTTGAAAGTGATAAATTTCTCCAGACGGTTTTTCAGAAGTGTCTTAAGACAGACAAATTCTTCTTCTCCTCCTTAGAAACTGATTTCTAATTTCTAGTCTGAGCATATGTATGGCTAGTCTCTATCCATTTGTTCTTGTGCCATTGTTTGTGTTCACCTTAGACAACTTTTTTCCTTCCTGGATTGTCCCTTTCCTTACAATGAACTTATAGGTAATCCTACCCCTTCTGAGCCTCTTGTATGAAATTCTGTTACTTCCTGGAGGAGCACCAAATTTTTCTCTAAACTAATCCCATTCTGAAGCAATTTCTTGAATATGACTGGCCACTGTTGTATTTAACCGCCTATGTGAGTCTCATAAATGTCTTGTAAGCTGACAAGATTTTCTATCTCTGTTCTGAAATACTATGATCCTTGCATTCCCTGCAACTGTGATATTGATGCTTGTAGACACCCTGTTATAAACACTTTCTAATCCTGCCAACTAGTGAGACAGCATCAGATGTTTTTAGATCAGGGCATTTATCTGTAACTCCACCTTGAATTCTGAGCTCCTGGGGTTGATCTATCTATTCCTGTTCTGTGACAACCGGTTATTTCTTGATGTAGCCTCTACCTCCTACATACTATCAATATCTTCTAATTTTGCATCGATGGCGTATTTTGATGGCGCTTCCCAGTCACTGGGATGGGACCTTATAAAATTTGAAAGATCAAGGAATTCCACCAGTGATACTCTTCGTTACTTTCCTTCTTGCATCCACCTATTTTCCTCTCATCTTTGCTTTGTTCTAAAGCTGGCCTATTATGAAGGTGTTTAGTAATTTAAAGTACTTCTCTTTTCTTTTTTTTTTTAAATCTCCTTCTCTTTCACAAAGATTCACAGCTTTGCCTTTTGACGGTTTGCTGTACTAAAGATCATTAAGCTATGGAATACTGCTGTAGCATATGTGGTAGCTTAGCCACATTCTTCAGCTCTTGTTTCAGTTCTCCTTTGGAGATGCAAACCCTTCCCTAAGTGAATGGATATTTCCACTCTAGCTTCTGCTTTTACAAGTGGTGCAGTGTGTTTTATTTTTGCCTTGGTGGGGGTGGTGCAGGTTTAAAGATAAGAAAGCTGTGTTGTACCATACTAGTTCCAAAAATGATAAAATGTGAAAAATAGCAGACTGGTTCCAGGGCCATACAATCAAAATAGATTTTGCACTGGAGATATAAAAAGAGACTATGCAAAACATTCCTGAAATAATTTATGCTAAGTTCAAGTTTAAAGCCAGAGATATAATAGTATATCATGTGTTCTTTTGGCATTCTGTTTTTAAATCAGCAAAGTGATCTTAACTGTTGCACTCCACTCAGTGCACCAATTCCCTTAATACTGTACAGTTAGAGCTATGGGTTTACCAGTCTTTCAAATGTCTCACTTTCAAAATTGGAAGGCTTTATTGTTTTGGGGTTTTTTTTAGTGTCACCTACACAGTTTCTGTGATAGTGATATGCTATGGCTTATTAGTATTCATGGGCTGAGCTATGAGCTTCTTAGTTAGGTATATTCCACTGTGTTCTGGACTGTCTTGATGTCACGCTCACAAAGAGAAGTATTTGTATGTCTCTGCTTGTCAATTAACGTTTTTCTGGTTATGCTTAGTTATGCTGACCACCTGTGTAACCCACCTGTTGGTAACCCAGTGGAGCTGGTAAGCTTTGCCAGTCCTGGGCAAGGGCTGAACACTGCTGTGGGTGAGGTAGCTTTGCCTGGTGCAATCCTAGAGCCTAAAAGGTTTCACAGCATGCATGTGGCCTGGCTATGCCAGGTGGTCTTAGGGCCAGAAAATGGGTCCTGGCTCTGCTTAGCTTGCTAATGTAGATATAGATACAGCCCAAGGGTAAAGACCTATCAGGGCATCTCCCAAGACTGAATATTTTTATGTTGTGAAGGTATTTATTTTCCTTCCTCTCTCTACCATATCGTATTCTTTATTGGTTCTAGATACTTTACCATCTTATTTCAAGGAGTTGGGGGTTTTTTTTGCTTGTGGATTTTTGGTGTGGGTTTTGTGTTTTGGTTGTGTTTTGAGGTTTTTTTGGTTTTTTGGTTTGGTTTTGTTTGGTGGTTGTTTTTCCCTCCAGCTAATTATTTATTTTTAACTCTGCTTCATCAGAGTGTGACTAGAGGGGTCTTAAACAAGAGCTAACTTGAACATGTATGAAACCATCTGCCAAAAGCTTCAGGTAACAGGTCTAAATTCCCATAATAATAAAACTTACTAATCTACAAAGTTAATGAAATCTCTGAATAGCATGCAAAAAATTATTTTGAAGTATAGACTTTCAGTTAGAAGAACTCTGTCGTTTCAATTTAGCGTCTGGTACAAAGCCCACTGAAACAACTGGGAGTTTTGCTAGTGCTCTCAATTAAGGGTAGACTTGGCCTCCAAACACAAGTGCTCTTAGGGCAAAAGCATTATAGTCAAGTGGAAGGTACGTTTTTCTATCAAAATAATCTCTTTGTTCTGAGAGGTCAGACCTCAAAAGTGTCCCAGAACTGGGACTTCACTGAAGAGTTATAAAAGTTGCATGCACTTTGATAATAAGGTAAAATGAAAAGTAGGGGGAGAAACATATAAAGCCAACAGTAAAATATTTCTTTCATAAATTATATCATGCACACAACTATACAGAGATCAAACTTGGAATAAGCAGTCACAATTCATATTCCAGAAATGCCCTCAATATCTGTGTATGTACCTACATGCTTATATTGTAAATTCTCTTCATTCTGAAACTAATCGACTGCTGTAGTGCTAAAGCTGGTGTCCCCTGGAGCCTATGCCAAAAAGCGCAAAGTGGCAGCCATTGCTATGGCTGGTCCTCCCCGTTAGACTGCCTGGAGTTTCATTGCCTGGTACTCAGCCTGGATTTCCATCAAGGCCTGTGCTGCCCAAAGACAAAATTATAATTACTTTTAGTTCTAAGTGCTTGCATAATGGAAAGAATATCTTGCATCTTGAAAAAAATATGGGTTTTTTAGCATGCCTAGGAGGATTTGTGTTGTGTGTCATAAGTGGCTCATTGAGGTGTTTGAAGGGACAAGACTACATGGGAACTTCTGAAAGACGGACCAGGGATGGGGCCGAAACATGGCATAGTCCATCTCCAAACTTTGCTTTGAGTAGAGTGAACCATCTTACCAGGTCCCAGTTATTGCGAATCTTGGGTGAACTATGTTAGCGGGTTCCAGGTTTTCTTCTTCGTGCTTGTTCTAAAAGGGACCCTAGAGACAACTGGTGTTACGTGCAATGTGAACAAACAGGGGCTCCAGAGCCAATGAGGGAGTTAAATTATTTGACAGTATAGATATATGGTCTGCAGAGGTCAAAAGGAACCTGAATCAACCCTTTAAAATTCAGATTTGGTCTCCTTTAAAGAAGTCGTAATGAAAAGTGTGTGTGTGTGTATACAGTAAGGAAGGGTAAAGATTGAAATCTGATCTCTGAAAAACTTGAGTCGAGTGTAGGCTGCTAGAACTCTAAATAGGGAGAATCAAGTAAGTGATTATTAGGGTGTTAATATTGAGTTGGGGCTGTCTGTGCTTTTTTTAAGACTGAGATGTGTTAGTGACATGAGAATAGGCAAACTAAAATTATTGGGTTGAGTTCCTTCTACAGTTATTGAGTCACATAGTTTAATTATGCTGCAGTAGGGCATAATTTAACCTGTTTAAAAAAGAAAAAGTAAGCTTACTGCCAAATTCACACACTTACAATACTGTAGGTTAGACTGAACTAGAGCTGTATATTGAAAAGGAAAAGATAAATTGATAGTTTGCACTGGAATTGTATAATTTTTAGGACATGAGGGTAGATAAAAGGGTAGTTGGATAACTTCAGTTTGAATGAAGCAATTAAGTTTTTAATGCTTTATAAGCTACTTATTGATATTTATATAGTTTACTGAATTTGTTGAGTTAGCATCCTTTTGTGAAAATATAACTTAAGTACTATATATTACATTATTACAACCTTTATATGTCCTTTTAAAGGAAGTCTGCCTGCATCTATCCCTTGTTCTGATACCTTCCCTTTAAATTTATGCAGTTGTCCAGTGTAAGATAGCAGGAGGTTGCTTCAGGCAAACAGTGGAGGGAGAAAGGTTTGATGAATAGGAGGAAAGTGTTCGTTTTGATTTAACTAAAAAAAAGGCAGCAGCACATTCCATGTATTTTCATGTAAAGATCTAATATTTGTTAGGAATGGCTAAATTATTTTCATTTAAAAAAAACCAAAACAACAAACCCGGTTGTAATGAGAACTACGGGGAAAAAATATTCTACATCCTGTTTGTATTATGTCTCAGATGTTCCTCATTAGTAGAATCATTCTTGATATCCAAGTGTTCCTCCATCCAGCATCATCATTGTCTGTTGTTTTACTACCCTAACTCATCACAGTTTGCTGGTATCAAAACTTAAAAATGTCAAGAACATACTTTAATGAAAGCAATGCATAACCTACAGCTATGCATTCATCCCTGAGAAAAGTTATATCTTGTTGAATTCATAGTTTTGTTTCCTTTTTGGGAAAAGTTAGATTTAATCTTTTGGAGGGGAAAAATAGCGTTTCTCTCTCCTTACCAGATGTGAAAAAAGCTCTCTCCGTGACTGGCCATGACGACTTTCTGAATAGTAAACTTTTTCTATGAAGAATTACCAGAAAATTTGGTCCTTGCATATTTTTAGCATATATTGCTAAAATACAGGAATAAGAGAATTATTTTAGACTTACACCATGTTTTAATCTATATAGCACATGACAAGATTGTTTAAATATTATTGGTCCTAGCCTCCTAACTCCTATTTTCCTCTTTCTTTTCTCTCTAGTAGTTTTCTCAAGTTAGTTATTCATCAGCAATAAGCAAAACAGACTTGCACTTGTACAGTAATTAAAAAGCAATCTAGTTAAGAATGAACAGAGGTTTAGGTGAATTTGAGATCCTTGCAGTGCATGAAAAGGGCTTGGGGGAGTATCTGTTGAAAGTTCTCTCAAAAAGGTATGATACATCTGTTTCTAAATATTATGAAAATATGTTTATTTCCAGATCAGCTAGCGTATCTTTAAAGTGTAAGTCTGTTGCTGTCAGCTTACATTAACACTTGTTACTGGAACTGGCAACCCTTTTGTCTTTTATTAATAAAGCGCCTGCCAAGCTGAGGTCTTCATCAATAACTGAAATGCTTAGGTTTTGCCACGATACAGTTATGCAGCTACGAAAAGGGCAGATGCTAACATTAGTTCTCCAAGATAAACTCCTGATTGATTTCAGAAGCATTACTGGCCTCAGTCTCAAACCATGGGATTTACAATATTTTATTTTCCCAAATTTTACTATAAATGAATTGGTGAGACAACGACCAGCATTGCTGGTAAAGACTAGGCAATATACATAGAGGTAATATGTTGCAATGCTTGCAAAATGTTACTTTTAAGATAATTTCAAATATCTTGCTTATATCTGTTATGTAATAGTACCAAATCTGTTAATAGCCAGTAAACGTTATAAAGGAAAAGAACAAACATATTTGCCTGGGCACCTGTAGTTCATCACTGCAGTGTAACTTTCAAATCATGCTGTGAGATTGATATAGATATGAGTATTAGGATGGCTTGTTAAAAATGTGGATGCACATGCAATTTTAATCAAATGTATTTTTACAGTATTTATAATGAAAATGTATACCTATTGCTTAAACCTAGCTAAGTTGGGGTGTTCTGCCTTTTCATCCTTAAAAAAAGGTAGCAACATCCATATCTTCTAGGCCTGTTTGTTAACTTATTGTTTCATCCTAATTACATTTTTTGCAACAGCTTCACATGAAAGTACTTTCATGGGCTCAGGAATTCAGTACAAACCTTGCTTGAAAAGTTTGCTTTGTCTTGAAAGTAGAGTTAAGATGGAATTTGTAAGGGAAATCTTAGACGTAGCCTTGGCCTGTGTGCTGTTAGCCCATACTACTATGAGTCAGCTTTTCTTTTTTTTTTAAATGTGCCAATTTTTGCTTTTGCAATGCAATATGATAACGGAGTTAATTCTGTCTTCGCCATGCAGCCTTTCTCTGTGGTCTTGAATTGTGAGGATGGAATTAAGTCCAAGGTACATATCACAACAAGAACTTTCTGTCTTAAGTTCCTGGTTGCCATCTTATGTTGTAACTCAGCTCAGTGGTGGTGCTGGACATGATGAGACCAGCAGAATCTGGCCCTGTCTCTTCTGTGTAAGAAATACTGGCAGTGGAGGTTAGTGGTGTGTTGCAATCTGCCATATGATGATATGTTGGGGTGGGGGGAGGAGGGAGCCCGACCTATCTCATCTGCCTTGGGAATCTCCCCAAGTTCAACAGGAGGAGAACGGCATGTATGAGGGAGGAAAATCCCAGTGTTGATGAGTAACAAAAACAGCCAATAAATTCTCATCAAGGATGCCATCCGTGACATGAATATGTGCTTAAATCTGCTATCTGAATGTACTGCAGTACATTTAAAAAAAAAAATCGCCCTTGAATAACTGAGAATGTCTAAGTGAAATGCCAAGCAAAAAGGTCAAAAGGTTAGAGAGAGAGAGGGAAGGGAGGAATTAATAATAAAAATGAAGCAATGCTGGGGGGGGAAAGATAGGAAAAAGAAACCTTTGCATGCAGGATTGTCAGAAAAAGTTGCTCAGCATGCATTATAAAATGTGTCCTTTATAATAATTTGCTTCTTTATGTATCGTTCAGTAGCTATCTCTTGTTAATTACAATTTGTGGCAACTGCTACAAGGCAAATACTAGTTTAATTAAAGTTCATTGTGGATATTTGAATGGAATTCAATTGGCCTTGGATTTAACAGGGAAGAAGTACTGGATACTATTTTAATAATGCAAATTTGGGTTGAAGAAGTGACTGTAACTTTCATGAGAAATAAGTCCATCTGTAATTTTTAGTTCATTTGATATAAAAGGTCCCTCAGTTACAAACCCATTACTGTTCTGAGTTAATATGCTGGAGAATTGCTTTTTCTGTGTGTCCGCTCCACCTCCTCCCCCCAGAAAAGAAAAAGGAGCAGTTGTTAAATAAGAGTAGAAATCGCAGCATGTGATTTACCTTTTCATATGCACAATGTGAAAGAAAAAACAATAAATACCTGAAACTAATAATTCATAAATATGTTATTGTTTGAAAATTCATTATTTTTTGAGTGATTACTTGGAAAAAATTACCAAAAAAGAGAAATCAGTCTCAGGAGGCAGTCTTTTTTTTTTTTTATCTATGGTCAATAATTGTGATGAAAAGGTATGCTTTCCTAAAATTGTGATGCTTCTTTCTTGTGAAAATATTACCTTTAAAAATGCTGGCAGTTTGAATGAAATTGAGAGCTGTATTATTTCATCAGGCACATTGCAGTTGCATACAGAAACATCTGAGAAGTCTGAAACATTCTTGAAAATTTACAGTGAATCAGCCACTTGCTATTTTGTGTGGATCTGTTATTTGGAGGTACTGGATCAGCCCATCTCAAGCATATGACTCACGTGGTATGCCCTGTATTGATCAGGATAAGCAATACTATTTCAAATATGTAATACTGAACAATGTAAACTGGTTTAGGTCCCCATGTAAGTAAGTGGACATGATGTGATGTTCTATCCCATAATATTGGGACTGTTGATAAAGTGGGGAAAAACTGAGTGGAGAAAATACTGAGTATTTGCTTTAAATGTATTTGGAGCATGAGAAGATGGATAATTAGAACACCTAGCAGTGTATTTTGCAAAACTTAATGAGATTGAGCGATCTTGTAACATGTTTGGTTCATATTAGCATTACAGCCACAGTTCCTAACATTCCAAAAGTCTGTTATTTAAGAGGCCTCTGTCAGATCATGAGAGTTAACAGATCTTGCTAGAAGTGTTGGAGGGAGAGCTTTAGAGGAAAAACGATATTAGTTTGATTGTTAAATCTGTTTTATGCATTATTAAACCAATCCAGTACAACTGGTTATGGCGTTCCTCTGTAAAACAGAACAAGGAAGAGATCATGGTTAAAAAAAATCCTAAAAAAAAAGGTAAAAAAGATGTCTTGTGGACCTGCAGCCAAATACAGAGTAAACACAGATATCTACATTCAAAAACACTGAGGTTTTTTCCTGTCTTTTTCTGAGACCTTCCTTCATTCTTAAAGGGTTGCATATGTTTGCTGAGGAAAATTTGTCTTAGATTTCAAAAGACTTGTAAACATCTGAAGTTTGGAATTCCCAGTATTAGATAGGGATTCAGTTTTTATTGTATAGGTGCTCAGCACCTTGGAAAAAAATCAAGTGTGGTTTTTTTTTTTTCTGAGGTGCCTCAGACAAATAAAAGCTGCTGCACTTGCAATTACTGATTGCCTTCTGAAAATCTAAACCAAGAAATTTACAGAGATGGAATTTATTGGCCTGGGGTGGAGAAGTGAAGTGTCTGAACTGAAACTGGTTGGTGCTACCGGAGGGAATTTCGATGAATAGGAAAGATATTGACTGAACTGTCTGGACTATAAGGAGCTGAATAATTCAGTTGTTGGAATAGTGATCTTGCTCTTATTCCTAGAAGTTGATCATTTTGTCATGTATGTTGCTCCCTCTCTCCTACCTATGAAAGTACAACAGCACAAAGTTTTATCTACTTCTAAAAATTATTTCAAAGGAACTGAAGTGGTTTAGGTATTGACTTTCACTGAATGATTTTAGAAATAGGTATCATCATAATGGGATTACATCAGTCAAATAGCTCTTTAGATTATGAAGCATGCTACTGACCTTTCAAGTCAATACCAAGAAATACAGAAATATGAAATTTTTGTCTTTTTGAAATTAGATAGATCCATTGTTTCTGTTTAAGCAAGGACCAAACAGGTACAAATACTCGTAAAATAAAAATGCAAATAAGTTATGGCCATCTGTCATGAGTCAGCTAAGAAACACATAGAATAATGAAAACAAAACAAATTACTCCTCTGATCTTTGTTTTCTCTTCGTGCTCTTGTATTTCGAGTTAGTTGAACTTGCTTGAATGAAGTATTATTGAAGAATACTTCCATTCTTAATTACCTTTACTTCATAGTTTATGTAATTAAAATAGTTGTTCAGCATATGCAGATGACTTGCAGTTTGTGAGATCACGTCTTCAGGAGATAATCCTTGAAGTGGATTACTAGCTGCCTTTGAAGCACTTCAAATTGGTTTAATTTGGGATAGAAACAACCACACACTTTTGACACAATACCATTTCACTGATGTTTCTGTTTGCCTGCAGAACTGTCTGTAGCTGTCTCAGTGTCCAAACCAGGATCGAATCATATAGTTTTATTTTGTAATTTCAAAATGTATACTATGTTTTGTTGTCTTATTAAACATGTGCATAGTGCTCAAATAAAAATGAAAGCAAACAAACCCACAACCAAAATCTGACTTAAAAGTTTGGAGAGGTGGCTAGCAAGATAACTATGTAAAATAATAAAAAAAAAGTTAAAATCTGTTAGTCTAACACAAAATGACATTTAAAAGAAGGGAAAATGATTCTTGATCAAGTACATACTTAAAGCCTAATGAACACTGGTATTTGCTGGTGCTGGGGAAACTCAAATTTGGAATTTGATGTGTTTTTAAAGATCTGAGCTACAGCAAACTTCATGTATATTGCAATGTGGAATGATCAGTTATTGGCCCGTGGTGAATGATGCATATTTTATGATAGTTTATCCTATACGCAGCTTTAAGGGGTTTTGGATTGCTGGTTGGTTGTTGTTGCTGCATTTAGCCCTTCCTTGTATAAATGCAAAAAGCCTGTTTCTGATTTTTAAAAGATTCATAGTTTAGCAATGCAGAAATAAACACGCTTGGAGCATACAAAATGAAAAAGGAATGGAAACATTTCAGATGGCTGTGAATACTTCCGTTTTAGATAACAGACCACTGCAGACTTCAGAATTTGAAGTGTTTTCTCTGGGTTTTGTTTTTTCTTCTAAATGTGTGGGCTTCTGACCCATAATTTTTAATCTAGTCTTTAAAACTGGAAAGAGCTTTTCTTTTCAAAACAAGATGTTTACTTAGTTAAATAAAACAAATCTCTGGGGTTTTGCATCCTTTTGTGCTTCTTACATATATTTTTAGAAAAAAACCTAAGCTTAACCATAATATTTACTTACAACTTTTCAATTATTCATTCATTTAATTACTTTGGACAGTAATAAAAAAGTTCTAGAACATTAGTTAATGATGTATGTAGCTTATGGCTTTAACGTGAAGGAGCTGAACGCTGTAAGTGGTGCCCATTGCATGTTAGGGATGACATTCAGAAACTGGCAAAATAAGTCAAAATATCTGGCACTCTTGCTTAAATAACTTGTAATTTCATGTTATTTATATAATCAAGTAAATATTCTTTAATTTGGATCTGTCGTTCGACTCTGTACCTGTCTGTATTTTCAGACCAGTTTTTTGGGGGAGCACTAGGCAGTTTAGGGAGGGTCCAGAAACTGCTAGGTCTTAAATATGGTATAAGTCCTGGTTCAGGTTACTGATTCTAAAGTACGGAATACATTGTATTTGAGACTATTATTTCCCTCTACAGTCAATGTCGCCTCTAAAATGGAAATCAAAGCTTAGGCTGAAGAGCAGCTCAGGTTGATGAGCATCTTGGGTTAGGCTGCCTTTGAAAACGTTGACCTGTCCCAGGCTTCTTGCATATCAAATATGAACAATCCTGCCTGACTCCCCAGGACTGTTCATATGCCTCGGTGCATCCCACACTGCAAGATTCTTGACCAGCACTATCTGTACGAACACATAGCAGTGGTGTTACGCGTGGATATTTTACTTCTGCCATGGTCACAATTACTCTGGATGTGCTCTTGTTTGCGTGCCTTTGGTTAAGTATGGCTTTCCTTCATGGAAATAGCTTTATGATCCCTGTTGTGCAACAATGCATGAAACTGCAAACACCTGGAAAGATTTTCCATGCTGCAAGCATTAGTGCATCAGTGGCCAAACATCTGAAACTCATTGGGAGATTCCCAATGGTCCCTTCAAGTGTGATTGAGATTTCTTTCTTTTATAAGATGCACATCTCTCTTGAAGTTGATTGCGAAAACTGAGAGGAAGTGGGGGGAGGGAAAGTCTCTGATTGGCAAATGAAATTATCTATCACTGGGATAATTTTCTGTTAAAAATGCAAAATATCAACATGCGTGCACATAATTTTTTGAAAAAAAATATTCGCTTAAAATAAAATTTAATTAAAATAAAATTTAATTTGTTGTAGTTACCAAATAGCAGGGTTTTGGATATCAGGATGTCTTTAAATATTCTGGTTTTGAAATACGGAGTTTGACCTAAAGTGAAATGCTTTTCAAAGAAGTGGTTAAACTGACCTAGGTCTCAACATATTAAGAAATGAAATTCCCTGACTTAAGCTGGTTCTCATAATGCACATTCTTGCTCTACATTTTATGGGTTTTCTTTTTCTGTGTAATGATATGGATAACCTAGAGGTGAAAAGTAAAGAGAGATGAAGCAGCTCCAGTTATGTCTGCTATTTCCAATTTGTCAGATTTCCTCCTTCCTGATCTTTCACGTGTGAGTCCTTACTGTGACCTTCTGCTAATAGCTGCCGATATCATTGCTTGGTATCATACCCTTCTGGGGACATCTGGCACATTGTGACTTCACTATGTCTGGAAGATGGTACAAATTAATCTCCGTTCAAAGTCAAGTCATTTTTAAGTGGCCACAGTGGCATAATTTTCAAAACTATATGATGGCATATGTGGAAACTCCCTATATGCTTACTTTTTTTAAACTGCCTTCCTTTTATTTTGACTTTTCCTGTAATAAAATAGGGCTTCATCCTGGGATGTTTTGGTGCTGCTCACCGTAGACATTTATTGGTTTCTTCCTTGTCAGGCTGGACACTCAGCCAAGTATTGGAGAGAAAAAAAGAGGCTGCCTTTTCATACACCTTTTTTCCCCAGCAGCATGCTCTGTAAAGAAATTTGGAGGTGAATTGTACAAGCAATGTTTTGATGACTGTATGCTGCTGAAAAATACCTCTTAGAGGGAGATACCTCATAGGTCTACCAACTGCCTCCGCATCCTGCTGGAGAACCAGAAACCAGCTGGAGCCCATTGCAGGATTTATCCTTCACTGTAGAGCTTATGTTTAAAGGTTGCCATCTACGTATTTTGGTCACTTGTAATATTATTTTTAAGTTGCAGAAAGATACTGATTGTTGGGTTTTGTTTTATAGTAAGAACACAAATTTTCAAGCTGATGATTATCTACAGTTTGTTTTAAGCCCCTCTAATCCGATGCATTTATGCTAAGTTCTCATGCTTGATTCGAAAAATGAAAGCTGAATAGTCATTTGTGTAACTCATATGTTACACAGCTTTCTGAAGATGATCAACATTTTCAGGCTTTACTGAGAACAAAATAGGAAGTATTGTTGTGTAAACCCAAGCTTATGTGGAAGAAAAATACACGTCTGCCTTCTAACTTTTTTATTATTATCCCAGATGTATTGTTAATGGTGGTTTTTTAGGAGCATGAAAGTGAAAGATTTGAAGAAAGGGTTATGAATTGAAAAATGTTTATTGAAAAGGTAAAGGAAGAGCTGGAAAATGCTTCCCTGCTCCCCAGTAATCTTTCTGATTTAACTGGGTATGCAACTGTTTGAAACAGAGGGGGGGAAAAAAAGGTCATAAACTCAGCTCTGTATTGACTTCATTAGGAGCAATGCCCTAAACTCTCATTGCTAGTGTTGAGGGCCAATAGAAATTGAACAGTACAATAAGACGGAAGATACAGTGTGTGCATTGAGATGTTTAACTTCAGGCTAGCTCTCGTGATCCCACAGGCTCCATACCCATGTGGCTGGAGCGCATCTCTGGTTTAACTTTAGGTGAAACAGATCTGGTTCACGTGCTCCAAATCACGTGCAGGGACAATTGGGACATGTGCTTCAGAGTGCCCTGGTGGTTTAACTAAGCCAGTAATTAGACTCAGCCATTGCTGACTTCAGTGAGAACTGGTTTAGGCAAATGACCACTGGTTTTGAAGATTTTATTGGTAGCAAATGAGCATGACTTACAAATGAGTTTTGTGTTGGTTTGGTTTGGTGTTTTTTTTAAGATTGAGCTTGGTACACAGATGAATTTTACTTTTCCTATGGAATTTGGGATTCCATTTTCAAAAGCATGAAAGATTAGCCCATCTTCATTTTCAGGTGTCTTTTCTTAATGCAAAAGTTTTTCATTATGATCTTAATTTTAAATAAATTAAAACTGGAGCAAGAGAAGTATTTCTCAGAATCTTATGATTTATAATCAACTTATTGAACTGCAGAATATTCCAAACTGCCCCAGAAGTTTGACATCTACAAAAATGTAACTAGAGTGTTTGACAAAAAAGATATATAAAGCTGCAGCAGTGACTTTGGGTAATTTGGATCATAGAACTGGTAAGTTTTGTTGGGTGGATACTGACTTACTAATGACAGAGAAAGCATCCAGTGTAATTCTGGGTGGAAAACAAAGCTTGTTTCTTATTAAGAATACATATATACCTATATATTAAAAAAAACCAAAACAACCAAACACTTCTATTGTCCTTTCTGAGGTAAAAGAAAGCTTCATTCTAGTGGCTAGAGTAACAGGAAAAATTTCAGTAGTTTTAGGATGCCACATACGATCCAAGTCTTGAGAGAGACTGAAGTCAGTGGGATGTGCTGAATATGTTACTGGCCTAGGATCTAAGAGACTT
Source organism: Chionis minor (assembly GCA_013398295.1). NCBI lineage: Eukaryota > Metazoa > Chordata > Aves > Charadriiformes > Chionidae > Chionis > Chionis minor. Next base: position 771,916 of record VZSF01006858.1, on the reverse strand, counting down.
TTCCAAACTCACGCAAGACCTCTGTGGCAAATGTAGAAGGTCAATCCACATCTTCTGACTCCTAGTCCAGTCTTCAAACTGCAGAAACATCCACTCTCCCTCTTTTCTTTATCTTTCTGTACTAAGTTTTCTTGTGCGTGAAGCAAGAATAACAGGTTTGTAGGTCAAAGAGATGAGCCACTGGTTGACTCGGGTATTGCAGCCCATACTCCGTCAACTCCGCTTCTATATTCAGGGGAAGTAGTTTGTAGAGATAATTCTTACACATAAAAGTGATAATACTGGGTTATTCTCTCATGAGCACTCTTCCTGATCACCTCCCAGATTTGCTAATCCTGTCAATACATATACTGCATTAGGCCTTGTGGAGAAATGTAAACTTTTAGCACACCGAGCCACACCAACTGTAGTGTAATTTCGTGATAAAAGAGCCATTGAAATATTTTGCTGGAAAGCCAGACTACATTTTTCAAGCATGTGTTTATAAACTCCTGGTTCTAAGCACAATGGCTGCATTATAAATGAGAGCTCGGGAATAGGCAGCGCTCCAAGCGGAGTCAGGAGTGGAAAAGGAATAACAGCTGACTTCTGTTTATCAGACCAGCTTGAGCAGGATGTGCTTTCACAAATCTAAATATTTATGTAAACAGATGCACATTAAACCACTTAGAAATAAATAAAGCTTTCTGAAAATAGAACTCCACGATGACATCAGGAGCTGTTTATCTTCAAGAACTGTGGGAATGGGCTTGAATATCCAAATATTTCATTGAAAAAAAGGCAATAAAACTAGCTTCAGATGTCATTTCTTAAGTTTATATGACACAGGCCATCTGACAGTGCTGAGTGTACAGATTTACTGGTAGTATTTTTCTCAAAGCAGCCAACTTTACCTTCTTTCCCAGCCTTGCACAATGGTTGATTGTACTTGTTGCTAGTATAGCCTTTAGGTAGGATAGTTCTTGTCTATCCTTCTGCATAGGAAGGCAAAGAAAGCCTTGTTGGAGCGTGGCACTTTGCTAGACAAAGGGCAAAGTTCTCAGTATTGGCTGTCTCTCATCCACGTAGTTCAAATGTGCCAAGTCTGCACAGCTTTTCTCCCATGATATTGCATGTCTGTATAGAATCATGTCTCAACAGACAAGGGTTGGTTTTAGTATGATTGTATACAAATACTGCAATAAAAGACTCTGTCTACAAGTGATTTTTCTACAGTGTGCTACTTTCTCTCATTCAGTTCCACAATTTGAAAGATGGTATACCGCAGTCATGGTTTAATAGTTATTTTCTCTCTGTGCTTTTGTACATACTTTTTTGTTGTGGTCAATTGGTGTGGTGGGGGTGGGATTTAAACTTTATTTTTGTCAGCTCTGTGAAATTTTTTTTTTATAACTTGCTGCATGCCCTAAATGCCTCTCCATTTTCTTTGTCTAGTTTACAACCTCAGACAAGTTGTTACTTTTTTAATGAAGTTTACCAAACTCCTAAATTTCAAACATAACCGTGGACTTCTCTGTGACCTGTTGTCTCCCTGTGTCCTCGGAAAATGCAACACAACCTGTCTTCAGATTTCTTTTCCCTTAGGAAAAGCATCCCTTAGGAAAAACATCCAGGTTTTCAGATAAATGATTAGGATGTAGTATAAATATGTTGCCCTAGACTGCATAAATGAAACAGCTTCAACTCAGCTCATACTTATACAAGAGGAGAAAGGTCTGCTTTCTGTGAATTTTAACTACACTTTCTGTATGTGATTTTTTTTCCTACTTGACAACATTAAGATTTTCATAGGTTTCTATTCTATAACTGTGATTGCACTGTTAGCCCTCCATTGCTTCTTGACCAGCTTTATCTCTAAAAGCTTCATGCAACAGAAGCTGATAAAAGGAGCATTCAAACAAATAATTTGTTGTAAATTTGGGACGAATTCATTTTAGGGGATATAATAGCCATAAAGATTTATTCACAGATTTTTACGATCACTTTATGTTAACAAATGCCAGTTCGTGTTCCATGTGTTCTTACTGTGAGAACAATACAGCTAGTCAAATGGTTGGAGAGTTTGTGGTTGGAAAAGGAAATTAGTTCTGCTCAGTCTTGAGTTGATGTAGACAAAAGAATTTTTTTTTATGAAGCACCATGTTTCTGCAACTTAGTGGGTCTATACCTCCTGTTTGTCCTTGCTTCCAATAAATGTAAAAGTGCTGGTACTGCAACCAATTCAAACATTTGTGTTCTGTGATTATAAAATCCTTGAGTTGCTTGCTCCTACAGAACTTCATTCTGTGAATGTGACAAACCTGACAGTAGCTCTTTTGGCCAGAATACTTGGCCATAAAGATTGACAAAAAAACCCAAAAAACCCACAAACAAACACCACCCCACCCCCAAACCCTAACCCCAAAAACCTGCACACACCCCCCAACCAACCAGCCAACCAAAAAAACCCCAAGAATCAAAACAAAACAAAAATAAAAACCCAAGCTAATTTATACCCGCTGACTTTGGCTACAACTCAAATATCTGGTTTTGCACCCCACTATATATGAATAACATTAACAGTCACAGATCCAAAAAGTTAAACCTATTATTTCTGATACCAACTCAAAGTGTTGGCCACCTTTTATTTTTTAACCCTGAAACAATATCCGTAGCTGGGGATACAATTTGTTTTTTAGATTTTTTTTTCCCCTCATATATTTGAAACCTTTTTTGTTTCTTCTGCTACATTATCTGTGTTGATGAATGTTAAAAAAAAAATTGCAGAAAAGAAATTTGAGATTTTTTTTTTTACTGAAAATCTGGTTTTCACCAAGTTCAGTCAATTCATTTGGACAGAATAATTACTTGCAGAACAAAGCAATGCTTGCACAGTATCAGAATTCTACTCACTGGGCTGCGTAGGAATTTGTTTAGAACTTAACTTGGAATAAATAAATTTTGTTCAAGAGTAACTTAACTCTAACTGCATGATAACTCTATGCCGACTAAAGTGGTGTTTTACTGCTTTTCCAGACTCCCCCTGATGTTCTCATACAAATGAAGATTTAGTAAATACTAATGTAATTCTAGGTGAATTCTGAAGTTGCATCTTGTAGGAAAGTTGGCAAGCTGTAGTTTAAAACTTTAGTATTTTGAAATACTGAGAAGTTAAAATAAAGAAAAAAATCTTCCTTATATGAAGAAAAGCCTGATAGTCAAACTTTGCTTATTCATAGTGTCCTCCAGGCTACTTAATTTTTTAAAAGTTGGTTGGCATCAAATTTGTATTTCTAGTCCCATGGAACAATGGACAAAAGATCTGGAAAGTACATTTCTCTTTTTACAAGTGATTCTGATATTTAATTAAAATATTGATTCAGACTTTCCTTTAGGTATGTGTAAGTGTCAAAAAGTTTCTCATCCTTTTCCACCTACTGTCTTCTGAATAGCAAACCACAAACTTCCTTACTTTGGTTTTGTTCGTTGCACCTCTAAGAGGTCTTGAGTTTGTAAGGAATTTATTTCTTCTGTTCTGGTGAAATCTGAAAAGGAGGAAAATTGAAAACTTAAAATCCTGATTCCAATTTTCTTGTAGTCACTCAAACAACTGCAAAATGAATGTTATGGACAGGTCTGAAGATGTTTGCATTTGTCATGCTTAGAGGAAACTGCAAGACACTGAGGACAGATATCCTCTAAGTGTTTGCCCCATGTAGTTTTCTCTCTCCTTTTCAACAAGTCAGGGTATAATGTGATTGGGATAGATATGTTTTGCCTTTGCTTGCAGCTATATAATTCCAAGGGAGTTAACGCTCCTTGGAGGAAAGAGGTGTATTCCTGGCATTGTTCCACTTTTCTCTGCACCTTAATCAGTGTCATCAAACTTGAGTTTTCTGTGAACACCCTTTTCACACACAAAAAAGGCTCTTTCATGGATACTCGTAAGAGAACATGTTGAAGAATGGTGTAGGAAACAAAGAAGGGTGAAGTAAAAATTGTTGGAAAGATTTCCTCAAAGTTGTCTTGGGGAGCACAGTTTCTGTCCCCCATGGTTATCAAAATGTCTTATGTCCACACAAGTGCACATGAATAACCACTGGAATGAACTTCATGAATTTGAAATAGTTCAGAGGGAGCATTTTGTAGGATTAGTCTTACACAAGTGATACCTTTCTTAAAAATCCAGAAAATTGATCTTCTGTGTGTTCTCAATTTCCCATTAGTTTTAAGTGTCTGATTAAAATATTCTTCATCATTAGAGTGTGTGCAGCTACTTCATGCTCCATGGGACCTTTTTTTCATACTTTTATTACTTAAAGTTTTATTATGGATGACGTGTTTGTTATTGATCATCTTGGGCCTTGTAGACACACACACAGTTTGTCATTGAATTTTTCTCAGGAGCACAATTCCAAATGATACCCTGTTCTTATGAGTTGAATTGCTGTTACAGAGGCGTATTCCAATTTTTCCAAGATACCCAATATTCAGTGGTCATGTGCTTGGCACTGTTGTTGCTGCTGTTCTTTGCATGATGATGACTATCCTGCATGCTGCATGTTCTCTAATTACATATTGAGAGAGGAATTAGTTGTCATAGTCATAGAAGTGTTGGTTGCCTGGGACCTTTCAAGGTCACCTTGTCCAGCTTCCTTCTCAAAGCATGTATATCAGATCAGTCGTGGCTTTGGTTAGCTTTACTCTTGAAAATCTTCACAGATGGTGATCACAGAGTCTCCCTGGGTAGCCTATTTCAGTGTTCAACTACTACCTGGTGATTTTTTTTTCGTTAGTGTCCAGTCTGAATCTACTAAAATACTGGCTTCAGTGTGTGGCCATTATACCTTGTGATGTTGCTTCCTTCTACTGAGCGTAATTTGGCTTTATCATCTTGGTAAGTGTTCTTCACGTCATTAGATCGTACCTTAGCTACCTCTTTTTTACTTTGCTCTTCTTGTAGGCCACATACTGTAAGCCCCTGACCATGTTAGAAGCCTGTTACCGGAACCTCTCCAAAATCTCCATATTCTTATTAGAGCAGGGGTCCAAAGCTGGATGAAGTTTCCCAGCCGTAGCCACGCCAGTGCTGCACAGAAGAAGATAGTGTCTTCCCCATCTCTGCTGCCCCTGTTCCTCCTGATGTAGCTCAGTGGTTTGCCTTAGTTGTGATGGAACTACACTGTTGCCTTGTATGTAGGCTGGCATCTGCTGTAACTGCCAAGTTTTTTTCAGCAGGTGCTGGTACAGCCTGTACTTCTGCCTGAGGAGCTGAACTTCCCACTTCTTGTTGAACTTCATAAGTTTTGTGCTGGGCCAGTCCTCAAATTTTGCCAGGTCACTCTGATTTGAAGCTCCACTGTCTAATTTCTGTTAGACTGTTTGAATTCCTGACAAAAATCCTGAGTTTGCCGTATACTGAATATTTGTGGCTTGGGAGAGTAGAGCAGTCACCACCTCATGTGGTGTGTCTGCTCTAGACAAGAAAGTAAGAAATGTCAGAGATAGTCTTTCATGTTAATCTCCAAATGACCTTTTTTTGATGCATTAAACTCTCTTTAAAGGCATTTTTCTTGATGGTAAAGGCATTTTGAAACTTATTTCCACATGGATATAGTAATTTCCCAGGAGATAGTGATTAAACTTGATGCATGCAACAGTGGGAGCCTTGAGAAAGAAGTGTGCCTTTCTCAATTAAGTTTGTTTCTGTTGCAAGCAGCTTGTAAGTATTTTATAAAGTTATCCTCCTAGTTTGTGTTCATCAGCATTCATGAATGGTCACGTTGTACTACTTAGCTATTACCCGTTTGTTTTGAAAGCTGCTGATTAGGATGGCCAAATCTTTCTGACATCATTCATGGTAGCCTCACAAGGACCTTGTGTGGCAGGAATGACCAAATTGAAAGAGTCAGTAGATTGTATTTACTATGCAGTACTAGGAATGTAAAAGTCAAGATGGCCACTAGGCTTTTCATGTTCAGGAAACCAAAACCTAAAATGTGTTCTTTAATTGCATCACCTTCCTGAAATCCTTTTCTCCCACTGTGTTGACATCTTTGTTTGTCTCCTGTTCAGTGTCTTTCAGAACTGTTTGTGTCTGCCAACGAATCTGGCAGTTACACGGCTTTGTGTTACCTGCCAAAAGGCATACAAACACAGGGGGAGAAAAATTGTGAGTTTTTGCTGGATGTCTTCGATTGTTTATAAAGAAACACCTCAGGGAGACTTGTAGACATTCTCTGAGGAGATAACGCTTTTGTTGATTTTTGTGTGCTCTTGTAACAGTGGCTATTTTGATTGGTCTGCCTGTCAGTGATTTAGTTCTAAGATGACCATAACAACAAGACTGTTGATCTGTTATTTTAATTCCTTCACAAGAATTTCACCACAGATCTGATTTCCAAGTGGTGCCATGGGAAAAGATCTAAGGGCCTTTAACAACATTCCTGTAATGACAGCATCACTGTCCTTTTGTGTTCCCTTTCTTTAGGGAATAGTTGTATGTTTCCATAAAATGTATTCATCCTTTGAAGTTAATTTTGGTATTGGAGACACAAGAGACATGGTTGTCTCCTGTTTTCATCATGCTGCTCCCCTTCTTCGTGTAAAGATCTGTGCTATCTTCAGGGATCACTGAAGAATCCAGAAGTTGTGGACAATGAAGGGAGGACGTGGTTCTATCTTGTGGCAAGGGAAAGCAATCTTCATGTAGACTGCTACAGGATGCTATATCTGATATAAGTGGCTATTTTTGGCTGTCAAAATGGTTTTGAAAAGAGGAAAAAAGCACGAAATACTGCGTTGGACTGTAATATTTATGGAAATACCTGCTGACATTCCAAGGCTGCTTACAGTTTTCTTGGAACATCATCTATCCTGTCAGCCAGATCATTTGTTGTGTATATTTGCAGTCTTGGAATGCTTAAGAAAGGAAATGATAATATCAGAGTGAATTTATGCAGTTTTTTGTTTAAGTAGATTTAGAAAGTATACCAATTCCTGCTAAATGTCTAACCTGGTGTAGATCAAATGGACTTCTGAACCTGCTACTGCTGGCTTCAATGATCTATGTCTGTGTGGAAACCTTTGCATTTGAAATTAATGCGATTTAAAAAAAAAACCCACCTCTGAAAGCCATATGAAAAATCTGAAACGGTTTCTACAAAACAATTAGTGAAAATAATTTCTTAGAAGTTTTTCACTGTTTTCATTCACACTGCCAGGTGCTACTTGTATGTTTTTAAGTTCTGTTGGTTTGTAATTTTTTTCCACTTTCTGCCCTGATTTCTAGGGTTATATAAGCCTTGGATGTGGAGATTTAGCCTGTTCATGTAAACCTGAAGGTGTCAGTATCATTTTTGGATACCAGAGTGTTTCATCGCAAGAGAAATTCCTGGTAAATAATTTTTAAAAATGGGTGGAGATTTATTGCTCTATTCATTTTCATAGCTTCTTAATCTGGCTTGAGTCACTGGGAAGGAAGCCACGGATTCTTTGGTATAGAGCCTTTGAGCAGCCTGTGTGTTATTGTGCTGAATCACAGCACCTGCACCAGCCTAAACAAACCGTTTTTCTTGAGCCCCTGGAGATTCTAGACTGAGGAATAGCAATTTTCTAGCCCAACCAATATAATAAAAGCATCAAATATTCTGAAACGAGTAAATATTCATCTGCCTGTGCTTGGTCTGAGCATAATTAAATTACACCTGATGTTTATGATTCATTCTATTAAGCCTTACAAATGATGTTTTTGTGGTATGACAAATATTTTGAACGTTGAATTGCTTCGCATGACACACTTTTATTATTATTTCCATATGCACAAACCCTGGGAGTTTTATTATTCATTTAACTTCCATAAATCATTACAAATTACTGAAAAATTGTTACTTGAGTCAGATTACATTTTCCATAGTTTCATTAAAATATATTTTGTGGAGATATTTTTCTCTTTTTTCCATTTTTGCTGCCCTATGCATGTTTTGTATGTATGACTTTCATCACTATAACTTGACCATTAATAAAAGTAAACAGAGCAAGAAAAGAGAGAAGGAGGGACAATTCTTTTTCTTGAACTGACTCACGTTTCCTGTGTGAATTTGGGCAAATCACTTAACTTCTCCATGTCTCTTTCCACATCTGTCCAGCAGGAGTAAATTTCCCATGGGCTTTATAAAAATTAATTGATCTTTGGAAAGTACCTAGAAATTCTGAAATAGAAGGGCCTACAGATTCCAACATCTTATAAATTACATCATGATGGCATCGATTAACTTAGGACTTTGTCAAAAGAATGTGCAGATTATTTGTACATTTCTGTCAGTAGCTATAAGTGGAGTTAATTTATGTTTCACAGTACTATGTTATTATCACAAGCCCTTTGCATTGTTCTTTATGGTTATATACTGTCAGCAGTAAACCTGGCAAGTGTTATCCCAAGCAGATTTAAATTACTGCTAGAAAGTTCAGCTACCAATAAAAAAAATTGATGTAGGACAAAAAGTCTGGACTTAAAATAAGAACTGTTTAAAAAAAACCACCCCCAAACAAACAAACAGTATTTATTATCAAGGTAAATACTCCTAAAACTCTTTGCTTGCATTGTTGTCACTGTGGCTCTATTTTTTGTTCATAATTTCTCTAACCTGTTACTGCTCAATATTTAACCTTTCCCTTTTGGGGCATAAGAATAAAAAGGATTGAATATTTGCGAAGCAATGCTACAGCCATCTGGAGAGCTGTGCCTTTGGCCTTTTTCTATATATTTTCATGGTAGTTGTACTAGTTTTCCTGGTTGACCTTGTGATCAATAGAAGTCCAGGCATATCACCACTGATTTTCAGATCTCATTTGGAATAGCAACTAAAGCAACAGAATGCATTTCAGTCGTCTTTCGGATGAACCTGGGAGGGATAGCTAACTCCACGCTCTGCAGGAAGCGTCAGGTTTTCATCGTCTAGGGTGTGACAAGGCAGTTGTCTGATGTCTTTGGTGTCCTTCTACATCCAGTCAACTGAAGTTCTCAGTCTTACCCAGCCTCTGCTGAACAAGCAAGATTTTCAGGTTCTGGAGGCTTCTGTGAGCTGTAATGTAGAGCTGCAGCATAATGCAGTATAATTCTGGGCATTATTATATGAGAATTACTCAATAGCAAGAGCTGTCACCTGAGGTCTAATGAACATAAGGCAAAATATAATTCTTGATGGGCAGCAGTAGTAATAAAGAGAAAGCCCACTAATAATTAGCTGCATAATTACTTCAGGGTAGACCTCTGGAAAAGTCATTTTCCCCACACCCTCTTCTTTCTTCCCTTTGCAAATCAGCCCTTGCCAAATCCTAACTTAAAGCATTTGGCAGACATAGCTAGTCATCTCTTACTCTGTATAAAGTACCCTCCATGTGAGGCACACATATAGAGAAAGTTTGGGTAATGGTTGGCTTGGCAAAGAGATTTTTTTTTGGATGGATAAAAATTCCCAAGCTTTCTGTTTATTTATATAGTTCTTGGAATAACCCTGTTTTCAAAAGGCTGCTGGCCAGCTGCTGAGACAGCGTTCCAGCTAATATATTCCCAACGCAATCACCACACTTTGCTTTTCCCATCATGATATCCCCAAGGCTGTTTTTGGTTAAATCTTATGACTGGAATATAGGAAAGTTCACATTAAGTCAAAGCTCACAATGCCAGAATGTTTCTTTTTTTTTTCCTTTTTTTTAATTTTTTTTTTAATTTCTTTCAACCAAGCCTCTTTAAATGGAAAGGTGCCTATTTCAGCTGCTTTAGCCCAGAGTATTTGTCTATCTGTGGGGAGAATAAGGCATCTTTAATGCAGTATATGGCTGCATATATATTACCATGAATAAGTGGATCGCTATGGTGGAACTCAAAAAGTGTATGTGAATAGGTTACTTTTAGCAAGTAGATTAAACATTCTATTTCAGTGACTAAGATAAAAGCAGAGCCAGTACTAAGGATCTCTGTGGTATAAATGCCCTTTTAGCATTTCATTGTTCTTAGCAACCAAACCACTAAGGCAATGAGCCAGGACAACAAACTACACTTTTTTCAGTTTGTTTTTATTTGACCTTTTTTTTTAAGTCAGAAAACTGAAGAGTAAGACTCGTATGTCTCATGGTCATGGTGTAGAGGGCCCAAGGGACTTAGAAATGTTTACAGGGTTTTTTTCCCTTATTAAGAGAACTACTATCATTGAAGGAATATCTTGCCTGTTTCTCTCCTTTCTACCCATGAAAATTATTGTATTTCTTCCACAGGTGTGAAAATAGAAGTGAATAATAACACCTACACAGAACAGAACAATGAGCCAAATGATTAATTTAGATCTGTGGTGCCCATCTGTCCATGTGATGAAGGCAGGACTAAATTTCCCTAGGCAAAAACAATTCCCGTATGCTTTCACACCCCGACTTGACCACAAGAAAGATGGTTGCTATATGCTGGTCTGTGGGATGTATTGTCTCGGACTAAGCTTTATGCAAGAGAGCATATTTTTAGCGGAAGGTGGATACAGGCAGAGAGTTGGGCCTAGAAAGCCCATTTTCTAATGTAACTTTACTCAAGACATTTGAAGTGTCTGTTGTTCTCCTGCCACTGCTCGATTACACCAAGCAGCCGGTAAGACTGTTCTGGTGTTTTGTTTGTTTTTCTACATAGGTACACTTCTTGATTCTTGTATCAGGATAAAGCAACTTTTCACCACTGATGTAGCTGGTTTCTCTATGTTCAGTGAGTACTACCCATTTATTTACTTGTTACAGAGATCCTATCAAATTGAACGGTTAACTCTTCCTCCACCCCAAACCCATATGCTTAGGCAGAATGGAATTTAAAGTTTGGGCAGTTCTTCTCAAAATCCATGTTTTATTTTCATCCTTCCTAGAGCCTGTTGCTGTTGTTGTTAACCACAGCTCATCCTCATTATGATAAGCACTGCCACAAATATCTCCTGCTTCCAGTAATGGCAGGTCAGGCTTTGTGCTTTGGGGAATCCTGTTGACAGACATTTGCTAAAACAGTAATTTTAAGTGGAAATAGATGAACCTGAGAAGGGCACTGGGAGAAGCAGGTTCAGAAGGCAGGATACTTCACTGAGTGAGGGTTAGCCAGCGCTACGGAAGTGGTTGAGGTAATCTCTGGCTTTGTTGATTATACTATTCACTTTAGATAGCAGGTAATAAACTCTGTGTTGGTACACACCTGCACATCTACAGACCTCCATTCATTTCAGCTAGACTCCAAAAACATACACAGGTGAACTGAAGTGATGAAACCATCCTGGAGAGAAACACAGTAATGGAGCCCTTGAGGACAAACACGTTTTTCAGTTTCTCTCGGGAAATTAGGGTGAATTGAATGCAATGAGCCAAAGGTCAGTTGTACATGGGAATGATTGATATTTCATGTTGTTCAACATTTTAGGGCGTTCTTCCTGCCTCGTGCCCCCCTCCCAGTGCTTTATCTCATTTGGGGAAAAACATAGATAACACAGCTGTGCCCAGTATGCCTGGACTGGTTTACTGGCTTGTTCTACTGCCGTATCTTGAAGGTTTTGGATGAAGAAATGCTGGAATGTAAAAGAGGAAAATAGATTTAGAAAATATAACAAAACTTTTTGTCACCATATTTATCCAGAGCAACTAAAATTGCTATAGAGCGAAGAGTGGGAAAAGCACCTAGCAGATAAGAAAGCAACATAAATTGAGTTGAGCTCCACAATTCAATACCTCGAGGGGTTTCCAAACCCTGTCACTGAGAAGTAACTGCAGAAAGCAGGGGGGCTCCAGCTTCCATAGACATCACTCTACAAAGACAGTTACTTGAACTAGTATTTTTGTACTTTGAGAAAAGAAGCATTTCTTGCCTCTTGGAGGTTATGAACATTATTTCTTCTTGTCCCACTCTGTGAAAATATTGTTAATTTAGAGCTATTTAACTTACCCTTTCTGAGGGAAGTCAAGTTTTCTGAGCATCCGGAGGGGTGGATATCATTTTCCCAAAAGGCTGAATGTGAACCTAAGGATACTGCAGATTGCTTGTCACAGGCAGAAAGTTGCAAGATCACTGTATATTGAAGGTCTTGGCAGCAGAACTCCAGGGAAACAACATTTTTCATGAGAGTCCCACTGTGTTTTATCAATGGCGATATGTAAAAGTCTGAATGTTTTTCCCGATGTTCCATTAACTACGCATGGGAAAGCAACATTTTATGTGAAAAGGAGCCCAGGTCACGTGTACAGTCTAGTTTGTATTATCATCACTTACATCTTTTGTGCTAAGAGTTTTTTATATTTCCAAAATCTCTTATTTTCAACATCATATTACATCTAGTATTTATACCACTTGGATTGGGGGACAATAAAAACGTCCCATCTTTGTTTGTAAGATGCTCTTTGGGAAATATAAACTAAAGCTTATATAGGCTATTTTAGAGTCTTTCAAAAATCAGAGATCATAGTAGAGTAAGGTAGATTAGGAACAAACCACAACAGTAATCATTATGGCTACGACTAAATTTCTATTGCAGAAATAAATATTGCCCTGTTACTTTGATTAACTTCTGAACAGGAATGAATGTATGTATCTGAGATTATATACATGTATGCACTTATTGAAGCACATATGAAGACTATCTGTTCGTGTGTGCATATTCTTATGGATCAAAAATTTAGTCTTTTTTTAACTTTGCACAGGTTATATTGATTCCTTTTTGAAAAATGCATGGAAAAATTATAAACTCTTATAAGATGTATGTAAAGACTTCACTGGTTCCTATTTCTTTACTCTGCATATTTATACACATCTATGTACCTAGCCTAAATGTTTCGGTATGAATAGCTGGTGGGGGAGGGAAGGGTCAATCAGGCATAATATAGATAGATGTGATTATTCATTTAACAGCTACTGGCTGGGCTACTTAAATAGCTAGATTTGGTCAGTTATATCTGGTTTCCACATGTGTTTCCTGTTTTTCTTCTAAATTCTATACTGCTCAGGGACCTGGGGAATGCGAGTCCAGGATTTTCCTGAAAGGAAGGACTGCTTTGTTCATTACTGCCATGGGAATGTGTTAAATTTAAGCATGTGTGGTACAGGTCTTAACTGTGTCTCTCCAATAGCAGATAAAGCTTAGTTCATTAGAAATGTAAGAATAGGGAGAAAGCAGTGGTGGACTACTACTTTTTTTTTTTGAGTGGGTAGCAAAGTTGGGGGAGGTGTGTGTGTACTGTTTACTCTAGTCCTCTTTTGTTGTCTGCCAAAGTCAGTTCAAGTAAATTAAAACTGACTTTGAAGTATGCAAACTAAAGTAGTTCTGGTTTTCAGCCTACTATAAACAATGTAAAATATATCAGTAGTCTTGAACATTCAGGAAGAGATAAAACATCCCAAGCAGAAAACCTGGGAACGTATCAAAAATGTGTTTATTTGAAATCTGTGACAAGGCACAATTGTATTTGTCTCTCCTTAGACAATGCTGTTTTAATTAAGAGTACTTCTGTCTCTTATTATGGTAATCTGCCATAAGCCCCTAGAAATTGCTTATTAAGAATTAAGTTTCTGACTGTCCAGCTAAAAGGAATAAGATACTAAATCTGTTGCAGCCAGGTCATTATCAACATATTTTTCTAAATATTGTGTGCACACTGTTAGTGGAATTACTGTAGTTAAATGTAGGATTTTCCTGACTAGCTTGTCATGAGGGAGGAGTATAAAATATATTCTGGTCTTAAGTACCATAATACACCCAAAAGAAGGTGTTTCTACAGTCCACTCCAGGCCTCTGATATTAGGTGAATAAGTCAGAGCATGGTTTCTCTGAATTCCTTCTACAGTCAGTAGAAAAAGGTCCTCTCCTGCAGAAAGAAACACTGCAGCACACAGTTGTTGCAAGAAACACCATCTTCATCAAATCCTCAAATATTATCATGTTCAAAATTAGCCATCCCTAACTTTGTAGCCTTCAGCTCTCTACAGCCAAGCTCTCCTACTTTCAGAGTATCTCACAGTCACTGCTAGGGACCAGGCCTGAGGGCAGCCCTAAAATTCTTTTTGGTTGGTAGCCCCAAAATAGTTAGCTAGGCTTGGGATAACTAATTTCACTGGCTTCTTACTGACTACCCAAGACAGCAGAAAAGGAACTAATAGCCTCCTAGCACACCCTTCTTCCATGCCAACTCCAAATTTACTTCATCAAATTAGAGGGAAGCGTATATGTGATCTGATTTTTGACTCCCTGCCCAGTTTGTGACCAAACTGTACAGTCAGCTCAGGTCCTTCCATATGGACTAACTCAAGACTGCCTTGGTACTGAGGTTCAGCAATTTATCTGATATCCAGGCAGGTGCAGAGACTCACTCAAATGGAAGAGACAAGTCTTAATGGAGCTCTCGGAATTGCTTTTTCCCAAATTTTGATCTTTCACACCCAAAGCCTGATAGTGAATGCATGTGTGTGAGTAAAGGGGCAGAAACAGTTTCATCTCAGACTAGAAAAAAGAGGTTTAATGTTGAGCTTGAACATCCAGGTGGCGTAAAGAAAAGAAGCCAAAATGACGAAGTCGTGTGTGTTAGTTAATTATGGTCTTTAGGGAGGGGAGATGGAAGGATTCGTAATCACACATTAAACAGACTGCATTTTTGTTCAACTGATTGCATAAAATGTTGCCTAATATACTGTTATATCTGCTCTTAAGGAATCAAATGAAGAACTTAGGCAAGATGAAAACTAAAACCATATTTCAAAATGTTAAAAACTGGTTTCGGATTTCCAGTATGCCTTTTCTAAAAGTATTTCAGAGAATCATTCTTCTTATTTTTTTAAGGGAACCACAACTTTTGGGGAAAAAAAAAAAAGATGATGAGAAAAGGTTATCTGTATGACAGTATAGTTAGTTATCCCTTCCACTCAGAAGATTCTGTAAAGGGCAAAAACTTGCTTGTGAATCCTTGTGTATGTTTCACCAAATTTGCTGAGAAGATTTTAAACAAAGAAATATACTCAAGGTATATGACTTGGAGGGTGAGAAGCACCTTGATAACTGAGGAAATAGGTAGAGAATAGAACCATAGAATAGTTTTGGTTAAAAGGGACCTTCAAAGGTCATCTAGCCGAATCCCTCTGCAATGAGCAGGGACATTTTTCAACTAGATCAGATTGCTCAAAGCCCTGCCCAACCTGACCTTGAATGTTTCCAGGGATGGGGCATCTACCACCTCTCCGGGCAACCTGTTCCAGTGTTTCACCAGCCTCATTGTAAAAAATTTCTTCCTTATGTCTAGTCTAAATCTACTCTCTTTTAGTTTAAAACCATTACCCCTTGTCCTGTTGCAACAGGCTGTGATAAAGAGTCTGTCCCCATCTTTCCTGTAGGCCCCCTTTGTGCATTGAAAGGCTGCAATAAGATTCTCCCCTGAGCTTTCTCTTCTCCAGGCTGAACAGCCCCAGCTCTCTCAACCTTTCTTCATACAAGAGGTGTTCCATCCCTCTGATCATTTTTGTGGCTCTCCACTAGACCCACTCCAACAGGTCCATGTCTTTTCTGTGCTGAGGGCTCCAGAGCTGTACTCCAGGTGGGGTCTCATGAGAGCAGAGTAGAGGACCAGAATCAACTCCCTCAACCTGCTGGCCATGCTGCTTTTGATGCAGCCTGGGATACGGTTGGCCTTCTGGGCTGTGAGTGCACATTGTCAGCTCATGTTGAGTTTCTCATCCACCAACACTCCCAAATCCTTCTCAGCAGAGGTTCTCTCAATCCCTTCATCCCCCCAGCCTGTGTTGATACTGGGGATTGCCCTGATCCAGGTGCGGGACCCTGCACTTGGCCTTGTTGAACCTCATGAGATTCACATGGGCCCACTTCTTGAGCTTGTCCAGGTCCCTCTGAATGGTATCCTGTCCCTCAGGTGTGTCACCTGCACCAGCCAGCTTGGTGTCATCTGCAAACTTGCTCAGGGTACACTCGATCCCGCTATCCATGTCATTCATGAAGATATTGAGCAGTACTGGTCTCAGCACAAACCCTTGAGGTACACTGCTCATCACGGATTTCCACTTGGACATTGAGCCATTGACCACTACCCGCTGGATGCGACCATTGAACCAATTCCTCATCTATAGAATGGTCCACCCATCAAATCCATATGTCTCCAATTTAGAGAGAAGGATGTTGTGGGAGACTGCGTCCAAGGCTTTAGAGAAGTCCAGATGGATGGTGTCCTTAGCTCTTCCCTTGTCCACCAATGTAGTTACTCCATCATGGAACGCCACTTGGTTGGTTAGGCAGGACTTGCTCTTGGTGAAGCCATGCTGGCTGTCTCAGTACTGGAGAAAAACAGATCTGCGAAAACAAGATTTTACTTCTCACTTTTTGAAGAAGCAATGGAGTGCAGAGATGCCATATAAAGATATTAAGTTTTTAAAACAGTTAGAGGAGTATTTAATATTTTAGATAAGCATGGATCTGAATAGCAAAATTGGGTCCTGTTGAGGCAGGAAAAGTTTTATAACAAAGTAACACAAAACCTAAGTTTGTGAAGGAAATTAATGTTGTTTTCTAATGATGTGCCAGATTCAAAACACCATAGAGAGGAAACCTCTACCATTATTCAAGCAGGAGCCAAGAACTCACCTGAGTTGCTACCATAATTATAAAGTTGTTCTGCTACTCACTATGGAGGAAATATTAGAAGTATCATTATGACTATATTAGCCTTGCTAAATTATAGTATAAACAAACACGGAAAAAACAGTGTAACAGGTGAGATATTTTGGAAGCTGTATGTTACAATCTTAGTTGGAACTTCTCCCTTTTACTCTTCCACAGTGGTCTTGACCTTGCTTCAGGTAGCAGCAGAGATTTTTGTTCAGTTCTAGTGGCCAGGAGTGTTTGATATTTATAATAGCTTTTCTTCCAAAGAGAGTCACAGTGTTTCTCAAGCAGTGCCAAGGTAGCTTTATCTCAGCCACATGAGACAGAGCTCTGCATCTGGGCACAATGCTTCTCCTGGTAAGCAGTTACCCTTATCTATCTAGTATTAGTACCTTGGCTATGTCTGACTTTGATAGAATCACATTTCTTCTTTTTAACTTAAAATAAGTATTGTACTCCTTCAGTTAGGAATATACATTAGGGTCCTTCACCTCTGTGAAGAAATCTTGGTGTAGTCCCCAGATAAAAAGTTCAAATGTGACAATTTCTCTTTTGAGGTCTGGAGCTCTCCAGTTTAGCTCCTATTTGTGTTGGCTGAGAAGATATTTGGGTTTTTTGGTCTCAAACTGAGATAGTAGTTGGTACAGTATCATGGGAAAAACTTCCTTTGATCTGAAAAAGAGTAAAGATTGCTAGTAAATTTATGTAACAGCTCGTGCTGTGTGTCACTGCAGGAGCTAGGAATTGTCGCTGTTCCTGCTTTCAGAGTTGTCTGAATTTCAATATCTTAGTCAAAATTGCTTTTGTCATACCAATGTCTAAGAACTGGTGCTAAGTTAGAGTAATGATCATATGCTTAAACTACTGTGATATGCCATAATGAGGACACAAATAATGTATCTAAATACATTTCATATGAGCACCGGATTGTTGACTCTCACATTGACTTTGAAGGGACAAAGCTTGTCATAAGGTCTGCTGGTACCATAGAGATGGTTTTCACAAAATCTGAAAATGCTTGATAGATAAAGCTTTAAGTAAAAGTTACTAAAAGCAATCAATTTTTTTGCATTACTGTGACATGACATAAACTGAGGGTGGTTGGTCCTCAGATGGTACTCAGATACTGCACCTGATTGCTAGTGTGATTCCTGGTTTAATGCACAAACCAGATTCCTGGCTTGATGCACATAGCCACAAAAATTGTGGGACCTTCCTCTCTTCACCGGTTCCAGTGAAACCAATTTGACAAATACTTTGTTCTCAATTTGAATTTTGTGCTGTAAAGTCCTGGCAGCGCGTGATATCACATTTTTTGTGTCACAATTTAACAGCACAAGTGAACATAGGACATCTTTAGCAAGAATACCAAGAAAATAGAAATATATAGTTCCATACTTCAGTTCTTCTGGAAATCCTTTGGTCTCCTCTGTGGGCTTACATATACTGTGAAACTGGTGTAGAATGTTTTGGGTTTCTTTTTCATAAGTTAAGTTTGAAATTCTAAAGCTTCTTAGAAGCATAACAATAGGCATTGGTGTTGGTGATTTAGGATTACTTAACTCATTTTACTGAATTGGTTTCAAAATTTCTTCAAGATTAGGCTATCATAAATAAATGAACATTGATTTTTATATTTTACATTTTTGTCAATGCATATTGAAATATACCCGTGTACTGATTTTTTTTTTTTAAATTTAAAGCAGGACACACATTTGGAACTTCTAAAGCCATTCTGTACTTTCAAAAATAGTCAAAATAGTCAAAAAAAGTAATGGAGCAGTTCTGCTCTTGATGCAATTACGTGTTACTGGCTTTTTCTCTGTCCTGATCCAAGGACTTGAATGCGGAATCCAGGGAGCTTTCAGTTAGGTCATATTTTCATTGTCACTATGTCAAGAAAGGTGTATTACAAGAAGAAAAAGAAATATAGAATCACAGTTACTCTTTTCACCTGAAGTACCATGAAGCAAGCTGACTTGGAGACAGGTCCTTCTAAGCGTTTTGTATACATAGATAATTTTGAAATAAGCTGACATTCCTGATGGAGCTGCATAATTTTTTCATGTTGCTATTGTTATGTATTTCCCTTGACTGGGAAAAATATATTTTCCTATAATATAATTTATGAATAGATATGAAAAGATGGTTAGACCATATCTTCTGAGAGTCTCTTCCTTTTAAATTTCCACTGAAAATATTCATCTTCTTTCCTTTCTAGTATTGACAAAATTACAATTAATGTTTATTAACATTCTTAAATCACCACAGAGAAGGCAAATATTTGTACATAACCCAGTTTCCCAGCCACTATGTCAAGATGCAGCAGTTAAAATAATCTTCTTAAAAATTGTAAAATGTGCTGCAAATAGTTTCTCGCTAATTTCTACTTGTTGAATAATCAGTGAATGTTCACAACAATTGTCTTTCCAAAGGAAAATAAATATGTAAGTGTAACTGATAGTGTGAATGACAATTGTCAAACTCTTTTTGAGGAAAGGCTTATCTTTTATCATAGTTGACTGAGCTTTAATGGGAGCCCAAGGGGAAGAGTGTGTTGAATTCTCTCTGCACCCACCAAAGATTTCTCAAAACAGTCCAGAAACTCAAGTTTGTACACTAAACCAAATAACTCTGGATGAAACCCAAAATCAACAATAAAATGCTAAGTACATGATGTTGAAGAACAATGCCACCAGAGGTAGATGTTTCACATAAAAGTGCTGAAATTCAAAACAGCGTCTGGTATTGTTGGAGTTCAATGGCTCCTCCAAGTTCTTTAATATGATCATTGCCTCCATAACTTGAATTCCATTACCACCTGGTTTCTTATTTTTCTACTCAGATTTTCCTTAGGGTTTAGTGGTTTGGAAACTCTCCTATAGACTAATGGAGAACTACAGTAAGAATGAGAAGAGAGTAATGCTAAACCTTTAGGGGATAACTCTGCCTCAAAGGATTTTTAGGTTAACCTAAAAGTTTTCCTCTAGTAAATATGTTAAAACCCTGTCATGGTACTGTGCAGTGTGTTTCTGATTAAACAATGTTGACACCTCATTTATTTTGGCTATATTTGCCATTAGCTCTGTTATAAAATATACTTTGAGTAATTTTTTGCTTTTGATTATTGTAATGGCAGTGCTCCAGATACTTTTTGGAACTCTTTAGATGTTGCATCTTTCTGTGTAGCTTATATTTTTCTCCTGAGAACTGGACAATTCATACAATGTGTAGAGGGGTTTGTTTGGTTTTAAATTTTTTTGTCTAGCCTTTTAAAAAAGGCCTTTCTTCATTTTGGAATTATTTTTCCTATTTTAGTCCTGATTTCCAATTACAAAGAGTTCAAGAACAATTTGCAATAGAACAGATTATTTGTTAGCTTTTAAATTTTACCTTGAATGGAGAAAATTAGTCTGGACAGAGTCCTGGGCAAAAAAGGTGTTAAAAGATGGGTTGTATAGCTGAATTGGTTATTGTTAGAAGGAAAATTCTGACTTTCATGGAACAGAAAGGAGAAGGTATATCCAGTGATTTCGGGTGCTGAGGCCTGATGACCTGTAATGGATTTAGTGGTATATTAGGATAGTGATGATCTGTGAAGGGTTTAAATTAAGAAATTCCAGTTCCTGAATGAGAAGCAAAGTTGAAAGTTTTTTGAAAAAATGTGTGTAATTAGAAAACTCAAGAAGATTTTAAAACATTCAGGTCCGATCTGATTGTGGAAGTTCAAAGTTTACTCAAGTGCAAAAGTATAGCTTTAGCAAAAGGGAAATCCTAGAAGATTAGGGAGGAAAAACAAAAAAAGAGGGGGAGGAAAAAAAAGAGGCGGGGAGGAATAAAATAAAAAAAAGCTATGTGGCCACGCCTGTAATAGAATGGAAGCTGGATCATGATATCCTGAAGTTCTGTCTCTGTGTTTGTGTATATGCATTATACACAAACAATACTCACACTTACCTGTATGTATAAAATATATAGTCTGTGTGTGTATATATGTGTGTGTGCATTTATATATAGGCTTAAGATGGGTGCCTGTGTAAATACAAAATAATTAAGCTTTTATTAATTAAACATCAATTAAGGCTTATTATTACAGAAAAATTCTTCAATGATCATTTTAGTCTTGTGCAATTGGTCACATTTTTACAATTCATTAGGAGGTGCAGCACAATAAAATACTTTTTTCTTATTTTTTTGTTACAAATACTGAGGAATTTCTTTTCTCAAAATCATTTTTTTCTATCAGAATTAACTCTGAAATGCACTGTCATCATAATCAAACAAAATCAGTAAAAATGGTACTCTGTGTAAAGCGTTGTGTCCGTGTAATGCATAACTTTGTTTTAGACCTCCTTTGAGGTCTTAACTTTGTTTCAGACTTCAAATTCAAATGAAAAACAAAACTAAAATACCTTCAAATTAAAACTAAAAGCCAGTAACTTTGAAATGTTTTTCTACAAGAATTGCTGGAATTATCAATGTTCACCAAAGGTGTATGACTGTAGAGTTAAGCTTTATCTCACTTTGTTGTCTTGTAAATTCTGTTGGTTTGAAGACACTTTATTTTTTAACACTATCAGCAAATACTTTGGCCTTCATGTGTCCCTTCTTTGTAATAGTTCTACAGCAAACTTTTAGATTGATACCAATTAGGTTGTTGTATAAATTTGTAAAAAGAATAAAAGATGATAAAGATCTGTGGCAAATAATTTTCAGTGCATTCCTCAAAGGTCAGTAGTTTGTCCTGGAACCTGGTTTGGTGAACTTCATTAAACAATTTATCTCTTATAGATCTAAGAAAAATGATTGAAAGAAAGTTTGTGCTTATTATTTTTATTCTTCAGAAAGTCTTCATACTCTACAGCTGCAGACTTGAAGTCCTTGGGAAGTGTAATCTGTTTATATGTCCTTATGATAGAAGATTATTAAGAAGAACTTGATAATACAGTTAAGAAAGCAAAGTTGCTTAAGAAAGCTAAAATGCTAGTAGTAACTTTTAACCAGTTGCTGGTATAACTAATTCCAACATAATCATAATCACTTTGTATTGTTTTAAAAGGTCTTCCTGACAATTACAGGCACTCTGTGTTTCAGACAAAATCAGATAGCTGAACTGGGCCGATGGTATTACAGCTGTTGCGTTTCTGTTGCTATATGTGTCTTGCGTACTGTCTGCTGGAGAGTAGGAGATTCTTTGGAATAAGCAGAAGATGACAATCCAGGAATCTGGATTTCATTATTTATTTATTTCAGATCGAATGTTCACGTTGCTTTCACCAGTCACAACACTGGCTTCCCTTTAGCAAGTGTTAATAAAATAAGAGGATCGTTGAAATTCTGGATGTTCTACAAAGATGGCTTTATTTTCACGCTCCTATCATCTTGACTAGCAGCTTAGAAAACCGGAAGTGTAGTAGGTAAATTAGTCAGAAGAGGTTTGCAAACAAAGTTTTGTGTAGTCTGTTAGCCTGCCGTGATTAAGTCATACCAGTTTCTGTAGCTAATACCAGGCAAGAATGTGATGTGTGTATCTCAATACCCACAAGCCCTTGCCACCCTTATTGGGTCAGCAGTAGGAAGGCTTAAGCAAATGTCCTGAGACTAATGTCTCTGGATCCATAGCAAGATACTTAAATCTTTTTGAGGCCAGGGTTACTAAAAGGCATTATCCTCCCAGAATCCACTAGCTTAATTTTTGCTTGAATCCCCTTTCTCCTCAGGTCATGGACACGTGTAGTTTGCTCGTACCGTGCTGGCGTTCCTGCTCCACTTCTGTTCGTTGTGTAGCTGTTCTGCAAGTGCCCTCATGGGCAGCATACTCTCCGCACCCTGCAGACTGAGTCTGGACTGGAGCCTGACTGGAGTCACCCTGTCCCAGACTGAGTCTGGACTGGAGCTTGCTACATGTGTCAGCCTTGCATGCAAGAACTGCTCTCGCAGAACAAACCATGATCCTAAATGTAACGCTAAGCTCCTGTTGGAGCTGCAAATTATTCTTGTTTATAGCTCACCCAAGGAGCAGCCTTTAGGATAAATGACAGAGGAAAGTGTGGGAGAACCAAAGCAAGAGACGCCATTAATGTGGCCAAGCTATATTACTCTTGTTAAACAGCCTTTAATTTAACCGCAGCATCAAGTCCATTCGTCAAAGTCTTTTGTGTTACTGAAAGCAACTTCCTTTGAAAACAGAGAAGAAGAAAGGGGTACTAGTGCCGGTTGGGTAGCCTTTTGAATAGCTCTTGAGATGAGGTGAACCCTTGGACAGCTAAAGGGTGCTTCCCAGCTCCGGGGCTGCTCTTGGGTAGAATCATCCTGTGAGCTGAGCTGCAGGTTATCCTGGACAAGGTGCCTGAGGGAAATGTGCATCCTGACTGGCTTGGGATGATAGATCTAAATGGCCCTTGAGCCTAATTGTAATTTAGCTCATTCCCATCCCACAGTGAAATGGAAGAAATAAGGGTGAATCGTTTCTGGCCCACAAATAACTCCTTGAGCTCCCTATCCACTGAGTTCTTTGTGGTATGAAGAATGTATTATGTAAAGTTATTGAGTTTATGATGTGGCATGCAGGATTAATAAGACTGGACATTCCTAACCTAGGGCATTTTTAGGTATTTGAGTCTCTCTTTACTAGTTCATACTTTTTCAATAAAAATAAAGTTATCAGAAGTTTCTTCTTTGTTGATAGATCCAGAAATAGACTGCGAAGACATAACTATGGTTTTATGGAGGAAATCAAAAATGAATGGCAATGTTATAAATGCAATTTACTTGACCTGTCTTGTATTACAGTTGCACACTTTATTTGGTTATGGCCAGACCAAAAAAACAACATGAGAGGATTGGTTTTATGATTATTTCTAAACCATAATTGTTTGACATTTAAAGCCATCACCTTTGACTTCCTCAAGACTGTTTATGTCCTATAAGATCCTTTAACTTAGCAATAGAATTTTTTAATCTGGACTTATTTTTGTAATTATTTCCCTCGCCTCCCCCCTCCCTCCCCCCGCCCAAACCTGAATGTTATCTTCTTTTTCTGTCCCCCATAATAGCTGAAACTTAGATAAAGACTTTGGGAAGTCTGGAGTTTTGGTCTGACCAGAAAAAAAACCTGTGTTTTATTTTTTCCTTCTAACTAGACAAAAAGGGCTCATATAAGATGTTGTCTTTGGCAGCGATGTGCAGTATTTGAAATAATCAGTGGTGTCATAAAATTGTGTAAGCTTGTAAACTTCAATTACTGTGTACAATTTTTGGTTCTTTGGGAAAGCCTGCAAGCTGTTACTAATGTGTAGTTTAACCTGCCATCATGTGCATCAACTAGCTATAGCTTCATGATGCACTAAGTGTGGCAACCATGTAACCGTAGTAAGATTCAGAATAAATTCTTGTTTTTTCTGATACTTACGTGCACCATCCAACTATTATGTAATAACCATGTAAACTAAGAGTTCTGACAAGCATTCAGAGTCTTAGGAGAGAGATATGAAATATTTTAGTCCTGTTCAGTGACAGCTCTGTCACTTACCGTGGGCTTGTCCAGCAGAGTTGGCCTATATGTAACTGATAGGTGCATAGGAGCACCTCTCCTATGAGGACAGGCTGAGAGAGCTGGGGCTGTTCAGCCTGGAGAAGAGAAGGCTCCGGGGAGACCTGATAGCAGCCTTTCAGTATCTGAAGGGAGCCTACAGGAGAGCTGGAGAGGGACTCTTTGTCAGGAAGTCTAGTGATAGGACAAGGGGTAATGGGTTTAAATTGGAAGAGGGGAGATTTAGATTAGATATTAGGAAGAAGTTCTTTACTGTGAGGGTGGTGAGGCACTGGAACAGGTTACCCAGGGAAGTTGTGGAGGCCCCATCCCTGGAAGTGTTTAAGGCCAGGCTGGATGGGGCTTTGAGCAACCTGCTCTAGTGAGAGGTGTCCCTGCCCATGGCAGGGGGGTTGGAACTTGATGATCTTTACGGTCCCTTCCAACTCTAACCATTCTATGATTCTATGATATGAAAGAACATGGAGCCCCTAACTTTCAAATCAAATTTCCTCACAGTCCTCTTAGTAGTTCATGCTTAAGATGTTGTTTACAGCCGTTTCTTATTGCTATTCTAGTGAAAGGTTAGCGCTTTCACTGTTGTCTTAGACCATCAACAGCGATAAAGTTGATTTGATTTCTTTTTTTTTATTATTTTTTTAAGAAGTGCAATAGACTTTATAAACAGGATTGTCAAGAAGAACAGAGAATTTCTGTGAAATGTTGATGATTGCTTTAATTATTTCTGACAGCTCACCTGTCACTGTAACAGGCTTCTGTTTAAGGAAAAACAATTTTTTTTCCCCTTTGGCTGCCATGAGAGAGGTCAGGAACAGAATAATTGATGTTTTATGATGCAACACTTTACAAGAGTTTGTTGTAACAAAGGCAAAAAAAATCTGTAGCTGCAGAACAAACTATAAAAAGTCAGTTCTTGTATAAAGTCTGATGATCTACCTGTAGTTGGTCTATAGCAGGGACTAGAAAGCAGCAAATAATACCAACGATAAAAATCAGTACTCAAAAAGGAAAAAAGAAAAAATAAATTCTTGGCAGCAAGTTTTCTTAGGCAGCTTGCCAGTATCCTGATTCAGTGTTTATGGGAACATCTTGAAATGACTCCCAAATTAATGACTATATCTTCCATCACTCCAGTCTGATGTCTGAACATGAGGAGAAATAAACAATAGTTAATGATCTGGAAGCTGCTGGCAGTTACTGTATTAGTTCTGGTTCTTATTTTCACATACTAACAGCAAACTGTTCTGATCAGATGTTTATCTTTGAAAAACATATGCAATGGAAAATTGCACCTCAGAATGCTATCCATTTCACTGGGACAGTTTCAGACAGAGCAAAATTATTTCAATTTGATTTCATAGCTAGCTGCTTTTTTTTTTTTTTGTGAGAGACCCTAGGCACCTGAACATACTGTACTGTGTGGTTCCATTGCGAGCTCAGCAGGGATCTGCGCACAACTGTGCCAGAAAGATTTTTTTTTTTCTTTTTTTTTCTGCCCAATCCCATTGGCCAGGCCAAGCTGCTGGGGAGAGTCAATTAGGTTTTTTTACGCAAAGCAGTCAGATGATAAATTGCCATAAGATTCAAGATCTCTCATTTTACATTGAGTGTGTATATATGATGTAAAGGGCTTCTGTGACATTAGCTATAAATGCAAAACTGGCTTTTTATTGTTGTCCCTTCCGTTTATTTGGGAATGAATTTATTGCTTGGTTGGAGAGTGTCATAATTTATTTTTTTTTCTTTTTACAAGTTTTGCAGTCTGGTACAGTGTGTAATTGTATGTAGAGGTAAGATCCATGTAATAGATTTCACAATCATGTGATAAATGTTTTCAAAGCCAATTCTGAATTAACGAATTCTAACATTGTAACCAAGCCTCTCCAGGTCCCTTAGCAGCTTCCCAGGTTCACGTGTTTCTGCACAATGTAAAGGAATATTCTGTAGCCATTGGGGACTTAGGACTGAAAAGGTGCCTTCGTTTATCAAGCCCAGACCCCTGGTGTTACAGGCACTATGTTAAGTAACTCCTTCCATGTATTTACAGTCCTGTGTTTTAAGAGTTCTTTCTCCTTTCCTGCCTCCCTAAATGTGGAATTCTTATCCTTCCTCAGAGATCAAGAAAAATCATTCATTCCCTTATATGTAAAGGCTGCAGCTTTTTTTAATATCCTTTTGGCCAAGCAGAGAGAGAGGAAGAGTGTGTGTGGTTTATGTTGTCCTCTCATCAAAATACCTATTTCTAGTCCTTGAAGAAAGACCTAGGATGATGCAAATCAGCATTGTAATATTCTGCATGATACTATTAAAAAGTTTGTCTTATCTGAAGGTATCACATATTAAATTTATCATTTCTCTTCTACTAAGTACCCTTCATTTTGACTTATGTTACTAAGACTAGAGCCTACGGACATGTTGTACTGAGAAATACAGTAATACTCTTTTTTTTTTTTATGCTGCTGTGGTATTTATATCAATATGGCATCTTAGAGAAGTTCTAGAAATCCTCATTTGGGGTGATTTGTAAAATGTATCAATGCCATGTGTAATTTAGAGTTTTCCAGCCAAGACTGATGAAAATCTTTGTTGCATTAGGATATATTATCTTGTTATATACTTTGGGTCCTAAATCTATTTGCTCTTACTCTCTAGTTGTTCTCATTCCAGCTCATCTTAATAACTTCCCTTACTTCTCCTCTAAGAACTGTTACTATTTTTCTAGCTACATTATGAGGAGCTACATCTCTGATACGCTTCAAATACTGCTGGGGTTGTTGAAGAAGTTGCAGAGTGATTTAGAGAAATGTGAATTTTTGTCTTAATTATTGGGTTTGCTTCTTTGAATACTGTTTCCTGAAATATGCCCATCAGATGTCACCTTCAATTTTTTAATTTCTTATTTTGAGACCCCTAACCAGGGATCTTGCCTCCAAACATTGCTATTGACCTCATAGTCCATCTTAATTTCAGACTTTCAGAACTGTGATATGCAGTGGAATTAGTCCCACTACAAAATGCAGCCTATTTACAGGAAGCTTCAGAAGTAACAAAATTGTTTTTTTAACGGTGGCTCATGAACATGCATTATTAAACTTCACTCAAAATGTAGCTTAGAAAATACAAGAGTTCCACTGGGGACAAAAATTTGACCATTGTATGTTGAGTCTGGGTAAAAACTTACCCTGTGTGAATTCATTGAAATATAACTGTTTTCTCAGTTGAATGAATGTAAATCATGACATGAAAGAAATTAGTCTAGACCTACACATGGATGAAAAATGTCCTTTTAAGAAAGGTCTCTTACAGCTACTTTAACAAAAAATGAAATCAAGTTTTCAAGCGTCAACAATTATAATTTCAGGTGTAGAGGTGTGCTCATGAAATTAGGGCACCTTGCCAGACCACAACAATCTTTCCCATTCCACAGTTCTTCCATGTGTTAGACACAGGAGAAGAGGCAAGATGTAGCTAGACCTGCAGCTGAATGTAAAACAGAATTCCTTTTGAGTTTTGACAGCTTTGCAGTTATCTGCAATCTCATCGGTCACCTTCGGCTCCTCTGCACTTTCTTGTATCTTGTGGTTTAAACCAATAGAGTAGATACTCTATAGATGGTCTTCATAGCAGAAATAATGTATTTTATAGCCATAAATACATCCTAGTCTGCAATTCTGTTCTTTCATCTGAACTGCTTTTATCAACTTTATCCATTTATGCTTGGGACTATATTTGGCAATAATATCAAAGACAAGTAGGAAACCTAGCAGTTTGCAGCTTGATTCCTGTAAGCCTGCTACACAAATAAAATAAACGTTTCTTATGAAATTACTTTCCAGGCATAGACCCGTTCCTTTTACCCGGTATAGGAAAGGTTTATAGTAAAGAGTATTCAAAGCATCAGAGTTTGGTGTTCTGCTCTGGAGCTGGTGTGCATTTACACTTTCACCTGGTTTTGCACCAGCAGTAATTTTCAGTTGATTCAGCTGCAAATAAGTCTAAGTAGATATCTAGCGATTGGCAGAGGAAGGAAGAAGAGGCAAGGGTTGCCTCAATATGATGCTATGTTGTATATTAATAGCTCCAGAAGAAGGTCTGCCTTAAAATGATCTAGCCCTAGTTTCTTGTCTTGGAGTACATATTTCACTTTTTTTTTTACTTAATTTAAAATGATGGCTGGTGAAACTTCTGTGCAGTTTTAGATAGATTTTTTAAATTATTATTATTTTATTTAATTTTAAATAGCCACATTTTTGAAATGTGTACCTCATTGTTGGTTTCAGTTTGACCATTGGCTGCATTAGCCCTTTCTCTGCTGGCTGGGGAGCTCTGGGCTATTAGAAACTTCCTCTTCTTAGATGTTAGTCTGACTGCTTTTGGGTTTTGGCTTTGTGTATGCTTTGCAATTTTGACAGTGCCAGAGTGCCCCCCACCTACTAGGATGTTTCATTGCTCTAAATACTCTGGAGGTGTTCACCAGCCACCTCTGCACTCTTTGCCAGTGAGCAGCTTTAAGGAAACCCTTAAATACTGTTAATAAGAGGTACCTTGAACTTTTACAAGATCTACTTAAATTTGGCCAGAAATATACCATTCAATATCAGAACAGCACAAGAAACGTTGCAAACATTAAAGAGTATTTTTTTTTTGCATCAAACAATTTTCCCAGTGTATAATTGTGCAATTATTTAAGTAATAAAGTTTTAAGCTGGTACACGCCTGTAACTTCCTTATACTTTTTCTATTAAAACAAAATGCCCTTGAGCGTTTCACTTTGTTTTCTATGCACTTCATTTCCCAGAATAATTAAAGCTTAGTCATTCTTTATAATGTCATACAGGTAGGAACATAGGCCTGGTTTACAATCACAAAGGTAGAACCAGGTAGTACTTTTAGTGTACTTTTGTAAGAGTAACAAATTTTCAACAAAGTTCTCAACTCTCTGCATTACATAATACAAGAAATCAAAAATTCAGTATCAGAACATCTGAGGTCACATTCGTAGTTGTATAAAGAAATATAACTCCCCTGATTTCAGTACAAAAACGAGGTTACGCCAGCTAAGCGTTTGAGATCACTTTCTACTGTGTAAGCAGTACTGTAGCACCTAACATTAAGAAAGGCTGAGACAGATTAATGGGGTCACTGTTCTTTATTTGCCTGTTTTATGAGACCAGAATTTTAAAACCTTTATTAGTGTTTACAGGCAATGCATGAGTACCCAGTGTAGGGTTCGCACCGATGTTTATAAGCCTCATTGCGTGAATCTCAGTGCAGGGCTTTGGTTCACGCGAGTCCCAAAGGCAGCTTTCCAGTTTTGTTGTACTTTGTTCTCTGGACTGTGATAACATTCTTTAGGATTCCCTCTTACATCGTACAACTATCTTGAAGCTTATCTAGTACTGATCTGTGTCACTTAGGAAATGTTGCTTTCATCTGAGAACTCATAATATTCAGTCAGTGTGTGCCATTCATAACTAAATAGCCTCTGCTCTTCATTGTTCTTTTAATTAATGATTGCTGATTGGTTTGACTTGCTAGACATTGTTGCCAGGCATGATCAAAGAAAATCCAAGATTAATCTGCTAAACTAGATGTCAGATTAGCAAATTCCTCTGTGCTATTACAAAGATTTTTCTCCCTCAGTAAAGGCCTGTCAGAGGATGATGGCTTGGCTATACCTCTGACAGGTCAGTCCAAAGGTCAGTCCCTGAAAACATGCACACATTAATGCAATAAAGCATGATGACTCATTTATATCCAGTTTATAACTCCAAGCACTCTCTTCATGAATGTTGAGTCAGGTAATGCCGTGAAAAAGATAATTTACTTTCAACGCTTTTGAATACAGCTGAATAAAGAATTTATACCCTATCACGTTGTGCATACATACGGGTTTTTCTCAGGTCAGTACTGGAATCAATCAGTTTAAGCTAGAGAATAGTGTGCTGTGAGTGCCTTTTCATCAGCTAGCATATCTCCATTATTTATATGTAACCCCTTTAGCCAGAAATTGATTGGCAATAAGGAGGACCAGGCTTCAATTTAAAAATGTAAGTAATAAATAGTGGGCTGAAGCCCCAACCATAAACCTTCATAAATTTCACTAAACTCCCTGATATTCAATAATCTAATTTTCTCCATTTATAAACTGTCTTTTAGGAAAGGCACCCCTAAAAAGACCCAAAACAAAACAAATAAAAAACCACCAAAATCAAAATACCCACTAGCTAGTAAAAGGTATAAACAGAGTAATATGCATACAGCTATTTTATAATGCTATCCTTTGGTGCAGCTTTTCTGGAGACCCTTAGTTGCTCCCTGTTTTCTACAGGAACAACTTGCAGTCTGGGTTTGTCAGACCCTGCTAGATAGCAAGGCTGGATTTCGGTTGCTGATGATCGGTACAAGCTGCTTTCATCCGCCTCGGCATGCTACAAACCCTTCCTTTCTCTGTCTGCTGCTTCATTAGCCACTGCAGTTCTGGTGTTCAGCTCTTAGCCAGAAAGCAGAGAGTTTGAGCTTTAACACAGTCCTTCTGCTTAATACCTAAAAGATGTTTAAATGAATATCCTGTTTTCATCCTTTCTTTCATTGATAACATCTGCATCCCAGCACTGGAAGCTATTGGTTGAGATGAAGGATTGAAATAATTTCCCCTAGTGACATAGATGTAGTGGGTTGACTGGACTTCTTTCTTCCACTTCATGAAATGCTTCCTTATCTCCAGCAATACCTTTTTAGCAGAAGAAAATAAATAGATGTGGTTCAGGCCTGCCCACTGGGCCCTTCCATTTGTCTCATTTTGGCCACGTACCAACAGAATAATTCTCCATTTTGGCCTCTTCCCAAGTGCAGAATGGTTTTCATGGCGCTGGCTGTATTGAAGCGTATGGCTGCCTTTGGTAGACCCCTGCCACAAAGCTTATACCTTACCTAATTTTGTTAAGTTTTGTGTTACCTTTTTTCTTTCTTCCCCCTCTTTTTTCTTTCTTTTTTACCCTTCCCATTCCCCCTTTCCCTCTTTTTTCTTCTTTTCCTGTCTGAGTGCTTCTGTTTCATACCATTACCATCTCCAGTAGTCAGGATAAACAGTGATCTCTCAGATATTTTTATTTAAGAGAGTCTAAGCTAATCACAGGCAGAGATCAATGTTTTAAGAATGTTTTCAGAATTCATTTGTGACCACCATTATCTTTTGAGTTGGTTTATGTTTAGTTAGGAAGAGCTTTTACCGGTTCCGTATAGCTGAGTATTTGAAATGCCACAGTGTTCTTCCCTAATTGCTTTTGCTATTAGTTTATCACACATGGTGAACAGGTTAAATATCATTATTTCTATTACATGATTATAAAATATTTATTTTTCAGTTTAAAGGTCAAGGAAGAAAAACTGTTAGTTCAGGATCTGCCAAGTTGCACACCTCAGTTGCCTTTTAAACTTCTAGACTGTTATTCATTTTTCCTCCTACTCATTGAAGAATTTCTGGATATGTTCATTTCTGCAGCCTAATTAGCTTTCTGCCATGAATAAAAGGTGTTTTCCAAAACATCAGGGTATGCAATGGATTTATGAAGTGGCAAAAAAATGCATAAAACATATACGTCTTTTTGTAAGGGAATGGATGGCTCAGGCTGATATTGAAGGAACATCATAGTTGGAAAAGTGGAAAAGAAATAACCACGTCTTTCATGTTTTTAATTTATGGTGAAGTTACTTAATTAGAAATGTTGTTGCTCTAGACAATTGTTGACACTCTGCCAGCAGAGCACTGTTGCTTGGTTTTGTTTATTTTATGTCAATCCATAATCGACAACATGAGTATTTATCTAGTTCTAAAATTGAGAAAAGAGCAGTATCATCTCCTGACTTATATTTTGTTACAGGTCACAGTATTTCCACAGGCCATAGTACTTAAATGCTCCAAGGATAGTATATGGTTTCCTGTAAATCTGCAAACTGAACTGGGGTCATTTTGCACCTGAACTTTTCCGTGCATGTCAGCAGATTGCTGTAGTTTCCTTAAGACAAAAGAAAAAGCAGAGCAGCTGAAAATAATTAATATCGAACTTGACACATCAAAACTGTAATTTGTCACTTGTGATTAAAGCCTTTATCTTTAGTTCTATTTTTATATTCATCATGGGTCTCCCTTAGCTATCATTAAGCTCCACATGGTTGGAGTTAGTCTGACCTTTGATCCATCACCATAGACAAAGGGATCTGTTCCTGCTAAATTGGAGCCCAAGCTAGTCAGCAACAGTATAGATCAACAAATGCAAGCTTGCTTAATAATAATCATCATCAGCTTAGTGACTCTGATTACTGTTTATGTGGCTAATGTAGATGCTGATCTGCAAAAGAAAGATTAGAGTCATAACAAAATCTAACATGAGGAATTCACACTGTAGTAATTTGATCTGATGTGAAAAGTAAAGATGGTGGAAGCGATACGTATTTTCAGTATATTCATATGCTATTCAGTTGAGAAAATAGAGAATGATAGTTTTACAAACTTTCTATTTTTCCCTTTCTCTGAAGCCTTACAAAAGTTCGTTGACTGCCACAGATATTGCGGTTGCTTATTTTCTAAGCACAGGAAACTCAAATGTTTGACGTGTCTCCGTGCCACCACATCATTGTCCTACCACCACAGTACCTTCTTGCTTATCACTGTAAACCCGTTCTGTCTGACCGTATACAAACTGAAGCAATGCATAAAATATGATGAATGAATATTTTCATTTTCAGCTGTGTCTGTTTTCAGTATGGGCATGTGTAGCTGAAAGCCAGCAATATTTTTATGGGTGACTCTAAGTGGTGTCCTTTCAGAAGCAAATCATTATTTAATTCACTGTTTAGTCACACAGAAAGGCTCAGACTGCAGTAGTAAGTCACGCTGCCTGTTGTTTAAACCGATTTCAGTATCTCAGTTAAACCCAGACTATGTGTTCTGTAGTGCACTTTATTGTGGATGTGACGTCAAACACTATTTCCTGACCCTGTGTGCTTCCTGAATGTGTCCCCTTGCTTTCCACAATAATAAAATCTGAAGCCAAGCCCTAGCTTGGTCTCTGTTAAGTAAAGCTCCCTTGTGAACAGAGTGAAGGCTAGTAGATTTGTAGTCCTATTATTAAGTGGTTTTGTGGCAACAACTTCATTATTTTAAGGTCATTAACACACTTCCTCTTTTACTGCAAGTGATTGTGGGTTAAAGTCATTATTTTAGGCATCTACATTTTGTTTATCAACATCTAATCAGGAATAGCTCACGGTTTCTGGAAGCTGGACAATAGCTAGCAGAGAGTTATTATCCAGAAGACCGGTTTCCCCTCTTAGGCTGGCTTCAGCAAACACCTCCATGCATGTTTAGTGTTGGAAGTGCTGATGACTAAACTTTTGAATCTGAGCATTTAAAGACTGGAAGCAGCAAAGCACTGTTATGGTTCCTTGATGTGCATAAACACAGGTGCTAATTTTTCAGCAGTTACCTCTGCATTGAGCCACATAGCTTGCCCTTTGCTATAAGGTCCATCTCCCACCGAGACATCAGCAAGGATCTAAAGACATTAGGCTTTCACCCTGTCGTTTGGCTCCAACAGTTAAGACATAATACACTTTTGTTTTAGGTGCATTATGGTAGTTTTGTAAGCAGGTTGCAATGTCAAATTTACCTCACTGGTATGACTGATACGAATTAATTACCTCACTGGTATGAATTCTTCTTGTTTAAAAGCGAGACATGATACATGAATATTGACAAATACTTCTTTTCTGGGACCTTTAGATTGTCATTTGTTTTATGACTTCCTGAATCTGTATTTGTGTGGCAAATGTATTAGTTTCTTTGGAAACATTACTCTGAGAAAATTAGTGCATAAGTCAATATTTCCACCACCGTTTCTTGTATCCAGCTAGGTAACTTGGAATGACTTGGTGAGGTCTAATTTAATCTTCAGACATCTCAAAGAAGGCCAGTGAGAATTTAGAGTGAGGGCAAGGAATTCAGGTTTCTGACACATCATAATACTGTGACATTTTAAACTACTGTTATTAATTTTGATCAAAATACCATAGGATTTTTGTCATCCAGTTCAATAGGCCAGGCTCTTTCTGACTTCCCCTCCCCCTTCCTCCCCTCCCCCCTTTTTTTAAATTTATTTTAATTTAGGTACAGTAGATCTCTCTTTTAATAGCTTAGTCCCATAGTCCTCACAAAAGCAGAGGATTTATTCAGTAATGGTCCTACACTTTCTTGCTTGCAAAAGTGCTGTTGGAGTGTTTTAGCCATTTCTGGATAATACCATGCCGTATAAAAGTAATGGAAAAAATCTTACAACATGAGGAAATTTCTCTTTCTGTGATGAAAATGCTGTCCATCTGGAAGGAGAATGATCTTAAGACTTCAATATCAGACCCTAATCCCATCCTGCTTCTTTCCCATCCTGTTGCTGTCCTGGGTTTTGGTTTGTGGTTCTTACATTTTTTTCATGAAAAATCAGTAGTGTTAATAGCTATTTGTCAAAATGTAATTTCTCATGACTGATGAAGTCTTTATTAATCATATTTCTAAAATCAGGTGACTTTATAAACTACGCTTCCTCTGTGTACTCCCACAGACCCACCCCCGCAAATTAACAAAAAGAAAAGACTTATCACACTTGTGTCTCCTGCATTTTAGATAATTTCATGTTTTGCTCTTGTGGACCCAAGGTGTTAGTGTTTCTACTCCCTAATGTTTAGTAGTGCCACAGAACCCAGATGACTCTCTATTTCACCATTCATCCAGTTCATTTTTTTGTTACTGTAGGTTTTATGTTTATTGTACATTATCAATAAACCACTTTTTTTTATTTTTTTTTTTTTTTTAGGTCTGCTGAGCCTGTTTCCTGCATCTGTGAGGTCAATGCTGACACCAGTGAGACCACTGGAGAAATAAGGTACTATTTGATATTTTATTACTCTGTAAAAGATGGTGTACTTTACGTTTTCATTATTTTATATTTCTTAACAAATAAGGCTTAAGCAAGTTATTAATGAGAAAAAGATCCAAGTAAAAAGAAATTATTAGAGGATATAATTCTTATCTGTTCCAGTTGTACCAATGTTAGGCCTTATATAAAGATAATATTTGCCACATTTCCAGATGTTAAACTATGGTGCAAAAACTGTTTATGCAGAGAAGCACATAATGAACAGTAAAGCCAGATAAGCGTTTGTTTTACAATTTTAATCATTTTATTCAGGTACAATAAGAAGTCAAAAAGAACCTAAAAGTTTCCATTTAAAAACACAAAAACACCTCTTGTCCCTTTTTCTCTCTCTGCTCCCAGTGGTAACTATTTTCCTTGAGAAAAAAAAATATTAAGTCATATTTTCTAAACAATAAAGTATGAAGTTTTCTCATAACCAGCACAATTTATTTGAAGTCACATATGGTTACACTTCACTTGTGTAAATGTACTTAGCACTTATTCAGCTTTGGAAGCATGGTTCCAGTTTCATACCAATAAAACTGATCATTGCCCACCGGTGATTTTTAAAACGGACATGTTTCAGTTCAATTCATTTTGTTCTTTCCTTACTGCAATGTGAATTTCTCCATTTTGCTCTCTTTACTCCTGCAAAGGGCGTTAATGTGCTGCTTTGGCAACTGATATTGCTAGCTAAATGCAATCTCTGGTTTTGCTCTGCCATTGCCAAAGTTATGAAAAAATTGAACAGGCATGTCAGTCTGGAAGTAGTTAAACAGGCTGTATACTGGAGCACTTCATCGTGGGGGCAAAAATACAGTGTTTTTCCAAGGCGGTCGGTGGTAATCTTACCGCTGCCATCCCTGCGGCGCGGCTGAACGCCTCAGTTTGGAAATGGCGGTGGCTGGGGGCCGCCGGCTGAGGTACATCAGTGCTGCGGTGCGCGCCTTGGGAGAACATCTTTCTCCACGACTGGGCTTTTTAGACATCCAATTTAAACATGTTGGGTGTTGCAATGTTTGTCCTCCAAGCTCTCTGCTAGTTGGGGTGATCCCCAGTGCCCTCTCCCCTCAGGTGGGTCTGCCAATAACCCCAAGTTGCTTTTTGCACCCCTAAAGGGTGGCTCTGGCTTTCAGATCCTGGATCCAATTTTGAGTGCTCTTACTGACTATGGTGAGAGAGAAGGAGAATTTGCAGAAGTGCAGAAGAAGGGATATTTCATGGCCTTAGGTATTTGTGCTACATGTTATAAAAATACTGATTGCGAGTGCTGGATATTGTGCTCTTTCCAGGACAGGCTGAAGAGAGATCGTGGCTGAATAATCGCCATGAATGAAAAAATACATTAGAACGCTGCCTTTTTTCCTCCCCTCGATTTCCTTTGTTCCTCCTTTGATTTTATTCTGTTTGGTTTTTTGTGTTACAAATAGTTTTGTTTGTTTTCATTACCAAATTACAGAACAAAACTTTAATTATACAGTTTGTGCAGAAAGCAATTAAGAGACTAAATGTTTTTCTCTTGCTAGCTGCATAGTTATGTCTTGTCTGGCGAAACAGCAGTTGCAATGCCTGTTTGTGTAGGAGGTTAAATCTGGTGTCAGTGGTTTGTAACTGACGGTTACAATATGTTCCTATGGCAGTTACAGTGCCATTAAGAAAAAAATAAGATTTTGCTCTAAATCTCTCAGTAGGTTAGGGAGTACATTTTAAAAATCCTCGTATGCGAAATACCAGGTACTAACGTTTTGTGTTAAAGTGGCCAAAAGCCCCTCAGGAAAACAGTAACAATAAGTTCCAAAGACTGATTATAATCAAGGGATTAAAAATGTTTAACTTAGTCCCATATACACTAGCTCCAGTCAGGAAACTTCTGAGTCCAATTGCACTGACTCAAGAGGACAAATACTCCAGCAACATAAGGCATGGTAAGGGCAGGGCGTTGCTTGGACCCTTGCGATCTTGTTTTGGGGCCTTCACAGTTTCAAGGAAGCTTTTTAGTTAAGATTAACCCCAATTTCCCCAAAACAAAAAAGTATCCTTTCTCACTCATACATTTGTTCCTGTTTATATAGAACATTCAGCAAAAAGGTTCACAATTGTAAATGGAAGGTAAAAGGGAGACAAGAAAATTTGGACCTCTGCGCTTCTCACGTGAAAATAAAAGGTATTGCTGCTAGTAGCCAGTTCTGACCGGAATGAACTGTGCTGGCATTGAAATGCATAAGAGGATCCCATGCTCTTCCAAACTGGCAGCTGTAATTCTGTCTTTTTTATAGGCCTTTTTTTATGTGGAAATCTCTCCTCTGTATGAACAGTTAGTTGTATGACGTTCAGCCTTCTTCAAGAATTCCCAGGTGGCAGTGAAGCAGCTGTTGTGGGGCTGGATCCACAACGGTGAGCACACTGTGTGTACTTAACTTTGTCTTGGCTTCTAGTAGGGCAAATGCATCCCTAAACTTCCTGCAGAAAGCATGGGGAAAATGAGGAGGCTGAACATAATTTGTAGGAACTAAAGGAACAGCTGTATAAACCGGCATTAGGAAAGCTGAGGAAGGTGTCCACCTTTTATCTTTCTTCTTTTTAGAGCTTTGCCTACCTATTGCTATGTAGAGACTCCTATGTTGGATGAGGTCCATCACATGAAACTGATACATCTATTTTCCTCCTCTTTGAGGTCTGTTTTATTTCTGTTGTAGTTAAAGATCTTGCTCATAATCTTGGGAGAACGTGGTCCAGATTAAGCTTCTAATAAGCGTGTCGTTTCATGAGCCTAATTGTCCAGTGTCTAGGAATATGGAATAATTGTAATTAATACTGATGCTTGAGACTGGGAGAGAGCTTGGAGGTAGGGTAGAGGGAGCACATATAGAGCATACAGAGTGTGTCCTCTCACAGTGAATTGAAATTTCTACCCTGGAACCTCATACTAAGATGTTCTTCATGCTAAATTAATCCATATTATAAAAGGTTTGACCAAGACTTTCAGCTTCCTATAATGTCTGGGTTAAACTCTCCAAAATTAGTCATTTAAAGTCAGAACAAGAACTGCTTTTCAAAGAACTAGACAACAAACCAATCATAACATTGTTTGTATCAGCTCCAGACGAGAAAAGGAACAAAGTAAAAATAATACTTTTCATAATGGGAAAATCTTGATATTTTTCATGTCGGTGTGATTTTTTTTTTTGGATGCATAGACATTCCAAATTACAGTGGTTTCAAACATAGAAGAAAAGTATTATTTAAGATAGTGTAAATCATTGCCTTTTGAATAGCGCTTTTTTTTTTCCCTGGTTTGACAGTAAATTAGGGACAATAGGGATGTTTGCCTTCAAGTCACTCTGTAAAGCAGCATTTGTCTCAACAAGTTTGTCAGGCATTGACTGTTGATTCATTATTTCAGACAAATAATGGAAGCAACACCACAAGAAAAAAAACATATATAGTAGATGCGTGGCAATTTTGCTATGAATTGCAGAATGTGCAAGGTAAAATAGAAAGCAAAATCGGAAAGAAAACATGGAAATCCCCAAAGCTGAAGCCAGGAATTCACAAAAGAGAAAGCACATCCTGTTCACACGATAATGTAATGTATCCAACCATGCGAGTAGTTAACATCTACAGTCATATAAGGAATAGGTGTTGCTGTAGAGCTTTTATTTGTGATTCTGATTTTTATTGCATTGTGCTATTATGGAGCACAGATGAAAGGAAAATAAAGATGAGGTTTCCTCAGGAAGTGTCTTTTTCTTTTCCTCTTAGGGGGGTGTTGTTCCCACCCCCCGCCCCCCGTTGATACTGTATACAATGAAGCTTTGCACTTTATGATTGAGGAGGAAAAGGATTAGTGAGTCAGAAATAGTGGAAGCACTGAGGGTGTTCTGGTTGGAGGCTGTATTGTCCTTTTAAAAGGAATGCAAGAAGGGAAATCCTAACCTCATTGAGGTCAATGACAGAATTACCACTGACTTTATTAGGATAAGGATAGCACCTTGTAGTTGGGAGGGGGGGAAGAGAGACAAGAAAGTAGAGTTCTTATGTGTCCGGAGGGAATGAAAGACTACAAGAGATAGAAATTACCTTCATAGAACCAGTGCTTATTTCTAATGAGACAAGTAAGTAGGAAGCATTTGAGACACAACACGTTTTCTGCGCTTTACAGATTGAAAATCTATAGTTAGAACATATTACTGTTTTCTCCTTAAGTGAATAGTGCTTCAAAAAATACTGAACAACCAAGCAACTGATAAAACAAACAACAAAGACTGAGCTTTTTAGGTCAATTATTGGTTTTGTAACCCTTATCCAGAAGACAGGCAATGGTAAAGCTAGACATGGCAAGTATAATTGTAAGACATATTTTCTTCAGCCTTTAGCTCGAATTGATCTTCCTTAAAAAAACAAAAGAAGGTTTATTTACCAACACTTGATAAAGATGTGGAGTGAGTGACATTAACTATATCCAGTCTTAACTTGTTATCAGTAGCTTCAGGAATCAGATCTTCTTGGGTGAGTGACAGCCCGGCCAGCTTAGGGTTACCTGGTAGCAAGTCAGAATTTCTGTTTTTACAAAACTTCTGGAGATTCTCTATTGGAAATATTCCAAAAATATCTAAAAATAAACACAAACAATCCAGAGAGCTCCTCGCCTTACTTTCTCAGGATTGTCAGGTACAGGTTTTGAAGATTTGCTGACATAGGGATGTCCTCTCATGGCAGTATGTCACTTGTTGCCATCAATTTTCTAAACTGATGATCTTACCAAAGATAGTACTTTCTAGAACATTCAGAGCAGTTACTGAAATTCAGTTATATTCCTTTTGCCTCTTACCAAATTATTTATTTTTGTACACAGTTTAAAACACCGCCCTTTCCAGTCAAAAGGAGCGTGCTTATGGCTTCTACACTGCATGATATACAACCAAACTAAAATGATATACTATTTTTATTTACTGCAATAAAAGCCAATGTACACTGACAAAGTTACTTTCTCAGTTTAAAAGTTATGTCCTTGTATTTTCTTAAGAAAACACAGAAATGTTTCAGAAATCATGGCATACAGTAGCACTGATTGTTTTTCTTGGATAGCAAAGGTACAAATAAGTAGCTTGTGAATCAATAGCAAGAAGTTTTACTTCCCGGTGTTTATTAATTCCTATGCTATTCGCCCCGATCTAGAGACAAGGAAAAACAATTATGACTAAAGTGCACCAACCTGCTGAGCTACTGAGCCATTTCACCTTTGCTTCTCTAAACAAAAGATTATAAAGCACAAAAAATTAGTTTAAGGAATTTCTGCATTAAATTGCCATTTTGAACTCTTATAACCGCTGAAAACTATACCAACTCTCAAAAAAGATTAAGCAATATTTTCTTTCTGTGACTATTTTTCATTATAAAAAGACAGGCTCAAAAAGGTATAAACTTTTACATGACATTGTCTCTAAGAACGATTAGTAAAAAGTCTTAAGAAGTTTCTTCAAATGGGCACAAAACTTTGT
This sequence comes from Chionis minor, assembly GCA_013398295.1. Lineage (NCBI taxonomy): Eukaryota > Metazoa > Chordata > Aves > Charadriiformes > Chionidae > Chionis > Chionis minor. Next base: position 731,247 of record VZSF01006858.1, on the reverse strand, counting down.
TTTAATCTTACTTAAGTAAGATTATAGCAAGTCACTCTGGATGTTTCAGAAAAATGTGCTGATCAGTGAACCTATCAAGAAAGGATTTACCTAAATGCTATTCTCTCACGATGATAGGAGTAAATGACTCCTTTGTAGGATGTCTATTTTTTAAAAAAAAAAAAAACAACTTATGACACTCAATATATAATGATAATGAACTGCTAGAAAACCTCGTGCTCCCTGTGAAGTTTGGATAAACACTTAGACCTTAAGTTAGCCCTTTATGTTACGTTACCCATTTTAGATGGGAATATGCAGGAAGAGTTTATGTTCCGTTTATAATTGTATCTGCATTATAACCTTAGAACCATTTTCCTCCTGTTTCTGAGCTATGTGGGAATGCACATGAGGTGAAAGAGTTGCTGTGAGCTACCCTACGGATGCACCCAAAGCTCTGGATCTGAATTCTGCCCCTATCACTTGAGTCAGGCCATTGTGTAACCACTGTCATTGTTTTATTCAACACTGTAGGAGAAATGTAGATATTTTCCTGACTTAGGTTTATATTATTGCTATGCTACTTTTGCCTTATTTTTGTGCTCAAGGAAAAATTATCTTTTAGTCAAACTTCGTGGATTGTCTGATAAGGCATGAGTTTGCGCTGCAGCCTTTTCCAGTTAGTACAAAGGTAATAGTGTGGTCTTTTAATGTCTCACTGGTTTCCTGTAGGTACAGCGCTTCTGGCAAAGTTGATTGAACTGGCTAATAAGTTCAGGGTAGTTGGCAGGTAAGCATTCAGTGTGACTAGATAGATCTTGCCTCCACCACAAAAGGACTGAAAATTAAAATCCTGAGTACAGACTTTGGACAAGCTACAGGAAAGCAGAAAATATTCAGAATATATCAATTAATCTCAATGTAGTTATTTTCTTACTGCAAAATTTTCAGAATAATAGTTTTATTATACTATGCTATATGATATTACTAGGTCACAATCCTACAAACAGCACAGAAGAAACTTCACTGACAAATATTCTCAGTCAGTTTAATAAAACAATGTAGGTGCATGTGTGTTTGAAGTTTACGGAGCTTGCCTGTCGTGCATGCCTTCACGTACTAGAGGTAATTTAAAACAACACAAATCTGGCAAAACTTTTGTATATTACAATAGTTAGGAATGTACTTAATTTATGTGAAAATTAACTTTTTCTCCTTGAGGTTTTCATTAATTCATCTGGTTTATATCTTTCAAGTGAATTAATTCTGGAGAATAGCTTTTATATAGCTTTAAGAAATATTCTGGAAGCATTTGAAGATTTGTATTTTATTTTTTTAAACTTCAATACATTAAAAACCAAATAATTTAAAAAAGAGGTTTATTTTTGTAAATATTCCTTTCTTTCCCCTTCTTCCTTCACTAGAGGAAAGGAGAGGAAAAATTATAGTAACAACTTGCAAATGCTTCTGTACAAATAAGTACATAAACACATATAGAATAGAATATTCACCACAACTTGTTTTATGTTTGAAGCAAAAATATTAGATTACACCACATTTCTAATGTGAGAAAGAAATTCTGTGTCCTGAATTAAGAAGGTCCCACCTTCTTCAATCTGAGTCGAATGCAAAATATACTCTGTTAGGAGAAACTCTGATATATGCTAATAAACTGGAATGTGGCTGAGAGAAAAACAAGCAACAGAAAAAATGCTGAATTCATGTGTTCCGATAGACTTGGCTCTTCAATTTCCATTAACACTGAAATGAACTCTAGTGTCCTATTTTCCCAGTCTAATGGAATTTCAATACAGCACATTGCCTGGCTGTACACTTTTTTTTCCCCCTAGAGCACTAAATTCAGTTCATAACCCCTCTCCTGAGCATTTTTTTTTTTGTTTATGTCTTTATTCCACTTCCAGTTGCATTTCTATACTCTCTGTTCTAGGGAGAGGTATCACTTCTGTTTTACAACTGTGAAGACTAGAATAAAGAATAGCAATCATGCTTTAACTTCTCTTTGCATTTTAGGAACCAGTTTTAAAGGGAGAAAATACTATGAGAGGCAGATAAGAAACACAGTTTTCTTTCAGTGGGGTGGGATTTGCAAATTTAGCCTCTAGACCCACTGTGAGTGAGTGCAAATCTCTACTTCATGAACATATTGAGACCAGGTGTGAGTGTGATCCATCCTCTCTTGTGGGTCATACAAGTTTCTATTCACTGTTTGAACTTGCACAATGGTTGTCATCAAACTATTACTTCTCATTGTTTCAGAGAGCAGTCATTATCCAGACTCAAAAACTTTAGATTTGTAGCTTGCCCAGCAATACAGCTAAGCGAGAACATTGCTGTCATATAACACTAGTAAAATTTATGTGGCTGTTCTCAGATAACAATAAATAACAACCTCTTTGTAGTGGCATGTGCTCTACTTCCTCTTTAAAATCAACAATACAGCCTTCAGGTACTTCTGAAGGAGTTGTGTTAGGCAGGGGGTGGGTTTTAGAGACATGAATATAGTAGAAAACAAAGTCATTAACATAACAGATATTTTTAGTTTTGTTTATTTAGATGCAGGTGAAGCAGTGACCCTCTGACCGTGTGCTTTTCCCTGGAACATCACAGAAGTAATTTATTAAAATACTGTGGGGGAAATTTTGAATAACTTTTTGTGCTGTGGTAGAGGAAAGCCCCAAGATGTTCCTTTCTCATCCCACTTCAGGACCTTGGTCAGGATTTAACATTTGTACTTTTGCTAGAACTTCTTTTGTTAGACCTTTATATAATAATTTAACAGTATTAGATTAACAAAGCCTACAGCTAGGAGGAATCATTATCCTTATGCACTGTAATATGGCATAGGTACACTGTGACAACAGTAAAGAAATTTATCTCGTTGTTTAGTTCCTAGGTAGTCACAGATTCATGATGAATTTCAACGTGCCTATTTCACTGAAATGAGAGCTTTAGAATAAAATAACATTGTAATTTAAATACAAGGTAGAAATCAACACAGTGTGTAAATAAACCCTCTCTGTTTTTTCAAAACTACCTTCCTTATTTGTAGCTCTCCCCAGTGGATGTCTAAAGCTGATAAATGCAAGGAACACATGAACAATATTCTTTGTATTCCTGTCTGGAACAGGCTGTTCCATAACTGACAGTATTTTCCCACTTTCCAAGAATACTTTTTAAAAAAAATGGGGGGGGGGGGGGGGGTGTGTCTTTCTGAACAGCAGATAGATTTAAAAAAGAAAATGGACTTTACCTTGAAAGCAAGAGCTTTTATACTGTAAGAACAAACCTTTGACTGCTCTAGTACATTTATTATAAACTCTTGCTAATTTTGCTTAGTGTTTTAAACCTCTGACTTTCAAAACATTTTTGTTAATAAAAGTTATTAACCAAATGCCATTAAACTCTTCCTTTTGGACAATGTGTTCTTGACGTTCTGCTGAAGGAAAGCTTGGGAGTTTGTTCCTTGTTAACCTTCATCAAGAAATTTTATGAATGTTATGAAGTAACCTTATGTTTGTGAGAAGGAGTTCCCTATTGCTGCACAGTCTTCTTCCCTCTAGGTTTTTTTTCTATTTAAAAATGACAGTAGATAGATTTTTCTATCAAAAGTACCTATCAACCTTTTGTTCTTCATAACAAGCAATTTCATGGACTTACATTTAAAAATAACCACCACAATGGTTCACAATTTCTGAGGGCTGAAAGCGTTTGTTCTTTTTCAAATTGATACAGTTGCATCTCTCAGCTGTTAAAAAATCACAGTAGTTTTATTGAATGGAAATATCTTGTCAGTTCAGAGAGTCTAGCAGCTTAAAGAGACTTAATGAACTTTTCTTTATCCTTTAGATTCTTAAACACCGCCAAGTATTTACCAAGGACACCTATGGCTTTCTCCTATCGGTCACTTGGCAGCAGTCAGTATGTTGAATGGAACAGGCTGTTACAAGCCAAGGTGCAGATTTGTTTTAAGGTCAGGTTCAGTGACAGCCAACATTCTGAGATTCAGTGCGCAGCAGAATATGTTCTGATTTTGAAGAGGGTTTTGTTGTGTTTTTCTTGTTGCCATCCTTTTGGGGTTTTGTGACTGCAAATGGCAGTTTGAGATTTTTGCTATAGAGAATGGCAAAACTTTTGCCACTTGGGCATTAATTTCATAGGTACAGGCTGCTGTAAAATTTCAGCTGTTTAAACAATGAGGAAAAAAATTAAGCCTCTCTGGTTTTTCATTTTCATAGAAGATAATTGGGGACTGAACCTGGTATTTGCGAATGTCATGCATTTCATTGCGTGTTTCTGTTTTGCAGCTTTTCTGGAGGATTCAGAGTCCTGATATAGGAAAGCAGAGGTGGTATATTGTGTCAGCAACCAGTAACTGAATTACCAGGCATAGCAGATATAGCACCAGGCATGGCAAGTAGACATGGCCCTTACTGCAGAGTTTCTCATCACAGTAAAGTCTGTTTCAAAACTCCCATTCCTTTTGAAAAAGCATCAGTTTTTGTTATCCTCTATGGTAATTATCTTCTCTTTCATGTATACTGAGGCAGAAAGCTTCTGAGACTGGAACTGTGAGAAGTAGGTAAATTCCAGATAACATCTGTATCTCATTTACATAAGAAATAAAATATTGTGAAGACACATAAAAACCTGTCACATAGCCAGACACTGAAATGCTTGAAGGGAATAAAGGAAGTACCATATTTCGAGCTAGCTAACTTTATCCCTCTCCAATGGCAATTTACTCTGATACTGCAGTCAGTTTTTGTGGAGCAAACATGTTCCTCTGTAACTGTTACTTGTTCAAGAGATTCAATAGAGTTGTTTCATTGCCTGTGGAAATAATTACGGGTTTTGACCTCTGCTACGGCAGGCACAGCATGTTCTGCACTCTCAGTAGACTCAGCACCTTGCAGTATCAGGCGCTTTAATGATATGCCTTTGTATCTTGGCATAACTTTTTATGAAATGTGACCATCCAGCGGTACATTTAATGTCAGTTGTCAGCCAGTCGGCGTGCTCTGACCACAGGGACTAAATACCGGCTAGCTGAAACTTTCTGCTTAAAAACCATGTGGTTCCTAATGCTTCAGCCAAAGGATAGTTCCAATAACGTTTAGGGTGAGAGTTCCCTGCTATTCTGTAGTTGGAGTTCATCTTATTTTCCTTGTGAGCTGATAGAGAATATGCCATGTGGACAACATACCTCTACATTTATAGACCAGCCTTTGTCCTTTCAGAAGGTTACCTTTTACCATTTCAGTATGTCATACCCAGTAATTACATTTACTACTTGTAACCACAGCAATTGTACTTGAACAAATAGAGGAAGTACCATGAGCATGTTCACCGTGAATTTACAGTTTTAAAATTACAGTGATATTTTTTGAATAAAAATGTTAAGTAATTTTAAAATTCTCATAAACTAAGAATACTTAATTATTTCCTTAGATTTTCCCCTTTTAGAATAAAACCTGTTTTCAAAAGTTAAGATTTGTAAAATGTCAAATGGCTGTAGCTTCTAGTTGGTGACTAATGTTTACATTCTCTCTGCACTATTATCTTCATGTCATTTAGTGGATCTTCTAGTATAAGTAATATGGATCAAATAGCTTTCTGGACTTTATTTGCTTTAGTAACAGCTTATGCTAAATGTCACTGGAGGAATTAAAAAAGTCACGATGATCAACTCATTGAACTGTTAATAACATTAAAGTCTTTAAAATGTTCCTGTATATTTGGAATTCACACGGAGAGCTCTACTGAGCATTTGCTTAGAGCCATTCATGCTCCTTTTCTGCAGAGTGCGCACGCTAACTGCTTGAGACAAACTTTTGCTTGTTTTGAAGCTGCCTCTGTTCCCAAATAAATATTTATACTGGCAGCAACCCCATTTGTTTACCAGCCATTCACAGATTGGACTGCATTTGGAGAATTAATTGCCTTACATAAAGATGCTGTTTATTCTTTGACAGCATGTTTCTGCATTGCCCCTCTAGATGGCATTTCTAAAAACAATTCCAGATGGAAGCATGCAAGATATTTCTGTATTCCCCAACAGCTTTAAAAATAGATGCCTCTGTATGATCCACAGGGATCTTTATGTGCACCTCTGAGTTGACCTGAGCTATAAACTCTTTATAAATAAAGTATGCTGAAACAATAGATACACTTCCCCCCACTCCCCCCAGTCTTACTGGTTTGCCTTTTTTCCTTTTTTTTTCCTTTTTGTTCTCAGAGAGGTTAAAAGACAATAATACTTATGTAGAATTAGATGATTTTTAGATATGAATGTCTTATGGAGCTTCCTAGCGTTGGGTTTTTTTCATGTTTACTTGAAAGTTATAATCAGAAGGCATTCATGAATCAGTCCTCAGTTGACAAACTGCAAATCTCAGTGCAATGTACCTGAAGATTTGACTCTGTGGTTTAAGGCAAAACATCCTCTTAGATACAGAAGCATGACTTGTTGAAACCCGCAGGAGCCAGAGCATGGAAATGAAATCTTTCTCATGGTGTGAAACAATAGAGAAACGCTCCAGCCGTTCCTGTAGCCTGCAGGGTACGGGAGATGAGGAGTCCTACTCCTATTCCTCTCCTATGCGCTCTCTACTACTAGATACAGAATACAAGTCAGCCGTCTATGGCTTATCTCGTGGCTGGATTGAATAAAATAATTTTGATTCTTTTCATGCCTGTATTCTAAATATGCTGTAAAATCTCTGGCTTTTCCAAGCAAAGTAATCATCCGTTATAAGATCGTCACTTGTTAATGATTTCCTTAAAGTTCCTGTTAAAAATAAGGTAGTTAGAGAGCAATTTAGCATTTATGCTCATAGCTTGTGCCCATAAGGAGTTCTTTCAGATGGCTATCCTGTTCCTGTCAAGGTAACACCATCCACCCTGGGTTTTTGTTCTTGAAATGCTAGATAACCTTTGGTGTTTTTCGTAAATAGTTACTCAGCAGAAGTGACTGCTCCTTACCAAAATGTTTCATGCCTCTTAAATACAATAGTAGTGTTCTAGAGAGTTTTTAATGGACAGTGTCATAATCGTGGTATCTTTTCTCAGTGGAAGATAACAGTCAAAATTACAAGTTTGCCAAATAAGGCTGTAAGCTGCTGGCAGCATGCAACTTCTCTGCTGGAATAAAGGAAATACGAAAGGGTGTTTGTAATAACATGAACCAAATTCCTCCTTGCTTCAGCAGCCGTGTAGTTAATGGAGTTACAGATGCGTGAATGCTTCTCAACTGACCCAAGCTGAGGCACACAGAGTTAAAACTCATAACATGGGCTTCGTTCAACCTTGAATTATGGCATTTTATGAAAAAGTGATGTAAAATACAATTGGTATCTTTCAGCAAAGCTGAATGAAAGAGAAGCAGATTAATGGATGATGAGAAGAGTATGAGCATGCTTGGATTGCTTTTATAGTACTAATATTACAGTCATGAAAATCTTCTCTTTTGACTGGTTTGAGGCTAAAGGACACTTAGCAGACTAGCTGAGGAAACTGGGGGAGGTCGACTCACTCTTCCAGTAAAGCTTTTCAGCTTAGGGACTTTTTGCTGTATGAGAGCAGACCATGACTTAGGAAGACTAAAGCAGTTTCCATTTAATTATTATCTTTAGAGACTGCTGGGAGTAGGAGGGATCAGGGATCTACATGTCAGACCTGGTCCATTTCTGAGATAAAGGAAATATGTGCTTCCTAAGAAATGACAACAGCAAATCGCTTTATAAAATAGCAAGAGAGGAAAGGAAGGTGTTATGTATTATTGGATTTTTCTTATGAGATCTGCTCTCTTAAGTGTCTGTGGATTTACCATTGGGGGAAGAAAACTTTTTGGAAAACATACAATGCTAAGTCAGTTGTGAATCATTTTGTTCGCCTGCTATGAGGTCTGGTTTATCCTAAATAATCAGGCAATAGTTTTTGACACAGTCCTGTGACTTTATCTCCCGATTACTTTCTAGTAATCCAGTAAATTACAAAGTAATTTAACTATAATATCTAAATATTTTCCTAAAATAAAATATCCAATAAAAAGACCAAATAACTTAAAAAGGATGTGATGGATTTTGAGTTTGGTGTGGTTTTGTTTGGTTTTTTTGGGATGGGGGGGTGGGGTTGTTGGGGTGTTTTTCCCCAGAAAGAGTTACTGTTCTAATTATTCACAAAGTTTGGCATTTGCGTCTTGAACACTTTCCACTTTTATAAATATTCTTATTTGCAAATGCAAGATTCCAGCATTCCATAGATGGTATAATTTTGCCTACTGAAGTTTGATTGATTGTTTTTGTCTGAAAGGTTGCTTCACTTTGAATATGAAGTGTTTGCCAGAAAACTAGGCATTTTTCACAGTTGCAGAAATCAAAAAGATTTAAGAGGTGATGTTAGTTTTGTAAACATCCACTGCCTTATGTATACCCTGTTTTGCCCCATGCCCTGCCATAAAAGAAAGATACATGCGGTGTTACTTCCAAAGGAAGAAATATTTTTCCCTTATCTTTCCAAGCCCGTAAAAGTAACCCCAGAGATATTTTAGAGAAGGTTATAGTACATCCCGCTGCAGACTTCAAGTGCGGTTAACAGATGGCGTGCTATCTGTTACAGTGGAATTGGCTGTACGTGCTATACCATTTGAGCTTCATGCAAGTGGATCACTTTCATTGGCAGAGTGGGTAGTAAAGGGTAGCTCTGTGAATATATCCAGATCACTGGAATAACTTACTAGAGGTGTAAGAGAAAGAAATACATCAGAGCAAAATCACACCTGGCGTTTTTTCACTGTGGCAAATGGTAGAGGTTTAGAGGCAAAAATGAAAGGCTCGTTAGTAGGCTTTCTCTGCATCCTCAATATTTCCTGACCAAAGCTGATGATGGTATAAACTTTTCTTTTGGTACTCAAAGCAGAAAATGAGGAGGGTGATAAATCCTGTTTAGGTCATTACCACCAACTGCTAATGGTGGTGATTTAAAAAGGATTATCAATCAGATATTCACTTCAAGGCAGAAAGAAGAGAGATGCGTGAGTAGTGCACACTTTAGTAATCCTTTTTGAGTAAGTTTCTGCTTAGTATACAGGAAGTTTTATTCAAGAGTTTCATTGTGGCTTGATGGGAGTAACACTGAGCAATAGCATGCCAGGAATGATGGAATGGATTTTGGGATCACAAAAAAATGGAAGTAAAGAAATCTAAAATAATGAATGAACTGGATCTTTAATAGGCACAGAGTTCTCGGGCTGTTCTAAGAAGGATTTAAGGGTTAATTGGAGCTAGCTATCACTTTGTCGTGTACCAAGAACAGTCAGAGGGGCAGTTCTTGGTTTCTTGTCAATGCAACTTGAAATTTCAGCTATCATTTGCATGCTTGATTGTTTACCAACATTGTGAAAATACCCCTCACGTCCTCCTCTCCCTCCTGAGCCAGCATTCCCGATATGCTCCTTTATAGCCCAAATGCCTCGACTGAATCCCAGGCAATCTGAAACCAACTGAAAAACTTACGTTCATTGCAGGGGGATTTGGATCAGGCCCAGCAACAAGAACATTGCAAATTAGGAATGATGTGGAAAAGTGAGTGTCATGGCAGAAATATGTGCGTGGGCACTTGTGTGAAACCTGTACACAATATGCTTGTGCTGTGCTTTTCCAACTATTATTTCTCTTTAGCTGGTTATTTAAAAAGAATGCAATTAGAACCTTTAATATTAATTGGATTCTGATTTTCATAAAAAAATAAACAGGGAGAATCTGTATTTTTCTCTTAGCCTGCAAAAGCAGGCAGAATTTGAAGGCAGGGAACAATTTGATTGCAGTACTCTTGAGAGACCCACAGGAATATAATCTTCCTTTTGAGAGGAAAAACTAAAGTGCAGAACTGAGCTGTACCACTTCAAAAGCTGTACCATACTGAATTGTTCAGTGCATGCCATGTGTAATTAGCGCAGGCTGGCTGAGTGATTATTTACACAATAAATGAAGGTTTGGCCAAACAAATCTCCCTTCGAGTCACCAATGGACTTTTGCTGGCTGCGTTTTTCCGGCTTCATCCTAAACTCCCCCTCCCCTGTACCTCTTGTTTTCTTTTTTCCGCAAGGACTTCCAAATGCCTCCGCGTGTGCTGACAGCAGCAGGCATTCATTACTGGGAGACTCGCTGTCGAGACAATGAAACTATGCAGGGCAGGATGGCGTTGTCACTATCTCCTTCAGAGTCTGCCCTCAGCATGGGAAAAGTTCTCTGAAACAGCTTCTACCCTGACTTCCCTCAGGTTGTTGTGACCTTTTGTTTTTGCGCAACTGGAGCTTCATTAGTTTGTTGCCGCATGCACAATTTCCAACGGCTGCTTTGAAGACATGTTAATTATAGTAATAATTTCCAACTCATTTACTAGTCATTGCCTATTTTCTTGCAGGGCAAAAGTGGAAATAAGATCTTGCCCAAACCACTCCTCATTGAACAGTAATGCCTTAAGTCAAATCTCTATCTGGCAATTTTTTTTCTCCAGTAAATTTTGCCAGAAGCCGTTGTTTTTCTAAGGTCTCTGCAAGTAACTGCTTAATGTGAACACTAATACTCTAGATCATTTCACACGTCGGTAATAGGGGAAGCATTTAGCCATCAGAGGAAGAAGAAAAAAAAAATCTATTAGATAGAACACTTCATTTACTGAAAGCTAAATAAGCTGTTATTCTGTGCAAGTTTGCAGTTACAGTGCTTTTCCTTTAAGCTTGTGAACAAGCCTTCGGGCTGCACTGCTTATTTGATCATCATAACCATCAGTAGCTTCACTGTAGAAAATCCAACAAGAACTCCCTGTTTTGGGGCTTGATTCTGCGAGGAACTGAGTACCACCTGGAAAGTATTTTATGTCCACAGTCGCTGGCAAAGGCAGTTCCAACTGGCCTAGGCCTTTGGCCAGGATTTATCAAGAGAAATATAGGTATCTTTTCAAAAGGAGCCAAAGATAGTCATGTGTGAACATAATTGGTAAATGCACACTGCTGTCCATTTGCACATGCAAATTTGCTAATGTAAATACAGTCTTGCATGCGTATTCATCATTTTATGGACTTGGTACCTGCTTGAATTTAGCGCTCAGCGTTTTTAGTTTCTTTGATTGAATCATGTATTTTGACTAGCTGCAACCAGAAGGTCTGAATTAGGGTTCAGTTTGGGTGTTCTGTGAAGCGCGCTCATTGAAGCTTGTTTGAATCCTACTTAGTTGTGCAATGCACAAAGGAGAAATTGCTTTCTCCCAGCTGATCTGTGGGAAAGGAAAGTAAGCACACATCATCAGCCGTTCCCTCCCACCCTTGTACGTGACTGCAAACGAAAAGTCTATGTATTTCCTGTGGCCGCTTCTTTTGCAGATGATCGGTATCTCAAGCTGCAGAACAGCTGACCTTTGGCGTTAGCTGCTGGTGCACAGTGATTTACTTGAAAAGTCGAATGCAGTAGCGTACCACCTCTTGAGTCATTTTGCGCGTATTTTATGCTCTCTTTGTTTCCTGCACTCGCTGGAATGGGAACAGTCATGTTTACCATGTGGTGGCAAGTTAGTCATAGGCTGGTATTTAGAGCTTTACTGCCAAAGATGACCACACTGGGAGTGATTCTAATGGTGACAAGCCTGTTGCTGGGAGCTGGGGAGATTCCTCCTTCAGCTAAGATGATGCCATAGTGCTTTAGCATTGGGTGCTTGGGTAATTTCAGTTTGAGAAAGGTCGTTGTGTTTAATAAGTGCCAGTACTCTGAAGGTTGGTGGGGAGAGAGGAGCCAGGGCTTTGGAGTGTCTCCAGCAGAAGCCCACTGCAGCCATGACTTTGACACTGTGCAGGCCCTGCACTTAGTAGAGTACAACGTTTATTTAGGCACTCTCTCAAACGAAAGGGAAATGCTCAGTGAGGCAGGTCGTATATTACACATTTCAGTGACAGCTCATTCGTCACAGATCTAGTAACTCAGCAAATGGTACAGCTTTCTTTAGAAATGGAGGTTATTTTAGTCATTTTTAAAAATAATTTATTTCCACTAATGCACAAATGAATCCCCAACATTTTAGACTTTTGTTGTGAGAAACATCCAGAAGTCTGATTACTTACCTGAATACTTTTTTATTTTTAATTCAAAGCACAACTCGTACTGAATAAAGAAATCCCTAACACTTCCTATTTCAACCATGCCATAAGTTTTTCAAATACTGTAATCTTTTTTGAGTTTTAGAAGTTTCTCCGTTTTGATCACAGGGAAGGACTGCAGAGGGCTTTAGTAACAGTTACTGAAAACCATCACTGATTTTATCTAGAATTTTAGAAGAGAATTATAACCATTTGTTACTTTCATTTGAATGGTGGGTTAGAGTTATTATTTGTGAACAGAAGGACAAACATACATGAAAGACAAGTTTTAAAAGGATAATCTCTTAAGTAAAAATTATTGTGAATTTTCTGATTTTATGAAGTTTATAAGTTTTTATGAAATTGTTAATTGTACCGTAACAAATTTCTTATCAAGTACAATTTAATGTTTGGTTTCTTTCTGTGTGGCTACCCGTTCATTTTCGGAACCTGAAATCTGGCAGGGAATCCCGATCATTCTTTTCCATGTCTCTAAAAGTGAGTTAACATTAGCTAAGTGATGACGCAGCTGGACCACAGTGGGCGCGGGGTGAAGATTGCTTTTGGTGAATCAGAGTTGCTCAGACCCAACTTCTGTGGCTGATACGGGTGACAGCTCAGGCATGGACAACTGCACGAAGGGACACCTCTGCCTGAGGTGATGGAGACAATTTTTAGAGTGGAAGGAGGACGTGTGCGTGAGTGAGAGAGAAGGATGTGTTCACGCACGAGTGGCTGAGCACCCCCTATCTCTGTGGCTGCACAGGAGAATGAACATAAATGCACTAGCTAGTTTCTGTCAGACCAGTTCTAAAAACCTGTTATTTCAAATTTTAGTCATATGTCTGTATTTTAAGGGGGAGATAGGGGAGATTGTTCTTTATCTAGCGTAATTCCATGAGAATATTTTGCAGATCTGATCCAAGGCATGTATATGAATATGCTCCTTTCTTCGTTATTGGGAAATGGTTTTCAGTGGGGGTTTTTTGGTTTGTTTTCTTTTTTGTAATTCATGCATTTTAAATCAAGTAAGTGCGTAGTCATTTGGATTCTTAAGGCAGTATGTTGTCAATTGTTTTAGAGTATTGTCCCCTGGAAACCCCAAATAGGGTGCTTGTTGCCTCATTTCTCCAAACAACAGAGGTACAGGCATGGACAGAATATTAAATGCATCTTTCTTTTTCTTCTATGTGGAAAAAAAAAAAAGAACTCTATTTTCCCTCCATATAGAGAATTTCATTGCTGTCTTAGAAAACAAGTCTGTGTAGATGATAAAAATGCCTGTAGTCACGTAAATAAGTTCCCACCTGTAGTAAAATTCTGGCACAGCTGTGCCAAGCTATGCAATTTGACAAGGGACTGATTTTGGTTTGCTACATAGCTAAAAAAAGAAACCAGGTGAAACAACTGAATGCTGACATTTGAGTAGGAGTAATAAATCAAACTGGTGGGTGGGGGAAAGGAATGTTCCGGTCTTCAGAAAGAAGCCTGCTTTTTTCCATGTGAAAATGAAATGCATTTGCAAAGGCTGGCTTATTTACACCCCATATCATTACGTATTAAAGAAAAGACTAAAGAAAAATATAATAGCAGTCTGTTAAATAAGCTCAGTAGATTACCAGTATCACAAATATAAAATTCATTAGAAGCACAACTTGGAAATATTTAACACAATAATTATCTCTTTTCTCTGTTGTGCCAGGAATCTCTACACTTGTATTCCTCTCACGGCTATCCTTTGGTATTTATGTTTGTCAGAAAGAACTTTCATTGAAAACTGAATTGATCAGTAGTCTCAAAAGTAACCGTTAACTGGGAGATATTCCAAGGTCAACATTAATTTAATCCGTGTTTGTTTCTGGCATGAAAGGAAGCACGGTCCGTGTGGCGAGATCTTGTCTCTGCAGGAAACTTGCACAGGTTGGGTTGAGGAGCGAGGGACAAAAAGCTGTAATAAGTTTGAAATGGCTAGCATAGCACAAGCTTTTCATAGTGGCTAATAAAGGAATTTGTGTTGCAGTAACACAAATGATTAGTTGCTTTTGGAAGATTTTGTTAATTGGGTTTCTGTTTGTGTCCCACCCTTCTGTTTACCGGTGAGGTCTTTGTTCAGTTCTTTATTATTGGGCTAAGGATTACTCCTGTAAACTTGTAATGATTCTCCAATTTGTCCTTGGGTTAGTAATTTTGTCATGGTCACAGGCAAGGGGAGATACAAAGATTTTTATTTTTTTTTCTAAGCAGATGAATTTGTTGGGCCTGTGTAGTGCGTACAGATAATACCTCTTTCCATTTTCCCTTCATAATTCCTCCATCTCATGCACTAGGAGCTACAGTTAGGGATGAACGCTTTCCATCATCTGGTGTAACAAGTGCCATCTTGAAATTTTAGTCTCTTAGCCTGAATATCCAAAACAAAAGTTATGTGTCTATAGGAGTAAATAAGAATTTCTCATTCAAAATACAATAATGGGGAAAAAAAAATCAGTCTAGCAGCAATAAAAATAATTTGTAATGCATGGCAGAATATTTGAACTCAGATATGAAATCACTGACAGCCTGATTGAAATATTCTTCACATTTCAACTGATCTGTTATTGAAGTATGTTCACTGTGTGTTGAGTTTACCAAACTTTAGTATAATTTTGGCACTATTACCCACAGATAAGTTATCCAAGTGACATACACAACATGTCTCATTTCCAAACTGGATTTGTACGATTTTGTATATGAATAATGAAGCGTCTTAATTTATGCTGTGCAAAAATGTCTGTGTAATTTATTTGTCACTGTTAATTTGTTGGATTCACAGTAGTAGTACTGTGTTAGCTGACCCAATGCAGCTCAGCTGCTGGCTCACAGGAGGGTAATTCAGCTCACTGCATCTCTCATGAGAGAATTGTTGCCATTGAATCCATATGATAGAAGATTAAGAGCTGGAAATATACCTCATACCCTCCTTGGAAAGATCAGCCTGTTCAGATGTGACATTTCAAGGACTGAAATGAATCTTGGTAATATTAAGTCATGGTTATTTTTGCTCAGAGATGAATGTATGTAAGACTTCAGTGCGTAGATGGACTATATATACAAAAACTTGTGGAAGAGTCAAGTGACAAACAGGTTTAAAGATTACTTGAAAGTATAGCTGAATGCCACTAGTTAGAATTGCAGTCTGATGTTACATCCACCTGGTGCTCCAAGGGACTCCTGAAATTAACATTTAGGCTGTTTTCCTCCATGTTTCAGTGGTGTGTGCACTGTGGTCCACAGACTGACAATATATAATATGATCTTTTAAAATGGATTTTAATGAGTGTCGTGGTTTGGGCCAGGCTGGCAACTGGAATGAATGACAGACTCTCTCTGATGTCTCTCCCTTCAGGGAGAGGAGGAAGAGAGAGAAAGAGACTTATGAGTTTAAAAGAAACTAAACTTCTTTAATAAAATATTAATAATAAAATAAAAAGAAAATAATGAAATATATACAATATATACAAAACTATATCAAGCTCTCCGGATGACGATCACGTCACCAGCAGGCACTGGGAAAGTCCCAGACTGGACCCAGTGATGGACGGGAACTGGACTCTAGATCTGGATTCAGGAACACACGGATCAGGACCAAAGGCAGACGAACAGGCAGAGTCCTCCTTGGATGCCAGCCATTGAAGAGAGAGAGCGCTGACTCTTTGACTCCGCAGCTTTTATACTGAGCATGAGGCAGGTGGGATGGAATACCCTGTTGGTCAATTTTGGGCTGTTTCTCCTGTTCAGTCCTCCCCGCAGGTGTGACCCCTCTATGCTTTTCTGCTTCCGACCCTCCAACGGGGCAAATAACAAAGTTAGCTGGCCTTGGCTGTTATAGCAATAAGTATAAGCAGGAGCCTCTTTGCATACCATTCCTTGGTATAAATTATAAACAACAAGGTCTTATCACTCTGGGAGCGAGCTACAGACTTAAAAATATGCTGTTAATTTCAGAGAGTTCAGTTAGTTAGACACTTAGCTGCAAAGTAAAATTACCGAACTGAAAATCAGTTCTGTTTTACCTCAAACCAGGACAATGAGTTATGTGGGTCTTATGTGGATTGTAATAGTTATCAGTACAGAAATGAGGGAAAGGGAAATGGTCTGTTTTACAGAAGGCCACCAATCTACTCTCCCAGTAATAATATATGAATATTAGCAATATTTGCAGTATAATAACACTCTTTTCTGATAAGTAATAGATGAAATGGTGTAGTGTTGCAACTGTAGTGAAAACGGTTTCAATGGCATTCATTGTTTGACACTGAGTGTAGATCCCCCTGAGTTGGGCTGCCTCACCAGATTTGCACCTAGGAGACAGCAAGGGAGATCTGCTCACAGGACTCCCCAGACCTGCTTTGGGTCCTTATTCTGAACCTGGTCTAGATCTGAGGGAGACCTGGAATTTGTTAATGTGCACAGAAAGCAGTAAGGAAAGATGGTGATTGCCTTCTGTTCCATAACAAGATCGTCCTCTGAGCACTTTAAAGAATCTCATTGTACTGCACCTTCTCCAAATTCTATGAAAAGAGCACTGTAATTTGGTAATGCCTAAGTTAACTTAGTGTACAGGTGACATAGGTAGAAATAACTGACATTAAAGATGCCTGATATTTATAATAGCCTATCTTCACTTACTTATAATATTGTGAAATTTTAGTAATTTCAGTTAATATTTTCTATGTAGGATATCTGCCTCAGCCTAAATAATTTTGGAAAATGTTCAGCAGGACTGGTACAGCCATTGCTACAAAAGCATCGGGAGGGGTTAGTGTACTTTGGTTTAAAGATATGTAGATAATGTATTGAAAAATTTTAGTAACTCCAGGCTTTTAGGAGGTGAGGGGCAGTCAGAATTTGGTGGTTGTTATTATCTTTTGTCATTCTGTGAGAAAGCTATTGAGTTTTGTTCAAATTATAAGCCTCTAAAAATCTCATATATATATATATATGTACTCTATTGAGATTTGATAGAATTTGGCAGCTTCATCTGAAGGATCCATTGACATGAAGCCTGTTATGGTCCCGTATTTCTTCAGTCCGCAAACCAGACTGTGTATCTGCCTCATGACCATGAGGGCTGTAAGGGGCAATCAGGATTTTCCACTCGTTTTTCTCCTTCCCTAGCTGCTCAGACTGTCACTGTCGTGCAAGTCACAAAAGACAAAAGCAGAGTTTGCTCTGAATGGAAAACGGTGTTATGCCCCAGTTGAAGACCCATATCATGGTGCTAATTGTATAGCAGACTTTCCATTGTTGTGTCCTAACTTGACTTGGGTGTATTTATTAACATAGTTGCCACATACAAAGCTGAATTCCAGCCTGGATTATACTTGTTTACTCCTGAAATTACATATAAAACCCACCTGTGCATATAGGTTCTCCACAGAGTTATTTGCATGCACAAATATGTGTTGCTTAATGGTATTTTGACTCATTGCAGTCCTTGAACAACCATGTTAAAGGTGCATTAATGAAGTTTGTGGTAGTTGTACCATCTGGAAGTTTGAATTCATAGGTAAGCGCATGCCTGGAGAGTTGAAGGACAAACTTTCTTTTTGAGGTTTAAATAGTTTATCTAGAGCAGTCTGGCAGTACTACATACTTTCTACCCACAGTCTTCTACAGCTCCCATCTAAGCTTGGGAAATGGGAATGTGCTTTGCTAGTTAGCTACTACTGGTTTCTGTGTGTTACAACCCACAATGAAGTTTTAATTTTAATTGAAGGAGTGAAGAGTTGCATAGCGAGAGAACTTTTTCCTGACATGCACACGAGGCTAAGAGACAAATAGAAAGCTGCAGATATTCTACAAACACAAATTTATTATCCTCCTCTCTATAATTACTCTGCAGAGTGCTGTTTAGCAAGCTTTGTGTAACAGCACTCCTCATCACAATGATGGTTCCATCATGGCAGCAGACTTTCCTCTCCTTTGAAAAAAGTATTAAGCAGATACTAAATTTCAGCTGAATACGCAACTCTAACAAAAAAGGAAAAAAAATCCTTTTGTTTTCTTTTTTAATGGCCAGCCATTAGTGACTCTGAAAATAGAATACATTTCAAAAGTAGTTTAAGAGCTGCTTTCATCAATCTTTATTATTTATTGGTTGACTCAGATGACAGATCTGAGCTGCTTTATAGTTTGAGGTGTGGCTGATGGTTTGCGTGCCCTTCTTGACCTTGTCAAGGGCAAACATAGTTTAAAGTTGTTTATAAACTATAAATTTCATGGTAAAGAATGATGTGAAAATAAATTTAGTGTAATTCTTAAATGATTAAAAGTACATTGAGTAAACAGGATACTGCAGTGGGGAAGTCTCTGAAGAGTGCAATTCTGCTCCTCAGACTATTCTGAATGAACATGTAGTGCACACTGATCTTTAAAAAAGATTTCTGTCAGTATACTTGGTAAGAATGGTAAAAATTGTGTGCATATTAGCTGCATGTAGTGATGAAGCTACTATGAGATGATGACTGCAGTTTTAAATAAATTAGGTAAAGGGCAAGTTCCATTAATATTTCAAGAAACCATTCACAATGATTGGAAGAGACTGCTCTGTTTCTGATCTGAGATTTTTAGAGGCATATAGCTTCTTTTTAGTAAGAGCAGGCTGTGATGGCTAGGACACTCAAACTCAAATTGGACGCCTGTGGCTGTTAGACATTTGCCCTTTAATTATAGTGATTCCAAGACCTGCCTTATTTCTGGACAGGTTTATTCTTTCTACAATATTGGACGTACATCTCCACAATTTAAACACATCTTACAGTGTTTGAATGTAGTCAGCATATAAAGGGTATGTTACTGATATACCATGCATAACTTAAGGTGGGACAATGAATGAAGGAAAAACAGGATTAGAGTATTTGGGAAAACTATTTGAAGTATTTTTTCAAAGCAAAGACTAGCAATGACAAGACTTGCAGCTCTAAGAAAAATAAGCAGTATACAATACTAAATGGGCTTGCCGTAGCATGTGGATGAATCTGCTAGTTTATTCTGTTCATGGTTAACAAGAGTATACAAATTACTCTGAAGATATTAGAAAGTTTTGATCCTAGAGAGCTTAAACTGGTTGCAAAATGGTATAAAACTGTACAGTTTTGGCACTCTGAAACTACCATGATAAAGTGGTGAAAAAAAGTCACATATTTGGTGGTGTGATAAAACAGAAAGAAAAAGGATTACCTGCTCACATCAGCTTCATAAGCTCACCTTTCATCTGAACATAATAGGGAATTTGCTTCTCTACTTCCTGCATGAGGTTTTAAGTCTTACTTTTGTCTATGACTTTCTAAGATTGTTTTTGAATGGTATATTATAATCCTGTGTTATTCCTCCCCTCTCCACCCCGTAGCAGTTCAGCCATTGCAATTTAATGCCTCACTAATTTATTTTATTTAATTGCAAAGGTAGAACTCTGGCTGAGACTTGTACATATTTCCTAGTTCACAGCTTAAATTCCTTTGCATATTTAGATTATTGCTCTGGTACACAGATCTTTAATTACAAAATTAGGATGTGAGTCTGCTTTTCCTCCAAAAACTGTGTGAAGAGTTTTTATCTAGACTTTAAACTGGCTCCTGCCCCTATTACTATTTAACACTTCCCCATACACCTTTTACTAATTTCTGGAATATTTAGATAGGAATAATTTAATTTCATGAATCCCACTGAGTGGTGTTCATACTCAGAATGAGTTTACAAAGGGTATCTCAAAGACAAAATTATATTTAATCAATTTCAGAGATGTTTAAAGTATATTAGACATCTCTCTGTGATGCAGTTCTAGACATTCTTCCCTCTGGCATGCAAAGGTAAAAACCCTAATCAAGGTTTTTGCTACTTTTGTTCTGTCAATATAAGCTTTAAAAAGATCCTGTAAGAGCTGATCTGACCCTGTACGGAAGTGGTTTGTTGTTTTTTTTTTAAATTGAAGAGCAGGACAACTTATAATTCAACATGAGCAATGCTTTTTCATGCAGTTTTTTAAACCGAAGTGTAAAAAGATAGTGTTGGTATGTGAAGACAAAAACCATCTAGACACTAAATGTGTTTCAGCTTCAGGAGGGACTGCAGTGTAACTCTTCTAAACCAAACACATGAACTGCTCCTCATTTCTTGATGGAGGTATCAAGAGATGAGCTGTGAATTCTGCTGCTTCTCTTCTAACGGGCGATGACTTTGTGAACCATAGGAGATAATGAGCAGATCACTGGCACATCATACTGGTTACGTATGCAAGAGGTTTTGATTGTATGCCTAAAACCTCATTTTTAGTTGCAATTGGTGTGACAGTAACCATGAGTAAAGGTGGCTAGAAATATTCATATCACATAAGTAGTACAGGTAATTTCTTTACAAAAGAAAATCTCCATCATGGCTCAGGATACAAAGTGAAAAATACAAAGACTTCTAAAGAAAGACACTCTATCAGAATATCAAATTTAGCATAATCAGGTGGGGTGGAGTTTGCTTTGTTTTGTTAATTTGAGGAAAGCACCTATCAATGTTTCCTTCTAGTTTTATAGGCAGCTGAAAAATCTTTTCCTTTGCAAATAGTCAGGGAGTTATCGTTATACTTTTTCTCATGAAAATCAAAGTTACTAGTTTCTATAGAAAAAGAATGCCAGTTTTGGTAAGGAGCTTACTTTGTCAGCATAATTTTTGAGCAGAATGTCTCTGCTGGTTTTTAATCATGATTAACTTCATCTACAAAATTGGAAGCCAATATGCAATAAACAAAAGATAAGGCAAAGCACAGTGACAATCTCACAGGCTAAATTGGGATTAACACAAAAGGAGTCATCAGGAAACAGGAAGAAAACTTCCCTGTTGTGTAGAGGAGCTTTATTTAGGTCTTAGCAGCTTTGCTTATGAGCCTGTCAGAATCCAAATTGCCTTCAATAAGGCAATAATAACAATTGGGAAGACAAAGGGACAGCAATATGTGGATTCTGTCTTTGGAATTTAGTGCAGTTCCACATAAGGGGAGTGGAAAGGACTGACGAGGGATGGAGGAAATACATGGAAAATTATAAAGAGGTCACAAAATGGTTCTGGTTCCCTGTGCTTCATTGAAAATTAACATTTTAGTATAAAAATGTTCATGCTCTAGGTCTTAGCAGGCTCCTATGCTTCTTCAATAATTAGTGTGTTCTTTACTTATCTAGCTTATGTGTCTGTTCGGTGTTTAGTTTAGGTGTTTTGTTCACTTTAAGAACTAAAACTTAGCACAGAGAACCACAGATAGGCCCATGCCAAAAACTATACTTGAGACCAATTTTAAATTTAAAGAGAAGTTTTCTGCCTGTCTCAACTTAGCATTTTGAGCTACTTCCAGCCAAACCAAAACTGTATGATCAAGTGCTACAGCCTTTTATAATATATGGTGGGCTTCAGAGTATATGTATCCACACTAGAATTTTGCAGCTTAGTCATTTTTTTGAAGCCAAGTTATGATTTTGCTTTTCATTCCAAATGCTATCACAGTCCAAAATCAGTTGATCGACTGTTGCAGATGCTACAATCCATTCATTTGTGAAGGAGGACATTGGAATCTGTCTCTGATTGAGCAGCAGTATCTTTGCAGGTATCTTGACGGATACTTCCTTAACCAAGTGAACTCATTTCATCAAGCTGATAGGTATTGCGCTTCTGAACTTTAACGAGCAAGAGAGAATATTAAAAGTGGAAAACCCACAATAGGATATAATTGATATCCTTATAGCTCAACTGATCCCAAACATATTTTGCAAATACATATTCCAAGAACCACCCACACAGACACTGATCTGAGCAGACTAAGCAACATTAAATGGTAATGCCTTTTCCTTTAGTATTTTTTGATGGTTAGCAAAGTTGCCAATCTAGTAAAGTTCTTTTCTATTCACTCTGGAATTGCCAAATATTTCTATAAATTGATGAGTGGATGATATCTTTGTTCTAAGGAAATGTTGCAAATCTTCCTAGATAGCTGCTTGTGTAGTTTTTATTTCAGTCTTATTTAATAGCCACTTGCCTACATGTTTGTTGGTTTTGGTCATAAGAGGAATACATATCCAAAGTACTCTCTGTGTTATAAAGGTAGGCAGGATCTATTCTTTATTTGCATGTAACTGCAGTAAAATAATGCTGCTGTTAGGAAGGAAAATAGTATTATAACTTCTGAAAAAATTAGGATTGGTTTATAGACTGTATATATGCACTTTGCAGATAGGCAGGCTAATTTTGCAGAAAATATACCTGCGGCATAGTTTAAATGGCTTGACTGAGATGAAACACAAACCTGCAGTTGAGTCAATACTATTCTAAATGATGACTGCTCTAACTATAATTAAGCTCACTCTCTTCCAGCTAAAATGTGTTTAACATAATCTGGAATGGTCTATGTGGCAGACTTTTTATTACTGTAGAACAGTGTATCTGGTGTAGAATTCCATGAGGAATTTGAACAGCCTCTGGCACACTGATTTTTCAATAATATTTCTGTCAGGTTGAGAAGGTGGGCCCCATCTTGGCAGATGTAGAGAAAGAGGTTGGACAAACTCCAGCGTGGGTACTTTGTTTTGCTTTGTTGCTTTTCAATTAAAAAAATAATCAGACACGATGCATAGACATTTTCCTGAAGATAAATGCATTGAATTGTTTGAAACTCTTCAGATTTCTAATTGTCTGGCAATTGTAGAACTGATAGTGCAATACAGTGGCCCTATATCCTCCAGAAAAACACTTAATTTTCCTATTGAAGATAATTAGAATATCTCTCACCATTCACAAGGGTAAGCAAATAAAAAATTCATTATTTTATCTAAACAATATGGTATTTTAGATTGGGAGCTTAGAAAACTGCAGTTACTACAGTGGATTAGAGTTAAATTCTTAATGAAAGTCGGAGAGTAATTTGCACAGCACATCGCTTATTTAATAATGGCTTGTTTCATGTGTATTCACATCAACAGACTCATATCAAGTTCAACAAATTTCTCTCAAGCTACATTTCCAAATAGTGATGAATTCAAAGATGAGTATAAAATATGCTGTTGATTCTGTCCTGCTCTGTGTATTCTTTACCATGTGAGCATACATATATATTCTACTATTTACGGGGCTACATAGTACTTGCAACAAGAAAACTTCTGGAGCCAATATGACCTCAGTCTTTACTCCATTAGCCTTACTCAGTAAATTCACTCAAAAACACTCAATTTATGTTGTTTTATAATTTGTACTCTATTCTCATCATATAGCTTCTTGCAAATTCTCCTTGTATTTTGAACCTATGTGATGCTTACTCCTTAATAGATAGTAAGAAAGCTGAATTCAGTAGAATTCTGGTAAAAAAAAAAAAAAGGGTCTTACAAGAAAAAGTGCAATCACCTTGATATCTCCGTTTCAAAAATTTCAAGTAGATGTGAGTCGGGGGTCAACAAAAATTACCTAGCTGGATTAACACTTCTGAGCCCCCCTCACCTGTTTGAATAATTTTGAATAATGCTTTAATTGTTTTAAGTAAGTATCAGTTGTCTTAAGTTGCTATTGGCATTCAAGTTATAATAAGCTATAAATCTTGCAGATGAACCACAAGTAGCTATTGTGTGTACTGTCTTTTGATTTTCTACGCCTTTGCTGAGATGTCAAACATTTTACTGATTTGTGCAAATGAGGTATAGCTGTCACCACTGTCCACCATCAGATCCCATAGTATCTGTTTCTCCAGAAGCTTAAGGTCTTCTGTCTCTTCTGCTAAAGAGAAGTTATTAGCAGTCAGCCCATACATTCCCCAAGGAATCTATGTTAAGCCGGGATTTTCCCAAAAATCTTTTAGGCATAGCTCTCAGTCAGTGCTGCTCCAGAGTTAGCTTTCCCCCATCACAGGGGATGCCCACTTTATCTCAGATTTTGTGAAGACTGATACAACATATTCCCAATCTTTAGGAGCTCCTATACCCTCTCATATGGTGTTGTATTCAATTACCCTAGCTTGTCACAGGATCAGAGGATAATTCAGGCTGGAAGGGACTTCAGGAACTCTCTACTCCAATTTACCTGCTCAAACCACATTGCTCAGGGCTGTGTTCAGTCATGTCTTGAAAACCTCCAAGGACAGAGGTGGCACAGCTTCTTTGGGCAACTGGTCCACTGCCTGACTGCACTCATGGGGAAAAAGTTTCTCCTTATATCCAGCCTGACACTCTCTCATTTCAATTTATGCCTGTTGTCTCTCATCATCCCACCAAGTAGGACTGTGAAGAAAGCTGCTTCTGTCCTCTTGATAACCCCTCCACAGGTGCTGGGGGGCTACTGTTGGTCTCCTGCAAAAGCTACCTCTTCTCCAGGCTTGATTCCTTCAGCCTCTCCTCACAGGGCAAGTGCTCCAGCCCCATCCATTGCAAATGGCCTCCACTGAACTTGCTCCGGTTTATCCATATCTTTCCCACACTGGGGGGCCCATAATTGATGGGCACAGTGATGTGGTGTAATGACACCTACCAGGTGTTCTCTCCTCCCTTTGCTCATCTGCCAGATCAATTTCAACCATCACCCCATGTGTCCCAGTCAGAACTGCCAAAGTGGCATTGAACAGAACCAGGATGCTACGGTCATGTGTACAGAGCCAAGCACAATCTATTTTTATGATAGGTAAAAATGGACGAGACTGATGTTCCGCATGAAATCTTGTGTTAGGAGTCGTGCAGTGGTACAAATTCCAAGAGTTCTCTAATGTGAATGAGGCCTGTCCAAACATTCCAGCAAAACCGTTTTTTGGAGGTTTACTGTACTAGATATTAAAAAAATGTGCTGATTCTGCTTATTTTGCAGAAGAGATTATTTTTTTTCCCCTGAACTTTCTAATTAAAATTGTTTTCCATTAAAAATAGAGAGGTAGGAGAGGATTAAAATATTCACTCCAATCAGACCTCTGATACTTTCTGACCTCTAACCATAATACACAGGAAAAATGTTAGTTTTAAATGAAAATGCTTAGAATATTAGTGTAAAAAGTACACTAGGTCTGTCACGTATTTTAAAAATAGGGCAAAAATAGCTGAGGTCATAAAAAAATTAGTTGCTACCATATGTGAAATAATTTTATAACAATCTTAATATGCATGTCTGTGTGTTACCATTGTTTCAGTCTCACTGTATGGAAACATCTACTTTTGATTCTAATTATGGGCATTTACACATGCGTGCTGAAACTGAATAGGCCTCCTTTGGGTGCTGTGAGACAGGGTGTCTTTACAGCTTCAAAATCAGCCTGGTATGTGAGCAAAATTATTGAAAATTCCTGTGGTCCAGAGGCCATACAAGTAGCTGAAAGGCCATGCTGAAAGTGGAATTACAATGTAGGTAAATTTCAATGACGATGAAATTTAAATGAAATTGAGTTATATCAGTAGTAAAAATAAAAGATCTGAAAGGGTGAAGGGATCTTGAAGAATGACTCATTAATTCTGAGCTGGGTGTTGCATAATAAAGACTTAGTTTTACAAATAAACCAGAGCTGGATGCTAAAGACAATATAGATTGTATAGAGTAGTAGAGGTAATTATTCCTAATAATAGGCAGTAGTACTGTTAATCCCAAGTAATCAGTAACTGGATCGGTCTCCAAAAATCCTGAATTCAGACCTATGGGTGTTTCTGAAAAAAACCCAAGCAAAACCCCACCACCACTCCCAGACCTCTTGAAATGGGGGAAAAAAAGTGGTTTCTTTTCATTTTACTGCTTTGTGAGTCTTTAGAAGACGTTGCTACTCTTTTATCTGGGAAAACAGAGCCTTCCTACTTTGTGGAATTCCCATGTAGTCTCCCAGGTACGTTCAGGTAAAACAAAAAATATTCGAGATACATTTAAAAAAACAACCCCAAGAATTAACAGTAACATCAGAGCACCAGGTTTCTGTTTCTTTTCAAGCTATTACTGATTCTGCAAATTTTATGATCTACAACTTTGAAAAATGCTACTGGGTTTTGATGTCCTACTGTAATGAGGCTTGGAACTTCACAGAGTTGTAAGTACTGCTGTCCAGTCGACATCTCTTTGTGGTAGCTACTTTATGTGAAAAGGTTGTATCTTTCTGTTTTGTGTTTTAAACTGGTAGTATTCCGAAAATAACTTCATGATTTGATGGGATTAAATCACAGATACTGTTTTGGTAAACAGTTCTTCTTATTTTGGTAAACTTTTTTCTTATTTAAGGAGCAATAAGAAAAATCATGTGTAAAAAAAGGCAAGGGCAGACACAAAATTACAAAGGTATCTTTTGATGTTAGATATATATTCCGTATTATGGCATGTAAATCAAAGCATTTAGGAAAAAACTGTCTTTGGGCAGTCTTTGGGT
This sequence comes from Chionis minor, assembly GCA_013398295.1. NCBI lineage: Eukaryota > Metazoa > Chordata > Aves > Charadriiformes > Chionidae > Chionis > Chionis minor. The sequence continues at coordinate 704,737 of VZSF01006858.1, read as the reverse complement.
ATGTTTTGAATATTTAAGTATTCGTTTATTTTCTACATTTTTATTGGCACACCCCTTGTATTGTACATATTCAATGTTAATGAACTGTCTTCAGTTAAATATTCAGTAGCTAGTAACATTTGTGTACACTATACAGTTATATACTTATTCATTTTCAATCATATTTGTATAGTTTTATGGCCTATGTTAAGTAAATTAAAATCTGTCACACTTCTTTGTAATGAATATAAGGATAATATACTGTGTGTTGTTTGGATTACATTAAGATGTCAGGATTCCTGAAAACAAAACATCCCAGACAATGAAACAGTTCCCAAGGGAATAATCTCATACTTTATCCTTTGTATTAAAAAAACCCAAAACACAAACATATATATACATATATATATATCTCCAAGTAGCAGCAAAAAGAAAAATAATTAAAAAGGGAAAAAAGTTTGCTGGATTTGAAAATTATTTAATATTGGCAACCTTGGCAGGATTTTCAGCGGAACAATGAAAAGCTTCCCATAGGAACGTAAAAAATCCTGGGAAACTCTTCAGTTTCAAAAGGCTCTGTCATCCCAGTACGTGCTTTGTATCTCCCTTCAGTTTTCACTGGGTACCCTCAGATGAAATTGTTGCAAAGGCTCTGCTGCAGGCTGGCCTCAGAAAGACTTTTCTAATGTGATGTGCCAGAATCTAAGGACAGCGTAAAAACAGTATTCCTTCCCCGTTACTCTGATCGCAGGCCAATCAGTCACTCAAATATCCCCACAACGTGCCCTGCATGCCAGACAAAGCTTTTGAAACTTACAGTCTAATTGCTCCCTACTTACTTCTTCCACTGAAAATGAGTCCATGTCTCTGGATATCATTTACAGTCCAGTGCAGTGGACTCAAGGCTCGTATTAGTGGTTCAAAGCCTTTGGAAAATATATCACAAAATACATAGGAAGTTGTTATTTTCTAGAGTTACTAAGTATTCTTGCATTATCCTCTTGTTCCGTGGACTTCTCCAAGTAAAAAAAAAGTCAGTTTTGTAGCTGAGTGAGTAGAAACTCTTTAATTTGGAAGGTCTGAAAGTTACCCTTGTATTTCTTAAAAAAATAATTTTCTTTCAGATACACCAAGAAAATCTCTGAGGATAAGCTGTATTAATTCAAAATAGTTTAAAGTGTGTGAAGCTCAGAATTTTTTCCAACCCTGCTCTTACTGTATATATATACATTGGATAGTAGTAACTTTGTAAAATTTTATATACCTGTAAAAGCAGATTACTTTCTTACATTGCTTTACTAAATAAGGTCTGTGGTGCAAAGCCTGGAGAAGGAGGAGCTTTCTGTGGTTACCTTTTTGTGAACCTTGGGGAGCCTGCAACTCTGTTAAGAGATCCCCATTGACAGAAACTCTTTATGGAGGATAAAGCTTGCCTTCATTTGCTGGTGAATAAGCAGAAATGACAGTACAGGTCAGACCCTGTTGAATTTTGATATGTAACAGCTTGGCATTTTAGTCAAATGCTGTTAAAACTTAAGTTTGCAGATAAAATGCAGTTGCTGCTGAGTAATATAAGAGCAAAAGAAGAGTCCTAAACATCCTAAGTTTCTCTCATTTCACCCCCTCTCCTCCCCCTCCAATTAATCTTTCTTTCTTTGCCCAAAGAAAAAGCTCCTGTGTTGGAGTCAGGAGAGTTTGCCTGTTTACCCAGGAGCCCAACATTACTTGTAGTTTTTCAGGTTTTCTAGGTGGGGCTTTAAACATCTGTTATTTAATTTATTTTGGTTAAAAAAAAAATCCCCTGATTAATCAGACATGACCTGTTTTGTTGCTCTGAGCAGCTGAAAAGGAATCGTACTAGAAAGCTAAAATAGCTGAAAAGACCTGCTTTTTACCAATTCAGTGCAATAAAACAGACTTTGCTAGCAAGGCTATAGAGAGTGGGAGAATCTCTAAAATTGACAGATGACAAACAACTCACGGGTGAGATCCTGTGTTCATTATCAGGCAAACCTTGCCAGTAAAATCAAAAGTATTTTTGTCAGAGTAGAAGATCTTCAGGATCCTACCTGGTATTTTAACAATTGCAAATCTGCACTGTATGCATATTTCATATTTTTTTAAATAAATATTGGCCGAAACTAAAGTGTTCATATGTAGGATTTGGATTGAAATCAAATTTGGAATATGTCAGAATATAGGGTTTTACATTGGCCCATTGCTTATTTTTATGGTTCCCAAGGTGCAGTTCAGATTTTCAGAGGCTGGAGAGGGAGAAAAAAAGAAAATTAGTATTAAGGATGATTAATTGCAAACAGTTATAATATTAGAACAGTTATAGAGTTAGAATATTGCCACTTGTAAAAACATTTTTAAAGTGGAAAACTTTTTACATCATTAGAAAAATATGTCAAAGAAGCTTTGAAGTGTATTGCTTTAAAATAATTTCAGTAGAAATCACCAAGATGACTGGGGCTTAGAAAAAAGTATTTGAGGTTACCAATGCCTGGAAGATCTTTTAAATGCATGTTATACACCCTGATTCTCAAAGGACATGACACTGATGCTTATCATTTAACTTATGATATCATTAATAATACTGAAATACACCATAATTATATAGATAGCTAGGATTCCAGAAAAGCTAGTAAGCAAAAATGTATATTTATAAATGCTAATTTCTCCAACAGAGGTTAGAGCAGGGATCTTCTGGATTTAATTTAAGGGTCTCCAGTTTAGCGTATGCTTTAAATCAAAACAAAAATCGGGATGCAAGTTCAAGTAGCTACATGATGCTTTTTGTTGTCTTACGTAAATGGCGTTTGTGAAATTAATAAGTTAAGTGAAAAAGACACTGCAGGACAACCCTTGTAGCCATCAGTATGACAAAGGATTCCTGAAAGAAAATATTTTTGCGATGTTGCCAAACAGAAAGATTTTGTTATACAAAATATGTTACTGTTAGTTTATCATCAGTCTTATGCTTATGGTTTAAAAGAAGCGTGGCAAAGTAAGGTAAAGGATACAATCCCTGTGAGACTGAAATCTCTAAGATGAAAGAAGAATAAAATAAGATGTTAGGCTTAAACATTTTAGTAGGTGTATTCTTACAGAATCGTTTAGGTTGGGAAGCACCCTTAAGATGTTTGGTTAATCAGGTAGCACCTCACGCAGACTAGGCTACCTGGAATAGCCACTGAGGGGCTACTGGTAATAGCTGCAGCTTTAATCGCTGTGAAAGAGAAGGAGGCCTCTGTTTTTTTCACTGAATAGGGAGGAATTAATACAGGAAATTAACATAAATGGGAAAGGCTTTTAGAACCGGTTTTCTTTTCTTTTTTCTTTTTCTCCCCCCACCCGGTCCAATGTCTGCTCTCAGGCACTAGTTAATATTTCAAATGTAGAAAACCACAGTTCATTGCAACATTTGTCTGGAAGTTGACTAGGTTTGCTCAAGTGTGGGAGAAAAGATAGGCTTGCTGCGGGGTTATTTTTCCTGATCAGTCCCTTGCCAAGATTAAATGATGCAGACGAGTTTAAATGGCTCTGCATTTGCTGCCTGGATATTCTGGTCAGAAACACTTCAGTACTATAGTGCAATGCAAACAACTGCTGCCACAGAGACAAAACGGTGTCCTACGATGTGTCAGGCACTGGACAGCATCCGGCTGGATCAATCAAAGTTGTGTTTTAAGCAAGGCAAAAGGTCGCCAGGCTGCAGTGGGGAAGGCTTTCAGCAGAGTATGGCTGCGGGAGGGAGGGAGGAATGAAGTAATCCTTTAAAGCAAACAGAGTTGCTTAAATAATGCCATGAAACTTCCAGTTCTCAACAATGGTCAGAGATCAAGCTGTGTTTGTATATTCAGGGTTGAAGGTTAACCAGTAACTAAAGACTTCCCTGATTGCCACAGGTTTACGTTTTCTCTGTCACTGATGTTTGCCAAGTGGGATTTTATGAGATTAGAAAGAATACAGCTGGGCAAATGGGTATATTATAGGGCTTACCCGAACAGAGTGAGAGAGGAGGACTGCACTGATACGATACACATGGTGAGTTCAGACTGCTCTGAGAGGCCTGATGCATCCTGTAACACGCAAGGGCTGAATGCAAGGGCTGAATGCAGAACATTTTAAAGGCAACCCTGCTTTTGAAGTACCACGCTTCCCTCTCATTTTGTATTTCAAAGATGTTGCAGCAGTACATAAGAGTACTGAACTGAAAGAAGATACAAAAGGATCTTGTTGTTTTTTTCTGTTTTCCCCAGTGTACTCTCTGTGCCATTTGACAGCCCTTCTCAGAAAGCCAGTTGCACTCTTTGCAGTCTTTAGTACTCACACCACTTGCTGAGAAAATCCTGATAGTCAAAAAAGCAGCGAAAATAACTTCTCTCTGTAAACAGTAGTGATGATAATAATAATAACCAGCACACGATATGTAATTGCAATGGTTTTGTCTAGTAATTTCCAAAGAACGGATAATGGAGTGAAAGATTATTTCACTTATAGAAATACTTTCCTTTGGCACTTTGTTCTTTCTCTTTCTTTCAGCCAAGCAGAACTGGCGAATTTATCTCTATCCTTTATGCTTCTGCTATTTCTGCAAGCTCTGATGAGAGCTTAACAAATCTTTATTGATAAAATATGTGATCTTGTTGCCATCTCATTTGGCTGTTGAACTTCTTTGCTCGTTGTTTACAAGAAGAAGTATTTGTATTAATCTAAATATTACTGAAGTGAAGTTATTTCTGATGCCAATAAATGTTCTGGCAGCAACTGCAAAAAAGGCTATTGAGATGTTTAAGTCTGCCTATTCCAGCACGTCCGTGCATCCAGCACCCAGTGCAAGGTGACTCCGTTTGACCATTGTGCTGCAGGGATGCTCCTGTACTATAGTTGATAAGTAACAGTAAGGATTCATGCAAAGGGGTGAACTTTGGTAATTGTTTCTTGCTCAGAAATGTCATGCTCAGAAGACACTAAAAGTAAATAAAGTTTCTCATGTCTAGAAACAGGAATAACTAAAGGTTGCCTTGGAGTGTTTAGCATGTGGCAGGGTAGGCTTCAAGACAGACTTCTGCTAAGGGGAATTACTTTGCATGGATAATGCTTTTCTAAAGAATATTCCACGCAAATGCTGACTCTCCTATTATCACAATACAAAGTTTGGTCTTGATCTATTATATACATTGCTGGAATATGATATATTTACTTTTTAAAGCATATTTTATAACCCTGAGCAAATGAAGTCTTCTAAGCATGTCTGCATTGTAAATGTATTAAAGGCAGAGAAATAAAACAGAAGGCAACAACAGGAGTACAAAATCTAAACTGAATTCCTGAAGAATGATTATTTCTTTCAAATGTAAACATTTCTAAGGATCAGATTCCTCCGTCTATACCCCTGCTGAATAGTACTTTATTTTGGACTCTCAGAGACTAACACTTGATGTAAGTAGGAGCAGCAGGCGCACTCTCTCAAAAGCAGATTTAAATTTATTAAAATTCTTTTCACAAACTGTTTGATTCATAGAATTATGAGAATCTACTAAATTGACAGCCATTATGAATTTGATTCTGAACTCCCCTTACTTTTGCCCTTAGCATCTGCAAAAATAAAAGCTTGAGTTGAGACTAGGTGTATAGTACAGCAAAGGTTCGTAACAGAGCCTGGATCTGAGCCAGGGGGCTTTAGTTCCGTAGTGATAACCGAACTGTGTAACGATATCGCATACCAAGTTTCATGCAACTTGTGCATCAGTAATTTCTGCATTATAGGCAGAGTTACTGAATGCCGCCTTTGCATCAGTCTTCACTACTCAGGACAGCCCTCAGGACCCCCAGACTTTACAGGTAACAGGGAAAGTCTGGAGCAGGGAAGACTCTCTCTTGATTGGACAAGTCATCCTCCTCCTCTACTCTGCCCTGGTGAGACCACAACTCAAGTACTGTGTCCAGTTCTGGGCTCCCCAGTTTAAGACAGACAGGGAACAGCTGGAGAGGGTGCAGTGAAGGGCCACGAAGACGATTAGGGGGCTGGAAGATCTTTCTTATGAGGAAAGGCTGAGGGAGTTGGGTCTTTTTAGTCTGTAGAAGAGAAGACTGAGGGGGGATCTCATCAATGTTTACAAATACTTAAAGGGAGGGGGCCAGGATGAGGGGGCCAGTCTTTTTTCGGTGGTGCCCAGTGACAGGACAAAGATTAATGGGTATAAACTCGAATATAGGAAGTTCCACCTGAACATGAGGAGGAACTTCTTTCCTTTGAGGGTGGCAGAGCACTGGAACAGGCTGCCCAGAGAGGTGGTGGAGTCTCCGACTCTGGAGACATTTAAAACCCACCTGGACGCCACCCTGTGCAACCTGCTGTATGTGGACCTGCTCTGGCAGGGGGGCTGGACCAGCTGATCTCTAGAGGTCCCTTCCAACCGTTAATATTTTGTGCTTCTGTGATAGGCTCCATTTCTGCATCATAGCTTCAAAGATGAGAATTTCTACCTTTGCAATTTGCCTGAATCTGACTCATCAGCATTTTGATGCTTTTTCTTAAATTAAAAGTATTTTATTTACTCTTAAACATCTGCATTCGCAGTTATTGTTATGTAGAAACATGTCCAGCCAGGTGCTTAAATCTCTCCTCTCCTTTGTGCTTCTGTAGACATGGAGTGCAATCAGGACCTTGCAAGGCTAGTATGAAAATTAGTTTTGGGGTTTGTGTGCCGCTTCCAAGGTGCGAAAGACTTGGGCACATATATCTGCTGTTTCATATGGTAAAGTCCTTAAACAGCTGGAACTGTGTCATAAATTTTCACTTAATTCTACTTGGTAACAAACCAGGAAAAAAATCAAGAGCTTCAGAACTATAAGGTCAAAGTACACCTATTGTAACATTTTATTTACTGACCCTCACACAATAGAAAGAGATAAGTAAGTGATTAAGGCTTTTTTAAATTAATGTGATTAAAACACTAATTATATCTTTAATCTTAGCAGTCTAATATATAGTCAGCAAAACAAAAGAACTATAAAAGCATTTAGTAAGTAAATATTTGTGCATGAAATACTAAACAAGATAGTATTAAGGCTTACTTAGCATTGGCTGTTGCTTGCTAATGAAAGTTAATAGGCTGGATTCAAAACCAGCTTTCAGAACACTTCAAGATTATTTTCGGAATTGTCAAGAAGTCAATAGCTTTTCCTCAGATATCCTTGCCTTAGTAGCAAAGGTATATTAAGGTTTCAATGTTAACATAGTTGGGCACCTTCTCTTATTCATTAGGTAAACTTTTATAAGGAACAGTTAAATGGTTGAGATCTGGAGACTGTTGAGAAGACTGTCTCATTTTTCTCTCGTGCCTGTTTTTAAAAACCAGTGCAGATTTAACTGCAATTCTGTTGAGAACTGTATGTGTGACATCTTCATAGACTTGTAGTCAAGTTAGTCAGTTTGTCACTCCATGTTTCTGTATTGTTGAATAAATCCTTGACTATGTGATTTGATTTTATATTTTTTTTAATGAGATCTTCTCCTATGGGATCTCTTCCATGGGAATAAATCAACTCAGATCCTATGGACCATTAATATGGGCCAAAGTTTTGAAATAAATATTGGCTAAATACTGACCAGCTGCTGAGATAAAAATATGTTGTCTGTTTCAGCAGATTTCACTATGAAGTTATATTTTTGTGATAATGACTTCAGGATCAGAATTACATACACAAAAAAATTGATTTTATGATTTCTATGCTTAAGCTCAAGATAAAAAGGTCATACTTCTTAAGCTACTGATTATGACTGTTCGAGGCACTTCTGTGAGTGGTCAGGGAAGTTCAGTGCAAATGTGCAGTTTACCCATAGGATCTTACAATGGTCCCTTTATATTTTTTAAAACTGCTTAAGAATGTTAAGTCTCTTGATTGTAATCCAATTTACAAAATGATCCTGTAATCCCCTAGAATGTGAACTATCTTATAAGGTAATAGAAAACCAATTGCACTACATAGAGAGAAAGGTGGCTGGTTTCGGCCTTTTTTTTAATCCGGAAGTCAGTTTAAAATGGAGTTTACAGACTCTGGCTGATTAGTAAACCGTAATAAGCACGTCAGCAAATGATTCATAGATAGTTTTGAGGGACTGTCTGTAAAATCACTGATGTGTGTTAGAAAATATTCACAAGAATAATCCCATTGCCATTAATAAAAATATTCGTAGGAGTAAAGCTGATCAGTTAATGCTTTGCAGAAGTAGGTCCATACACCCAAGCCAGATTTCACTGATGGAACAGGCAAGGATCAGAGCATGTGGAAGAGCTGCAGAAGTTCAGCTTGAAAATTTTGTCTGCACCAATTCAGCTACTTTCAGGTTAATCTATTTTCATTTTGTATGAGCAGCAGAGAGGCAGGCCAAAATTTTGCCATTCTTTCCCCATCTGTGGTTAGTAAACAACGGATCCAGTTTTATGGAACCAGGCTCAATACGTGAGAAACCCACAGGGCAGGTTTATTGCTTCCCCTGTGCAGTATAAAATGGAGTCTCACCATTGTGGATTAACTGTCTGTTGCAATACGTTTGTCCATACAGCCCATCAGTTCATTTTGTGCAGATGTAATTAGCAGCAGGAGCGCTGTACGGTATTTTTGGCTACAGTCTATGCTGTGAAATATTCTGTACGTTTGAGGTAAGAAACCTCACCTGCATTAGGAATGGTTCCTAGTTTTTTAGATCGAAAAAGAAAACCACCTGTAGAAGATATAACCCTAAGTCTGGGAAACTATTTCAAGTTCCTGTATTGCTTTTGTACTTTGTGTAAAGATGCAAGCGTTCATGAAACATCTTTTACAGACAGCAAAAGGAATCTGAGGCTTTTGAGACTGCTGTGTTTGCTCAGGGGTATTCTGTACCTGTAGATGGTCCCAAAGCACATTTAAATCTGCTGTAGAGCAACATGGTTGACAAGATACTGTTTAAGAATTTTGTAATGTGCATTTGAAGCAGTGAGGCTTTGGGTTTTTTCCAGTCTCTTTGGAAACGGTAGCAAACAAGTTAACATTGGGGTAAGTGCTTAAGGGTATCTTTCTGAGACAGGAGGTGGATGGTAACCTCACATAAAACACTTAAGTTCACCTTTGGAGAAATCGGGTTGCAGGACTTTAGATTGTTTTAGGTTTATCACTGTACTTACTTCACATGAAATATCCAGCTGAAACTTCTAATGTAATGGCTAGTATTGTCTCCTCTAGCAGCAGTTAATTTTTATGTAGTTTAAGGTCACCCTTGAAACCTTGCTGAGATGTCAATATGAGCAGCTAGGTCATTTTTATGGCTCACTGTTCTTAGTGGAGACAGTATCATTCATCACCAGTGGAGGAATCCACTCCCAGTTAAATCAGAAAGAGCAAAGATGAAGTCTAGCCAAGGCTGAAGTATCCAGGATGCCTGTCAATATAAAGGAGTTTATTCTACTGAAATAAAGAGTAGTTTCCATGAAGTGTCAGGTCAGAGTAGTTAACTGACAGTAAATCTTTGATCAGCTCCTAGAGTGTGTGTTTATGATAAAATTCTCTACTTGGATGTGTATGGAAAGAATTTGATCTGGTGGTTTTATCCTGATGTAGCTGTTCATTTTTTAGCAGTGCTATAGGGGCAAGCTATTTTGTTTACCTTCTCAAAGATCAGGAAGTCTCACATAAAGGCACTTTGTTTTCTTTGCCTGGCTTTGATATGTCTGATTTGTTGTTGGTAGTGTACTTCTGGGATCCATTTCGTAATGCTGCCTATGTGTACCTTTGTTTTTCACTGCTAGCTCAGAACAGACTGATCCTAGTAAGATTAGTCAGAAAATATAGGTCAGTAAAACAATCTGTTGACATTTTGAAGGTTATTTCTCTTATCAATCTTTCTGATTTTGGCAGGATTGTCCTATGTTTGCAAATTCTGCCATACTGTTGAATTACAACTTCCCAGAAAAAAAAACCCTCCACCAGACATGCAGCTGGTGCTAAGCAGCAACCTGTGTTGGTGGAACATGATCTTGATTTCCTAAACATGAGAGACTTCATTCCCTGCATTTTCTCAGGCAGAAAACAATAGAGATTAATGAAAGTAGTGTGATCGCTATGATTCTGAATGTAGGTAATTAACCCTTTGTGTTATCTTCAGGCAGCCTGCAGAGCACGTTAAAAAGAACAGCACGAAGTGTATGTGTCCCCTGGATGCTAATGGAGCCTACCTTAGTTTTACGTTAATATCTGATTGGGGCCTTGATAGACATACTTCTGCTTGCTGCTACTTTTCTGCCTTGTAAATTCTCTTCTTCAAAATGTACAAGAGATATTAACTGTATATAAATACATAAAAAAACTACAAAGAAGTTCAAACCATATTACAATATGAAATTCAGGGGTCAAGGTATAGCTATCCGTAACAGTATTGCCATCTCTTCTACCAGACCTTGTTTATTGTCATCTCCTTGTGCTTTGAAATACAGAAATAAGGATTTTGAGAGAACGTGGTTTTATAAAATGAGTAACACTTCACAGCGATAAATTATTTTCTCTGCATTATTATTCCCATTCTTTTGTAGTTACATGTTTTTGTAATCTGTTTGTGCACTTTGCCTTTGTTTAACTGAGACATACAATGAAAAGTTACGTTATAAAATCACCCACTCAAGTAGTGAGTCTGGCAGTCTAATTAGCAACACTATGTCATGATGTGGCATTCTGTATTTTATTCTTTATAATTATTTTTGTTTATTTGTGTTAAAATAACGATAACTCAGAAATCTCTAGTGAAACTGTTCTGAAAAATAATGAGACGTTCAGTGGTAACTTCTAGCTAGTATTTATAGGGAGGGATATTTTCTTAGGACAGAAATAAAGTTTTCTAATGTATGATTGTTATGTTGGAATGGTTAAAAACAAATAAATAGACTTTTTGAAATATAAAATCAATTTTAAGACACAAAATAATAATTTTATTTCTGTGAAAAACATGTTTGGGTAGATCATGTGGCAGATGCAAAACCCAGGCCTCAGTTTCAATAAACAAATAAAATAAACTTTTGCAACAAAGTGAACGTAATACTTTAAAATAATTACTATCTTTCAGGCTTATAGCTTAGGTAGCGAGGAAAATATATATCAATGAGATTAAGGAAAGCAGGATACAGCGATGCCTGGCACTTAGGAGTTAAGAATAACTTTATGCAATTAAGTTGCTTTAGCTGTGCTCAACAGAAGGAAGATCTTAATATATTTCTTTTACAAAAGATCTTAATGCAGCCTTCATTTCTATATCATTTGCACTGCTTTCTGGACAGATGTTAAATGTTGTGTCCATGATGTTTATTTTGCTCTTTCTCTCATTTTGTCCCTAAGCTAAGCTGAAAACTGACTGGATAGTGCAGTGTTTGGTTTTGGTGGAATTTGTTTTTAAAAGAAATAAATCTGTTTTAAAAATGGATCAGCTGGATGTTAGAGAAGGTCAGGACAAGAAAGATGTCATGCATTTGGAGAGAGAGGTGGAAATGCTTGTGATGACTCATAGTTCCTAATGGAGCTCATTCCTCAATTTGGGCCTGGCCTCCAAAAAAACTTCATTTTTAACACAAACAAGCTGTACCTTTGCATGGGAAGGTATAATGATAGAAACTTCCTGAGTATTTGCTGTCAATCGGCATCCTCTCCCATTCTTTAAGTGGTCTTTCATGTTACGTGTCTCACAGGTCACTGAATGTTTTGAAGGTAAAAACCTTCACTTGATTTCAAGGAGGAAGCCAATGTAGAACATAGACAACAGGTATGTTGGATTGGTTGTAGTCCATGTTGCTGAAGTGCTGTGCTGAGAAATATTTTTAAAAAGCATTATGCATTGTTGGAGACAGGAGGTACAAATATTGCATGTAACTAAGGAGAAGCTGGAAGAATTTTCTCTCACATGAAGATGACAAATATATAATGAATAGATGTAGCTGTATGAGTGTTTGGTAATAAAATAAATATCGCAGCAGTCCTAAACTGTGTACTCAAATGATCACTGATCAGTGCCAACTGTACGATTTAATGCTACGAAATACAAGCAGAGGTATATGCCACCTCCATGCTCCTGACAAATCTATGTCTTTTTCCTAGTTCACATCAATGTTGAAAATAGCTGGTGAGAGAATAGGTCTTTTTGACAGTGTAACTTAAGAGTATGGGGATGGATGTGCAGTTTCCCGTTTCTGTTGTTTGGAGGGAATGATTTAAATCATTTCAACACATTCTCTTTGGATTCCTGCCATACCTTGGGACAGATGATGTTGGGTTATGCCGGAAGACCAGGAAGATGAGAATGGCTATCTGCTCACTGACAGCAAGTCTTCCATCAATCTCTCTATAAAGTCCGTCCTGTTCTATCTGCTGGCCTCGATCCCAAATGCAATGGATCAAGGATATTGGCTTTAACTGAGTGAGTTTTATTGCTCTCTGTCTGCCGTTTCAGACCTGTTCAGATTTGATATACAGGGTAATGCTAAGACAGAATTTTCCTACCTGAGGATTTTTCAAGTGTTGGTCCAAATACTGCATGCCCTAGGGAATAAAGGAATATACCTTCCATAACTCAAACATGAGTTAGTTCAGTTGTGAGTGGTTGCAGTTGCTTGTGACATTCTTTCATCAGCTAGGCAGCTAATCCATTTGCAAAACTTCTGGGGAAGGCTTCTGTGCAATTTCCAGTATTTCTTGAGCAGTGAGAGCTCTTCAGACACTCCTGGAGCATACAGGAGGAACTGGACTACTTAAGAAACCTTAAGTGTGCGTGGTGGTGTCACCAAAATGGGATGATAGTTCTTTACATTAGCGTGCATTTATGAAGTATCTCCCATAACAAAAAATACCAAGTACTTAAAATCTCAGCCAGTTAAATTTGCAAGGTCTGGCCCTTATGCAGAGACCTCTCAAGTGTTTTTATTGATCTCATTGGACTTTGTAGTCCAAGCTGTCCAGATAGCAATGATTTCATATGCCACACAGGTGAAACTTCCTTTGTTGTGGCTTACGCCAGCACATAGGAGAGGACAGCAATAATATATACTGGTTCAGTAAAACAAACAAACAAACATTACGATTAATTGAAATTACAAAAGAAATGTGAGTACGTTAAGAGGCTGGTCATCCTCAAGCTGCCAGTTACCCAGGGCTCTGGTGTTAACATGGTCCTCTTGAAAGAAAAAAACATAAGAACAAGTTGCTACAGTAGTAGAATGGCTTCATGTTAAAGTGTTGCCTCATATTAGAAGAAAATAACTTTCTAAATCAGCGATACCAGTTTCTCATTGTCATAGTATCTTTGGATGTCTTCTAGTCAAGGTGCAAGGCCACTACCAGCTTTTCTCTTCTCAACTCATGAGGTCCAGAACATGAAGCACTGTTGCTCTAAAATAAGTGGAGACGGTCTGTGCCTGCTCAGTACGTGCCACCAGCTGGTCAGAGACAAGTCACCTGTGGTCTAGAGTGGACGTGGCCATGTGTTGTGCTTCATTGATCAAAACCCCGCAGCCAATGCTGCTTAGTGTGGACTCTGTAACACATTAATGTGATCAAACACATCCGAGACAAAAGCTGTTTTGTTTCCAGTTATCTGAAGTGTCGGCAAAATGGCTTTCTTGCTACGTCCAAGTGGCTAGACATTAACACCATCAAGAAGAAAAAAACCTCTTTATTCAAATGGCTCCTTTGCTTCCAGTACTAGTATCAGCAGATGGACTAAAGTTGCTGCTTTCTGCAGATTAATTTGCAGTATTTGTCTCAGCCTGGTGGTCAGCATTAACAGAAACAAATGTCCTAACAGCATAATGACAGACACAAAATGTACCTCATATTTGCAAAACTCTACTGTACACCTCAAAACCATGTAAAAATTGTGTTGCACCAATCCCATAACCACCTGCAAATGTTTTAGTCAGGCAATCTACGTGCTAGGTTACATTTATTTTTACATTCCTTACAGTATTTGCAATACATTTTAAAAATAATAATAATAATAAACTTGTTTTCATCCATGAAAACCAAATGTCTCCCTTCAGGAAGTTTATTTACTATGTTCAATACTCATCATTATATTTGGTTCTCTTTCCAGAGTACACAGAGCATGTCTGCAGAATGTTCCCTAACCAAGTGGAAATAGATTATATCAACAAATGGGGCTTTGCTCACTAAAAATGACAGCTCATATCCCATGTAAACTAAACATAGATGAGCAAGTTCACCCCAGCTAGGTGAGCACAGCAGTATAACAGAAGCAGGAACAAAACCTTCCTTGTCTTCCCCAGGCTGACAAGGACAAAGCTGCTACCAGCTTCCCCATATGTCCCCTTCCCCAACTGCTGCTGCTTTCTTTCCTTCCCCCCCAGCCTTTCCTAGGCACTCGACAGTTTGTTCCATTACTCACTGCTCAGTAAGGAAAATCCTAGTGAGAGACATACGGATTGCTTTTTCACACTTAGCACCATGTGTCCCATGGAAGGCAGAGAATGTTGTATCACTGAGGTGGTTTCATTTCTGTATATAGATCCATGTGTATAAGGAAAGGACTGTGCCCATGAGTACATGTACTCAAATAATAAATATAATGGTAGTACTTAAATAATAAATATAATGGTATTTGTTATATTGGCTCCGTGGAATTTAGACTCCTTTGTCACCATGGAAAAAGTAACATTTAATATTGAAATACAGGTGCGTTTATATGTAATCAGTATCAGTCTTTCTAAGGCGTATAGTGTTATAGCTTAATGATATTTATAGAGTTTATCCATAAAACAAGTCAGGCTACGATTCAAAGCAACACATGAATCCTGTTCTTTGTCTGTGATGTTACTGGAAAACTATTAGAGATATGAACCTGGGTGCACGTGGCTGGCTCTAACTGTATGGTGGGGATCACATCTGGTTTCTCACTCCTCTTAAGAGACAGTTGAATTCTTGGGAAGGTATCATACGTACCTGAGCAGACTGGGTTCCTTCTGCCAAAGGTTTTACAAGCTTGGGAAGGAAACTAAACCGGGTCTCTCTCTGGCTGCTTTCATAGTGTAGTTCACAGCTTCAAGACTAAAGATCTAAGGAATGGCTTTCAGCAAAGACTGCTTTGGGGGGTATTTGTGGTGCACAGAGGATGATTAGACAAAGCATTCTTTGAGGCATTTCACTTTCAGTACACATGGGGAAATGATTAGTTTTATATTCAAGGGAGTGAATCTCCAGGAATGGATTGGCAGAGCTACATAAATTAACTGGTGAAATATTACGAGCAGAAAGTCAATCTTGTGTTTTGTTACTCTTATATTAGAAGAATATCAACATACTAATGACTTCTAAATCTCCCTGCATGTTGTCTATAAACGCCTATTCTCACTTCTTTATTTTCTGTGCATCTGATCATGAAAGCTGTTTTTAATGCGGTGGAAGAGAAGTAACTAGTGTAACAGCATTAGACATTAAAAAAAGAATGAGCTTAATCCACTTATATGCATATGCTACGTACAATAGTACATATGCTACTCAGAGCCCTAGTAAGATCAGGTTCTGCAATGAAATGTATTGCTAATAAATAATTAGATGAAGAGGGAAATGCAATATGATTGCAGGTATATGATGATGATGATTCTTTTGATTCTTCTATATCAAGAAGTGATTTAACTTTTAAGTAAATGTGCGTCTATGACAAATTTAGGGGCCTCCAAGTGTTTGCTGATGTGAGCATCGGTATTTAGACTGCAAGAAAAGGATTTACATAGGTGTGCAAACAAGAACGCATATTTTTTCAAACCTATTTGTGACACATTCCTTTGATCCAGTTAAAACAACAATATGCAGCTTTACTTATGGTGTGGCTGTTTGCCATGTCTTTGTAGTTTTCTGAAAAGAAACAGGCAAACAGAATTTATAATACCTGAAATATTCTGATTCTGAAAATGTTAACCAGCTCCTATTTGCAAACAAATCTATCACATACTCCACAGCTGAGTATAGCTGACAGCTCAGGAATTGGGATCTGACAAGTTGAAAAATGGCATACAAAGAACAGAATATAGTCATATTAAGACTAAGAATTATGTTTTATTTGTTGCATTGCTGATGTCTTGCTGTTGGAGATTTGTTGCAATCTTTGACTCATATAGTAGAAAATACTTACTACAGGAAATAAAGCATGTAAATTTGTTACATACTCAGGGCCAGAAGGAAACCCAAACATATTTTCTACATCATAAGTTTTGCAATAGTTGTCTCACAATTTGAGTTTGATAAGGACAGCTGATGTATTCAAAGACCAGAAAATGAAGCAGGAGGATAAACCAGGCAGCAGATGTGAAGAAAACATAAACATGCCCATAAGGGAGTCAATGCTGCAGAAGGATACTGGACGATGAAAGATGTCAAGGCAGGAGCCATTGTATGGAGGAGAAGC
Organism: Chionis minor; assembly: GCA_013398295.1. Classification (NCBI taxonomy): domain Eukaryota; kingdom Metazoa; phylum Chordata; class Aves; order Charadriiformes; family Chionidae; genus Chionis; species Chionis minor. The sequence goes on along the minus strand of VZSF01006858.1, from coordinate 688,311 downwards.
TAGTACTAGAGTCAGAAAATTTGAATTTCCCAAAATAATGCTTTTAAACAGAGTTGTGTTTTTTGTCTAGTGCAGGGGAAAGTTTTCTAAATGGGATGGAAGTACATCCTCTAGTATGTTTTCAGACTCTGAATATTGAACCACAAATATTTATTTTTATTTTTTAAACATAAAACCTTCCACATTCGCAGCATTCCAAGACTTTGTGTTCACATCAACACTGAATTTACAGTGAATTTCCAATGTTACCCAATTACTATGGTGTTACAAAAACACAGGAATGAATTCTTCCAAGTAATGCTATACTGTGGGTCAGTGTGGCAGAAAGGACTGAACAACTGCTTTCCATCAAAGATTAAACTGCCTATCGATATGGTTCAGTAATAGCAGTGCAAGGGACAGTCACTGCTCATTTGCCAGGGCTGCATTTGTTCATGCAACATTACTTTTTGTAATGGAGCACTAAAGAAATGTAAAACATTAAGGAGGTTACGGTGGAGCATGATCTCTTTTCAATCCCTTCTCCCCAGTGACTGAAAGAAATCAGCACTCGTTCTCTTATTGATTACAAAGAATTTAGTGTCTCTGATGTGGTGCTGATCAGGTACATCCTATTTCTATTTTCTTCTTGGAGAAGCACCTGTAATTGTATGGAGTCCATGCAAAATTATAAAGTTGTCAAGGATCATAATGAAGTTATGAAGTTTACCCTTCACAGCAAGAACCCATGTTGTATTGCAGCTCTGAAGATTCAGGGGAGGATTTTGCAGCTGGTACTTCATGGGAGGGGAATCCAGGCAGCGTTTTTCAGTATCAGTCATAATGGCACATTTTATGGGAATTTATGGGTTTGTTTCTTCTTCTTGTTGTCAAATAATAAACATACTCTGTCTCGTTTAAAGAAGAAAATACATTTGACTACGTAAAAAGTTCAGCTGTGTGCACCACAGGGTCTCATTTCAGTTACGGAAGAGGATTAGAGTGGTGTCATCCCATAACATCTGAGCTGAAGGGAAGGTGTCTGTGTTGAAGAATTGAATTTCACAATCCCCGTGAATTTTCTTTGGTATTTTGTTTATGTTTTGTCTTCAAATTGGGGTGTGCTTTTTATGATATGAATAATTTAATAATGAATTAAAAAGTTTTCCTTTCACTGACATCTGAAGACTTACAATGCTTTTATGCCATTTCCATCTTAAGATTCTTGCTTTACACGTATGTCTATAGGCATTTAAACAAAAGAATGCATATTTTTAACCCATAGTAAGTTTACTTTCTTAAGACACCTTTTTTCTGTTGGTTCAGCACTCAATCGAGAAGATATTTTTCTTGTTTTAGTAATGACATGAAAAAAATACCATATTAGGTTTGAGGTTTTGAACATTTTTTCCCCCATACAATTTCACTGTGATCAGTATATGTACTTCATGGAGCCAACAGCTCTCACAACTAAACACAAAACTCATTCACGTATGTAGAAAGGAGGAGACAGCAATCATAAACAACAAACTCTTTTTGTTAAAATGATTAGCTCTTATATCATTTTTTAAAGCAAATGCACCCTTCTGTCCATCATTAGCTCCCTCACTTGTTTTCTTGTGTTGTAGGTTGTTTAGCTTTTTTTAACATTGTTAAATATCAAACATAAGTAAAAATATGCCATAAGGTGGTAAAGAGTTTCAAGATGTCTTTAATTTCTCTCTTTCAATTTTTTTCTCCACGTTTTATATGGTATGTGTATGTGATTCTACAGTGATGAAACACATTTATATTAGGTCACAAAAATACTAAATACTTCCATGCTTGCTCTTTTGTTCTCCCTCTGGAATTGAAATCAGGAGGCTACAGTGAATCAAGTTTAGATGGTGACAATTCTAAAATACCTGTGTGAACTTTGTGACAGCAAAGGACTGAGTCTTCCATGTTGAGTATCAAACCTGAAATGCTTTGGATTCATTCTCTGTAGCCTTTCCTGGAACTGAGTTGAAGTCAGGTTGAAGATCTCCCTCTTTCATGCATAGAAGGTAGGGGAGCATCACCACAGCTCCATGTTTCAGATTTATTCTGTCTTTATATCCAGGGAGAACTTCAGACTTTGTAAAGCAGCTGCAGACACAGCTTTCAGGTATATCAGTAGACACCATGATAAAGAAATGTATACTGTGTTAAATCACAGAAAGTTGGATAGCTTAAAGCTGCCAACCTTTTCTGCACTGTTCTATCATACAACGGTCCAGGCTGTGTGCGTGGGTTTAAACGGAAGCACGGGTGTTCAGAGTTGGATTTTGGACCCCCATGAATGGTATGCCTTCAGTAGGGTTTGAGGGCTGAGATCCTTAGTTATTTTTTGGTTGCCAATAGAAGTGTTCTGGAAACAACAAATAAACCTCTCCTGAAAACATCTACAGGGCCCCTTTTGTCCATCCAGGCCTTCCTCTTGTCTGTAGCTGCTTGCTTCTCTTTAATGAATGGGTGCAATCTCCTTGAGGGTAAATCTTGTCTCAGACTATAGGAAGGATAGAAAAAGAGAAAAGTAATAAAATGTAAAAATATACTGAACTTGAGCTAAGGATGTTGGGATCTGATTCTTTTAAGAAGAAATCTTTCAGGTTTGATGAGGAGAATGTAGTGCTCACATTATGCTTTCATGCTCTTGAGGAAAAGAAGCCAGGTCTTTGCTTATTAATCAGGCTGAACTGAGGAAGGCTGTGCTGTGTTTGCACAGAAGTTACTAAGGGCAAGCAGTTAACTTCGTTACACTGGCAGCTGGCTGTACCTTGTGTACATATGAGCCACTCCAAAAATTTATCAAGAAATCTTCCAATTAATTCATAGGAGAAGTTAAATATTAATGCTAAAGTAAACAGTCTGTTGACTTGCTGTGTGGCTCATTAGTTAGGAGCATAGCAGCAGTGTTGAAATACCGATAGTTTCAAGAAATGTATGCTAAACCTAGCTCTCTTTTCACAAAACAACTATGTATCTGAAAGGGATCACAGTAAATTTCACAGTAAATTCTTTCTCTGATCATCCCAGGCATTTTTAGATTTGCAATGTGTTTCTGTAGCATGGAGTATGGCTTTGTTTATCCAAAAGTTACATGATGCATCTTTGGTTTTTAGATCAGTAGTGTTGCTGATGTTTTTCAACAGAATCACAGCGTAGCTGAGGTTGGAAGGCATCTCTGAAGGTTGCAAATCCTTAACCCCTCCGCTCAAGACTGGGTCAAATAGAGCAGGTTACTCAGGGTTGTGTGTCCAAGGGGGGTTTTGAGTATCTCCATGGATGGAGGCTCCACAGCCTCTCTGGGTGACCTATTCCATAAGGGTGTATGACCACCCTTAGAGTAAAAATAAAAAATGTTTTTTCTTAAATTTAAATGGAATTTCCTGTATTTCGATTTGTGCCTATTGAATCTTGTCACTGCGCACTGCTGAATCTTGTTTTGTCACTGGCGTTCCCTCCCTCCTTACTCTGCACAGCCATCAGAAGCCCAGGCAGAACAGATGGGAGAAAAATTGCCATTCCTATCTAGCCAAACTGGCAGACACTGACTGGGAGCTAGGGTAGAGATGTGCTGTAGAAGAAGTGGCGGGGGCGGTAGATGATGTGCAGCAGACTAGACCATGGCAGCAGGACACAGCTTTCTGCAGAGTTCAGGCCATGCTGCTCGATAAGGTCCTTTAGATCCAGTGCTGTGCATTAGAAGGAGCAAATGTCCACAGGAAAGGAAGTGCTGTTACAGGGAGGCGAGGCTTTCGGGGAAGAAGAAGCCAAAGGCTATTTGTGCTTGGTGAAAGCAAGGCTCTTTCTAGGTGTCATCTTAAGTGATAAGCCAGTTGTTGTTTTTTTATTTTTTTAAGTCACCCTGGGCTCTGTTTAGGTTGACGAAGGTTCAGGAACATGACTGTGCATTGCAGTTACATGTAAGTGCATTTCCAAAGGTTTCACCTATTTAGATGCAACAGGCACAGAGGGAACATTTTAATCTTGGAGAAAAGGAGAGGAAGACATTGTAGCAAATGATTTTTCTTAGTTTGTGTGTTTAGGGTTTTCTTTCTTTAGTTTCCAGTTTTATTGCTGTAGGGACCAAGATTTTGGGACAAGATGAGGCAATGTTTATAAATAAGCACTTACGTAAAATTCCCTCTCCTCCAAACTGTGACAAAGAACCTGTCAATTTAGATGAAAACTGAAACTTTAATGATTCATTTCAGGTATTTAATACAATTCGTCAATATATTCTTCCTTTTTTAATACTGCTTTTACTAATACCACTTCAAGGAAGGTGATAACTTGATTTTATTTTGACTTGTTATTGGATGTCTGATATGACCTTATCTAGTTGCTTATATTCCGTCCCTTTATACTTCTCTGATTCTCTGTTGTCTGGCTTTAGTGGAACTCAGAAAGGACAGCAAGCTCATGTTGGCAGGGTATAACCAATAAAGGAAAAAGTCAGATCTTCATTTGATATATTCACTAGGGATTTACTTTATTAAATTACCATAGTAGGACTCAACGTATTTATTGAGTAATTTCTTTTTCAGGGATATGTCCTCCTTGACTGCATATTTTATATAAAGCTTCTTTATGTTTGCGTATTGTAGTAACCAGATACTTGAATTAATAGGAAGTGAAATTAGAAAGTGAAATTTGGCTTCATTGACTGTTGATCAGTGAGAAATTTTTCTTGCCTCATTGGAGTTATGCTATATTCTGAATAACCAGCTCCAAAACTGGCTTTACCAAACCATGGATTGTTTTCATGTGTCAAACATCACAGAATGACAGAGTCACTTAGGTTGGAAGAGACCTTTAAGATCATCAAATCCAACCATAAACCTAACACTAAACCATGTTCCTCAGCACCACATCTACCTGTCTTTTAAATACGTCCAGGGATGGTGATTCCAACCACTTCCCTGGGCAACCTGCGCCAGTGTTTGACAACCCTTTGAGTGAAGAAATTTTTCCTAATATCCAATCTAAACCTCCCCTGGTGTAACTTGAGGCCATTTCCTCTTGTCCTATCGCTTATTACTTGGAGAAGATACCAGCCCCCACCTTGCTGCAATCTCCCTCCAGGTAGTTGTAGAGAGCGATAAGGTCTCCCCTCAGCGTCCTTTTCTCCAGGCTAAACAACTCTAGTGCCCTCAGCTGCTCCTCATAAGACTTGTGCTCTGGACCCCTCACTGGCTTTGTTACCCTTCTCTGGACACGCTCCAGCACCTCAATGTCCCTCCGATACTGTGGTGCCCAAAACTGAACACAGTACTCGAGCTGTGCCCTCACCAGCGCTGAGTACAGGGCGACAATCACTTCCCTGCTCCTGCTGGTCACACTATCTTTGGCGTTTTCTAAATCCCTTCATGGATTGTAAGGTAGTTGGATTTTTATATAAAATTGCTTCTTTTCCTTAAAACAGATGATTTAAAAGCTACCAAAAGTCTCCCAGGCTCTGGAACTAATTTTTATTAGAACAAAATTTATTCAGACTGAGGCAATTTTTTATAAAGCAAATTTTGACCCCCCAGGCAAGAAAGAAATACTGTAAAGGTCTGAAAAGAGATCTGTCCCCCACATCCATGTCCTCGAAAGAAGGGCCCTGCAGAGTGGTCTTGCTTTCTGGACTCTCAGCTTCACAAATCTTTTTGAATCGGTTCACACAGGCTCCTTGTGCTCCCGAAGCGCTCCTCATCTGAGCAAAAGCCACGGCTTTCTGGGAAGCTGTCTTGCCCTGCCACCGCTGTGTGCCGAGACGGTGTAAACAAAACCCTTCATTTTGGCTTGGGCTGGGCTCTTTAGCAGAGCATCGTGTACGGTAAACTGAGAACAAATAGGCGAGGCAGGTCTGCCATCCATCAAAACGGTGTCAGGTCCATTATGTCACGTCGCGTCGGGCTTTCTCGTTTTTCCCCGTGACCTAGTTGGGCAAGCTCTGCCTTTGAGCGCGCTTAGCTCCAGCAGTGTCAGAACATGGCTTTGGAGATCTGGGGGCTGCTAGCCGTTTGCTTGGTGTCAAGGATGAAAAGGCTAGCTACAGTTTCCGAGGTCATCTTGCAGAACTCAGCAGCGTTCTGTAACACTGAATTTTGTGCAACATGATGGCTGGGGGCAGGGAAGCATTTATTTTGTCAGCGAAAACCCACACTGAAAGTAAAGCTCAGAGATAAAAGCTTGCACAGCTTAAAAAAAAAAAAAAAAGTTCTTAAGTCTTGTGATCTGAATCCATCATGCCAATTATAGATTTAATTCCAGTAATTTCTATTACATATGTTTTTCCTGCAAGGAAATGCAGGAAATTGCTTGTATTGTTTTAAAAATTGCTTTCTTAAATACTGGAGTTGTCTTTCCTGGTGACCAAAGCAGATAGATTTAATCTACATCCAGACACCAGTATGTTTTGCTGTAACAAATCAACAGAGCTAAATAAAGCACCATAATATGAAATGTCCAGTACAGCTTCATAAATACTCTAAAGAAAACATTCTCTTTTTTGTTGGTTTTTAAAAATTATTTTTACTTTGTTCATTAAAAACACTTACTTAGAAATGAAAATAAAACCTAAAATCAACTTTTAACTATAAATATAATATATTCAACTTGTATTTAATATTCGCAAAGATTTAGTCCTAAGGCAAGAAATAGTGCTGACATCATTTTAATTTACCTAAGCAGCTCATGCTGGGACTGGAAAAATTCTCTTTCCCCATATCTCATTAATGTGTATTGCTAGATAAGCCAGAGGTGTATTTTAGAAATGTCTTTTTCTTTGTAACCTGCCAAAATAGCTTTTGTAATGTTCCATGCTTACTGTGTGTCACAGTGCTCCTACTAAGCCATACTTACTCTGTAAGCAGAAAGCTGAGATGGCTGTTGTTTTCTTATTTTCAAGTTACCAATTCTGAAATTTCAGCTTGACAAGTGAAAGACAATCCCATTTCGCATGTCAGTAAGAAGGAACTTGGACATTTGATAATATCCATACAACTCTACTGCCGTCATGTTCTGTGCTTGGTAGTATCTGTGTGGATACACTGCCTTGTAAAAATGACCCGCGCTGCACTTAATCATGAACTTGATCAATAGTTTTGCTGCTGAAGTTTTGGCTTTGATCAGCTCCTTATCTAGGATACTCTGATTATTAACAACCACAAAAATGTAAGGCTGGGCTGAATATTTGACGTGGGTGCCTCCAAATTATAAGTTTTCTGGTCTTTGTGGTGGAAATCCTGAATCCTTGTTTATATACTGAAGTTCTCTGCACAGAGCAGGGCCTCAAAGCTGAATCCAAACAAGATGCTGGCTCATTAGGGAGTGTAATACAGCTTGGAGGAGGAAAAAAAACCCCACAAAAAATCCCCCAAACAAAAACCAAAAAAACAACCCAAACAAAACAACAACCACACCTGAAACAAAAAACCCCAAAAGAACACCAAAAAAAAAAAAAAAAAGCCCCCAACTCAACCCCAAAAGAACCCAACAAAGGTCTGGGAGCACCAGTAGATCTGAAAACGTTAGACTCACACAGAGTTTAGACTGTATGGTACAGTGTGTCTACTTTAGACATGCTTTTATCAAGGTAAGTATGTTGCTGTAGAAGTTGATGTGGCTGTAAATAACTCCTTGCAACGCGTGAGCTAACTTGTTTAAGGCTAGATAAAGGGTCTCTGAAGTGCACCACAATTTGCAGAACAGACATCTCTGGCCTCAGCAGATGTCATCTTCACAAAAGAAGTCTTTCTGCCAGAGGAAAGCAGCACTCATTCTTGTTTCCTTTGAAGCAGAGCTGGAGGAGCCGGCAGGGTCTTGAATGGCTCAGTATTTAGAACTGTCTTCTCAGAGGTTTGTATTCTGTCTATTTGATATGAACGCATAAATCCCCATAACCCCCCCCATGAATCTGGATGGTGGAACATCATGCTGTCCCTTGCTTACTCTTGCTGGCCCATTTGATGGTGGATTCCTTTCTCTAGAATGGCTTAGCATCAGTTGTATTGGAGCGTGCACCCTGCGTAGAAGGCTGGTGGTTAGGGCGCTCTCCTGGGAAGAGAGGTATTAGGCTTTTGAATGTCTGTAGGCTTAAGAAGCTACTGAATCCAGCCCTCTCACTTGCTGAGTCCTGCAAGCATTAAGCTGTTGCATGAAAGGTGAAGGTTCCCACCCATCCTTTTAAAAGACAGTGAGCAAGCCTGCATTTTCTGAGGAACCTCATCTTGTCAGTGTGCTCTTGGTATTATTCGGTAATTAATGTTTTGGATGCCTTAGGGGACCTGCACATTCCTTTGCCAAATTTCTAGATCCTATCTTGGCAGGGATGTGAGAAAAAGGCACTGAGCTATTTAGGCTGGGGCAATTCTAAGCATGTACAAAGCAAGCACCTAGGAAACTTTCAGGTCAAATGGGGAGGGCAGTAGTAAGTTTAAACACCCTCTGGAGTAAGAAAATCTTATTGAGAAGTATTTTGGACTTCATTTTGAACACCTGGGCCTCAGATCTCAGTCAGTCCTAGTTTAGAAACTTGTGTTCTTTGCTGAATGTGGCTCCTGGTCACCGAAGACAGTTGTAATATTCTAGATACATACAGGAAGCAAAAATATTAGCAAGTATGAAGATACCCTTTTTTATTTCCAATTTGAGATGCACTTAAATTTTGGCTATTATATTGCAGGTCATGTCTAGGTGCGAGTAGTTACTGCTTTTTGATGGATTCTTTAATTTTCTGATACTCAATTTTACAGAATCCCTTTTCTACTAAATAAATAACGCTGTCTTCTACTTGGAAACAAAATGTTCTGGACATGCAAGCTTCAGCTAGCTCAGATGTTAGCTGAAAAATACTGGGGAGCTTAAGAGCGTAAGCCATCAGGCGTTCTCAAAAAGCTAAAACATTTGGCATTCTCATGTATCCATGTCAGTAAATTAATCAGAAGATGCACCATATCTGTTCTCACTTGACTCTTCTTATTGTTTTTAAAACTGTTGCTTTGCAATGAGAGTTTCTACACAATTTTACGAGTCACAGAGAAAGCCATATTAAGCTTTTAGGGTAGGTAAGGAGAAGATTTCTGCATCGGAAGACTTCCACTTTTTCAGATCAGCACTTACACTCAGGACACAGGCAGAGTGATTTTAAATTTAATCTGGCTGTCTACTTCAGAAGCTATTTCCCATGAATTCACACCCATTCACACGATCTCATGGCATGAAAGCTCTCACCTTTGAAAAGCAAAGTTCAGAGTTGAGTACACTTTCCTCACTGGAACTATTTGCAGCTCAGTTTCCCTCAGTTGGGAGATATAACATCACATTCTTGTCTGGTTGTCTGGTTCCCAGTGTTCTAAAGGTATCTAAAGAGCTTTGTTTTTAGAGGGTTTTATTTCTCTTGTCACCTTAGCGATCCTGTCTTTGTTGAGTGGAGATCAGGTGCTATTTATTCAATTTCTGCAACACCCACTTCATGGGAATCTGTGTACCATTAGCTCTGCCCATGGCTTCAGAAAAACAAATCTATTCTGCTTTGGGAATGCCAAATGAGACTAGCTTGGGTCAGACATAAAGGAAGCAGGAAGAGCTCACAACCGTGAGCAAGGAAACATTAGTATGAAAACAATTTCACATTTATGAATCATAGTGCCTTTGGTGAAATTAATTAAACAATGTATCTTGAGCACATGCAGAGAAAGAGTTGAAAGAAATTATCTCTATGAAGGTGAAATAAGTTCATAATATTATTTGAAGTGTTTTCAAGAATGTTTGTTCTGTACACAAGGAAAATGGGAAAAACTGAAAGTAAGTCAGGATTTGTGGGCAGGCATAGCATATTTTATTTCACTGTTACACTAGAGGAAACCAGTAACACTTTTAAGCACATAAGCCTGTCATCAGGTGACAGAAGGACAAACTCTTGGGCTTCATGGATAGGAAGAATGGACTGATACCGAAAGCTTTTCCATTTTTCCCACTATACCAATGTCAGTAAAATACTTTTTGCTACAACCTCCTGCACCCTTAGAGCTGATCGCTAGAGCAATGTTCTAGCAAATATGAAAAGACTTTCCATCCCTTTCTGTCACAGCTATATTTTCACTTCCACACTAAGAATTTTGAAAAAAGCAGATACTATCCAACAGAAGTACACCCCTGAGTATGCTGAAGTGTAGCTTCAATTTCATAGCTTAAAGAAAAAATCTAAAATAAATTAATACAACTGTGTATAATTTTGACAATATTTATACAGTTTTCTACAAAAAAAGTGTAATTTATGCTTTCTGAGTATACTCACGTAGACTTTTGATATAGTAGAATGTAATATTTTCTCTTGTAATCTTCTGGCTGTTTTCTTGTTTTCTACAGTTTTCCATTGCACTGTAAAATAGGCCTGAGATTTTCTCTGTGTCTACTCTTCTTTCCTTGTCTTGTCTTTTCTCCTCCTCCCCCCCCTAAGTCTCATTTAAGCCAGAACTGTATTTTTTTAAATTTATCTCTGTGTGTTCTTGCCAGTCTTTAATGAGTATATTAAGGCTTACTATTAAAGTGAAGAACAAACAAAACCATATTGTAAAACATCCTGTTCTGGCCTGTGCTGGTTTGCATGCAAATTTTAGGCAGGATTCTTTCTGCCCAATCTCCCGATCTTTACATTGGTTGCTCTAGCTAATGGAAGATGTTACTTTTCATTCAGTAAAATAACCATGGAAAATTAGTCTCATATTTCAATGTTTTCAGTGGGGAAAAAAACCTCAGTATTTGAACAAGGATTCCATGAATGATTATTACAGAGGCTTATGTTTCATTGCTGTGTGATGGGCAGGGAAGAGGGGAGGAAGACAGACTTTAGAGGGATGGTGAGACAAAAGACAAGAAAAACATGTAACTGAGTGGCAGAAAAGCATTCTACACCAAATTCCCTGGTGCTGAATTAAATTGGGACAACGTTGTCTTCTACTCTATACAAAGCACTGGTGTGCATCAAATATTATTAAATGCTTTGGATAAAACTGTTTCAATGATACACTATTAAATAGTATTTTTACTTTCTCAGAGTTTGAGTCTTAGTTAAGAAAAATTCCTTTAAACTGTTCTTCCAGCAGGAAAGAGCATTAGAATAAAACCCAGCATATCCGAGTAGGTTAAAAACTTTCCAGTGCCATTAAAGCTGAATGCTAATTTCTTAAATATTTTATTTGAGAGACTTGGATTTGATGAATTTCTATCCAAAGCATTGTCCTAAAGGAATGCTTCCTGGACTTTTACTTAACTTTTCCTGAAGTCAGTGACACTGAACGTCTTGGGATACCTATTGTCTGGGGCAGACACATCTGGTAAGCGTCTCCCAGGGCCAGAGACTGCTGGAGCCTCTTGCAGCTGTTAGTGAAACGGACGTTCCGCTTGTCTTAGCGCAGAAGTTGATAAGAGATGAGTAATAGAGCACTTCATTAAACTACATTGGTGGATGAACACAGGCTGATTGGTTAAGATGAGATTAAAGCCCCCAGTTTTTTGGACTTGGACTTCGCTTACACTTTATTGATTGTTTTGCAGACATGAAAAAAATTTGCACAAATCTGAATCCCTGAATCAATTTTAATTTGAAAGACTCTCACTCGATGGTTCCACAGTCTTCTTGCCAGTGGAAAAAATGTCCCCCTTTTTTTTTTACTTACAGACTTTTGTATTGCAGAGCAGTGTAGAAGTGGGAATTTTAATTTTCTTTTGATTTTTTTAATTTAAATTTTCACAGTTTTGGGGCTCTGTTTTGAGCCTGGACTGTCATATAAGCATTTCAAACTTTAAATTTGATGTTAACACTTAAATCCAAACTTTCTTCAAGTCTTTGGATGGTGGTGGAGAATGTTGGTATTCTAGACCAGTCACATCTGTCGGTTACTACAATGGAATAAAAATGGTGAGGAATCATTTTCAGGAAATATTTTTGTAACAACTACTTACTTTTTTCCCCACTCCCAACCAGTCTGTAAAATCAAAGTCTATTCAGTTTCCATTGGTTTCAAAAAATTGTGTGGTGCATTCAGGGGGACATGTGTATGGGGGTGGGCTTCACAGCATACAAATCGTAGGACAAAGATAAATGAAATATTTTTTCTTTTGAAGGCAGTATGTTTGAAAGCTGGATCATCCAGTGTCAGCAGGTGGGACAAAACCAGGACAAATGATGGATTCAAAGCCTTACATCCTTAGCACAACCTTAAAAATAAATAAACCTGGAAGAGTGCCAGCATGCCTGTACTTACTTGCAGGAGACTGTCTGCAGCCCCCTTGTTCCTGTTCCTTGTGCTGACAACTTCCAGCTGTGTGGAATATTTAAGATGGGATAATACAAGCCGGCTGTTAAACTGAGTACTCTACAGTGAGCCTAATACTATCAGTTACATCTTTAACAAGTGCTGAGTAAAGATGGGGTAAAATACAATTTTTAAAACTTCTTAATTATGTTTAGAAAGTTAAGAAGTTTTTCAAGTTTTGAAAGCTGTTTGGTAAAAAGCCCCTAAATCATCTGCTCAGCATCTTCCTATGCTTTCTCCTAAAGATGGTCAATAGTTATTTGCCTTATCAGCTAACTTATAAGCACTTAAGATTTTCTTTTTAAAGTATCTATCCGTTGTTTCTTACACCAGAAACACTGAAGTTTTAGGCTGCTTCTCTAGAAATCTGTATTTATAGCCAAAATCCTTTCAGAAGCTTGAGCGTGTCTTGAGGTTCTAATGTAAACTCTGAGACGGATACTGGGAGTCCCCGCTGAATTCCTTTCGAGGCTTTCAATTCCCTTTATTTCCTTCTATCCTTCAAAGAAAGGCATTATATTGATTTAGATTTTTATTTTTTTGAGATAGGACACAATTGATCTGGGAGTGTATTGTTGCACCTGAGTGCAGGAAGCATGTAAATTTTAGAGATTATGTTTGATTCCCAGCCTTAGTCTCAAATAGCCCATTAGATTTCAAAGATTACTCTTGTGTGCATAAATGTGTGCTCATGTATATATATTTATTTCTCCCTCTTAGTTTGCACTTGCATATTCATATATCTCTATATGTATATAGACAGATATATTTCTATATATGTGTGTGTATACATCTGGAAGTATAAAAAAAAAATTAGGATTTGTATTATGTTTCAAATCAGCACAAAAAGTGTACAATTTCAGTGAGCCAGCAATCTGAAAAAAAAGTTTTGCTTTTGAGCAATTCAAGCATTTCATTTTCATTGGACATAATATTTTCTGTCTCTTAAATTTCAAATTGAAAAATCATTTCAAACATGTAAATGGGACTTTTTTTGTTTGTTTTGAAACTGTCAAAACGGATCACTTCAGCAACTTTAGGAACTTTGTTCCTGAAGAAGATGTTAATTAAAACTGTCTTTTCCTCCTTTAATTCCAACCAGCTGATGTTTTCTAGCAAAATAAAAGAATTTTTAAAAAAAATCATAAATGGGTATACTTTTCAGAGAGAATTCTGCAGTGTTTTTTTAACTAATTGGCAAAATAGTATATAAAGATTAGTTACAACTGTCAAGTAATGTGGAGAGGCCATTTTATCTGCAATATAACAATTTGTTACTGAAGATATGAAATAAAAAATACACATCCAGTTTAGATAAATATTTGCATTTTAAGGGATTTAAACAAAGCTAATACCCAATCATGGATGCATAACCAATATAATGTAGTTCTACACTTAAACCATTTTGATCTATGGAAAATATAAATATACTATCAATTTTTTTTTGTGGTAAGCTCCAGTCATGACTGGAAGAGTATGACTATATTTATGTAGTGAGCATGTTTCAGTCTTTTGGTAGAAAAAAAAATTAAGTTGTATAATGTCTAAATTAGTTCCAAAACTTGGGGAGTGATTTTATATTTATGCAGATGCTTAAAGATATGTTGAGCCTGTGCAGCGGAAACAGGGGTATAATGATAGTTGGGGATGTTTTAGGATGAAAAGGGTCGAGTGATGTAAACCACCACAGAGCCTGCAAGTTGTCACTATTGAATTCAATAGGGCTATTCAGGAAAATAGTCTGATTGGTGAAGGGAGGTGGCTTTATTTTTTGGCTTTGATGCACTCAAAGTACATGGGTTTTAATGTAATTTTACATAATTATTCATTTGAAACATGCAAAATGTATGAGAGGTCTCAACAGCAACTGTATAGCAAGCACAGGGACAGTGTGCCTGCAACTCCAAGGCATAATTGCTGCTCTTTTGATGAATGCTTTAAAAACATTTTACGCAACTTGTGAGTAAGAAGACATAATCAGAACATCACAAGCTGGGCCCAAGCTCAGCCGTGTGTTACGGAGACCTTTTGTGAGTGGTTGCCTGGTGTTTACTCTTTCTGTAATAATAAGGGCTGTATATTTCACATTAACTCTTTATTTAATGTAACTGGATATTTAAAATATACAAAATTTTTGCTCTGAATTAGTAGTTTCCAGAGACCTTTTTTTTGTGCATTTCAATCAGCACATGCAAAAGTGTTGCAGTTATGTTTTTTCAGGGATTTGCTTTTGTTCTGTTTCAACCAAAGTCCCTTTAATCAAAACACTTTACTGCTTTCCATTTTTGCCCAAACAGCTCTTCCAGCAGGTTCTGTTGTTTTCCCTGTAAGGAGGGATAATTGATGATAAAGTTTAGTGTCTTTAATGCATCCTGCTTATTTACAAAGACTGTCCAAAGAATGTTTTCTCTAAGCAATGGAGGAATCAGGAAAGAAAAAGAAGAAAAAAAAGGTTATTTTCTTGTTCCCAGCATTGAGGCCCTTTGAGCCTGCAAGCATATTCCAAATATTCCGTAACTGCAAAATATACTTTCCATAAGAAAACATGCTTTGATTTATCTAAAAAATAAGTTGGAGTTTTTCTAGCTTTACGTTACTCTTATGACTTTCCGAAGCAGATGCTTGAGTGAGTTATATCAGGCAGCAAAGTAGGATCCCAATGCCAAAGCCAAACTTCATATTCACTTCCCTGCAAAGCAGACAGTGACGTCCCAGCAGGAGAGTGTGAACATAGTGACCTCCCCAAGCTGGGTTTGATGCTGAAAGGCAGGGGAATTCGGCGAGTTTAGGGAGCAGGCATATTAGCTTAGAGCCACGTGAGAGACTGAACACTGCCTAATGTTTTCTGCCTTTAGCACTCTGTTTTCAGTTGTTTCCAGCCAGCTCATCGTAGTGATTTAAGCTGAATTTTTTCATATTTCCATAGATTGTTCCTTCGTCACATTACTTTTTTTTTTTCTTAAAGTTTCAACAAAAGAGGTCATTTGTTTCCAAGAAAAAGGCTGGTGAAGAACAGGTGTTTTTGCCAGTGCTCATTTTCTTCATTTGGTTTTTTGAACAGCTGTGTATCCTCTGTGGTTTGGAGATATATACTGAAACTTGGCAGTGAAGTGCCTTTTATTGTTCTCATGAGATTCACCCTGTTTTAGTCAAGTTGCAGACTGGGGAAGAAAATTGCCATTTTCATACACGCAGCAGGACTTTATGGTTTTTATTTATTTATTTTGCTGATGGTATGACTAATTTTAAGAAGAATTTGTCTTACAAAACAAAAAACTCTTCCACAGAAAAATATTGATAACTTGTTACTGACTTTATTCTGAACTAAGACATACCAGCTGAAATAGGGACACAGAATTTATGTAGAAATATCAAAATACTTCATTTTGCCCAGTTCAGCTCTCTGTCCCCCAGATGTGTAACAGTGGTGCCTGAGAAGGTAAGTACCATGATGAACCACCAGTGTTCAAAAGGACAGAAGATGTGGTGCATCATGGGAAGCAAAATTTGTTTCAAGAAATATTCTTTTGTGGAAAACTTTGATTTTTTCGTGTGTACTCCCATGGTTTCTATAGGAGACCGCCCTGTAAAAGAGAGATTTTCTCTGTTCGGTGCAGTAGACTTTTACAAGGAAGGATGACTACCATTTATCAAAACTGAGGTTGAAATGGATATTGAAAAAATTAATTCTGTAACACTTTTTATGTCACCTTGAATATAGCAAGAATAATGTTGTTGTTAATAATGAAGAATGTGATGTATTGCTTCAAGAACAGAATTAATAGAGAATGAAACTTGGAGGTTGAGAGCTGCTCCAAAGAAGTCAAAGAAATAATGAAAATCCATCTAAAATTAAGTCCTACATTTTTCAGGCCACCTTGCTATTTTATAACCTTTTAACAGAGCAGATGAACCAAGAACCAGCCCTACTAAGAAATTTTAGACATCTGTTTCAACTTAAAATGCCTCTTTTGTTTCCTACTTTCATCAAGTTTCTTAAAGAACTTTTCTCAGCCAGATCTCCCCCATGTTGTGATCTACGTGAAATAATCAATAGCAGTATGCAAAAATCTGCATTGTGATGTACTGAAAAATACAAAGTAGACTAAGCCCAATATGGATCTCTTGTTTCTATAAGTATTTTACTCTTTCTCAAAGGACTTAAGTTTATGAAGGCCTTAGAGACATACACCTGCAGATGTAACACGTTTTACTCAGTTCCAATTACATTTGAAAATGTAGAAATTTCTCTGGGATATGAGCTCTCAAATGCTTAGTCTGTGAAGCACATGGTTCATTAATTCCGGCTTTTTGTAGGGTTTTTCTTCTCAATTTTGATTTTAACTCCTTAGAAGAATCAATGGCTAAGCTAATATTCATCAATACCAGCAATGTTTTTCATAGAGTTGTCACTAAGGTATTTATGTCATTGTAAATATTAGGGAAAAGGTGGAAGAGCCGCTTGGCTAAGAGGTTATTTTTATCTTTAGTCAGATTAAATGAAGACATATCAGAAACTAGCTTTTACTACTTTTTTTTTTTTTTTGTCCTAAGTAAGTCTCCAAGTTTAGACTCCATTTTCTGTCCATGCCATGTAGACATCGTGTTCTACAAGGGCCTTTAGCCTGATCCAGTGTGACAATTCTCATGTTACTTTTTTACCATGGTAAATCCTTTAACTACTGAAACACTTTATGTGCAGTGTAAAAACAAGCAAATGAAAAAAGTAATCTTTTGGATTTCTTTTTTTCAAATTTTTTTCAGTAGGAGCTGTAGCCTTACAGCTACATGATCACTTTGATCCATGCTCATGCTGAAAGAGGTGGTCTCATCCTCTCCTTGCCCCAGCCATTTCTCAGTTTCTCACTTTTTCTACCATTAGTGTTTGGGCAACCTAGCATTGAGCTAAATCATTGGAACACAAGCTTTTGGGGGGGAGTGCTGGGTATGGGAATAAGTTGGGAAACAATGCTTTTTTACATAGTGGCTGAAAGCAATGTGCTGGAAATAACACAGCTTTGATACTGCATTGGGACCTACTTGATGATACAGTATGCAAAAAGTTAATTCCACTTTATTCAGTTAAAAATATAGGCAGGATCAAGCCTAGGTAAAAGGCTAAATGGTAAGAATGAGAAATGAAACTGTGTTAAATATGTTTAGAGAATGGCAAGTGAAATCACACAGTAGTGGTAGTAAGTGATAGCGTTAGGACCTGTTGCACTTGTTATCTTTGTTACTGACTTGGAAAAAGGAGTTAGTCACTCAGTAAATGAACAGCCCTAAAACTGCTACGAGTCTGAAGCTCATTCTAGACAATGGCATGAAAAAAGATGTCATTGTAGAACAGAAAGTTAGGAAAGAATTATCAATACAAGGATATTCTTTTAATAAAACAAACAAACCAAACCTGAGAAACTATCCTGAAACATTTTGTTCTCTACAGGAAAATGATTCTGGGGAAAATACAATACTAAGAGATGTCAGGTTGTGTCAGTGTATGCCGAACGGACACAAATTTGTGTAACAGTATCCATATGAAAAGACTTACATGGTTTTGGGCTGCTTATGAAAAGTCATCTTGTTGCAAAAGCAAAAATTACTATGATAAGACAGTACTGGGGTTCTGGATGACATTCTACAGTAAAGATAATGTCGCACTGGAAGGGGTTTAACTAGCATTATTAGGGCTCGAAGCATTGATTTCTGTAGTCTAAAAAGCTAAATGTATGCAATTTACTACAACTTAAGCTAGTGAAAAAATTAGGGCTTAAACACCTGGAGATCTTTCCATCAATTGTCACAGCTCCATTGATTGGTTTAGTTGCAATTTCCTGGGCCAAGGTCAAATTACTTAGCTGGAAACATGGACAAAGGCAATGAGGCAGAGTAAAATACGAAGTGTACACTGAAGATACACACACACATGCGTGCGTACATGCACTCAAGATACTTAGTGTGATAAAACTGGCTGTGGAATGATCTGCTCGGGGAAAAGTATAAATCACATTCTTTGGAGTTTTTAAAGTGATTCCGAGCAAAGCTGAGTGTAGCATGCTGAAGTGGAGTGATCTTCCACTGGATGGAAAATGGGCTATATTCCATAGCTGTTACAAATACTGTTATTCTTTACAAGAAGCCATATAGGAGAAGGATCAGATTTAACTATTTATATATGAAATAAGCCATAGAGATTCAAAATTACTTTCAAATCAAAACCAGATTTATGAATCACTGTTACTGCATTGTCTTGATTGAATTCAGCACCTTAGTAGACTATTTGTGCCCACCATTGAGGTTTTGATGCCCAGATGTTGGTCTGTAAGCTTGGTAAGATCTCTGATAGTAAATTTAGGAACCAGCTATTCAATTCTACAGAAAGATCAGATTTGAAATCCTGGTAAGTTTCTGCTTTTTGGTCTTTTTCTTTAAAGAGATTAAACTAAAATAGGATCTCAGCATATGTAAAAATCATCTTGACCTAAATGAAGGACCAACAAATTTATAAATCTGAGTGCTGTTTACCCTAAATACGTATCAGCTGAATTTGGAATTTCCCTCACACCCATTGCTCTTTTTTCAGCTTATGATCTAAATAGCTTCTCACCTATGGCATCAGTAGTTGTGCCCAAGAGTTATTTGGCGTTTCAGAAATATGTAAGCTCAGATTTTGAGGTTCCTTTAGATACAGGAAAACACAGATAGTTGCTGCAACAAAATGTTCTGCAAACCCACACGTGGTAGCCAAAAGGAGAAAAACATGCCACGTGGCAGAGACACGAGGTAACTTGCATAAGCAAAAGCCATGCCTGTAGCCACCATAAAAACTTAATCTTCATTTTGAGAGTCCTGTGTTTCAATTCGTTCAGTATAGAAGACAAAAGACACACACAGTTAACAAGATATCCAGTGTCACTGGATAGTAAGAAAAGGGGCTGGGGGGGGGGGGGCGGAACGCACAGGATTGTTTTTGTGGCTCTGTTCTGTTGCTTGTATTTGGCTTTGAGAAAGAAGCGTTGCTTTCTTGATTTGCAGAGAATTTCTAGACTGCTAAATTGCACAACGCTGCAGTAATGCTAAGCTTTCAAACTGGCAACACTGATAGAGGTCATTCAGTCACTGTGTTTTGGTAGTGTTAGCGTTACTCTGCGTTAAACCAGAGCTGCATGAGTCAGTCAACACGTATTGTCCTTGGACAACACTCTATAAAACAGTGTTCTTTAGCCAGATATTTGGATGTAGCAGATACTATCTTTGAAATTTAAGAGAATTCCCACTTTTCCACTCTAGCAATAGTCGTAAACAGATGTCAAGGCTTGAAAAACGATTTCTGACAATACCATGGCTTCTCACATTTCATCGTGCCATACTTAAAAAGGGAGAGGAGGCAGGCTGCTGATAACCACTGGAAAACAAACTAAGATCTATGGTCAGATGGAGGATTACAATGAAATATGTTTTTATTAATGCCTGTTTTTCACTACATGATAAGCAAACAGGTTTCTCAAGAATATTCTGTTTCTCCACCAGTGAAATCTACATGCAACGGGACAAGTTGAGGGCTTTTATCGGGGACAGTGCTGCACACTGGAGACAAAATGGAGAGGGCCAGAACAAACATCAGTTACTCAGTTCCCCACAAATCAAGTGTCTCTTGCTTCAAGAAAGTGGATTTTACTTGCAGGTCTACAATTAGTCTGCACATAGGGCAAGTACTTGTTAATGTCCAATTATCTCCTGCAGTAGATGCACGTTTTCCTAATTGCCCAGGAGATAAAGTTAGTGAGAGGATGGACAGCATTTTTATGCGTGCCAGAGAAGTCCCCATCCTGCTGCTGATGGACCTTTCTCAGGCCTCACTTTCTCACAGCTGGGATGAACCTGCTGTTCCCAGAGCAGCAGGGCTGTGTGTGGTATCAGAAGGTGTCCAAATGCAGCTTGTCTCTCTGGCAGATTTGTTCCCTTTCACTCCAAGAAGTCCTTGCTGGCTTTGGAAGAGGTGGATAAAAACATACGGCAGAGAGCACAGCTATGAAGATAGTTTTATTTTAAAGACGAAAGCATTTCAGTGTTTTATTGTTTTAACAAGTTGTCAGGAACTTGCTGTAGTTTTCATTATGTTTTATTTTGTGTGCTTGTGATCATGTGGCAGTGTTTAAACCGAAACCCTTGGGTTTGTCCTGTGCAGTCTTGCCTCCTGATGCCCTGTCCTGACGGAGACTGATACCTTAAAAGCAGTGACGTCTAGATAGCCAGTGACTTGCTGGAGGAAATACAGTTATTACTGCATAAAAGTATACCTTTGACTGACAGCTTGTCCTCTTGCTTCTTACCATACAAACATGGGCCAAAGCCTCTCAGTCCCTGCAGAAAACTGCAGACAGGCCCTTGAGTCACTTGTTGAGGAGGATCTCTGATGTCCCCAGAGGGAGCCAGGCAGGTCTCCTTGGAGGCCTGCACTTATTTTCAGCAGAATAAAGCAATTTACTCTGCTTCAACATACTGGTTTTATTGTGATTCAGATTATAGCAGCAATTGCTTCCCAGGGACGGAGAGGAACGTTTTGCCTGGCTTGTTGAACGAGGTGTTCAGCAAGCTCTGGGTATCCTGTGTCGGTGCGTTTGGGTGTTTGTCCTGTGTAAATGATCTTGCTGGGTCGTAGGGCAAATTCTTTCTGGAGGTTGGATTTCCCTGTGTTCTGTTAGCAAGTCTGAGACTTCCAGAGGTGTGGTGTCTGCCTGCAAGTGAGGTGGGCAATGGCATTTTCAAGGTTATGGCTCAGTGCCCAATTCAGATAAGGGGACCAGTATTTCCAACAGCATAGTGGCTCCAGTTCTTGATCATTTCATCTCTTCTAGCAACATGTATTTGAAAGATCACACATGCCTGTTGTTGCTCATGCTTAACTGAAAATAAACTATAAAGGTCCCAAACAATTCTGAGTACTGCCCCACCTGCCCAAATCCCATTAGTGACCGGTATGTCAACCTACAGAATAATTCTGCAATTGCTGAAGGAGTCCATGCTATTTTCTATAAAAATTATCTCATTTCTTTTAGCTTACACAGCTGTCTCTTGCTGTCTTGACATAACTGCTTGTCGATTAAAATTCTTGGCACAGAACGGGCTTTACTTACGTGTACAGCATCGATTTGATTATTTCTGTTCCCCAGGGGAACTGAAAGCATGTAATCTCTGATTTGTAAAGCAGTCTTGTTACAGGTCTCTTATTTTACAGGATTTAAACTAGGGCCGTATTGGGTATGTTCCTTTGATTTAAAAGAATATTCTAGTAAAATATGCGTTCTAATAAGGTGGTTGTGAGGTGGTTGTAGCCACAGAGTTAACCAAACACATGTACATTGATTGCACAGTAACTCGGCTTCTTTGCTCCACCCCCAGTTTGGTTTGCTTTTCCGTTTCCTTTTAAAAGCAGTCTTGTCAGGATGCAATCTGTCCTGAGTAACTGCTTCATGTATCTTGATCCTAGACTGGAAGTCACTGATTTCTTTTGAAATGTTCCTCTTGCCCACAACAAACAGTTTCAGCTTTTCTTTGCTCTGCCAGCAGAAGACTCGGGTGCAAGTGGCGGGTTCGCATACCAGCCAGCGAAGCTGCTCTGTTGGGGCGCTTAATTTTAGGAGTTCAACATTAAACACTAAGCTTTAAGACAGCTCTCATTAGTGTTACACAGCTAACTTGTAAAATCTCTCGGGTTCAGAAGACTGTGAATCGATAAACGCTTTCCTTTTATGTAAACTAGAGCTTTAGAAGAATTATTATGAATCAAATTATCACCTCACTGAAACCAAAATTATGCATGTTAAAATATTAACATTTTTGCCATGGCTGTGTTAGTCTACTTCAAAGTTGATTAAATGGCATACAATAACTTTCATAAAATATGTGGAGGAAGTTACCTTGTGTATTAAATTTATTTAGTCAGTTGTAAAAGATAACATCTAACAGATGAAAAAAATTGGCATGAAACTATATGTAAATTCAAGTTTATCCAAAAATGTCATTTTCTTGAAACAGAAGTGTTTCACAGGAAGATTTTTACTTAGGGACTGATTATTAAAACCGAACAAAAATAACAACAATATCTTTAAACACACTGTTTTTTCCAATCTAAATCAGTTCTTGGTAAGGGCTAAAATAGAGTTTGATGCTTATGTGACATCAAAATAAAAAAGTTTGCACAACCCTAAATATTTTTTCCCAGTTTAATTTCAAGAGAAGTGTAGAGAATTTCTTACTTTCTGTTGCTAAACAAGAAAATACTGAGAACCCTAAAATTTATAAATGAACAGAAGTCTGATTCTTACATAACTGTAACAGTTGTATACCCATATACCTTCGCATTGTATTGTTTTGCAGTAAATTACTTCAGTCCTAAAGCCCGCATTAAGGGCAGATTCATTAATAGCTGAGTTTAGATTACCATGCTGTAAAAATTGTGGTATTTTCCAGTTAAAATGCCTCCGTACTGTAAATTCAGTTACACATAAAAATCTTACCTTGGGTTTTCTGTGGCAAAACCAACAGTTCTTGTAAGAGAAAGTTACTCCAGTTTTTGCTTACGAAGCTAATAGACTAGATGTTATAGGCATTGTGAAATATATAGTTTTGTAGAGCCACTTATTTTACAAGTTCTATCGTTCATTAAAAAAAGAGAGAATCCCAGCATTTGGTTATTGCATGCAAATGTTTATAGTGAGAAAATACTCAGTATTGTCATTGAATTAAACTAAGATTTAAAGTACCTTTTAGTGGGCTCGTGCAAACAGTCGCGCAGAGCCATGTGTGCGCAATATCAGTACCTGTGGAGGCAGGAGTTTGGTGGAGAAGTTGTATTGTCTGCTGCTGGCAAAATGTTCGCAGGGTGATTTTTCCTTATCAGGTTATAAATGAACTGGGCTGTTGATGACATTTTCTTCAGAAAGACTGTGATTAATGTTTTTGAAATGTTTTTATTAAAATTCTACACAACAGAACTTGTTGCATAGAAACTGGATTATGCCTGGTACAAATTCATTACTGTAATTATTAGCTAAATTCTGTTTTGAATGCATGCAGCCAAGCTTTTTTGAGTTCCTAGTTACATGGCATATATGTAATCTGTTTGCTGTTGTAAGCCTGTTTCTTTAAACAGTCATATTTCTTTTGTCTCTTCTGAACCATCTATGATTTGAGTTACTAGTATCTATGAAAAAATAAAAAGGGAAAGAAAGATGACATAAAGTCCATGAGCAAACAGAAAATACAAAAGCAACATAACGTTCAGGACCACATCTTGATAAAGTATTGCAAGTTTTCCAGTGCATGTTGTTCTAGCCTGTGCGCATGCAAATTGATTTGTGGTGCATGCAACACAAATATGGTTGCAGCTATATATTTTAAGTCTATCTAGATATTAAAAAATGTGATCCATGAAACACAATCTACGTTGCCTACACTGTCTATGTGATCTATACGCTTATCACCATGGCGATTTTAACAAGGATGTCTGGTTTCTTCTCCTTATAAAGTTAAGCTTACTTTTCTTGAAATTCTCCTCCTTCCACATTACTGTTTAGTCTTATGTAGAAAACGTGCAAAATTGTTCGCCTGATCAACTTTGCATTTAATTGCATATGGTGTTAGTTTAAACAGTGGGGAAAAAACTAAACGTTTCAGATCCCTTACCTGTAGAATGTTTTGGTTTTTTGTTTTGTTTTTTGTTTGTTTTTTTTTTTTGAAAAACTAAAGCTCACAATGATAACTTCATGAAGTATTTTACAAAACAAAGTCAAACAGATAACGTTAATGGCTATATCATGTAATTAGCTAAATTCCCTCTGGTTCTGTAAACTCCAGCCAGGCTTTTCTCACTCTCTTTTTCTGTCTTGGACAGAGACATTCCATTGTGCAAAGCTCCACTATTGTTGTATTTAATGGAGGAACATGGAAAGAACAGCCAGTGAGTGTCCTTAACCTCACGTCACCCCACATTGTTTTTAAAATACAACTGATGTTCTTTGGTAGAAAAATGAATGATACTATCAAACAGCCTGGAAAATGAAAGAAGTGACTGCAACTACCAGTTATTCAAAGTAATCCACTACATTTCAGGGTAATGTACTATAAATGAAGGTATTTAGTGGCCAGTTTAATTTATATCACCCTGACAGCCAAAGAGAGACATGTATTTCTTTATATCCTGCTGGAAACACTGGAAAGGTCTTGCCTCAGTGTGAATCATGGTCAAGACTTATAGGTATTTTCTGTTATCTCTTGAAACCTCCTCTTACTGCTATTGAGGTCAGTGAGAGTTTAGTGATTGAAAACATGTTTGCAGTGATAACATCCCTCTACTCTCTTAATAATCAATTCAAACAGCTAATAGCTCTAAAGGAATCCTCTTATGTCTATCTCGCTTCCTCAGTTGTTGAATATTTTACTTAAAGGAGTGCTACTTTCTTAGCATCCTTATTAATAGATATTCTTGATCTCAAAGTAGGCTATAAATAGTACCCTTTTGTTGTCTGTGATACATGGTACTGCAGTTCTCACTAGCTTTGCCTGTCTGGTCTTCTTAACACATGTTTTCCCAGTATTTTTTATATGTAATACACGAATGACTGGATTCATTGATTCCAGTTTATGGTGGCATTTGGAATTTACTGAGCAGATCTAAGTTTCAAGCAAGATTCTTCAGCTGTGAAAGTAAACTGAAAGCCTGCAGTGATTTTTGTATTATGAGGTACTATAGCGGACACAAAGGTAACTGCAGTCCGACATAGATATGTCTGGATCAGCACACTTTGGATTGCACGGGGCAGAACCAGGTCAGGGGAGCATCAAGGAACTCCAAAAACCCAGAGAAAATGCATCCATGTGATGCACTGTACTGCTGAGAATGATCTACAGTGATCAAATCTTGCTAGTTTAACGAGTACCTTTTCATGACACTGAAGTGATTTGCGCGGGTGCAGTAAATGTCATTTACCTTCCTCTGATATGCATATCAAGCTTGCCAGTTTTCAAATAGCAGCTCTCCATTTTGCCTCTTTGACAGGAATTTGCTGCTTCTGCTTTCCATTCCAAAAGGAGCAACCTCCTTTTGCATTCTCCCTAATGCAGTGGCTCAAAATCCAGTGAAGTTTGAAGTCAGAACGTAACTTGCTTTTCTCTAAATACATGTAAAGATTTCTTGTTGTTTTAGCCCGACTGCCAGGGATGTGATCCTTAGGACAGAAACAAAAGAACATACATTTTCAGATTGTATTTCCATACTTTCAACTTTGTGGCTTCTTTCTGATGAATGAACAAAACCCATCACATACCGAGTAAATGTTACGGGGAAAAAATGACTCCTGAAACATATTAGCTGCCTACAGTGACAGCCCAGGTCTCAGTTCAAAGCAAGTTGTCCTGAGCATCACAGACACATTGGAATAAGTCCTTTCCACATTCCTCTGAAACCACAGATAGGACATCCTGCACTATAATCATAAGAGTCTGTGGGTTGTAAAGAGCCGGGAAGGAGCAGCATTAGAATAGGGGAGAGAACTTACACTTGGAACAAGAAAATATCAGACCTTTCTGCTAGGCTCCAAACTACCAAACTGATTCCTGAACCAAGTTCAAAAGACTCATTTGTGCTTTCTACATCATTTGAAAATTATTTACAATGGTATGATATGACTGCAGGATAATACATGCTGTTTATTTCATTAGAGAACTGTCTCGGCTATACTTTTATCTTGGTTGGACTTGAGCTTTATGAGGTCTCAGAACAAACCAAGCCTATAGGAATAAAACGTAAAAGCAAAATAATGTGTCCTTGGCAGTTAAATATACGTATATATGCTATGCTGTTGACTGGTTTTCAGTCACAACGTGCAAATTCATAATTAATGCTGCTAAGTTCTCTCTCAAAAACTTAACTGGAAGATGTTTTGGGGGCATGGCATTGCTAGAGCTCAGAGATCTTTTCGAATACCAAATTGTACTTCTCTAGACAGTGTGTACTCTGTTCTCTCTTACTTGTTTAAGAAAAGGGCAGATCAGAGGCTATGGAAATGTCCATGGATATGCATCCAAATCCAATCCTGCTATGTTTGGTGAATAGCAGCTGTTTATGGGTGCTATTTACTTTGAATATAGAGTCAAGAAGGGCCCCACCATTAAACTACATCTGTCTGAGGTGTTCTTCTCCAGGTAAATGAACTTTGCCACCTAAGAAATACTCACACATTACTTTAAACTTCTATTCATTATTTACTTTGCTTGCTGTTTTCATCATAAATTTGTTATATATTTAATGCTCATTCAGAAAAAGAAACATTTTCCCCTCTTCCATAGAGAGGCTAAGAAACTGAAATGGTAATAGTAACTCAAAGAAACAGCAAACAAGTGGTAGTTTTAATAGTGTGAATCCTTCATAAAGTGAATTAAGTATTCCTGATAGTTTTCTCATTCAGTTTTACTTGGAATCTTCCTTGTGACTTTTTTTCCTGTTCCAAAGTGGCTTTATGCAAATCCATGCTACAGGATAGTCTCTACTGTCCATAATGCCAAAAGACTGTTCGACAGTATCAGAGACAGAACCCCTCTGAGAGAATGCAATACTCCACTTTGCCAAAATGAAAACGAAATCCTTTGATTGTAGCAGAGTCTGTTTCTTTTCTTATAAGGACTGAAGATATTTTGGCAGCTGCGCTGCTTTTCTTGTGATTTGTGGTATTGTTTATTATGAAAACAAATTGCCCATCTATTGGAGGATACTGAGCCAAATTTGCTGATGTCAGTGAAGGTAGCCTGCGGCTGAAATGAGGTTGTTATAATCCATGCAGGAACTTAAGAGGCTTAGAAAACTGCTGCAGAGAAACATCCCAGCTTTGCAGCTTTGGAACATTTTTAACTGGGAACCCCTGGCAGCACAAAGTGAAAGTAGGGTCTAGCTTTTTGGGTTGGGCTTCATTTTTAGATGGAAGAAGTCAGGCTGCACCAATGTCTGTCAAGCAGCCAGTCTGCAACAGCAGAGGGTAGGCGTCAGTCCTTTAATGAATGGTGGCTCACCTGTGGTGGATCAGCACATACGTAAACTGACCTCAGCCCAGTACCTGCCTCTTCTCTCTGCAACAGCATCACCGTGAATGCCGGGCAAATCATTTCTTGGGTGGAGGGAAACCTCTGCTCCATCCTAGCCTTTGCTCTGCTGAAGGTAGATGAGTGCTAAGAGAAGAACAGCACGGGGCTTTTCTAGTGCCTCCCCTGCCTTTGACACACAATCAACTCCATGCTCGATTCTGACAAGCAACACAGATTAACTGCTTCTTTCCATAACAGCGTAGAAAAGCGGATTTCCTAAGCACTGATGATTATTGTTGCCTGGTGGGGGAAGTGCCGAGCCGTAAAAGGTTGCATCAGAAATTTCCCAAGCGCTGAAAAGATCAGAAAAGGCATGACCAGGGAAAATATGAGAAAGTTTTATTAGCCTGTTCCATATTGTGCGAGTACTTTTGTAGCAGCTTCAGGCAAGGGACTGTTTCCCATCTGCTTGCTGGGTGAAGTTCTGTTGTTCCGCGTGCTAGGTAATGGAATGAGGAGGAAAAAGAGCTCGTCTGCATTGACAGTAAAACATCATGGACCCCTTAATTGTGAGAAATAAGACGTCTCAACTTTTATCTATTGACTAGTACTTATAATAGCCACATGTCACTACTGTGGGTTGAACTTGCATCATCACCTCTGTGATCCAGCTTTGTAATTATTTTGTGTGAAGAGAACGTTTTAGTAGTGAACATAGCCTTGCTTCATATCTAGTTTTATTAGGCTGTGACAGTGTACTTTCACAGCAATTAGTTCCAGTCAGTTCCATTAAATGTGACATGTTGCAAGCCTTTCAGCTTCACTCATCTAAAGTCTGAGAAACCGACTTCTAAGATTGATAGTGCGATAAGGAGACAACGCTGCCCTCTTTCACCTTGGAATATGGAAATGTAGAAATAATACAGACTGTTTGTACTTCATGTCTTACTAAGATCTGTATCTTTTATATATATATATATATACCCTAACCATTCTATATGTGTAATTTGTGGATGTAATATACTTTATTCCAAAAACATCTGATTTGCTGGCTCAGTAGGAAGCCCACACAGGCCACGGAGCTCCACTGGATTGCTGCTTGCTAGCTTTATGTAAAGCCTAGTCAAAATAACTTTTTTCTTTCTTCTTTTTTTTTTTTTTTAATAGAAATGAGCTTAGAGCAATAAAATAGTTTTAATTTCACAAATGGACACTCCTTGGGAGATTGAGTTAGATCTCATTTTCCTTCTCTTTAAGGGCAAAAATATTTTAGCAGAAAATTGCATAATTATGTTTCTTTTACCTAAGGCAAGTTCTGCCAGTGAACCACCATCAAAGGTACGCATTTAAGCAGGAAACCAGCATTTCTGGCTGGAAAGAAAAGCAGCATTATCTCTACATTGTTTACTTTAACTGGACCAGCAACGATTTAGCACGAACATGGGATTTTTGCCTGCACATAGCCAAGGGGAGAGAGAGTGCCTAGAAGAAGGAAAGAGATGAAGTCCATATGTTAGATACGGGTGTGTATGTGCTCATGCCTTGCTTAGGTTTAGTATACATCACTGAGCAAAGCTGTAAGATGTTATCTCATTGCCAATACATCAGCCTGTTTTGCTTGGATGAAAATTGGCCGCCCTTCAGAATGCCAAGTCATTTATCAAAATAAAAGACCCCGAACTATCCGTGAGCGGCAGAGCACAGGGTTGGTGGAGAGTGTATGCTGGAATGCATTTAACAGCTCTGAACTTCATGCAAGAGAGGTAGAATGCAGCTGCTATTAGTGCTTTCCTCTGTATTCCCATAGGAAAATTTGTTCTGTGAAAGTCAACTGACCAGATAACTATAGAAGGAGAAGAAAGAAAGTGGTAATGCATGGGCTGTGAAACCTTATCTTAAATTGATCTAGTAATATTGGGGAGAGGCACTCATGTTACTGCTTTTATAACTACTGTAAACAGGTTAAAGCTTTTTGTTACTGAAACCACATGGAAAAGGAATTCATTGTCAAAGAAATTGATACTTCGCTCGGCATGCTGTTACTGCTTAAATAATTGTAAAGTGAAAATTGAGAGGGTTTGAAAAATTGCTCTAAAAATGTAGGATGCAGAGGATTTCATGAAAGACACTTTCACAGAAGTGAAATATGTAAAAGGTTTTGTGAAAAAATATTTGCTTTTGTGCTGTTAGCATACTACTAAACGTAGTGGTGTTTTAATGTATAATATAGGCGTCATCCAGATCCCATTGAAACTGATGGAAAGAATCCCACTGACTTCAAAGACCTTGGAATCGAGCCCTTTGCATAAATTGCTAATTAAGCTTGATTAGTAAGTAAGGTTGGCCAATGGAAAAAGTTCAGCAGATTTATAGCCTACTTGACTAATAGGTAGTGGAATTAGTGAAGGTCTTGCAGCTTTATTGCTGGAGTTCTGTTTGACCACAACGCAGCATGAGCTATGGGCCTGTATTGCTTTTCCTCATATTAATTCCATGGTTCATAGAAGTAAGGCAAATGTTTCTTTATAACATGAATTTTTATTGTTTACATAAGACAGGCTTCCTTTTCATTAAAACTTTGTTATGTTTCCTTTGAAAAACAATGATAATAAATTAAGGGAAAGGGAGTATAACTTGCATTAATGGGATGAAACAAAAAAAGGAAGAATTATACAGAATATCAGGGGAAACATCCTGACAGCAAGATCTATTAGAATACTGAATTGTCTCTTGCAGGAAATAGAGGAAGCCACATCGCTTGAGATGGTTTGAAACTAGATTGGATGAACCAAAGAAAAATCCAGCACATAAATGAGACTGGGAAATGAGCTGGATTGCTTAATGGACATTCTGTGTCTCTGATGTCTAGAAGAATTTTAAGAGTTGTACAATTTTAGGAAAGCCTATGTATGTCTAGGCTCGGCTGTGGTACTGATTACACTAAACAGTTTACATTAGGCAGTTTTCAGTAACCCACATGTAAAGCCAACCAGGAAAATCCTCAAGGAAAAAGAAACAAAAATCAGATGAAGACTAAAGCCCTGTAACTCTGAAATAAGACTTAATGTGCCTATACCTTCTGATTCTTACCCGTTTTTCTCAGTGTGGTGTAATCATGTGACTGTCCAAGTGGTAGGTAGGATTCTGTCCTACTGGTATGAAAAAACAGAGATTGAGTGAGGTTGGTATTTGGCTGAGGGTGCTCACTGTATTAAGGTAATTCTCTGGTTATCAGTGCTTTGGTAGCGTAAACATATTGTATGTGTGCTGATCTGGCACTAAAAAAAATCCAGTATACTTTTAGGGATAACCATAGTTAGCTACTAGATTTTTGGTTCCACTGATTTAGTTACTTGAAGTCTGCAGCTGCCTGACTTATTTGGTTAACAGACTTTCCTGTGTGCATCTGACCTCATTAAATGGAGGGTGTATGCAAGAAATCCTATTAAATATGGGGTAGATAAGAACATTACATACCCCCAAAAGCTCTCCTAATATGCCATGAAAATATTATTTTCATTAATATGAAAAATGCTGCTGCAGAATGTATTTTGGAAGGAAAGAAAAGGTCTTTTCCTCATGGCTTACTTAAAATTATTACGGTGTTCTTTGAAGACCATCACAGTATGGCTTAGAATTAATCAACAAACTGTTCCTAAATGCCATTTGCCAGGAATAATCTAACAGGCATATGTTCAACACTCAGGAAACATTTTAGAGGATTAAAAGTCACAGCGTGGAGAGGAATATGAAATCCTAAACCTTCCCCTGCACTCAGACAAGCAGACAGCCACATCATGAGCAGCTGAATCAGACTTTAGGAACTGCTTGCACAAACTATGAAAATGTCTGGCAAGATAAAATGTACCCTCAGCTGGAAGAAAATGATTCAGCGGTCACATGATGTCCCATGGCCATAGCTTTAAAACAGACTTTCAGAAACATATTCGACATGTGTTGATGATCACACAGATGAAAGCATGCATTGTACAGATGGGAATTCCAGTGTCTTGCGCAGAGCCTTCAGGACTTATGAAAGAGAGCATTTACAGTGCACTTTTAGGACAATCGCGGGGAAAAAAAGTGCCTTTATCAGTCAGTACAGTAGTTATGAAAGTCTTGTTTTCTTGAACATACTGAAGTATTCACATGTACACATATGGTATTAGAGATTAATTCATCTCTCCCTTGATGCATTCCTCATCCATGAAATAGAAAAACAAAACAGAAGAAAATGGAAAAGACTGCTGTGGAAAGAAAAGCCCCATTTTATTCAATCTTAAGCATGACAAAGAAAAAAGATGGTTGGGGTCAGTCTTTGAATGATCTTTTGCACGCCCTGTGGACTTAAACTCCCCTAAGGTATTTTACCAAGCTTTATGGATGGGTGCAACAACCCTAGATATTTACCTGGTGTATCATGAAGGGATTTTAAAAAGTATGTGTAAGACAGAAAAAAACCCCACGCTTTTTTCTTTTTTTCCCTGCAAATTTATTTATTTTTCAGAACAGGGAGGAGGATGTGTGTTTCAGTCTTTTAAATAATCTCAGTTATAGGTGTTGTTTTATTTTTTCCGAGTGTGTATATCCAGGGTACTTCTTTTAGGAGAGGCCAGTTAAACCTCAAAGCAGACAAACAATTTTCTTAAGATTGACTGTAGCTTCAGATTGACATTCCTTAATGAGCCTAAGCCCCAAATCCTGCCTTGCTGAAAACAGTCTAGGTTCACCAAGGTTTCTAATCTTTCAGTTCAACTTTCAGATGTATAACAAACCCTCAGACCAGGCAAGAAGTCAAAATAAGCAAAGATCTTTCTGGATTTTTTCAATGTGTTCTCTGGAAACACATAAATCTCAATGTTGGTTTTATCAGGCATATTTTCCCTTGGATCTAACCTAACCTTCTGATTTTTCTCATGAAGCTCCTCCATATTTGTATAAAGGCATGGATATAAAAACTTAGTACAATCTGGGCAGATCTGTATTATGGATATGACCATAAAAATGAGATGGAATTAGACCATTTTGCAAATGGACTGATTTGTAATTGCGAATTTAAAGAACCAGTCACATTTAAGTAAACTATAAAATGTTTTAGTCATTTGTGTATTTTGTGAGCACACAAGCATGGTTTTCAGTTGTGTTAAATCAGCTCTTTGGTGATCTAAGTAGGGTAAAGTGAAGCTGTGAATTGTATCTGTGGAATTTAATGTTACAGTTAAGGCTCCCTTCCTTTACAAATATTCTGTTTCCAGGATGGATTTTTCAGTTGATTTATGTACATTTCTCAATAGTAAAACTGCTTAAATGCTTTTAAAATGAACAGTACAATTCGATACAGGACCAACTGTCAACTGAGATAGGTGGAATTATATTAGAGATTAAATTGGCCTACTGTTAAAATTATTGATGTTGGCCCAAAGACCAAAATTTTAATTCAGTCCTCATTCAGTCATAATTCCCATTGACCTTTGTCAGGTTTTTGCTTGCAGAAGTGAATAAAAAATGAGAGTTTGGCTCCTTAAGCTGTATGTTATTAAAATAAAATTGTTGACCTTTCTGGTAGATGATCATAGTGGCAAAGTCGGGTTTCTTGCCAGGCTGGCTGGCTATGAGATTAAATTTTGAGGATTTATAATTGTAGTAAAAATTAGTTTTGCCATAGCATCCAGGCAAGGAAGTAAAACCGTTTAAGACAAATGCTTTCAGTAGGTGCAGTCATTCCTGTAGAGATCAGATTTCCTTTGCACTCCCTTTTCTATACCCTGTAGGTAATAAATTCCACCTGGATGTGTGGCAGCAGTAGTGACGTTCAACGTCTCAAAGTCAGCCACCCAAGGTAGACACTTTGTTCTAACATACATATCGTGATCTCTGCTTCTTGGACAACACCATCACACATTACAACGGACCATTTAATTGTGTAATTTCATTGATCAGATTTACCACTGCTGTCTTTGTTGCTAATACCTGTAATTATGTTTGGACATAATGAAAAGGCCACAGCAAAATGTCTGAGGAGCCCTATAACCTGGTTTTCCACATTCCTGGCCTTTTGTTTGTTCTAGGATTTGTAACACGGTAATTGATAATGATAGGTGATAGATGAGATAAGTCGTTTTACTGTAATGCCAGGAAATTAGTTTACTTGCACTCATGGCCAGAAGTGTATTTCATCCAATTGTTTTATAGGGATTTGCTAGGGAATGAAAAATAATATTTTTTAAAAAAACAAGGAGAGAAATTTGTCAGCTCTATTCCCAGTAAAATTTCACTTCTCTTTGTTTAGGTCTGGTTTTAACAAGTTCCTTGGTAATACGTGAGCCAGGATAATAACTGGCAGAAGTAAAAAAAATGAGGCAAATAGGCAGCTAGTGCAATTTGGCAGTATCGTTTTATCTGTGCTATGATTTCCTCATAAATATCACTTCTACAATTTTAGTTGTGCTTTCACTATTAATGCTAATATTAACATGGCTTTGGTGATGCTTTTTAGTCTAGTTTACAACATTTCTAACATTACAACGTCACAGGGTTGGAGCATACATTTCACATCTATGGTAAAGATCACATTTCTGATAAGCAGTGGAGGGGGACAGGGCAGGGTCCTTTCAGTCAGAGGACATTTTTCATTCATTAAACTTAAGTGATATCCCTCCAAATAGCAATCTGGTGTAATCTTGGGACATAATTTGTAACATGTCCTTCTGGGAGCTGACGAAATTCCCATTGATTTTTCAGTTCTGGATGTTGCCAAAATTTTGCGTGGATCTGAAGTACCCAAGCTTCGGTACCATCAACGAGGCTGCAAAATGTTCACAGTGAACATGCCTTTTGTGTATTATTGAGGGGAAAAAAAAAAATATTATGGCTTTGGGGAAAAAAAAAATCTAGGAAGTCACTAAAAAAGGTTAGGAAGTCACTAAAAAAGGTTACGAATGAGATGGAAGACTAATACTTAAAAAGACAAAGGACATGTGAAGGGTAATTGCACAGCCAGTGTTTCCCCGTTGGAAGAAGCACTTAAATGTGTCAACAAGACTTGTGGCAACATCTGCTGAGCACATTTTGATGCCATCCTTTATAGCCACTCATTTTTACAAGGCATAACCATTTCTGAAACATATCTGAGGCTACAGGGCTGTGAGCAGCTGAGAAATCTATCAGTTTCTTGAACACTGAAAAGAGGTAGACTTGTTCTCTTCCTTCTCTTTCTGCCTCTCTTTCCACCCTTCCCTGATCTTTGCTGATTAGTTTTCAGCAGTGTTAAGAAACTGAACTGATTCAAGGAAGGATCCAACTAGCTTCAGATATTTGTCCGTATGGACCTTGTAGCAAAACAGATGGGGATGGGACAAAGATTGAGTGGAACATCTTTCTTTGAGCAAAAAATGTGTTATTAGAGTCACTAACTGCATTTTGTGGATCCTGAGAGATGGTGGTAATTGAAATACTCTGTGTCTCTTACACTGATATTAAGACATAATGTTAAGGTCAGCATGGCCTGGTAGGGAAAGAGTATCGTACCTGTGTCTGAATTCCATCTCTGCCATTGTGCCCTGGACCTACCCATCCAATTATCTGAACTGTACACAACCACTAACTGGTCATTTACAATATGCAAATGATATGCTTATATGTAAACCACATAAAAGGGCACATTCTGAGACTGCAGGAGATACATCCAGAAAGCTAGTTGGTGGTGTCATCAAAGTGCTGAACACTGAAGCATCTGTATGAGGTAATTGAGGGGCAGGTTAAAACTGAATTGCTCCAAGAAAATTAACAGAATGGAAAATGCGTAGGATACTGAGATATCAAACATACTGTATCTTTGGTTTAATATGTAATGCGCTTGGGCGAAAGAGATATTTTAATGATGTATGATGATGTTGTCAGTCTAGTAACTGGTTAGTTGTCCTCCTGCTCATTTGCACAAGGGATAACTTTCTGAAATCCAGCAAGGTAGAGTAAGAAGCATACCACAGTTTTTAAAAGAAACATTTTGAGAATAATTTTTCTGCATGGAAATGTTATGATCAGACATCCAAATAAACATTTTCAGACTTTTTTTTCTAAGGAGGTTGGAAGGATCTTAGGAAATGAGTAATTCTCAGAATAGACAGGAATTTACTTAGGAACTTATTAATTGCTGGATGCTCGAGAAGTACTGGCATGTTCATTATTCCCTGGGCATTGGCGCTATTCAGTAGATGTCCATGTGATTAACAGAATATCCATGGTCCAGACAAGCAACAGTGTTAACAAGACCTTTGCAGAGCCTGTGGAAAGTCCCTGGTTGTTAGTGTTACACAGAGGTGCAGAAAGTTGAAGAATTTTTGTAGCTGTTGACATTTCTTGGGAGATGTCCATAAAAAATGCTGGAGGTGGAAGAGAATGTCTGATACATTCATTTAAAGAGCAGACCTGCAGATAGTATGCAAGATAGCTAACAAAGGAAGAAAAGCTGTGTTTGAGCCTAACAAGTTACACTCGGGCACTAAATGACAGATATCATTCAGTGCATGATGTCAGTGGAAGCCAGTTTTGGGAATGTACTTCAGTACATCTTATGCTTCTTGCAGTACTGGAAGTCAGAGGACTTTAATTTTAAACATGGTTCTTTCTGCTAATGATTTCACAGGCTTATACATTTCTTGACAGTCTCTTTTTCTTTAATTTTCTTAATTTTTTTATTTAGGCGTAAGTAGAGGACGGTCAGAATATATATATCATTTTATTGGCTAGTAGCTAGCGTTATTTTAATATATGAAATCTGTGGTTAAAAATACCAGAACAAACTTCTAGACCACTCTTTAAAACATATTCGCACAACATGTTATTACATATTTCTACCCACACAAAACTTCACAGATCCACGTGAAATTATGTTTTCCTTTGACTCTTCTGAAAGAGTTTAGCAAAATTTGCCTATTAGGTAAGCTTATTTTTTCTTTAAAAAAGGTAACTTACATTTAGAAAACTAACCAACAGAAATCCAGGGTAAATTTTAAGGGAGGATGCATTGTATTTAAAGAA
Source organism: Chionis minor (assembly GCA_013398295.1). Classification (NCBI taxonomy): domain Eukaryota; kingdom Metazoa; phylum Chordata; class Aves; order Charadriiformes; family Chionidae; genus Chionis; species Chionis minor. Next base: position 651,886 of record VZSF01006858.1, on the reverse strand, counting down.
CAGCCTGCATGCTAGGGGCGTCTTTGCTTTTTTAAAGTTTTGAATTGGTTTTTATTGTATAGCTGTGTCCTCGGAGAGCTAAGATTTACAGCCCTCATTAATGTAATTTATAAGAGTAAATGACAAGCATACTAAAGGATCTGCAACTGATCCAGTCAGCAACATACAGATAATTCAGATTTGTCCAACCTGGTCTTGTCAAGTCAAGCAAAACAAAATCAGTGAACAGAAGGAGTGGGAGTACTTGAGCTGAAAAAGAGAGTCTGTTTCCTGCTAGGGGACTGAGGCCTGTCAGCCTGTGCCCATTTTGCATTTCAGAAAAAATACTGCAGGAAGTGATTATTTTTTTTTTTTCTTTTTTCTTGGTTTTTTCAAGTGTTGAAAAACTACTGACATTCTCTGAGAAATCCCCTTCTTGCTTTCATCTGTGCTGTCTATAAAAGTGGCATGATGGCTGTGCTTGGGAATAGCTTTCCCAAAGAGAGTCCAAGTCAGAAAATTGCTATTTGCCAGAGAATCACATTTCCATCTTGCAGCCACTAATAATAACCTACAAAAGTATTCATTCTCAGTTTTAAATGACCTCTTGTGCTTGCTGCTGCCACTGAAATTAAGTCAGTCAACACAACTGGCATTTTCCCTTCAACTGAGAACCAGCTATGAGTGTGAGGCATGTGTCCCCTGGCTGAGGAGAAGAACAGGCTGAGTCCCTGAGCAGGGGACCTGATCACCCAGGCTGTGGGTTCCTCCCCACCTTTACTTCCCATTTGGCTGCACATACATCACCAAATAACACAATTTCAAGACTTGGGTTGAGCTGGGGGTGGAGGTGATGGAAACTTAGTTCTGCTACCTAGCTGTGTGCTTCCCTGAGCAGGGCGTGCTTGTGAACAGCCTTCCTTGAAACTTGCAGATAATACACCAACTTTGTGTCCAATAACACCTACTGAAAGCTGTCCTCTCACTGAAAGGATGACGGAGAACCAACAGCCCTAGACTGTCTGCCTTGCATGTATTTTAGCTGATAGCTCTAACGTGATGCATGTCAACGTACCTAGTGCCATGAACTGGTCAGGGACATATGAGCCTGTTTGTGAACAGTTCATTAAGCAAGGAACTGGTTTTTGCTTTATTAGCCTTGTTTTCATGCTTGTCTGGAGTGATATACAATGAGGTGTTTTTGGTTGAGGAGTTTTGACATTTTTTTAGTAACAAAACCTAGTTTGTTCTGAGTAAAAGCAGAAGTCACGTCCCCTAGTTAGTGCACAAGAAGTAATGCACTACAATTTACATCTTGGGTCACAAAGATTAAAAAAGCAAATTCCTAATATCGTATTTACTTCCTGGCACAGCAAAGAGAAGTAGAAAAGACCACAACACGTTCATGAGCAGATGCTTGGCTCCCTTTGCTGGTGGCTAATTAGAATGCTGTGTAACCAGACTCTATACAGGTGGACAGTTAGGAGCCAATAACTTTAATTAGTGCTTTTTTAGATCTGTGTACCCAGGGATCTCTAGGAGATTGACCTTGGGCCAGAAACCAGTCTGATGTTTTAAGTCATTGTGGGCCTGCTAAGATGCTTCTTTTGCTAGCGACTAATTTATGACTCATTCTCTCCTCAGTTAGTCATAGTATTGCAAGTTTCCACAGTGTGAAGTTGCAGCTAAAAAGAGGAGGAACTAGGGCATAGAAAAAGCTAGGGAAGAAAACTAAAATGGGAAGGATTTATTATTATAAAATACGGGCTGAAAAAAAAAAGAAACAAACTAACCAGGCTTTTAATAGTCTAATATGAGGTTCAGTAAGGTAGACTGCAAGGAACTCTTGGGGTTCCATGGAGTCATTGTGTATTTTTAAATTAACATTAGATATTTAGGAAGAAAAAAAAATTAGAAAAAAAACAAACCCAAAACATCAGTTATCACGAACATGTCACCAGTGAATCTTTGCTCAGTGTACCATGGATCAAACCACAAACTGTCTTTGAATAGCCCTAGCCATGTTCTGTGAGCCAGGGTGATCCTTTACCTAGGTTAGTTTGGTTGGGTTTGGCAATGGTCTTAGTAAAGTACCTGGGAGAACCAGAAAAAGTCCAATAGGAAGTGATATAAATCCTTGGACTGGTAGACCTAGGAGGAGGAATTTTGAAAGGGGAATGAGTGAAGAGCATCATAAGAGAGTTTATGCAAAACATTTTAAAATAGTGAGCAGTAAAATTATACTTGATTGTCAACATGAGATGAGAGGACATGAAGGCTTAGAAGGCTCACATTTGAAACTGATTTCAAAATGCTTCATGAAGCCTTTCATGTGCTCAAAAACTTAGACCTCAGGTAAGTAACAAAAATATAAGCAATTTAATCCAACCATTGCCTTCTTAGACCTTCCTTCTCAGGCTATGCATTCTAGAGACGGTATTATATTCTCATCTATTGCGGGACAACAGTATGTCCTGTTAAAAGATTTAGTGCTCTAGTTAGACGTGTCCTGGGATCACATTTAAAAAAGCAAAGCCTCACAACCAAAAAACCCCCAACTTTCTTTCTCTATAAACTGAAGAAATTAATTTCTGCCCAGGGCAGAAACAGCTATACAATTCATTTGTGTCCATCCACCTTCATCCTAATAACACCCATCATGACAACTTCTTCTGGTGAGAGAGGAAACTATATAATCTCAAACAGCCCTTTGCAGCTCTAGAGATACTTTTTTCCACTGAAATGACAGTAAAGACTAGGTAGGTAAGTCACTGCAGTGACTTAAGTTCACTGCAGAATGTAGTGGCCTATAAAACCAAAACCCCACCATTGCAGGTCCTTTGCAGCAAATTTTGTACACATTGAGATACGTATCTGCATTTTATCATTTTACTGGTAAACTGGTACCAGTTTATTATCATCTGCATTTTTTGTCTGAAGAACTTATTGCTCATTTTAATTTTATGTCAGGAGATGCCTTGTTTCAACACTGCCAGTTTATGAGTTCACACTAGGAACACAACAGAACAAGCTGGAAGCTTTTTCAATGAAAGGCTTTTGTTGATTATATGTATAGAAGTGCCAAAGGCTCTTCAAATGGATAGCAACCAACACTGAACCTCAAAAAATTCAGATTGTTCAGTTCAGATAGGCATCCAAAAATTAGTCTGCTTAACCAAAACTTGTCCAAACCTCTTTGGTCTGGAAATCAGGCTGGAAATGTTACATGATCAGACTTTCTTATGGGTTTTCCAGTGCTCATTTCCTTTTGCCAGCAAAGAGATACCATGAGAACAACTTCTTATAGCGTGGTATGTCTGCAATTAGGCTTCTGCTCTTGGCTGAAAAAACCCCCCACCATTTAACTAAGCCTGTTTTGAACTTCTGCAGGGAATGAATTTGATGCAAAGTCCATCCCTAATAATTACATAGGAGAGATAAACCATATACTCTCATGAAATGAAATATGCATAGTATTAATGCCTTTGCAAGATTTTAAAGCCACTTCCTTTCTTCTTGTGGCACTAAATCCAATAGTGTCATTTTAAAATTGAACTTGGACTGAAGTTGAGTTCACTTGTAAGTGAACTTCAGATTAAGGCTAACAGTAGAAAAATTGCTAATGCAACAGAATTGTTTCTACTCTTCCCTTTTCCATGCCTTTTAGTATATAATCATATTTTCATCTATATTCCACGTGATTCTTTTTATGAAAACCAGAAAGACAACTCTTGCTTTCAACGGTTTTGCTGTGAATTAGGCTAGGAGAGTTGGCCAGCGTTGGGAAAATGTACCTGAAAAAGATATAAAGAGGTACGTAGTTAACAAAAATATTAACAATTACATACAGGAGTCAGGTAAGTCCTAAAGAAGGCTTAAAAGCTTGCAGAATAAGAACAAATAAAATAAAGCTGAGAATACTGCATCACTGGTGTAGGAGCAATAGTGCCCCAGATCCTGATCCAGTCAGTCACACTGATTACTGTTTTGTCTGCTGAGAGTTAAGAGGAAGAACTAGGATATTAAATCTTACAGAGTCTGTTCCTGTGACTCCTTTTCATTGGAATCAAACATTTCAAGTGACAGGAACTTAATGGGCAAATTGTGAACTGAGTTGTTGCCATCAGATATCCATGTGAGTGGCTGTAAGAACTCTCACACTTGCTAGCAGTTTCATGCGGGCCAGTGGTACTTGTGTGGGCCCTCAGAAGTTCAGTATCATCTGCAATTCAAATTTTGTTTCTTCTACTGATTAAAAATTAAATGCATTGTAATCACTAAGGATACTATTAATCTCTAAAGGTATGGAAATTTAGCTTCAAAAATAGAAAAACTGTCCATTACTAAATAAAGAACTTCTGGCAGAGATAGTGCTAAATCAGACAAAGAAACTTGCATTCAAGTTTAAAATAACTTATCTGTGACAAAGACAGAGTTACAGAATGCTGGAAAGGAGACTTTGCCTTTTACCTTTCAACAGCCTTTCCCGTACAAACTTGCGAACCTGTTTGGCTTTGAAGGTGAATGAAAGAGGCTTCCAAATGCTGCTTGTGCAATGCTCTTTCAGTCAATAAAAGGGTCTTCAGAAGTGCCTAAGGACAGATTTTCCAAAAGTTTTGAGGTGACTTAGGTACCATTTACAACATAAACTGTAGCATAAAAATAGCTTTAAGCACCTTCACATTCTGTTCCTTTGAAATCTGGAAGTCAGCTCCGACATAGTTTTTGTCATTTTCAGAATTTTAACTGTATAGATAAGTTGTTGTTTTCATTTGTTCAACTCCAGGTCTGCATTTTCTTTGTTGCTTTACTTTAATTCTGCATATTCCTAAGAATTAACATCAGTTTTGTTTGTACTCAGGGTAGGTCTCACCACCTCTTTTGTTTCCCATAGCCTTCTGTAAAAGAGAAATGTCAGTCATATTTTATAGTTTACATTTTTTGTTGCCACTAGTCTGAATAATATCTGATAGACACATGCTGTGGAATTTGTCAGGAAAGGGATTCATCTTTTATTTCAACTGATTTCTGATGAAATTGCCCACAGAAGTAACCACAATGTCAGAGGTTAGGAAAAAAACTCTGTCTGAAAAAAAAAAAGAAAAAATTCAAGAGAGTGAGACACTGAGAAATATAGTTATTTTTCCGGTTTCTCTCTCATTGTGTAGTTTTTTTCTGGTTCTGTCATACTCAAGTCTGAGGTTTTTCTCTGAACTGTTACTTATAGTGCCCTGAGCCGCTTCTGCCTTTAAAGCAGCAAATCATCCCAAAAAGAACTAATGATCTTAAGAACTAAAAGTTCATTAAAAGAACTAATGATCTTAAGTAGTCTGAACACTCAGGATATTACACTCTGTGGAGCAAGGAGTTTGCCTGAATAGTTATTTGCTGAACTCTGAATAAAATCATTGGGTTTGTATCCATAGAATGTCAAACCCCAGTTTTATTCTTCCCTCCTTCTCGACTGTTCCTTAATGGATGCTGTATATACAGAAAGGAGGGAGGACAAGAATTACCCAGTGTGCCTTCTCCAAAAATGAGACTGTTTTAAACTAGTTGTAATAAACATTCTCTCTTTTGCTCACTTTTTTTTTTTTTTTTTATTCTTGGTAAAATGCATACAGGCTTAAATCTTAGGTAGCAATGAACAGAAGATTTTTTTTGAAGTACAAGTGTTGTGAATGTTGGCTGATTTCTGAGACTTCAAAAACAAGAAGCCTGGCTGCACCTAGTGTAGGCACGAGGCTGAAGCAGTATCATATTAGTGAACTGTGTGCTGGTAAAACATAGATAATTTAGGCCACCAAGGGTGAGTAAGTTAGTCTAAGGACCTTTCTAGATCCAGGGGGGAGCAAAAGAATCCAAGGAAAGCACAAAGGATGGTTTAAGGTGTGTTAACCCCAATGCACCCTGCATATAGAGATACTTTATGGAATTCAAGGTTATTAGGGCAAATCCCACAGCGAGTGAAGGTCACGTAAAGGTTTTCTGCTGCCTTCCCTGACTGATGACTGAATGAAATTCTGACTGGCCACCCCTGTAGGTGTGAATTTTCAGTAGCTACTTTTTAAGCTGTTCTTATATTTCTTCTATATTGTGTCGCAATAAGTAAGAGCTCATTTTAATTCTAGTTCCCCCCAAAATAATCATTTTTGACAAGAAGTTACACAAGGTAGTCGAGGCAGTACGTAGAGCATGGCGTACATGCGAATATGCCTTTCTACAGATTATTTCAATGCCTAAGGCAATCTAAAAACCCAGGGAAAACTTCAAACGTGTTACTGCAGAAAAGAACATTGATGCACACTTGAAAATGACATCAGGCAGCAATTTCAAGCACACTTTCCCTTCTGGGAAAGTACATCAAAGAGCAGGGGTACCATTCTCTTGTGTCATTTCCCTCAATAACAAAGGAAGGGCTGACCCTAGGTATTTGGATTATGTTAGTCAAAACTGAAAAAAAAAAGGTATATTAATCAGTTCTGAATCTTGATGGACCCTCTTACCATACAGTCGTTCCTTAAATAAACTCTGAATAAGGGCAAAGAAGTTGGAAACTTAGATACAGGATATGATCAGGTTAAAATGCAACTGATCAGACTAAAAATCATTGGCAGGTACAGTAAGAAATACATATAAACTTTCTGACTCTTGTACGACAGATATAATCCTGCTGTCATGTGAATAGAGAGAGAAGAATGTAAATAGTCTGTTGGTCCCTGATAAGAACCTCTTCTGAGAGGTGAAGTGAGGGAAAGAAGAGGCAGGGATCCGAAGAGCTAATGCCAATTTCATCATTGTCCCTCCCAGTTCTGATGATTACATGATTAATGTCTCATTCTTAAATAGATTGTTATAATACATGCATCACCTTTTTTTGCCCGTGCATTCTTCCCCTACAAAAAAGCCTCACAAACCTAATATGCAGCATAATTACGTGACCGCTTTTCTGGAGGAGAAAGGCAAAGCTGGGTGTCGAGCCAACTTCACCAAACCTAGGGAAGCTTAGAAATGGATAAGAACCAGAGTGACCTAGCACATCCCATCATACTGAAATATTGTATCTTGGCCACTAAATACAATTAAAATCAAAATTATAAATTACCTTTATTACCTGTAGAGAGTCCAGTTTGGTCAACCGTATGCACCTGAGTATTTATAATGGACTTGGGCCATTTATGTCCCTTATGATGACATGTGGAAATAATGTCGCAAAACCAGATACATTAAATGTAAGTTAAATCTTAACACCAAGAGATGTCAATTCAACTGTACACAATTCCCCATCTACAAATCATGCTCCTTTCTCCCACACTGTACTGCTTTGTCTCCATAAAGGAAAAACTGCCATGGTTGACATGCCTGTCACTCTCTGCATATACAACAGCTGTGTAATGGATAATTTCACAGAGGTCCTCTAGATGCCATCAGAACACTAAGACTACTTCCACTTGAGCATGTTTACCAAGAGATCTAAATTTTTTTTCATTATGATACTGAAATAGGAGGAAAGGAAATATAGGAGGTAGTGGCCTATAGTATAAGTGTATTGGTTTCTAATACCCAGGAATCATTTCCAGGCCCCCGACCCCCAATTCTTTGTTGTCTAAGAAAAGAGCATTTCTTATTATTATTCTGAATTCACTCTGGTATGTTCAAGGAGGAATATTTTTTACATAATTCCTTTCTTTATTGTGAGTCAGCAGAAAGACGTATGTCCACTTGAGACAGAAGCAAGAACATTGCCTGTATGTGTGGATGATGATTCAGATACAACCAGCAATTTTAGCAAACTTCTTCCTCCCACTCATATAGAAATTAAGAATACTGGAATTAGAAGAGAAGAGGCTGAATGGTATTCCTTCCTGGGAGCTGTGATTTTCCAATTATTCATGCTAGCTTGCAAGAGAGGATAGAGAATTTCACAATGAAAAACACAGGAGCATTGAAGAAAAAAAAAAATCTTCTTTGCCTCAAAAGACTATCTTGATTAATTAATTTCTTTCTGTGAAGAATTTAAATTATAGCATTTTTACTTTTCTTGTCAGATTCTGTGACATGGGAAAAAAGTACAACTTAGAAGCTATTCTGTAGCATACAGGAATAGTGAAACTTTATGGCAGGGTATCCGACACAAGCATGTGACTAAACCTGGAGTTCTTGAATCCACCTGCAGTATTATTAGTTATGATTTATAACTAAAAGCTTCTGACACATTTCACAGAGAAGCAGTTCTGTGGATAAAAGCTTAATTATGTCAGTATGAACATTCAGTAGTTCCTGAAATGCTGCTTTAAATTTAGAAATGAAGGTTTCTCATGCAAGCACTATTGAAGTTTGATAGAATTTGTAGGACATGATAGGACATACGCAGGATGAAATGTCCCATATTTGCATTGAGGTGCTTCCAGAGGGGGGCATCCAGACACATGATGAATTAACTCATTTCATTTCCATGGAATCTGCTGCAGTATAAACCATTTGAAGCAACATTACGTATAATGTTTATTTAGGATCCAGACTGAATCCAGGATCACTATGGCTAAATGCCATTCCAGGATCATGATGGAAGCATTGTTTGAGGTCTTGTACGAAATTATATTAGTCAGTATCTAATTCAGCATTGCTATTGTGTGAGCAGTGGAGAAGACTGCCCAGGGCCAAAGAGGTGTGGGGAAAGCTCAGATGTTGTGCTTCAGTGTCAGCAGACCCGGATGGACATTGATGGGGTGGGACCTGTGCACTGAGAAGGTTTCTTGATATTTACAAAGCTTTGACAGTGTCTTCTAGTATCTGAATGACTTCCAACGTTGCTACTGACACCTTCTGTGAGAACTGAAATTCTTCTGCTTGTTAAAAAAAAAAAAAAAAATCAGTTGAAATGAAATTCATTGCTGTTGGTGGCTGGGAACCATTTTTATTCCCCCTGTGAACAGTTTCAGCGGAGAAAAAGGATGAACAGGCAAGACAGGCAGAGCAAAAGGCGTATCTAGGACTTTCTTCTACTGGATGTGTCTGATGAGCAGTACTTCAAAGATGATGGCATCATCTACATGGGCAGTAGTTCAGTTTTCCTGGCATCTTTGTTTCTTGTAGGAAGGGCCATACTAACAACTTGGTAACACACAATTTTACAGGTATGGAAGATAGGCAGAGGGTATAAAATGCTAGATCAGTCTGAAAAATGGATTTATCTTTCCTCAAAGACAAAAATCCAAAAGCTTGTGATTTGATGCTGGTTTTTCTGTTTTGTTTTTAACTTTTCATCAGTGCCAAGTAGGATTTAAAAGAACTGGAGGTTGTTTGCACAGGTGCAAATTCTCTGCTGTCCTTCAACTTTTCAAAATTTCAGAAATGCAGGAGCTTAGTGCAAATAGAAGTACAGGAAAAAAATCTGTGTCTGGAGTGTTCCACAAGAGTTACAAACAAAAAAGGAATTTCTGCAGTCACTGAATTTTTTTTCACGTGCATAAATTCTAATTAAAAACTGGGCAGCAATTCACTTCAGCATTTATATCACCTCAGCCTGTAGTTCTGTTTCTTTTTCCATTCTTTGTTTTCGTCTAATCCAATTTATTACTCCCTGGGATAGAGAATTATGAGGCATAATAGAATGAGGCTATCACGTCAGTTTTGACTTGTGGGTACATATTAATGATAATTAATGGGGCTTTGGTTTTATCTTTAATGTCCAAACACCATGAAGGAAGGTGTGGCAATGATTTCCCTTTTTTCTATGGTGTAGTATTAGCAATTTAGTTTTGCGTTTTGACCAAGGTATCAGGATCCGATTGTGATATTTTACAAATGTGTGGTGTAAAAATACATCAACAAAAAGCAGCCTGACTTGAAGACATAAATTTTTTTACGTTGGTTTATGTTTATTAGATATGGTAAGTTCCCATGAAGTAGTTTCCACCAAGTGGAATTTTGATGTTTTAGTTACATTTCTTGGTATTAGAATCAGATAGAGGTAAAAAGACCAATTCTTTTTCTTAGAGGTTTTTGTTGATTTGACATTTGTGTTTGCTCCAATTGAAGAAATAGAAGGAAAACACTTGGAACATTCTGTTAATGGGGACAGAGCTCTTACACTGTTTTGGGGAAGGACAGCTGGTGATCTCCAGACCCTGCAAATCCAGGTTCCCAGCAGCCTGCTATGTGGGCTGCCAACAAGCTGGATGAGGTAGCCAGCAAGAACCCAAGTTTTAAATCCTGCCTGGCAGTGAGGCTCACACTGGAGCCTGCCTAGGGTCTGTCAGACAGTCTTTGAAATTAAACCATGTCTGTGAAAAGTTCTAAATTGGCCAAATCATCAAATTCCAATGCAACACTATTTGGTAAGAATTTTTCCAACCTGCTCTAAGTAAAAGGAAACTAAATCACCACAGTCGCTGTTGTGCCTGTTGAAGTTCCTAACCGCAGTTGCTTCCAGTGTTCCAGGTTGCAATGATATGTAGATATGTAGGTCCACGGCATATTCCTAAATCCAGGAAGTCACTCTTTCCAGCTGGGGGGGGGGAAGCCAGTGTCTATAGCCAGACTGTTTATAGTTCTATCACCTCATGATTTTTCTCTAAGGTTTTTTTAAGTAAAAGAAGTATTTCTCTCTACACAGTTTATTTCGAAGAGATATTGTGTCCTGATGAAGAGTTTTAAAAAGGTCATGCAAACTGTACGGTTCAGGCTGTCTGAAAAAGATTGCTATTAAATGTGCTTTAAACTTAATATTCCCTGGAAGATTAACTACCTTATAAATGACATTTTGACAGATTATTTTAGCTATGAGGAGTTATGTATATGTGCTGAATTTTAAAGTCTGCCTGTTAACTCTCAAAGTGAATTGAAATGAGTAATTCATTTTGCTGATATTTAGTATGTGATGTCATTTCTGAAATACAGAGATCTTAATCTGGGGAATATAAAAGATACTGTAGAACCAGCAGTGCTTAGAGCTCTGCACACAGCCACTCCCTTTGGACTAGGATATCAAAGGAAACTCCCAAAATACAAAGATAGATTTTAAAAAGAAGCGCATGCGGAGTTCTTTACAAAATCTGCTTGTACGTGTCAAAGACTGATGGGTGCCAGGCAGTTTGTAAATTGCTTTCATTAGATATCTAACTGTAAACGGATGTTTTTTTGAGAAGCGTGTTCACTGTAACACTGACACTATGATGACAAGATCCAAAACAGAAACATCATCTCAATTAATTGGCTGTATTTCCTACATAGAAGCTGATCTATTTCTTTATGTGTTTGCTTTCTTGGCTCTTGTATTATAACTCTGGCCAGGTGAAGGATCCCCACGTAAGGGATAGTCTATGTGCAGTGTGTCTGTCTGCACACAGACCTACGTTAATACCTACAGCTTCAGCTACTCCACATCTGTTCATGCTGCGAGTCCTTTTACTCGTGTCGAGTCTTGCAAAGGTGTCTTGTGTCAAAGTCTGATCTTTGCAGGTATAGCAACACAAATTGGCATGAGCCTGGAGACCCTACTCCTGCTCCAGATCTAGAATAATTATATCGGAGGAGGAAGCTCAGCAAAAGCAGGATGGTCATTAAAGTGACATTGATCACTTTAACGTGATGACTTGCAGGAACAGTTGTCCCTTGAGTGGGCTCAGGGACTTTGCTTTCTGCTAAGGAACTCTGGGCAAGAGCTGAGATGTAGGGTTTGCAAACTTTTGTAATGTGTGCTCCTGTGGCACATTATTTAGAGGAAAACTGAACTTGTTCTTTTTTGTTTTGTTTATTTTATTTTTGGCTTCTCTCTACTTGACTCCTCTGTGCACATGCGGCACAGTCAAGAAGTTCTCTTGAGAGCCCCTTGCCTTGCAAAATGTCCTGGAGATTATCCTGTGCCTGACGCAGTAACAGCCAGCTGACTGACAGCGACTACCAGTTCCAGATTATGCATCTGCCTGCTTAGCAATGGCTGAGGAGCGCACAGCTGGTGTGCATGGGGAGGACTGGCCCGCGTCCTAATTATTCTGTGAGAGAAGGAACCAGCCATTGGGATTGGCCCAAGCCTCACTTTATCCATGATGAGCTGTAATACTAACCATTTTGGAGTGAGTCACTACCAAAACCAGCTGGGAAATAGGCATTTCAGAGGTGAAGCTGGATAGTCTGTGGTATTCTGGGGAGTAATTTGTAACTGTTACTATATGGAGCCGCTTGGATGTATTTTGCCGATATTGGTGGTCATCATAAGCTAGCTAAAAGTTTCTTGTCCCCTCCTGAACATGACGGACCATCTATTCAGTATATGTCGGAGGGTTAGTGGGTGTCATGACTCTGTGTAGCTTCAGTGCATCTTCCTGACTGTTTTAAATTATTGGTCTAGTGTTTCTGGCTAACATGGGAGCTGTGAAAACATCTGACAGATATCTCGCAGCCAAAGTACTTACAATGGGAAAGCTCAGGTCCTATGATTAGCTGGCCCAGCCAAAAACAATGACGGGAGATAGATAACACTGCTGACGCCCAACTGAGTCTTCACTAACAGACCCTTTGAGACCTAAAATATCTCCAATCAAGATTCTGTCATGATAACAACCCGAGTGAAGTAAGAAACTTCCGAAAAGTCTCCACATTGCACAGGGCTGTTTTGTGTGAGCTAAAGACTGATGATGAACGATCACTTGCCAATATGATACAAATATCCACTGAATAAATGTGACTATTTAGCATGCTGGTTTTGCTGGTGAGTAATCTTTTTGAAGGCTCAGGAAATATGAAACCCAAATAAAAAGGAGTCATAACACTGCGGAAGGGATGATGGAGATGATCTATTTCCAACACAGTCTGTTTTTGTGCAAAACTCGGATTCAGAGGAACCCATCTGGATTTTGTTCATACACAGCAACAGTCATGTGAGCTGACTGTATTTCACGCTTTGCCATTTGCTCTATGTCCTGAGGGCACTGAGGTCCTGCCTGCCAGGTAAACTGCATTTGGTTAAGGTCATTATAATCTGTAATGGCTTCACTTAGCGTCAGTTTTGCATGCCTTTACTAGCATTCCATACCCAGAATTGCAGGCATCTAGGAATGCTTTCCTAGAAGAGAACACTAGAGCACAGGTTTCATTCCTCTAAGTAACTAATACGTGACAATGTTGAGTAAACAAGCCGGTGAGCCAACATGAAAAGGAGGTTACAAGCTGGTCCTTAGCCTGTGTCCTGTTGGTAGAGAGCCCTGCCTCAGTCTAGAGATGAACTTTTCAGATTAGGAAGAAATTGTTAGCAATCATGTAAGGTGTACTGGTTGTTTCTCTCCTGTGTTTCAGGATTAGTTTGGCCAGGCTCAGAAACAAATACTTTTTTTCCTGAGAAAAAGTTAGGGGATCTTGGTAAGAATTCTGAGGCAAATGCTGTCTAAAGTTTTGTTAAGCCCACTGCTTCAATGAGACATTGAAGGAAAATAAATGTTTTGTTGGTTTATTTTGGCTTTTCCTTGCTTGGGTCCTTTACAGGACTCTACAGAGGAGAGTGTAGGATGGGCAGTGCGCCAGGTTTGCAGCGTGTACCATCCGACAGTCCCCGAGATTGCAGTTAGAAAAGGTATAAGTGTATTCTCTGCTGAATGCCTGGCAAATGATGGGGCAGGGGGAGGAGGAGAAGTGAGACTTTTGTGTAAACAGAGAATTTGTCCATAGCTGGGCTCTCACATGAAGTCTTTTAGGACAAGACATGAACTGTGGTGCCTCTGATGATGTGAGCCCATAGTAGAACTGGGAAATAGGCATTATGCAGGCATTTTTGCAGCTTTTTCTTCCTCTGGAAAGGGAAGGTGTGTTGATGACACTTTGTAACACCTGTTGATGAAGCGTCTTTTTTTACCAAGGCTCTTCTAAAAGGGGCTTTCAGTTTTCTTACGTGGTTTTATAGATTTTTAAAGTGTGTTGGGTATGTTTATAATATTAAAATAACTACTCTGTATGGGGATAGAACCAAGGTAGAATCTTACTACAGTAGTGTAGTACTACTGCCAGTGCAGATAGGTGATAACATTTGAATTCCCTGTTGTGAAACTGCCCTTATGCTCTTGCCATGTGGCTTAGACCCACTCTTGGACATGACCTATTACTTCTGGTTCAAATACATGTGAAAAATAGCAGACGTCTTAAGCACTGAAAGACATTCTCATCATTCTATGAATGGCTCTCTTTATGTAAATGTCTATAAGCAGCTTTATTTTGTTTATTTTGTGGATTAAACCTCAGTCTTAATCTGGCATCCATTTTGGCTTTGAGGAGGCAACCATGGCAGTCTACTGAAGGCACAGACAAGAAATGAAAAGGCAGTTTTTGTAGTCATTCCAACATTACAGGAAGAGAACACTTAAAACTAGCCACATGTGGTACTCGTGCACAGAAACTGAGACTCTGTGTACTTGGCACTTTACAAATGAGTAGAAAGAGAAATTGAGCCGAAAAGATGACAACTAAGACCATAATTATGAAATGCAAGCTCTATGGGCAAACTTTTGCTTGAAAAGCTGTAATGCAATCAGTCACATATTGTGAGACAAACCCACACATAAACAACAAAAGTCTTTTTATTGTCCCTAAATCACATGTAAAGCTGAAGAATAATGAATTTGAATAACTGGCCCCAGATCACACCAAATGAATTTGAGTGTTAACTTAGTTTTTCCTGAAAGCCAATTAAGGGCATTATAAACAAGACATCCATCCATTCCAAATAGAATTTAATAGAAATATCATAATAGCCAAAATAGCCAACTCTTAAAAGACTTCCAGATATACTATGACAAGTTTCAGTAAATCTCAACTGATCTTTAAGATTTGCAACTAATCTGCCAAAACTCCCCAGCTGCTACAAAAGCTTTCTTCACAGAAATATCAGTATGGCTTTCTTAAGTCCCAGACACAGGCTAAATTTCTTGGGAACTTTAGATAAATGCTTCATCTTTCATACTCCTTCATACTGCTCCTCCTTACCAGTGCCAGTAACAGTGACTGTTAGTTTGTACTGCACAGCGAATTGCAGTAATTTCTTCATTATTGTCATCTATGTAAGATAATGAGAAGTCCTAATTTCCTATTATCTGTCATGCAAATGGACAAACACAACTGTAATGCGTAACTGAAAATGTTCTTGGATGTACAACTCTGAAATTATTTTTTTCCACAGACATTAAAATCCCAGTGCAGCACTTACAATGTCTCCTGTATGGCCAAGCTCAGAGTCATCATTGCTCCAGAATCACTACTGACAGGCAGAATAAAGGATTGCAGTCAGCCTCAAAAGTATATCTTTCCAGCTCTTTTGCTGGTTTTATTTTGCTAGCAATCCAGTTCTAAATTGCAGTTTTATCTTTAATTTCTCTACATGTTCAAACTGGACTAAAGCTGTAGCTCCTTGCCTGACTGGCTCCAGTGAGGTAGAGTCGTCCACAATAAAATTAATTTTTAGACACACAGACAAAATAGGGGGTTCTGAACTGTCTACGACTGTCAGGATGGAGACCTTGGTGCTGTGATGGACAGCAAAATGTCAGCTCTGTGCTAAGTAGCAGGTTAGCAAACAAACAAAATGTTAGGCTCTTTTAAGAATTGAAAAAAAAAATTGTAATCATTATGCACTGTTCTTTCACAATGTGAATGGTGTGTGTGGTTCTAGTCTCACCGTCTGAAAAAAATATTATATTAGATCTTGAAAAGGCACAGACAAGAGAAGCAGGGATGACTAGTGGTATGGAGCAGTTTGCATGGGAAGCGTGATTGAGAAGACTAGGGTTCCTCCAGCCTCAGGAAAGATACAAGAGGTCTACAAAATCATGAAGGGTATGAGGAGATTTGGTAGTGACCAAAACTGATCACAGTTTTTTCCAGCGTGAAAACTGAGGGCTGACAAATGAAGCTGGTAGGAGCCTAGTTCGAATAAAAAGCAGGTAATTCACCTGAAGGAGAGAACTTTTCATGAATGAGTGGTTGTCCTATGGAATGCCATAGGACACTGTGGATATAAGAAATATATGCAGGTTTAAGGGACGAGGACAAGTATTTAAAACAGAGGGCCCCCAGAGTTCCTGAATATAGATTAAATCATAGCAAGCTCAGAAAATCTGCTGAGTTGAAAGCAGCTGCAGGATAGAAGAGTATGAGGAGAGGAAATAGCCTCTGTACTTACTCTAGTATGCTTTCTTACATGTCCAGTTATGAATACAGAATATTTGATTAGCTAGATATTGGTCTGAATCAGTAGAACCGCTTGTATGTTTATGTTTTAACAAGGGCCTAACTGTTGGTGTGGCCCAGAAACAAATACTGATCCTCTAACATCTGTAAGGTGCCTTTTTTCCCCTACAGAAACTGGAAAAAATGCTTTATTTCTTGGGTTATGCAGCTACGGGATCTGCAGTGTGTGTAAAGTTGATCAGAGCTATTCATACCTCTTACTACAAACTTTCCAGAGTTGGGAGAGTAAGATAGGAATTTATACTTTCATATCTGTGTTTTCACAAATGTGCAGTAAAATGCCAAACTAAGCTGGTGCTACAATAGAGTGAGCTGTAAGGAGGAGAATTCTGCAATTCATTTCATTGTCTCAGAATCAGAAACCATGTGAAGACCTGATATTTTCATTAACTTGCTTTCCACACATTCTGAAAGGCCCTATGAATGTTTGGAGCATCCTTTTGTGTATGAAAATACGAAAAGTCAAGTATTATTAGAAAACCTATTTTCATCTAATTGTGAACTGAATATTCTTCCTGGCAGTAAAATCAACATCTAAAATTATCATTTGGAGAGAGGAAGAAATGGGTTCCATATGGGGACAATTATGTGGTGGTCTTCTCTTGAAGTAATAGAAATCACTGCCCTGATGAAAGAGTCAGGAATAACTTGTTTATCTAGCATTTATTTGGGCATCACAATACTAAAACAGGTCAGAAGGAATCTGACCCAGATACTTTATATCTTGATTATTGGTTATGAATGTGAACAGTAACTTTCAGCTAAGACAAGCTTACCATAAATCCTACTAACTTGTTTTTTGAGGCGTCACCTCTTATGGTGAAAGGATTGTTCTGTCTCTGAGCTCAATTCAGTCCTTGGTTTCTTTAGTGAAATATCCAGTATAGGGGCCAATTGTGGCAGAGGTTTTGGTGGTGTGGATTCCTGTCCATGAGATCGCCAGCTCATTGACCAACAATGACTTGGTAATGACCACTTGGTAAGTGACCTACACTGGATTTGAACTGGTGACCTTAATGTGGAAGGCTCTGAATGCCAATTCTAATCTCTGGAGGATTTAATTTCTGGGTTTTATTCTAAAATAAACTCTGTTCAACCTCAGACTTCTTCCTCAGGCAGTGTTGTGACAATAACCTTTTCTCTTTTACCTTGAACTTCTTTGGATCTTTCACAGCGCTAAGTTGATCTTCTTCATCATCTCATTCAGAAATAATCTTAATATACATTTAATTCATACAATATTAGAAAACTTTATTTTTCAGCTAATGTTTACGGGAACAACAAGAAAGAATTTTAACAGCTATATTCAGTACCCTGGAGAAAACACCACGCGCTGTAGCATAGGAACAACCCTAAGTTTCTCACTCAAGCAAAAGCCTAAGTCAATAAGACTTGTGCATCAGGAACTACCACAGGACTGGCCCAAATATTTTGGTGTTTCTGGTTACAGAAGTACACAAAAAGCAGAAAGAGACAAAAATCATTCCGTATTTCAGAATAGGTAGCTGGAGCCTTTATGTAGTATTTTTTAAAAAATAACTATTCTGTAAGATTAAGTTGTGTATCCCTAATTGAGTCCAAATGTGTATCAGATATACTGATTTAAAGCCCACAATGGTCCAGTTATTTGGAAACACATTTTAAAAGACAATGTTGGCTTTGAGTATTTTTTCAAGTAGTATTTATGTGTTGATTGCAATAATCAACCCTTCACTGAAATCTGATTTCATAATCAAAGTAAAAAAATTAAGGTGAAAACTAAATCGTTACTGTATTCAGTATTCATGAACTCTCTAAACTTGATATTATTGCTCAAGACAGGAGCTTTTAAAATTATTTGACCCTTATTTTTCCTGGCAAATTATTCAAACTTTTACCTTAGAAAATCTAGGATTTGTAAACTCTTTTTGGGGGAAAAGGAGGGAACGTGGGTGTGACTTGGGTGCAAATTTTAAATTAATATTAGTAAAATATGAATAATTAGATCCTATGGATCTCAGTTGATAGGTATTCTTGAGAGTTTTTTTCTTCTATGCATTACTGATTCCTGGCTTGTGGGGGGGGAATTTTACAATGAAGTTCTCCTTTATTGGTGCATGACTTATGTCCACGCATAAAATTTAAAAAGGTAAGTGAACAACCCTTCTGTGAAACGTAGAACTTGAGAGACTGAATGCAATAAATCAGTGCTGCTTCTTCAAGTAATGATACAGCATAACTCAAAATATTGAGTAAAACAAAACAAGGCAGTGAGTTCTTTTCTTGTCAAATGTCTGCTTATTTGTTAAATACATTAAGGAGCTAGACATACAACCCTTCTCCTGTAAATTATAACATGGATGCTGTGACTTCCCAAAGATTCCAATATTGCCATATTTTGTTACTGAAATTTCTTCACCTCTTTGGTCAAAATGTCCAGTCTTCAGCATCTGGTCAAATACTTAACATATTTTGTATAGCATAGCCAGGAAAATACATTTTTAATTACAGATCCATGAAGCCCTTGTGGTTAAGAAGGAAAAAAGAATCAAAAGTTTCATCTGCAGTCAAGCTGGCTGACTGATGAAGTCAGATAGGAGATGAATCAACATACATGTTATATTGTGTTTTTGTATATTTTTATATACTATACAAAACTGAGATCAGTTTTGGAATACTGTTGCCCCTGACTTGCAAGACTGAGCAAATCTGGCAATGGCATGGACATACGCTGAGTTTTGTTTTCCAATGTAAAGTCTAGGCCTTCTTCCTACAAACTAAAATGTCTATCTTATGAGGTGTGTGTTATGCTTTCAAAAACGTTTTCCTATCATAGATCTGCTATATAGCCTTAAGCCAAATGTGCTAAACTCCTCATAGGAGAGCAGATTGAAATTCTTATTTCAAGATATTTTCAACTTAAAAGGCCTGTCCCTTTTAATTTTATTTTTTTTTCCCCTGAGTAGAATGTCAGTTTTTAAAGGGAAGTTTAGTTTTTCTTAATTCAATTACCTGAACAGATAATGTCCCTTCTCTCCAAAACATAGTCTTTCTTTGGAAAAGAGAACTTTTATGACAAATTCAAAAACTATGGAACTTTTACGATAAATTAAAAAAAAAAAAATCTGACTTTTCTTGCCAAGTTTCTGATTTAAATGCTCGCTATTTTATGACCTGCTTCAATGTGGTAATTTCTGTTTAATTTTGCTTGGAGTCAGTTACTTTCTGAACAGAGAAACTCCATGTGTAGATTCACTGGACACAAGAAACATCACTTTCATTCATGAGATTGTAGGGTTTGCTTCTCATGGCTGCTAAGATTTTTGAGAAAACACTTTATATTTGCTTACAGTTTACTCAGTATTCTCCTCACAATTTTTCACTATAAAATACAACTTTTGATAACTCTGGAATGTAGAAAAGAGCCTTGAAATATTGTCCTCTGAGGGATGAAGAGTTTATAGTGTCTTATTTCTAGATATAAATACAATTCATTCTGTGCTAAAGTTTCTAAATTTTACTTCAGCCATATGACAGCCAGTTGACGGGCGTTTAAGGGGGTTACTAAAGAGCAAAGCTGGCAAAGGCTCTTTTCAGCTGATAGCCTAATTTACAGTAAGACAAGAAAGCCCCATGGCAAGCACAGGAGCCTGCCAATTAATAGCTAAACAGCAGTAACAGCTATAAATTAGATCTAGCATTGCAATCAAACCTGTCATTGTCTCGAACCCTTCGAGCCCCACGTTAGGTGCCAAAAAAGACTGTCGTGGCTTAACCCCAGTCAGCAACTAGGACCACGCAGCCACTCACTCCCTCCCTCCCCTGGCTGTAAAAAGATTTGAGATATTCTATTAAAAATATAGCACATATAAAGTAGATGTGATGCTGCTCTGAGCAGCTGTACAGGGTTTCTGCATTCCCTGAGGTTTTTCAGAGAAGACAACGCTTCTGCTCTGAGTGAGAAACACACATACACAGCTCGTATATTTTTCATTTCAGTTCTGTAAAGACAGGAGCAGTCCATGGGATGATCGTATGTATAAAATTACTTCGAGACTAGCTCTAAATTTATGAGGTCCTTTTGGATTCTTTTGAATGAAAAGCATTGCAACTTGTAAAGACAAAACAGCGATATGTAGGTTTTTGTGTGTACTGGTAGGCCAGGGAGATGTCATCTGAAAGCAGCTAGTAGCAGAGGGCTGTACCTGGAAGCCTTTCTGCTACACTTTTTACTCGTTTCCAGCTTTTCCCAGACCTCAGCCTTTCTTTTGGTGCAGCGTGTGGGTGAATCGGTTGATCCTTGATCCAAAGTTCTTCATAGCTGAGGAAAACATTTCCGCTGACTTGAGTGAGGCTAGATGGAAGGTGTGTGGCTATGTTTAAGATGGCAGTATAGCTAATATATAAATGATGAGGTCTTCTGTAGTGAATAAAAATTTCTACTTAAAATATCACAAGTCTAAAATTGATTCTGCTAGTGTTTATGTACAATATTTCATATAACACATGTACATCTGTTTACATTATAGTGTCCTTAGTTACATTTAGAGTTGAGCAAATAATTATCCACTAATGTTTTAAAGAAAAATACTCTCAACTAATTCATCATGTTGCACATGAAGACAGGTGCGTAATAAGGAAAAAACATTTATAGAGTAAGTTTTGTATTTTATAATAATAAGAATGTTATGCTGAAAGCGAGCACCGTCTTACTGTTAACATTATAAAACACTCAAAAGCTAATTTATTTCTGATGATTATCTGCTGCATTGGTTTCTCTGAACTGGAAAATAGATCCAGATAAAGCTCCAGTTCTCAAAAGGTGGAAGAAAAGCTGAAACCAGAGTTTAGGTCTCATTTACATTACAAATTTGTGAGCAAGTCAGAAAATGGACTGTGTAATGGGCCATTCTGTTGGGAATCTAGTCTTTATTAGCTGCTGTCAGTGTCATGGAAATGATAATGCAGAACTTGAACAATTTGATTTCTACTGCACGTTTGAAATATTTATAAAGTAAAGGTATGATAACTAGGCTGTTCTTGAGATGGGCTATGTAGTTCTGTCTGTTGTAGTGCCATACTTTATCCTGCGTTTTGGATGTGGCCTGTCACTTGGTGATGAGAATGACCCTTTCGTGACATTATTACAGAATTTGCTGTGACTTCCTTATCAGGTTCAGGTTCTCCAATAGGATATTGCTTCTGGACAGGGGGAGGGAAGGGACCCCTTGAGACACTGGAACAGGTTGCCCAGAGAGGTTGTAGATGCCCCATTCCTGGAAGTGTTCAAGGCCAGGCTGGATGGGGCTTTGAGTAACCTCGTCTAGTGGCAGGTGTCCCTGCCCACGGCAGGGAGGTTGGAACTAGATGATCTCTGAGGTCCCTTCCAACCCAAACCATTCTATGATTTTATGATTTCCCTGTATTCAGCTGAATAGCAGAAGAAATTTTCCAGAGACCTTCTTACAATCCCAAACAAACAACGGCAGAAATTCCCCTTATTATTTCATCTCTATGAATAGTGACATTACTTTGATGACTACAAGGCTAAACAAAACGTGGTTTCTCCTGTGACCTGATGACTTTTTCCCATTGTATACTCTCAAGATATTACAGTATTTAGTGGTAGTAGTATTTATCTGCTGACGATTGTGTACAACATAATTTTATATAATGCTTTTCTAAACAGGCTGTTTCTTTCATAGAGCATAAAACAAATTAATCATACAGATTTGCTGTATGTCATTTAACTTCCAGGTTGTATCTGTTTATATACATATGTCTATTTTGTTAGAGAGTTTTATAAAGCTTTTAATGTCCACAGAAACATCTAGACTATCTAATTACATTCTCAAAAAATGGGAGGAAGGGGACTTATTGAAAAGAAAATATTTGAAGTAGTGGAGGCTTATTCTTCAGGCACTAGTGATCTCCAAGTATTTTTGGCAAGACATTTGTTCTCTTTTAAGGTCCAGTTCTAATACACAAAAGCTCAGCAGCTCAGGCATGTAACTTCTCCCACAGTGGTGTATCATAACGATCTGCAGTGTTATTGATCCAGGAACTCTCTGACTACAGGCTGCTGGGAAACACACTCACCTAAGATCAACTTTTCACATGTTTGATTTTCCCTGACAGTTTTCCCTGAACCTTCAGTGGTACATGAGAGCTAATTTCAAACTAGCCTTAGTTTATTTTCACCGATTGGAGTTTGTGGGTTTGGGGTTTTTTTCTTTGTTTTTGTTTGTGGTTTTTTGAGTGTTTTTTTTAAACAAAGACTATTAGATTATTTCTTTTGCGAAAAACCCATACAACTGTAGAGAAGAGTAAGCCATGTTTGGGATTTTGCAGCCTTGATCCATCCTTTTTATGCACGAGGCAAAACAATAGCATCAGGCAGAGAGATGTGTCCCTCGAAAGGCTCCAGGAAAGCTGAGTCTTCCTGTGGAGAGCTTTGTCATCTCCCTGCCCACCCACACCTTTCCCTCTTCTGCTCCCACATGGAGTCATTACCACATCCAACAGTGTTTTGCTTAGCGGTCAGGTAGTGTCGGCACATAGTTTCGTGTGGAGCCTCACTGTGCGAAGGAACTTACCGTCTGATTTTTCATGCTGAGAGCACCCTGCTATTTCTTCTCCTACCAGTGTTACCACGGGTGGCTCAGTCCAAGTTAAGACTTTGATTGGGCTACGCAATCACAGCTACAAGACCTGATTTTCTTCAGGTATAAAAGGGAGAGAAAAGGGCTGGAACTGGTCCTCGCATAATCACTCACTAGGAGACTCAGAAGACAAAGTGACAAATGTGGCTCCTGTGCAATGACTTGCAGGACAAGCCTCCACGGAGGCCCATTTGAAGATGGCATAACTTGGAGCAACCCTATTATTATTGTTGCAAGCTGTGTCCATGGCTGAGATCCAAGCTGAGAGTCAGCAAAAGTAGATGAAAGCAAACAGCGCTGTTTCCTCTATGACTCTTGCACTAATGAACTCTATTATCTTTATGAAATTGTTTCTCACCTACAGCTTGCGAATGCAGTAATAATGTGGTCCTTTTAGCTCTTGCATATGCTTTAGTATACTGTTCCCAGGCCAATTCAAAATCACCACAGCATAAAAAGATTGTTCTCAACAGCGTTTTTATGCTTTTGATTTGAAATACTTTGAAAACCATTAGATTGTTCCAGGCTTACCGGGACATTTCCATAAAAATAAGCTGCATGCCAAAGAATCTGAGATTCATATATTACAGGATATGGTCTCCTCACACCCTCCGCCTACTCATTTGGAAGCGTCTCATGGTTTTCCTGCATCATTTGACACATCTGTAGTCATTTAATTGTTCTAGCCTTTCAGACTGTATTGTGAAACAATTGCTTACAGGACTCATTAAAAGAAAATATAACAAAAAATTCCCATGCGTTGTATCTCCTCCACAGTAACATAAGCCCTGGAAACTTGCAGGGTATCCAATTTTTATTTTTTTTTATAACAGGACATTTTGACCTGTGTTAGAGTAGGCAGCCAGTATGCAGCATGAGTATTTGGCCAGTATTTCTATATGTCTAAACAAGTCCTGAGCGGAATGGGAATATGTTATACATTGCATGGGATTTTTTTAATTGTTATTTGTTTATTCCAGTTTTGGCCCTGACTCAGAAAGGTACTTAACCACTTTTCAATGTCAACCCTCAACTAGAAAAGCCTTTTCTTAAGTCCTGTTGAAATGAGTGGAAACTAAACATATGCTCAGAGGTAAGCACTAACTTGAAACATTTTGCTGACTGGGATATTCTCCCACACTAGTCTTTGGAAGTTCACCTGGCAAGAGATGCTATTGGAGTGCATCTGTTTATCTCAATTAGTATTGTGTCATACAGAACAAAACACATTGCCAAATGTTTGAAATTCCACTGTTCCCTATTTCACTCCTTAGCGGAGAGAACTCCCTGCATCTCCGGCTGAGATACCAAACATCTGGCAGATCTCTAAATTCCCATCTGACTCAAGGTCATAGAACAAGACACTTGATATTGATGCTGAACTAGGCTTCTGCAATGTAATGGATGTATCTAGTTGCAAATGTTTAGAATGGTTTGCAAAAAAAGGTGTTTAACAGTTTCTGTTGAAACATGCATTATTGTAGACACAAATGTGGCTCATGGGCTGATGAAAGCCTATCTGGAGAGTGTCACAAGGAATATATAAAAATGCTGTTTAGGTTTTGAGGGAAGGATCTTATGTGAATCAATCCAGAACTAAATTATCCGCTGACAAATCTGGATCGTGAGAATCTTTTGGATGGGATTTGGTAGTAAGGCTGAGAGTGACAGGCAGGCCAGCTGCCTTAATGTGAAAATGGCTTAGCAATAGGAAAGTAGAAATTAAACATTCTTTGCTTTCTACCTTCTTTTTAGGGAGCTTAACACACCTATTTTCTCTGAAGTGAAATGTTTTATTTTCTCTGAGGTAATGTTTTGGAAATACTAATATTTTGGAACGACTAGAAAAGTTTTACCGCATCCATGAATGTATTTTACACTGACTTTATAACAAGTTACATAAACCCCAAATCTGTCATATGGTGCCTGAAGCAGAGCTAGATGTGTAGTTTTCTTAGCTTAATAAGTAGGCCCAAGTGATGAACAAGTTTTTGCAACAGTGGATTTTACTGTATTTAAAACAGATGTAAAACGTATTGTGCTGCTTCTCAGAGTAGCAGGTGAGTCCCCGTTTATTCCGATTTGTCTGTATTTTTATGCCACATTCATCATTACGTTTGACTGCCTGGAGACTTGAATCTCCTCCAGTTCAGCTTTTCAGGCACACAGATGTATTAGTGATGAGTAGAGATGAGCTTTCATTAAAGTTCAGGCTCTCGGGCTTCAAGATCACTTGCAGAGATCCAGGAAGCTCTGCATTGAGCGCTGGGGATCTGAAATGCTGACCTTGGCACTCAGGACTAGGACGAGGAATAACAGCATTCCCCTCAAAACAGCAGGGTCAGGTGGGGTATGTCCTGGGTCAGGTGATATGAGATCACATAAGAGTTGAGAGGTGTCTTGCCTTGTCTCTATCCTTAATCATTTCCTCCTTATTTCTGCCATGATTTCTTCCACCTTTGACCCCAGGACAATATGCTGGTTTTGGAAAACACCTCATCAGCTTTAAATGAAACATAGTAGGTTCCACAAGTGATCATTTCCAAGGTAACTTCATTTTATCAGAAAATCACTGACTTTCTCTGGATCCAGCCCTTGCCCTAATGACTGGGAAACATGATAACCCATAGCAGTTTTGCTGGAACACCCCGTTGCCAAAGATGTTTAGCAAGTCTGCATTACCTGGGGTGAAACAAGGAAAATTATAATTTAACAAATATGGGAATAAGTTTTGTGATGAATGTGAGCACTTGCAGGTAAGCAAAAACAGCACAGTGGCTTTGCAAATCCCTCCCCAAAGGTTAGTGGTGTTTAATAAAACAGGTGCCTCGCTTTGCACCTACTGTTACACTCTATGCCTAATAAACTGTACCTCAATATTTCACCATTTTCATTGCAAGGCCTAATTCAGAGTTCAGACTGCACAGGGGAATAGTGTGTACAGCACAGATTTTATCATACTTCCCATGTCATCTGGCTTTGCCGCAGAAAGATGATGTTAAGCACTCTGTGGAGCAGTTTGGCTATATTCAGAAAACAGATTTTTCTACAGATTTTTCTCTCATATCAGTTTGGTTTTAGTGGTGTATTAGCATAGAGACAGCATTAAACAGGCTGTGTGTAATTTCAAACAGATCATGAACTTTTGTCAATTATAATAAATTTAAGAATATATATGTGTGTACAGGCACGTGTGTGTGTGTGTATATATGCCAAGGTACACCCAATGTAGAAACCTCTCTGTGCGTTTGTAATCTAACAGAAAAGTTTGAGAAGAATATAAAAGCTAGTGGAGGGCTACATATGTGTTCATTAATAATTGTTTTTTAGATTAAGCACCAGTTTCATGTTCTCTTCCAGCAGTAATTTAACTTAATTGAGCGTATCTAAACCACCAACGGGTTAGCAAAATCCAGTGGTCCAGACAGGCATCTTTTGCAAAGAGAATCCCAGAAGTAACTGTATTAACAGCAAGTCATTTTCCTGGGGCCTGACACACAATGTGTTCCTATGCAGCAAATTTAACAGAGGATATGCAGCTTGCATCGTCTCTTTTTCCCTCTCAGCCAGTTTTTCCAGCTAATGGAAAGAGAATGTCATTGGCTTCATCTTTATTCCACCCTCATTCCATCAGGCCCAAACGTTGAGTTGGATAACTCCCAATAGGATCAGGACACATATGGTCAAAGCATATCACTTAAGTAATGCTTCTGAATCAGCATATGTGTTTGCAAAATACATTTTTACTCTTAAATTTCTTTGTGAGATCAATTCATTGCTCAGGTTGCATTTCTTTACGAATAAATATGTATGTTTGCAGACACACACACATATTGGAGCATATATGTATAAGTAAACCCATTTTCTCTGTCCTACTAGACCTCCAGAACATGGTACTTTCAGCTCTGTGTATGTGAGCTGCAAAGAGACGTTTATTTTTGTATATACAGTGACAGGAAGTGGGATGTACCAGCTCACATCTGTTAGCCATTAAACAGCGAAATAATAACAACAATAATAAAATATTATTTTAGTGAGGTCGACAGGAACAGACATCAGACATAGAAAGCTGAAGGTGAGTCAAAAGAGGGCCTACATCCAGTTGATTTCTTCAAAGGCAAAATAGTATGTACTCTTTCCTGGTTTTCTGTTCTGCAAATACCACCTTCTTGGATCATTATAACATGCCATCAGAATGAGTGGGTTTGAGGATTTCCTGTTGAAAACTATAGCAGCATTCATTCCTGCAGCAGTGTTCTGAGATGAACAAGCATGGGCCTCAGAGATTTTTGGATTCAGAAAAGCAACTTTTTTCTTAGACTTCTTCCCACTTACCTTCTACACTTTGGTCTGCTGATTTTTTTTCTCCAGGAAACTGCTGAACAATCATAAAATGGATTAATTAGGAATGTGTGTCATTTTCTGATAGATACTACCTGAGCAATTATCAAGGGTTGTGGGGGTTGTTTTAATAGCTCCTGTGTGATGTATTGCATCACTAGAGAGAACAAGACAACTGACTTTCACTAAAATCTGATCAAGTTGATGAGACTAAAAGAGGTTTCAGAAGATCATGCCTCAGGACATTGCTTTGAGTGATAAAACAATCTATTATTAAATTTAAAGAGAGAGATTGCTCTTTTGCTGATACGCATGATCGTTGTTACCAGATAGCAGCTGCCATCGTGGAAAACTCTGGCAAGCTGAAGGAACATCATGATTAATTGAAGAACTGGTATTCATAGAAAATGGCTGGCTGCCAATGGACTGCAAAAGTAAATAGCATCAATTAAGTCAGCATAGCTAATTTTGCCATGAGCTTGTAATTACACTCTATGCACAATGACCTCTTTATTAAAATAATAGAATACTGTAGAAACTAAACATACAACTGTTGAGTATCATTCAAGCTATGTCTTGGTGATACAGTAGAAGAAAAGATATGCACTGATTTTTACCCACTTTGGTCACTTTGGCAGATAACTGTTTCTACTTGAGTTCTTTGTTTTTACTCTTTTCTGTTTCATCGATCTGTTTATGTGTAAATAAAACAGTCAAGCACTTGGTGGAGCACGATGATATTAAACATCAGCACGCAAATATTTGGTACAAGTTTGGATCTTAGTTTTAGGCTGCTTGTTTCATTTTTCAAAGTCGCAGTGTGTTTCTCAAGGCTGAAGTCGGGGATCATGTGGTGGTGATTCAGTGGTCACGTGTTGTTGGTCATGCCTCACTGGAAGGACAGCATTGAGCTTGGCTCCTCAAGTCAGGTGTTCGTGTCCCCGTGTTCAGAAGGACAGGACAAAGGGTGTCCGGGACAAACTGTTCCAGGCTTTGAGGACCTGTTGATGCAAGCAGACCGTCAGGAAAGAGTCTGTACCAACCTTTGCTGTTTCAGTAGATATTGTAGGGCGTAATGACTCAAAGGCCCTTGTACGGCAGGTTGCGCTCACTCCCATTTGGCAGGAATGGTAAGGGAAATGGATATATGTAGCCTTAGCTGCTGAGCTCAAACATAATGTGGTATTGGCACTGTTCCCTGAGAAACAGGAAAATTACCCCAATGACAATATCACTGTCTTCTCCAGGTGAGAAGGGAGTGGTCTCTGCATGTTGACATAGTGTCAGGTCATAACCATGCAGACATGTACATTCAGTGTTTTAACTGTCTCACGGAGAAAGTCAACAAATTATCTGAATCCTGGCCAGACTTCAGAAGTTCGGAGGTTTGGTTCAGAAAGAGCTGCAGTCACTGATCCAAAGTTTATAAAAGCTCTCCAGATTTTCTGACACTGTAAAACTGGGCTGGAGCAAGCATTTTTCCTGTAGCTTTCAGCACTTCTGTTTCCCATCCTAGCTGGACAGTAGAATTGAAAAAACACTTCTTCAGAAATTCCAAGAGCTTAAGAACATTTGGTCCCAGTCTGGTTCTAAAAATGAGTAAAGATCTGGGAGGCTGTCTGGTGGGGTCATATCTAACCTACCTAGTCTGTCCCATTTTGTCTGCAGTTCCCTTCAGATTGGGCGTTATTTTTGTAGCTGGAGTCCAGTGCACCACTCAGCATGCACCCCAACAAACCAGCTTGTTTATTCCCAGCTTTGTAGAGGTTCTTCTTGATATTAAAGCTCTTGATTCTGTTTATTGTTTGCTAGTTAGCAGTGTATTCTAGTGAAGAAAGAGCCCAACACTTTGACAGCTGCAATATTGCAATGTCAACAGGGAGTCTTAAATTTCAGAAGAGTAGAAAGCATGCTCCTAATGCCATGGTGTTTCAGATAGGAAAATGCTGTTTATAATATCACATGACCAAGGCATGGGCTAGTCAAGTCATGGGAAGCAAATAAATTTCAGCTCCTGCCATTAACTCTTTCACAACACTGCTTTGGAATTATGCTGTCAGGAGTAACAATTCATCCTTTTCCCTCCTGCCTGGAAAATGCTTGGGTTTTTTCTGGAAGATAGTTGCAAAAATGTTGGACCACTGCAACAAGTGTGTCAGTCACCATCGTGCTTTGTGCATGCTGGCAATGACCGCCGTTGGGGCAACAGCCCAGGCCCTATTGGTTCAGCTGAAAGAGGATTTGTCACATTTGAAAATGGCACTTCCATTTTTTTCAGGCTACATAAATATATATTTAGCCATTCTTAGCTAAATCTGGGGCATTTTAAAATTTTTTAGTTCATTGGGAAAACAAGACTTTTCTTGAAGGCAGTGAGGATTAGTATTATACGCTATTAATTTTTACTGTCAGTAAAAGAGAACTAGCTAACATATCCTCCTAAGAAATTTCAGGTATGCAGAGGTAGGCAGGCTTTTGCAAAGACCCCTAAAGCCATAGAGTCCAGTTCTGCCCTTCAAACTTGAAAACAATTAAATTGCAGCAGTATTTGCACTAAAACCAGAGAATAGAATTGTTAAGCCAGTCACAAAGATAGGAGATATGTTAACATTCAGTTCTGAATCTGGACTCGGATATTAAGCAGTTCAGAAGATTTTTGGATCTGAGACTGTGGTATGAGTTCAAGCCTGTTACTGTGTACAGTGAGAAACTTCCTGCAACTCTGCTCGTGCCTTCAGTGAGGAACAGCCGGGGCTTCCTGGATCCTTCTGCAGGAACAGGCTGCAGCTGCGTGCAGCCTCCAACTCCTCCAGGGACAACATGTTGTATATTCCATATGAAGGAGCTCTAAGAGATATTTATTCTGAGACAGAAATCTTCCTGTCATTTCCCAAGGGATTGAGTGCTGCCTAAGTATTACAGTTGATTCCCCATGGACCTTGGAAAAAATCCCTTAAAACCTTATCTGCAACTTTGAACCACTTGGTATGTTTCTTTTCACCCCAGGAACTTATTTTCTAATAAGTTATCTTAACTGTATTTGAAGTCTGGGATACTCAGGTTTATCCCACTGTAATGGTACCTTTGTCGATTCTACCAGAATTTTCCTTTCCCCAGTACTCTCCTTCTACAGGAATACTCTTCAAGAAATCTAAGCATAGTTTATATTTGTGTAGTACTTAGAACTCTTTAAATTGAAGGGAGTGTACGAATGCAGTGTTCACTTAATAGGGAACATTTTGTTGTGACAAAGTCGGGTTAGGCAATGAACTGTTAATGGCAGCTGCTGCTTACTCGCGTCAAAAACTTCCATGGGGCTCAGCAGAGATGCATTTTGTAGAGTGACAGTAGATTTTGGGTTTTGTTAAATAAGTATGATATTTTAAGATTTATTTTTTATTAATAGAGAAAGTTAAAAGAATAGTAGCTAGTTAATAAAAATAATGTAAAATTTTACCCCCTCATCACAAGATAATTTTACCCAATTACATGTTATTTGGACCCTGAAAGTAGGAGACATTGGGATTAATGTTGTGTTTGGACTTATAATGGCCTGTTATAGAGGTGAATTTGATCCTTAGTGGATATAGTTTTGCCTCTCTCATTTTTATTCCATATTGCATTTTACTCCAGTTTCAACCTTCTCATATGCTTGGTTAAACATGTTAGTGTAATAGTGAGGCTGAGAGGTTCAGCAAGACTTCCCACTAAAAATATTATGCATGTGCTCTACCTGTGCAAGTCCACATTAAGAGAACATCGTTAAGGTTTTTGAGGCACGGAATTTGAGGCAAATAATTATGAAAGTGAAGTTTAAGACTGCATGTACAATTTCAGTTCAGGTTGTACGTTTGCATTTTAGTCATATAGTTTGTTTTTAAGCCACAAGTGTGCATTTTTCAGCACTCAAAATAAGTCTGCTCTTAGGATGCACCAGAGCTATGAAGTCAAGGCTAGTGCCTTTGAATGTGGATTCAAAGATTGTATTATTACAACTGTATTATTAGAACTTGTATTATTAGAACTGTGGTCTCTGCCCATCTCTCTTCTAGAATTCCCATGAGATGACACTAAGCAAGCCACTAAAACCAGACTTGAAAAAACATGACAGAAAATTTTGCGTTTCTCTTTTCTGGATCCCATGTTTAGAGGTACAGCAGAAGGCGATAGGACCTATACTTTGGACATATAAGTGTCATGAAAACTTAAGTCCCGGGTCTACTACAGACAAAATGAAATTGTTACCATTATTTCAGCTGCAAAATGGAAACTATACTGTGAAGATAATTAATACATATGAAACACTCAGATACTATTGTATTGAATATGACATAAAAACTCTTGAGGAAATTAATAAAGCTATCTTGAGAACAGCTTTTGAATGAAGTGTGGCATGTAAAGGCCATGATCACACACTGAAGAATAAGTTAAAACAGCCAACTGAACATTGTTTTTTTGTGAGCACTAATTTCTAGTCAGAAAATGAGACAAGGACTCACTCAAAAAAAAAAAAAACCCAAACCCAAAAAAACCCCCCAAATAAAAAAACAACCCTGAATGTAATCATTGTATTATATATTCACAGGGGAACCAAAGTAAGGTCAAGTATATTGTCATTTCTGACTTTCTGAGTGTTTGACTTGGCAACTTTAACACTTTTCATGTGTCACACATGTACTGGGAGAGAAGTGCTATAAACTCCTGGTCAAGCCTTTTTTTTTAATTATTTTTACTTTTCAATGTCATGAAATAACTCGGCGTATCCCCGATTCACTTCACCTTTAAAAGAAATACAGTATTTTACATGTGGTTTTGTACTTAGTGAAGAATGTAAACTTGACATAGAAGAACATTAGTTCTTTTCAGGGAAAGTTTGTTGCTAGCAACTTTCAGGAATAACTATTTTTGTATCAGAAGCAGAGTAAAAATGAACTACGTTTGGAAACACAGCTGACCTTCTCCTGCGAAGATAGCAGCACTGTTTCTTTAATTTTTAAAACAATATTGGACAGTTGGTCAGGAGGGAATGGGTGTAGGGAGAGATCAAGGGAAAAGCTCCTCTTAGTGAAGCAGAGGGCGAGAAACAGACCACCTCAATGGGAAGTGCTGTTTTCCTCATACCAGCGATGTTTCTTGCTCTGCGTTGAAAGATAGTGTTTCTTTCGTGATTCTTGACTGGTGTTATATGCTGCTGCTATGGGAGAAAGGAGGAGGAAATAACGCAAAGAGGAAAAAAAAAAAAAGACCTGTCCATGGGAAGGGGATAACAACTTTAACAGAGCTCCCAGCAGAAACCCACACACGTCCCGATGCGCTGATTGCCCTGAAACAGCCAGCGCAGCTACAGCCACGCACAATATCCTGCTGGGCCTCCAGCCAGAGCTCGGTCCCCCTCAGAAAGGACAAAGCGGTCTTCAAATTGCCACTCAGTTATCCAAATTACCTGCTTTTCCTCATAAACCAACACCATTGTTCTCTTCTACAGGGTCTTCCGCTGAGTTGCCAAGTAAGGGGGTGTCTGCTGAAGTTTAATAAAGGGAATATTGTTACAGAAGTATTTAGACTCTACTCAAAATGCCAAAGGTGGCAGGGTCTCTGGAGTTTGGTTACCATATTGCAATTTTTTTCTCCTTAGGAAGTAGTTTTCACACAAGAAACTTGCAGGATCAGGCTGTTGTTCACGCAGACCTACGTGCTGCAACCTGACAGCCTACTGCACAGCCATTCATTTTTTTTGGTGAGAAGTGGTGATAGCAAGCAGTTCCCTTGGAACAGTTTTACCCAGCCAAGGTGAGGTGCAGTGCTGTATCAGATAGGCCACGCATTAGGTGAGTAGGGGGCTCCACAATTTTCCCAAAGGACAAACTGTCAGCCATGTTTATTTCAGACTAAATCACTGGAGATACCAGGGTCTGGGAGGAACAAAAAGATGGTCAGAGAGACTGGAAAGTCATTTTCTTTATCCTCCAATGGAGATTTGATGAACTTTGTTGATTTTCTGTGACTTCCTCTGTTCCTTTTCTTCTTCATCTATTTAACATACTAGTTTGGGAATGAGGAATAATAGATCTAGGGCGTTTTCCACCGCTTTGAGGGAAATGTTAACAGGAGAATATCAGAAAGGTGGGGAAATGTGTCTCTCTCTTTTCAGTGGCTGTACCTCTGTGTACTTTTGTGCAGGTACCAAATATATATTGCAGTGTCATATTGGGAGTAACTGGATGAAACTGCTTCACCTTGTCTCATAAACAATTTTTAGCTTGAAAAAGACTGTATCAGACTTTGAAGAAATTTTCTGTTGTTGTGAGTTTAGGATGATACAGTTTATTTTAGGAGAGTTGCAGTAAGGAAAAGGGATATTAACTTTGTTCACTCTTTTCTATAGTCTCTAAATAGAAGAAACAAAGTGGCAGAGATGCAGTATCGGTGTCTTCTTTGAACTCTCTGGCTGAGGGGGTTCCGGAAAGGTTGTTTGACCATCTCTGTTCAACTATTCAAAGTAAGAAAATGTCAAAACTTACTGTTGCCAAATTCTTCTCTAGTAGAAGAAAGCTAAACTTAAGGAAACAAAACCTGCTCGTGGTTAGCATAGGCTTGATCCAGTAAGAAACTAAGTCTCATAGATAATGGATGCTAATGTCTGTGTGAAAAGTCCAAATATCGTGCGAAACCGGATTACAGTTGAAAGCAGGCTCATCGTGGTGACAGCAAGCAGGTAAATGTTTTGGAGCCTCTGTGCTTATCTGCTGTGATTTCATCACCCTGGTAACACTTAGACTGTGTTTTTTTGTAGCCATTTCTACTATGTTCCATCCGTTCATCAGTTCTATTTTCTTGTTCTGGCTTCTTCGGGCACCAGGTTTATTTTTGGTGGTTGTTTAAGCTGATGAAGCACATAACCTTGGATGAACAGAGTGTTTCAGATTTGTCTCTCAATATTGCCTGTTTTTCTTGACTAGGAAAGCCTGGGGTAAACACTAGACATACTAGTAGTTAAATGCAGTACAGATTGCCTCTCCAACAACTCACAGTTTATTTTGTTATAGAAAAAATAAATACATTGGGCAGACAACAAAATTGCTTACAGCACTGAGTGGGAGTTTACAAACTAACTAAAGAGCTTTGATTCCCGTGTCCTCTAGTTGCACTAAATACCAAAAGATAGTATCACAGCATAGCATAAATGAAAACACTGAGGGCAACTCATTTGTTTGTTTATTACTGTTTTGTTTAAATTTATGGATACGCATGTTCCACTCTGGATGCTTATAGAGTTGCATAAATATGGTTTTGCCCTGGTAGGTTTCTTTTTTATTTTTTTGGAGCCACAAATTATAATGTTTATCATGCTGATGAAGCAATGGTTAGGGGACAAATATGACATTAAAAATAGACTTGGATTTCCCAATCATCTGAAGTGCTGGCTTGCAAGCCCATGCAGCAATGTTGATTTGTGGGTAGTTAATTTTCTTGGCCATTGTTTTTCTACTGTATGATGCTGTGAGGTTATTTCTAGGCAAAATGAAATATATAGTTATACATAGTAAGAGAATTGTATAGTAGAAAATGTTCTTGGCACACACGCACTACGCAGAATGAGTACATAACGTGCGCTTGAATGGACTAGCTGTTTTTTGTTTGTTTTTCCATTGGCAAGCCAAGAAATAAAACACAATCCATTTAGAACTTAATTTTTCCTTTTTTTTCTTTTTTTTAAAGATTAAGATACAAAATCTTATTTTCCTTTGGACCCATTTTCAAGACTCTGGACCAAAAGCTTACTTAAGTGATATTTCCACCGCTCTACAGATGTTACTTATTCACTTTTCAACCCAGTTCAAAAATCTTAAAAGATCCAGATATTTGAGAAAACAAAAA
This sequence comes from Chionis minor, assembly GCA_013398295.1. Lineage (NCBI taxonomy): Eukaryota > Metazoa > Chordata > Aves > Charadriiformes > Chionidae > Chionis > Chionis minor. The sequence continues at coordinate 616,814 of VZSF01006858.1, read as the reverse complement.
ATTATTTCCTTGCAGCAGTATTGAGTTCAGATTTTGATCCTGATGCAAATATAGAGGTGAAATTCATCAGGGAGAAAGGCCAGCAGAAAGCTGTGCGTAAGCACTATGTTTTGCAATGTTTGCATGGGGGAATAGCTCAGTACCTCCTTCATCACTTCAGGTTTGCAGTACCTGGAGCTGAGGCAGCGTGTGGTTAGACAGAGCGGAGAGCATAAACTGGGGTTGGACTTGGGTTGGACTCAATGCCTGAGGGCTGAATTCGAGGCTAATTGAAATAGAAAGGCGGTTTTCCTTTCATTTCATTGGTCTTTGGACCAGTCTCAGTTTATCTGGCCCTAAATCATTTGCTCAACGGGGACAGAGACTGTGGATGCTGTTTCAGTAAATGAACTGGAGCGGCTGATTCAGAAGAGCTACAACTCCAATGTTGTTTTTCTTCAGGAAATCAGATTATTTGAACTTTATAAGGGTGAAACTAAAATCATGCACATCAAGTAAAAGATAGAATTAAAAGCACTCCTGGTACAACAAAACTTAATTTGCAGGGCTTGTTAAACATTCTTGAGCTAAAGAGAAGTTGTGGCACAGCGTCCTGTACTATGAGATCATTTCCCATCATTCTAGGAATATATTATTTTATTATTCTGCCTTGAAATGGAAATACTGGGAGATGGATACAAGCAGGATTTGGTCTATGATTTCTAGGTACAAAAAAGTCACTTCTTGGAAGAGGTGACTAATAATTTTATTTATAAAAACGGGGGAATAAGTAAAGAATTCAAGTGACTTGAGCAATTTGCATGTTTAACACCTAACACCAGACATTTTCTTCCCTTTTTATCCTCACATATGTAACAGAATGGACATCCTCTTTTACCTTGGAATTTTGCATTTATTCTTCCATCTAGGTGATTTTTTTTTAAAAAAAAATCAATTTGCATAACTTTCCATCGGGCACAAAGTGTATTCAGTACAGGTGGCAATGGAGTCACACTAGGGTCAGAACTCTCTGTCTTTGGGATTCATGCCCTAGACCAGAAAAAAATGGTTCGTAAGTTGCAGAAAACAGATTGGTTTTACTCTTGTGATTTCTGTCTGACGTTGCTCAGGCTGATCCTAGAAACGGCAGTTAAACTGGTAAAAAGGGGGATTGAAAGAAATGATGCAGCAAGTTGAACAAGCTCAGCAATCCAGAGTGGACACCTAAAGAAAAAAACTCCCTGTGTTCACATGTATTCTTTGTAGAAAGGAAGATGTGGAAAATCATCAGTTTTCTAACCAGACTATGCTAGAAATTTTGTAATTCCAGGGTTCTTTTCCTCCTCCCTCTCATCCCCAGCAGTGTTTCAAAATTAGCTGTAATTTTCATGGTTCAGTTATTAGAGTATGAAATGCATAAGGTTTGGTGGGCAGCAACAATGAACCCTAAAATTAAGCATTTAGTACTGAAATGTCTATATTAGCCTGCATAAATATGCCTATATTTTTGTTGGATGGGTTCAAGAGAGCTAAACAGGCTGGGAAAACCTGAAGTCTCCTAAAACTAACTAGGTGAGGGGAACGGAAAGCAGTTATTTGACTCAAGTGGTGGTTGGGGAGCAGGGAGAACAATAAGGGGAAAGCTGAGCAAGACACTTGAGAAATGCCATAATAGAGTTGGAATATGGGGTTAATATCAGAGGGTTAAGAGACGGGACTGCTTATTCTCTCTTTGTGTTCTCTGTTCCATACCTTTGTGCTGCATTATCTTGCAGTCATATTTTCTGGACCTCACTTTTCTTTTTCTCCTTTCTTCCTTTTCTCACCAACTATTACACTTGACCCACTGGATCCATTCTGTTTCTATACATCTTACAGCAGCTTTTGGACCCAGATAAAACCTGTATATTGCTCTATATGTTACAGCAGAGGACTTTGCCTTGTGTTGAAGGCCATAACTACTCAGAAGCACTTTTTTTAAATTTCAGGTGTGCACTTAGGTCCCATGTGGAGCCCTAAGGTATTTACTGGCAGACAAGAATATGAATAAGGGTTGTGTTACTATAGGTGGAAGTGAGTGCCTGCCTACATAAATGCCACCAGCAGTCCTAGTTACGGAAACCCTTTTGGGCTGGTGGCTCTGTCTCTATTACTGTAGTATTCTGACCAAGAACAATTGTATGAGATAATGTCATATGCAAGATGCACAGTAACTTGTATTTCTCTTTGCCGCAAACATTGTTTTCTAGTCTTTTTCTATTTCAAACTCACAGTCACCTGACTGACGTGAGAAGTTTAACTTCCCTACAGAGGGCTCACAGATACTTCAGCTTGAAAGGGAGTTCCCTTCATCCGCACTTTGTTCTTCACATGGTATCTCTTTCCTTCTGTCTTCTTTGGGGGCTAACCTGAAATAGAAAGCACTCCTCCTCTGTACTGTGCTTGCTGTTTTCCTTCCCATACTTGTTACCTCTGATCTCTTCTGGCTGTATTGACTTGTTGCAGCTATGGAGTGTTGTTCTATCTGGTGCACCAGATTTACTTTTCATTTCCCATATGTTCAGCATCATCAGCTGATATCATTTACTGCGGCTGTATCTCTGTGGGTGTACGTTTTCCAGAATATCAGGCAGGGGCCTGTCCCCTTCCCTTTTACACAACCAAAAAGGCTGTGTCCTGCTGATCCCAGGCAACTCGGTTACACAGAGGCTGCAAAAGTTCCTCATGCTGCTCACAAATGACCCAGCAAAGCCGGTGGGGGTGTGGAGAATTGTTGTAGAAATGTTAAAATTAGTATCGTAGGAGAGCAAACGGATAAGACCGGTTGCAGAAACACCAGAGTGAGTAAACGGAGGGAGAAGGGTTATAAGAATGGCATATGCTGTTGGCAGCTGGATTAGCAGGTCATCAGGATCCTAGCACACACGTGTGTGCGCATCTCTTCAGGTCACCCAGACTGCAAGACAAAGTAGAGTGAGTAAATCCTGACGACTCACAGAGGTGGAACAGGATGAAGAGATTAATCACTGTCATCCCCCAGAGGGTGCAGAAAGGCACATCCAAACCCAGCACAGGGTCACCAGCTGAGGAAGGAGAGGAGACATGAGGAAGAGTTGATAGTTGACAGGTCCTGTGTGTCACCGCACAGAAGTTTGGACAGAACACCTGGATCGTCTGGGTGCCTGCATGCTGGGCAGACCACCCATGTGTGATAAGCCTTAGAGTTTGTGAGCAGGGACTGGAGGTATGTGAGGGTGTGACTGGTATCAGTTTTGTTTTAAAATAAAATCCCCCTTCTCCTACAAGTTCTTGCATGATTTGCTGCATTGTTACTACAGCATTGCATCATTATTTCCTGCAAATGGGGCAACTTTTCCATCTCGGGGATGGGAGGAAGCCGAGCTTCCCCTGGAACAGCTCTGGCCCTAACCCAGAAGTGGACTGAAGAAAAAGAAGGATGATATCAGGCAGTCCTCTATCACATACGTGGGGTAGAGATGGTGCCGGTCACCACGTCAAAGGCATGGGGACCAAACACCTTATTCATTGGGCCACCTGCTTCACCTTTTACAATGAAGCTGGGGCCTGGACCTTAGCCCTGATATCCGGGACTGATGTTGACCCCTTGTACTGCCAGAGCGCTTTCCTACTCTCGGAAGAAGCAGAAAAAATGCTCTTCTCCAATTAATGCTACTGACTCCAGCTAGGGTACACAGCCATGCTTTTATCATTTTCTGCATAAAGCAGGAAGAAGAGACTAGTATTCTGCACAGAGAGAAGTGTGCCCCTCCTTGAGAGCCTTGAGACCCTCCTTGAGTCTTTAATACTGGAGCACACAGTACTTGGCACAAGTTGCACCCCATTTAGTGAGCCTGGGCTTCTTAGATGAGTTCATTTGCAAGGTGTTACTTGGTGATCTGAAGTCTTAGTAAATTACATTCCTTCATAAAGTCTTACAGTGAAATTGGAAATGCTGGAAAACCTGATGATCGTGGTCCCTGTTTGCATTTGAGGTAGTGGCCATATAATCTCCTCCCCTTAAGTGTCAGATTCCAGATGTTTTGTCATGTTTTCTAGCTAGACAAAACTTTTGATGATGTCTAAGTGATTTAGAAGCAGAAGAGTGTTTGCAAACTCAAAAATATGTTCCTGAGAGGATCTAAAGGAGCTGGGGGCCTGCAGATCCTAGCTTTTGGATACTGGACACCGCTCCTTTACAAAAGGAGTTAAAGGCGGCAGGTAGATACATGAGTGCTTCCAAAACCATCAGCATACTGAGCAAGGAACCCTTAGTGGGACTGCAGCAGCTTATAGTCAGCCCATAAAAACCCTCTGAGCTCTTCAATTTTAATTCAAGGCTATAGAGAATTGCTTATGTCTGCTCTGAAACCACAGGCTGGAGACCTCTTTTGAGGCAGATGCTCTAACATGGGAAGACAGGCATTTTAGTTGGAGCTCCAGTTCCAAAGTGGAATATTAGTTTAGGTGGTTTGTAGGAATACTTGTATTTTATATCCAAGGCCAGTGCAATCCTAAACTGCAATTTTAATTCAAGAACATGTGTAATTGGCATTTCACAAATTTGTAAACTTAAAAAAACTGGATCTCTTACAAAATGCCTGTTAAAAATTAACTTATTTTAATGGCACCTTTAGAGGTTTGTTAAAGTTTAAGTCCCATTAAGAGGAGACATTAGAGTGAGACACAAATGCCATGATATGTCCAAGACCACTTCATTGTTGGAACAGTAACAACAGGGAACGAGATGGTCTGGCTGTCTTCTGTATTCATCTCATGCTTCCTTCCCTTCCACTGTCCCACAGCACATTGTATGTGAGTTCAAACCTGCGAACGCTTTTACCCAATTAGCAGCCCCTCAGTCAATGGTCTCATTCAGCTGTCTCAATTAATGTCAGCTTTTACCAGGTCCCTTTGCCATTTGGATTCAATAGAATATTTATGCAAGTGAGAGCCAGTGATGGGGGACTAGCAGGACTCTTGTTGGCTCATGTTCCATTTTATGCCTTTGTAAGGGAATTTTTTTAAGAACTTGCTTCTCAGAAAGATCCTCTCTCACTTTTCTTTTAAGCTGGTATCCTCAGTTAATAATTTTGCTTCATTTAAAGTTAATGCCAAATTAGTGCTATTTTATAGGGTGTTTGCTTTGTAAATGGAGAGCTGGTAAATCAGTGTGCTAATTTCTGTTGTCACTCCAGTGTTTAGTTTTGCCTTTGTCAGATGATTATCTGTTATGTACACAACAGTGTAGTTTCATTCTTGTCATTTGTCTCTCTCAGTTACAAGATCTTTGTTGCAGTTCTGTCTCAAGGCTTCTCCTTTACAGACATCTGACTGTAGCAAGCTTACAATTATTATTTTATAAGCCTAAAAGATATGAAGTTGCAAAAGGGGAAGAACATTTTAAATATAGCTGTGCATTAAGTATGGTTACTGAGTCATTGTTTCGGTTTTATGCAGTACATATTTCTGGCTAGTGTAAAATGCACTAAGAACCAAATTTAAAAACCATCTGCACCTCTGTTTCCGTCTAAGATGTTATTTATGTTTTTGGCTTTGTACCCTGAGCTAAATACAGAATGTGTAAAGACTGTTAATTAACCCTTTGAGACATGAGTTTCCCATCAATGTGTGGAACAGGAACATGTTTTTAATTAGGTTGTAAAACTCCCAGGATTTATATTCGCTCAAAATTTGCTCCATAATGAAACCGAAGGGAGTACATGTTAAATGAATTAAGAGAAAAAGAAGGAAAAAAAAAAAAAAAAAGCTCTGTTTAAGTAAAGCTAAATTTGTGTCACCCTCCCACCAAAGCCAGGAAACTCAAATTTAAGGCCAGTGTTACGTTATTAATTGAGGATATTTTAATGAATATGATTAGGGTTAAATACAGTTTTTCTCACTTGAAGAGGCAGCCTCTTAGTCTTTACCTTTTCTCTTACATTTTTTTGATAAGATCTGTTTATGCCCTTAGGAATTCTCCAAGGATGCCCAGTATTCTCCCGATACGGTGGATCAGTCAATTAAAGGAGCTCTGTGTAAAGCTGAGCTCGGCTGGAGTCCAGCAAAATGTCTGAGCACTTGTCTAACATAAAGCAAGTGAATAGTCCTGTTGAAACTGATGGAATTAGTTGCATAACTGAAGTTAGCCACACACTTAACTACCTTAGTGAACTGTGACCCAAAGAAACACTCTGGCTGTTTAATGATAAAATGGGGCATTGGTCTTGTGATGTGCCATAGCCTGCCATAACCCAAAACCAACAGAATACTTCAGTGGGGTTGTTAATCTTACCTGTAGTATTGTTTCAATCCTTAGTTAAACTTTATAGAGAGATTTTAATATCGATACATGTAATAAAACATGCTATAAATGAGAAGTTACCAAAGCACAGGGCTTGTGCTCTTATTCTGCTGTATTTGCTACTCAGTAATTTCAATTTTAAATCAGAAATTCCAGAAATGCCTTAATTCAAGCAAAGGTCTTGAGGGTCTGGAAAATATCATGTTTTAAATAAAAGCTTGTTTAAGTTACACAAGTGCAAGGGAGAGAAAGCAATTCAAACTGGGAAGCCTGTTTGTTTTTCTTTGTGCATGTTTAACTTCAAATTAAATACAATGTATTTCTTCTTTCTCTCTCCCCTCCTCCCCTTTTTTTTATTTTAAAGGATTTTGATGAAACTCTCCACACTCCTATATCATATCTTTCAGTACCAGGTTTCAGTGTAAGTGAATTTTTGTGGACAACTGACAAAACACTACAAATAGTAGTTCAAAGTAAACATCTCTAGACCAGCGGAAAAGAGCTTCAGCTGTGTAACTGTTGGTCCAGAGAAGCTCCATGGGCTTTCTGTTTGGTAGAGTGGTATGAATAATTTTTACTCTTCCCTGGAGAAAACTTCCTTCCTCCCTTCCCATGTCCTTTGTAATGATGCTGGTCAGAAGCAGGGCCTGATTCTGCTAGCTTCATAGGAAAAACAGAGCCACTTCTTAGACAGGGGTTGCAGTCCAGAGCCTGTAAAAATTCAAAGAACAGAACCTGAAATTCAACAAATTGGCTTGAGCGTTATCTTGTTCCTGCTGCAGTTATTTGCACCTGTGCTAACTGGGTATAAATTGATGATGTTCATATTTTGTTTAACCTTGTATTTCATCCAAGAGCTGGTGTAAATGGGCCCCCAAGTTGAAAAACAACGGATAATCAGGTTCAGAGGGTAGGCAAGGGATATCTTTGGAGAAGTATTGCTCCATGAGATTTGAGGTATGGTTTCAAATACACTTATTTAAAGGGCATGAGGTAGCATGGCTTTCACAAGTAGCACCCAGTCTTTGTGGCCTTCTGCCACGAAGTTTACCACAAAGCCACCCAAAAAGCCACACCGACATGATGGAGGCAGTGGTAGGCACTAAAGAGATGAGGACAGAGACAGGCCATGGTCATCGCTCAGCTGAAAAGCTGGCATAAACTAACTGGAGGTGACACACCAGCTTTAGAGGGTAAAACTGCCATAGCGCTGGTTGACCACAGAAGTGCAAGTTGGACAACTTAATATCTTAAAACTCAACTTAAACAAATTGCAATGTAGACTATGTGCAGTAAGCACATTTTTAATGCTCTCATATTAAAAAAAAACACTATTGTTTATATTTTTATGTTAAATGAGAACCCCACATGTTTGGCAGCAAAGCGTGTGTACAGCTCTGTACATGCCCACGTGAGACCTTCAGATCTCAGGATGTTGTTGTTCTGTGCATCACCTGAGATACTCAACTGGCACTACACTCTTGCACTGAAAGACCTTCACTTCTGCACTGGGGTTATGCAGAAATAAATGAGCATCAGGTTGGAAATTGGGATAATACCTCTTTTATGTCAAGCTAATTTCCTGTTGTGATAGCCTCATCACTTCAGTGCTTCCTTCTGCTCTGCCTTCTGGCTCCCTGCCTTCTACTGTACTTCGGGGTGCTCTGATGAGAGCAGATCTAGTCACTCGCTCCTGTTGTTTTCCCTTTTGGCTGCTCTTTGGCCTGATGTTCAGGCTTGCAGTCCCGTTAGCCTCATCTGTTTTTTCTCTGGTCCCTTGACGAACTGATTCAGTTTGCTAACACAGAAGAAAAGTATTTGGTGGTTAGGTTGTTTTCTGAGTTAGCGTTCTTTTAATTTAACATCCTGGATCCGTTCTCAGAAGAACTGGATACAGTCATTAGGACTCATAAGCAATGCACTAATAGGAGTAAGAACTTTAACGTGTCTTAATGGCTTGCTTTAAAGAAGTACTTCTCTGCTGGTTGGTACTTCAGTATCTTCTGTGTTGCAAATATTTCTATTCTGGGTTTAAATATCAAAAATGTTTAGCTAATGTGATCCTTTAGGAGGAACACCTGAATTTGAGTTGTATAAGTAATTAAGCATTTAAAACACCTGAGCTGCCTCCTCCTGCAACTCTTTACCTTACATAGTCCTTCGCACCTGCTTGAAGTGAGTGCAAAGTGGGTGCAAAATGTTACCTTATCAACTGGTAATGTTTTACAAATGTGTAAATGACTATATAAGCTGCAAAGCTGTGCAAAAATCAGGCTTCTTATCTTGGTTGATTGGGGAGAAGCTATTACACTTTATAGAAGACGTCTTGCAAGGTACTCTTCTTTTTTCATATTCAAGTGTTCTGAGGGCTTCTAGTAAGGTAGTAGTGATGCTAAAGGTCAATGGGGAAAACAGAGAGAAGGTAGAATATGCCCTATAGGCTTGTATGCTGTTCTGTATTTACTTTAACAAAAAAACGCCCAGGAATTGCTGAAAATGCTACAGTACAGCAAAGGGGGTTATAAATCAGTATCCTTCATGTTGTATCTACCTGTCGTGCTTGTTTATGCGTTAAAAGTCTAAAATTTCTTGCTAGTTATTGTGGTGCAATGGGAAAAGGAGCACAGCATGGTTAAAACGTATTCATTCTTCTCCCCTCTCTTTATCTCTGACTCTGGAAAATCAAAGGTGGCTGCACAACTGAAATCTGACCGTCTGTGGCTTTCAGATCCTGGCAATGAATAAGCAAAGCAAATAATGTGTTGGGGGTTTTTTGGTCTGTTTGTTTGCTTTCTGTTGGAAAAGCTGATATCAACACATAAGTGTATGATCTCACTTCTGTTCTTTTTGGGGCACAACTGAGTCAAAACATTTTGCTTAGAGTGTAAGTGGACTATTAACAGTTTACTGCTGTGTTCCCTTGGGCTCTGTGAGCCATATAGCGTCCTGACTTAATCTTCTGCTTCTCCTATCTTACCATATTGCCACTGTTATTATCCATTTCATGTATATCATGTTCACAGACCTATACTACTAATGTAAACTATTTCCTGGTACTATTTATTTCAGCTTTCTATCTGATAGGATGAAAGAATTCTGTTGTAATTCGAATATTATCTGTGGAAATACAAGGAGAGAGTAATTCTGTACTCCATCTAGCACAGGAAAAAGTTGCCTACAGAAGTTATGTAGAAAAATGTTGTGTAAAAGGGTCATCTTTGAACATTGTTGGTTAACGTTATGTATCTTGGTAGACAGCAAACTTCTTGGATAATTGGGACTTAAGAGAATGGTTAAACACTGGAGCAGTTTCTCAGAAATGCAGTGAAATCCCTGTCCTGGGAGGCTTGGGAATTAAAACTGTTCTGGTACTTACCAATCTGATGTAACTCTTAAGCTGGTTCTGCTTTAACTGAAGGATTGAGGCAGACAAACAGAATTCTGTTCCAGTCTTGGTTATTTTGTGTTTCTGTGTTTTCTGAGATGTAGTGTAGATCTACAGCCTGCACTCTTAAGTCACGGGCTAACCTTTCAGCTCGGAGTACAGTCTATAAACTTCAATACCCAGGCAGCAAAGATTTTTCAGTGACATGTTAAATGACCTCAGCAGGTGGCCAGGTACTGACATTTTTGTGCTATAATATGTAGCTGGTATAGTTTGGTGGCACTGTCACTCAAGAGGCTGAGAACTAAATGCAATAAACATGTATGCAATTCTGAAGTTAGATTATTTCATGCATGTGAGCGGGCAACTGACCGCTTTGCCAGCCAGCCTAATTCTGTGAAAACCCTCACCCCACCTGCCGCTCTTATTGTTCGCTAGGTCTGTATCCATCCACAGAAGAGATCTTCTAGCTCTGAAAATTCTTTAGTCCAAACAGTGTTATTTTGTGAAGGGTATATAATTATATTTCATTAGCTCCATGAAAGGACAAAAAAAACCCCGAACCATTTCTACCAGGTACGTTTGGAAAATATTTCTTGTGGAGAAAGCAAAGCTGGTATGTTGTATTTCTTGTAGCATCTGAATTGGTAGGCTATATTTGAAACATTATTTGTAAAGCAAATGAATTATTGTGAAGATATCTTGGATAACATGTCATTCACTACTGTTCTCGTGTTTTAGCTGTGTCTGTACAGCAACAGAAAAATAACTCAAAATAGGTCACTCATGATGTGAAATTATAATTCTAGTGCAGCACTCACAGGCATTTGAGCCACTTGATATGCAGGGGTGTCTTAGACTACACTTCCTATAGATCTCCAAGACAAACTACATGCTATGTAGAGTTTATTAATGTATTATAGTGATGTGTGGAAAAGCTAAGTCTATACCAGGAAACTCAACAAGTCCTGCTCGTAGCCTTGAGCACTCTTCTGCAGGTGCCCCATACTGTTTTCATTGTTAGCATGTTTCCTGACGTGATTTTGGTCTATGCCAACTGGCAGGCTCCTAGGAAGTCCTTGGGCAAGCTCCAAGGAACAGCATAGGCCAGGGGCAACACCCAACAGGCAGTGAGACGTGGGCATGCAATTGGGGTAGGGGGAGCATTTATCTGTATTAAAGCTGAACTTCATCCTGCCGCTTGCTCCTGTGGCCTTCAGTGCTCTTGAGGCTCCTTTAGTAGAATAGACAAAACGCTTTGGATTTTGCTCTGTAAAAATCACTTCATACTTGAAAACTGTCCAGCATGAACTAAATTTTCCTATCAGTTGTCCTCATCTCCTTTGAGGCACGGCTTTGTACTCGGGATGTCTGCCAGGGGAGCTGTGTCAGTCTGCATACAAATAGGTGTGATTCCTGACCAGCACAGCGATCCCAGCTGAACTGTCTGCTAGAGACACAGCTGCCCTGTCAGATTATTCTTAAATGCTGTAGCTGGTTTAGTTTTATCAAAACAGCAAACAGCTTTACAAGTTGAGTCCGTACTATATTTGAGTGCCGTGTTGCTGTACTGGCAGCGCTGCAGCTCGGGGTGCAGCCTTAGGCAGAGCATGATCCAAAAATTAAAGTGATACAACTGGCTTACAAGGGAGTTTGCAGGTGAGCTGTTACCCCACCTCGTCCACCCCCTGGCAGATTCTACACAAATATTCATTAGCCCTGCAAGCGCTCTGTGTAGCTTTTTGCATGCTTGTTTCTCCCCTACAAGCAGGAGCATGTTGTGTATTGACTCAATTGCTGGAGTCAAGCTCTGTTTGAACTTTTTTCCAATTCAAATGTGAAAACATAACTAACTGAAAACATAGGTCTCTGTCTACAGGAAAAGCAGCTGCAGTTATACAATTTTATTTTTTCAGCGTCATGCCAAAAAGGTCTGCAAAGACCTGTGTGGGAGAGGAGCTGTAAAGTTTCTCATTTAATCATTAATAGGAACCGTTTTTGTTGGTGGCTGGTACGCTGCTGAAACTGGCAGATCAAATTTATTTTTGCACTCTGTGGACCAAACTCAGCTCTGGGATAAGGAAACTGAAATTCCACTGATGATTATAGGAATGGTGCCCATTTGTAGAAGTATTTTTACTCTAACCATAGGAGAGAGAAAAATACTGGTATTGCGCAGACCTTAGCAGGAAGGCAGGGATCTCTTACTTAAGACTGAAAATCAAGGTCTCCTTTGTTGAAGTTGATTCATCAAAGCCCCCTGCTTTGCCAGAGGCCAAAACAAATCTTCCTCCTTACCTGTGACATAAAAGACGGTAGGAAGGTTAGGGCTGATCAGGTTATTGTGCCATTCTGATTCTGTGCGCCTACTCCGTGGTACCAGCCACTACTCTGTTGATTTTTGGTTGTAAAAGTGGGTGCTTGGACTAGGGGTTAAAGTTGAAAAATTAGCGACCCTGCTGTAGTAACGCCCGGGTCTAGAAAGCATGGAAACGTGCATGTGGTTTAATGATAAAGTGTGGCAAAGTATGTATTGTCTGTAGAGGTCTGTGGGTACAGGAGGAGGTGCTAGCTGTGATTCATAGTTTGTTTATCCTTCTCTACTCCTGAAGTCTTATAATCATTATTTATTAACTATTATAGTCTTACACATGACCTTTTTTTTCTGAGACAACCTTTGTAGACCAGGTAGCTGCCTGAAACTTTAAGGAAGTTTTGCATCCTTACATGAACTGCTCAGCTGCATCATACAGTAGAAGTATTGCATTTGTAGTTCATCAGCATTCAAAAGGAGGTTAGGAGGAAACGGGACCTCAGAGAAGAGAAGCTTCTATTGATTAGTCTTGAGCTGACAGCAGGACTAAAAATGCTCCATTGTAAGTTAGCGTCTGCCCTGTTTCAAGCGGCAAACTTGTAGTGAAAGAAAATATTTTAGCTCCCATGCTATTCTACCCTAGAGGAATGCCCTCTGTTCCCTATATGCTATAAGAAGGAGGCTCAGTGAGGTGACACCAAAGTAGCCTTTCAAAACTGGAAGGTTTTCCTGTACTAGGAAAATCTTTTGCTGCCCCTGTGGACAGTCTTTCGGCACCATAATGCATCTAGAGCACTGTCTGTTGAAACTGCAAGGCAGCATCAATCGGAACAAGGCTTTGCTCTCCTTGTAGATATGTGCCCTGTCTTCCTGTATGAGGCTGGATCTGTGGAGTTATGTTCAGGAACCTCAGGAAGGGATCCACCTGGTTTGAGTCTGCATTGCCACCCCACCCAGGTGCTCGCAGGATCCATTGTAAACATTAGTAGTCTTTTCTTGGAAGGAACATAGTGGTGGGAGTAATGTGATGTGGGGTGGGATGGACTACGTGTGGTTTGGAGGGCTGGGGCTGGGACAGGATGTGACAACAGCTGAGACTTAAGCCAGTCATTTCACTGCTAGCATGTAGTAGCAAAAAAGAAAAAAAAAAAAAGTGAGGCTAGCGTAGCTGCAAGGGCTTCTTTTGGGACTTTTTGGCAGGAGTAGGAGGAAGCACGTTTATGAAAGCAAGGTATTCTGAGGCAAGTAAGAATAGTGCATTAGCCCATGTCATGAACTACGCATCTCATTTTTATTTCCCCAGATTCTGGAGTATTTGGATCTAATTTTTCTGCCTTGCCAAGCTTTTGTCTTTAGTATTTTGGATTTGTGAAACGATGGCAGAGGGAGCCAGCTCTGAATGTGCATTCTGGCTGAACTGCTGGATGAAGGAGTGGCATATAACTCAGTAACAAAAACATCATACTAAAGTTTCTTTTGAGTTTGTGTCGGAGGAAGCATCATCGTGGACAAAGATCTTGCGGGCGAGACTTCCCATTTTGTTAAGGCTGTCTGCCCTTTACATCTGGCTTCACCTCTGGATGGCAGCACTATTGAGGTATCTTTGCCTAGGAGTAGGGATGACAGGGTAGATTAGGAAGCTGTTTCTGTTAATCATTGGAATTCATTCTTATGGCAGCAAAGTGAAAAGCTATGGGTAATTTTCCTCTCGCATAGTTTTTATTTAAGGATTTATTTCCCTCCTTTGACTATGGATGACAAAGGGTGCAAAAATAAAATAAAATATTAAGATTTCTAATTTGCTCAAACTCGCTGCTTTTATAGTCTTAATTGACTGATGAATATTTATGCAGATCATAGAACCAAATTGTAGATCATTACATTTACTATATGTGTATAATATAAAATGCACACTCCTAAATGGGTTCTTTACATCTGCAGTGTGATAAAACAGCATAAATGTAAAGATAAAATATGCTTCTTGAGTCTATGAAAGTAAACAGAACCTAGAGAGACCTCAAAAGACACGTACAGATGAAAATGCAGATGAACTTGGACCTTACTGTACCCACTTTTTTATCACCCTGCTTTTCTTTGACGTAAGCCAAAAATAACATAACATTTTCCATGAGTCTGAAAGCAGAAATTTTTGCTGGAGTTATGATTCATTCATAGCCATAGTTAGGTGGCAGGAAAGGCTGTCTGTGAGCCACATGCTAACTGAGTTGGTTTTCTATACACACATACATATGTTCATACATTCCCTGTATAAAGGTGCATTTGTGAATATGTGTGGAGAGTGGGTGCACATGCACGCACCTATAATAACTGATGTAATACTTGCTTTGGCAGCGGACGGAGACAGGATAATGGAATGATACTTTAGGCCTGCTTTTATTCCAAGTTTCTGTTTATTAGACTAGACCTAGTGCAATTTATCTACTGTATAAAAGCACGCGTTTTGGGACCTGGAGGAATCTATTGAATGGATCCTTCATTCTTGTTGCTTCGCCTTCAATTAGTAGCCCTAACAGGCACTCCATTTGCAAGGTCCTAGGAGACCAATCCACTGCAGAATTGTTGCTAATAGCCACACTTGTACCGAGCCAATGAACACAAATATTATAAGGCTAGAGTAAGACAGAAATAATGATGTAAAGTGCCATCTTTGTTTCCCAAACCAAGATCCCCAGCTGTGCTCTGTTTGCACAGACTACTAAAAGTGGCCATGGGAGGAAGATATGGCTTGAGTTAGATTAGTCAACATTCACAGACATTTTTTTAAACCAGACAGGTTATTTAATCACTTCACTCATAGGTGAAAATTAACTTCATTTAGTCAGGTGAAAAATGGCTGAGATGTGTGAGGCTTGAGAGAAGGGAAAACAAGCTTGAAGACTGGAGTGCTACCTAGAAGTCACTTTCTGTGGCTCTCTCGTCACAGCTGGACTGCATTTCCCATAATATACTATGGCTGTAGGATTTCCATCATCCACTAATAAAGATTCAGCTAAAGGGAAGACCGCGGAGGTCATTGGAGGTGAGACCTAGTATAGAGCCAGCCCATGGAAGTGAACAGAAAGAGACATCCAAGCTACAGTTTTCCATGAATCATTGTGGCATCTCAGTCAGGGGCAAATTATTGCTGAACTGACCCTACATAAATTGTTGCTTCTTGACAGCTGAAATATCTTGAGTTGGAATCACCTAAAACTGCATATGTTGTTAAAATTTTCCTGGTGGACAGTCAAAAAAATAATATTTCCTGTAAATAACAAGAATATTTAAATAGAAAACTGCTTCTCAGGTAATGTCACTTTCCACCCTATTTTATCTAGTTCTTTCTGCATGCCTTATTTCAATTGCTGAATATTATTTTTAACTAATAAAAAGGATATGTAAATAATGCAAAGAAATTACCAGAAGAAGTTTCGGAGAATTTTTTTTTTTTTAATCGGTCATGCCCTTGTAATCTTTTTAGATCTTCTGTTCTCCCCACATTGTACCAACTATTTGCTTGGATGTATTTCTAACATGGTAGACATGTTAGAAATAGATAAAGGCATGAATACTAATATGTATGCTTACAAGGATTTTAATTTTTTTTCCAGATGTCTTTGCTATGTTGTCTGTAGCCCGGACTATGTATCACTTATTTACAATATTGAGCACTTACTAACAGAAATACTCAGAATATTTAGTGAGGTTGCTCGTGTGATCAGCAGCCATGAAGAGAGGGAAAAATAAGTTAGAACTACTCTTTCCTGGTTTGGTCTTTTTTTGGGGGGGTTCTTCTATTAACTGAAAAAAATGCAAATCCTTGTTTTTACCCTTGAAGGCTGACGTTGATTCCTTGAGCCAAGGCATGCTTTGTTGTGTGTTTTTGTGTTTTTTTTTTTTTTTTTTTTTTTAAATGGCCCTAGTTGATTAAGCCTTTTGTATCCCTATTTTTAGGGAGGTTACAAAATGAGGGGGTTCTTGTAATTTATTTTTTTTAAGACTACCTCTGGCATCAAATCTCTGCTTTAAAAAAGTTCAGTTGTTATTGTTTGGCAAACCTCAGGCAGGTCTGTTTGGATAAAAATAGGTTTTTCTAATAAGGAAATGAGCTGAAGTAAGATGAATATAAATAAGTTTGTATGTAAAAATAGAACTATTGTTGGTTTATGTCTGGATAGTACTTTCATTTGGGCACTTAATCTCTCTGGCCGGTTTTTGATGGTTCACATATTTGGACAACCCCGGGCTGAAAAAGACCAAGATCCCAGCTTCCCACTTCCCAGGGTAATGTTCCAACCACCCAGTTTATTACATTAAACACGGCTTGTGGTACCAGACATCATTTAAAAGGGTAACCTCCGCTAGAGACTCTGAAGAACAAGGCGGGGTCTTTTGTGAAGAGATGTCCCAAGCTGCTGATCTCAAGTAGGGGAAGATAGCTCCCCTGTAGCAAGAAGTGAAGGGCTGAAACCCCGGGAGGGGTAAATATCTGGGGCACTGCCTCACATTCAGCATTTTCTTTTGGGTGGTTTCAAGTAGCTGCATGCTGAGTACGCTTATGTCAGTTGTGTCTCCTTGTTCAAAGGCTGCTTTAGCTTCTATACTAAGGCTCCTAACTCTCATTAACTGTATAGAAATCTGAGACACTTCCAGCCTCTGGATGCCACAGGGAGGAAGGCAATATGCCATTTTATTTTAATTGCATCTGGCTATAAATGACTTTGGAACAGGGCACTCAACTGATTTGTGCTTTTCACTTCCAAGAAAATCCCAGCCATGATGAAGCATTTGCAGGGTCAATCTTGTAATTTGACAGTGAAGATATTAAACTGGAACAATTTTAACTAGTGTCTTTAATTTTCTATCTTAAAATGATTTCCTCATAAAACTTCTTTTTGATTGAATCTGAAGGTTTCTTTACAAATGTATCTTTCAGTAATGAGCAATGTGTTCCTATAGAAGGCAAAAGAGAGGAAAAAAGAAAGGTGGTCCTTCTTAAAACGTACCTGTTGTATTAGTAACGTGTAAATCAAGGGGCTGATATTAATTTCAGAGCCTTCAAAAAAGGCTCGGTGGATTGTATCCATTACTGCCTATGGCTCTGATTCAACTTCTATAGAAGTTGATAGGTGTCCTGGCTGTTTCCTCCCAGAGCTGCTTGGATCAGGCCCAAGGCAAACAAGAATAGCCATGGGGAGATGTGACAAACAGTAAAATTTAAAAGGGGGGGAAAAAAATATTGGAAAAATAAAAAAGTTGAGCTACATCTGGTGGGTGCTTGCAAAAATGTCCTACATGAATATAGCATAAACTTTAAACAGTGGTTTTGTGCCAGAAATTTATTTAAAGAATATTACACTTCCTGGGTTTTCAAACTGAAATTCGTGGAAATCCAGTTAAATAGCTCACACAAAACCTTTCCTTCCCTGGGCTGAGCAGCACTTTGCGAGTGGAGCCCGGCTGGCGGTGCCGCAGATAGTGGGGAAGGGGCAGCGGGGGCCCTGCCGCCCGCTGGGGTGTCACCTCCCACCGAAACCCCGCTGTCCCCCAGGGAGCCTGGCAGGAGTGGGGTTCACGGGCCGTGTCCCTGCTGCTGTCGCCCTTCCTTGCTGCGTTGGGCAAGCCGCCCTCAGGGGGAGGGGAAAAAGAGGTCAGCCAGTTTCTTTGGGGGGGCTCTGTGTGAGGCCCCCGCTTCCCCAAGCGCAGGCTCACACAAAAGGGCTCAGAAAGGAGGGTGACCTCCTCATCCCCTGTGATGGCCAAAAAAATAAAGGAGAACTAGCCCCGAGGCAGTCCCTCTGCGGGTGCGAAGTGATCCTCCCCCCCCCCCTCCTCGCTGCGGTTTATTTATAGATAGCCTTATTTGTTTGTATTGTCAAGAAGCAGTAATTCCTAGATTATTTCTTAAGCGTCTAGAGAATAAAGATCAAACGCTGCCAAGTGTACACATGACAGATAAATGAGAGTATAACACCAGAATCCTCCTTTGTCATGGAAATTGTGTTGGTTTCCTGTTAAAAAAACGAAAAGCAGATGTTAAAAAACATAGCCAGTTGTGTGCATACTCATGTTGCATTGGGACGGCTTGGATTATAAAATGGTGAATACTCAGGGGAAGGAGGGTGGTTGTAATTTACTTTAAAAAAAAAAAAGTAGAAAAGAAATAGAGCTGCTATTCAGATGTTACTGGTAAACTAGAATATATCACCTTCAGCTGTTTGATGTGATAGGAAATACTAATGAGGATCCTTTTTAGATGAGAGTGCTCACAGCAATACTGCAAATGCTGGGCTTTTCTATCTTTTCTATCTCATAGCGGGTACTTTTTGTCACAAACAAGAACTTGGGTGGGTCAAAGCCCCCCCCGCCTTGGATTCCCTCTAGCTGGCAGCTGATCTTGGCTGTCCCACATCAGCTTCTTGAGAAACGAATTGGTCACGACTTGCCTTGTAATGTCATTTCAAGGTGAAGGCAGGGAGAGGGAAGGGATTAAAGCACACGAGGAGGGGAAAGCACATTGCTGTTTTCAGGGTGCCTCTGCCATGTAAAGGCTCCTACCAAAGGAGAGGGAAATGCTTTCTGAGCAGGTGCTCTTCAGACCCCGTCCTGTCCCTGTCCTCCGTAGGAGTGTTGTGTGTATGGAGGAGAAAGCAAAAGAGCAGAGGGGATTAAGTGATAGGGAAGGTCTTACGGGAAAAGGCAGTGTGAAAGTAGGTGATTATTTATAACGCTGCTGGCTCAGGTAGTTCCCTGAAGCACACATCTCTCTCCTCTGAGGCTATGAAACTATGTGAGATTTAGGATATGCCAACTGTGGTGGAAAAGGCCTGATATTCTCCCCCCTCCCCCCCCCGCTTTTTTTCAGATGACTCTCCTGATTCTTGGTTGGTCTGCAGGCTTTTTAATGACCTGTTGCTGCAGTGCAGCTTCCTGTTTGTACAGTATGTTGACACACTGGAAGTTTGAAAGACTGCCCTGTCTTCCCTGTAATTGATATTTAATATATATGTACATATTGCACACATATATATGTACGTATACAGGCTCTTAACAGGAAATGTGCAGGGCTGAGGCAGGCTTCAGCTCTAGCCATGGGAGCCATCCTCTGGGTAGGGAGAAAGAGCTCCTCAAGAGTGTAACTGCCTCCAGGGATGTCTCCCCCAGAGATAGCGGGGGCGATTTGGGGTGAGCAGGGGACGACAGCAAGACCTGTGCCTTCCCCCAACACCCCACCAGTCATTCAGTAGCATCAGCGCTGCTCTGCTTTCAAAGTAACAGCAGGTCTAGCTGTGCTGTCCAGCTTGTACTGCGTGAATTTACCTTGACCACCGCTTTGTGAGGACTCCTAGCCCATATCATGAGAGGCAAATCCATGTCGCAGCCGGTTGCTGAGGCGTCCCAGGGAACGCACGCAGCCACGTTTGTTGGAGAGCTTAAACTGATATTTCTTCTTATGCAGCTAAACATATTAGGACTCAATGTTCCTGAGATCAAGGCGGGGATGTGAAATACAGTCATATTTCACAATAATAATCAACATTCTTCAAGAGTTTTCAGAAGTTGAAAATACTCATTTTTTAATCTGATAAATGCTCAGCTGTTTTTGTGTTTCTTCAGTTGTCCTCTATCTTTGCCTTTTTATTTTTCCAGTTGCGTTTTTTCTTCCTCTGTAGTTAACAACTAGTTGCAGGGGTGAGTGTATAAATATGCAAGTTCTGTATATATAAAAATCTAACACTGACAATCTGGCTGCAGTCTCAGTGGATTCTAAGAGCAGAAGGTAGCTCACTGACAGCTTTGCTGAAGTTGCGTAAGTTCATAGGAAGATACTATGGGTTCAGTATAAAGGTGAGAGACAGATAACACTACATGCAGCCAACTCTGCTACAAAGTACAATGCAAATGTCTTTATTTACTCTGGGAAATCTGTATTTTTCCCTGTATACGCATGGATGTGTAACCTCAGCGTATGCTTCCTTTTGATTCTGCTTCTTCTCTTCCTTGCTTGTTGAATGTGTTGAAGCCATGCAGGAGGACAGGCAAGCTCTAGACTCCTGGATGTGATTAAAAGGTCACATCTTTTTGCAGTTGTTGCTATTCCACTTCTAACCTCAGGATTGCAGGGGAGAGCAAGTCTTGAAACGTTCAGGCCCTTTTTTTTTTTTTTTTTGGATGAGTATCCAGCAATACTTATTTGAATCTTCTAATGCAAAACTACTGGAAAAGAAAATCCCTTTGGAGTATGTTTCCGCATTAGAGTTACACTCCGAGCAGAAGTATTTAATGCTTTGCTTTGGGACTTTGTTGTTTCCACATCCATCGCAGGTGGAAATTGGACAAAAGAGATGCATGAAAACGTGTAGGCTATTACTTGTGGTATCTGGTTGACTGAAGTGAAATTATATTGATGCATATGAACTAAATGATCAAAGCACCTAAAATGGTTCAGGAATTAGATTATTATTTTTTTAAATTGTAGATGACATCCGAAGAACCCCTTGGTGACACTTGCTTCAGAGAAGTAAACTGGAGAGGCTCAGAACTTATTCTCACATCCCAAGCAGTACACGTCTTTTCACATCATATTTAATATACTTTGAGACAACAAAAGTTGTCTACTGACACCAGCTCTGTGCTGTGTCTGTAACTCACCAGAGCATTTGAGCTCTGAGGACATCCATTTGGCACACTTCATAACTCCAAAATTCTTCAAGAGATGGATTTTTGTGTGTGTGTGTGTTGCTGGTTCATTTCACACAGACAAAAATCACAAACCACAGCCATGAGTCTTTCGACACAGGAAGAGGAGATGGGTTTCCCAATGGGCCCTCGTCAGCGGTGCTCCTTGGTGGGTCGAAGGGTTCATCGGCGAGGAGCTCAGCCTCCCTTCCAGGGAGCTGATGGCTGGTTTGCTCTTTCCTTCACTGGGTTAACAGCGCATTGAATTGCTGATTCTGAATGGGGGAAATTACAAAACTTTATATCCGCCAAATAGGACAATCTATTGGACCTAAATACGATTAGGATATTTTTAACGTGCACTAGCATCTTGGGTTTGTGGTTTTTTTTTTTTTTTAAAGTGTTGCTGTAGGAATGTTTACCTATGGAAAAAATTACTTGTATGAGAGAAACATTTTGCTTATGACTGAACAAAGTTATGAGGAAAATGGATTTTTTTTTTAATTTACTTTTTTTTTTTAACACCAAAGAAAAGAACTGAGGTAAACTCCCTTTATTTTTTTTCCCCCCGGTAGAAAGAATGGAAACACTCTAACACGCCTTTTAGGAGGAGGCTCGGTTAAGCCTAACTTTTAAGGGTTTCCCGTGAGTTTTAGCTGCCCTCTTTGTTTCTTGCCTGTCCCCGCCAAGGGCAGCTGGCTGCGGCTCCGGCTCCCGCACCGGCTCCTCCCGGTCGCCGCAGCGGGGCCGGGGTGCGGGACCCCCATGCCCCAGCCCGGGGGTGCAAATTTGAGGGTCTTCTGCCCACCCAGCCCAGCACCCCTGCGGGCTGTGCCACAAGCAAACGCTAGCAGTCGCAGGTCGCCGCTTGTTTTCCCAGCCTGCCACTAAATTCCTTGACAAGAAGGTGGCGCTGGCAGCCCGAGGTTGGGATTTCTTGCCGTGGGTGACTTCGCATCCACAAGGGAACCTTTCGAACCATTTCTATAGGCTGAATCAAGTGGAAAAACAACTTCCCTGCAGCTGTTTTATGTTGTTCCGGGTTTGGTGGGGGTTTTTTTGGTTTGTTTTTCTCTCTCTCTCTTTTTTTTTTTTTTTTTTTGTTATTTTGCGTTTCTTTTTAGTTTGGGGTTTTTTTTTGGTTACGATTCCTTTTTAACGCTTGGCTCTTAGAAATCCTGCTCCCTTGCAAACAGGGTCCTCTCTCTTCCCCTGTGAAATGCAGCCTCGACTACTCCACTTCTTACACCACCTTCACCAGCATTAACCAGTTTCGGGAAGTTTTTGGTTACAATGGGCTTCTTTGTGAGGAGGGTGTGTGGCTCTGGGGGTGAACTCTGCGAGTGCTGGTTTGTTTTGGTAGGGTGGAGGACACGGTACCATGGAGGGGGACCCCTGTCCTGGTGTCAGCACAGGGTTTTCATAGTTATGCTGACTTAAGCACTCAAGATGTAATTTCTAATGTCACTCTGTTCCCAGAGGTGCTCCCCTCTCTCTCCAACCCCGGCCCCTTTTGCTTTTTTGTGTCTGAGTGCATGTGTTAGGTACAAATTTTATCAAGGTGAGAGGTCCCCTCTTCTCCTGGCTGCCTGTGAACGATGGGTGTTAATGAGATTGAATTGGATTCACTTTAACCTTGAACTCCAAGGTATAAAAATTCATTGTCCTTTTTTCTCCCAACACCATAATTTTGATGTTTAACCAATCATTTTGGTTAGTACCAGCCATATACATTGCAGGGCAAAAGATTGCTGTTGTTTTCAGTACGGTTTAGGTGTGCGTGTGCATGGTGTATATGTAAAGTGCGTGCTCCCACTTGCAAGGCACTCTAGTATGCCAAGGATTTCTCCTTCTAAGACTGCATACTTTGCCACATATACTGACTACGATTTTCATGCACCATAAAGTAAGTACAGGATATGAAAGGGTTAAGTCTCTATTGTCACTGGCTGTGCAAATGGCCTGTGTGTACAGAACTCTGTTTCTTTTCCTAGACATATTTTTTAAAATCATTTCCCTATGGCATTAAAATTCAAGCTACTCTTAAATCCTATGGTTTTTGGTTTTTTTTAATGGAGGGAGTCATTTAATAATAAAGTACTATCTTTATCACTAGTTTATCTATATTAATTTCACTCAAGTCAGTGGGGGACATATGGGAGAGCCAGGGAGAAGGCGGTGTGTATGAACTCAAGGCTGCATTTGGCAATTTTGCCAAGCGTTTCCTGCCAGCACAATGGTTACCCCAGTATGCAATTTGTGCAAAATGGGTAGATGATTTTCTTCGTAAGCGTGAAGTACAAAGGGTACTCCATGATGCCATCGAATTGCTTAATCCCCAAGGAGTTCTTCAAGCATTTATTTAACACTAATTGCATGTGTAAATGTTCTTAATTTACAGCGTGTGAAAGTTGCAATGAATGCACACAACAGAGGATGTCAAAGTGACACTTCATGGAAAGATGCAGTTAAGGCAGTGTTAAGTTAGTTCTAAATAGGATTAATAATTTATTAAAGTTCAAAGCTCATCAGAGCACAGGAACAAGCATATGATGACTTGTTATTGTTCAAAAGTAACTTGTGGAGGAGAGTCATGCCTCTAAAATTTCTACGATATAACTTAGTACGTTGCAGTAAATGATGAACTTAAAGACTTAAAAAGCTAAGCGGAGCAAACAATTCAGCACGAGGCGAAGAACTTGGCTTGGCAACCGTTGCACAAAGCCTGCTTGGGCTGTTAATTAGTGCTTGCATTGTAATAGAGCTGTGGAGTCCCAGGCACTGTACAGAGCTGTAGCTGCGGGTGGAGGGTGTACCTGCTCTACAGCTCGTACAACTTTGGCCCGCAAGATGTGAGAACGAATCTATCCTGCAGGGCACAGGAGATCCATAAGGGTCTTGGGACAGCTAAGTGGCATTATTTGGAAAGGAACCTGCAGCCCTGGTGCCTTGTCAGCTATTTCCCATCAATGGAGTCGAGGGCTCGATCCTCTCTGTAATCTTGAATATCACCGTAGATACACGCACAGGAACACAAATAACACCTGGCACCTGAGCTCTCAGGAGAAACTCCCAAGTCCTAGGTTCTCTCTGTTGGTGCTGGACTTCACAGGGCGTAGCAGCTCAGGAAATCATACAATAAAGAAAATTATACTTCTTGTGACATGATTATATGATCTAGAAACATAATTGCCTGCCAGCCCTACTTTGTGGTGCATACTGCTCAGGCATACAGAAGTAGCACTGGGGGGGGCTGGGGAGGAGGATGTTGTATGGTATGGACAGGAGCAGAGTTTAGGCAGCCTGTGTTCAGTCAGCCTGCCTGCTCAGCTCAAACACAACCCTTAGTCGCCTGCACTTACCCTGCATGAGGTGTATCAGCTCTAGGGCTTTTCTGGTTTTTCAGTGGATGCTGATATCTTCATCTTAGTACTTTTGGAGAGGCAATAATTTCCCCAGGGACTAGAGTGTCATAATTCATATGGAAAGGCAATCTAGCTAGAATTTGTCAGAATGAGTGGGAAAGATGAAGGCTTGCATGTGAATTTCTTTGTCCTTCTGTGACATGCCTTGAGCTCTTGTTAGCTACAGGAATAATGCTGATTGAATACCACCTGTTTAGAGACTGGGGACTTCAAATGTTCATTCTCTTTATTACAAAAATTAGATAGGTATATTTATTGATTTACATGCACTTTGTGAATGTGTCTAAATCTCATGTAGTTTCGTACCTTCGTGTTTGGTCATGATTATCCTTAGACCCATGAGGAATACCATGTGATCATGTCTTCTCCAGCTGTGCAGAAGGCTTTACTTTCAGGTATGGCAGAACAAGTTTAAATGTCCGATTTGCCACAGACTTCCATGGTAAAGACCAGAGCTGCAAAAAGGGCTAAGCATAGTGTCTCATAGTGTCTAGGTCTTTCCTGCATAGTAGAACCTATAACATCAAATTCAGTGCCTTTAACACAGACAGAATTATACGTGTCACAATGACATATGACAATATTGAGGTACAAGGGAAAGTGTCATCTACTGTTGCCGGCAGGCCACGCTGAATAGAAGTATGTGTTTCAAATTAACCTCCCTTCTGTACTTAGAATGGAGCATTAAAGTGTTTTTGGTGGTTTTTTTTCAGCCATCTTAAAGGAGGAGCATGTAAAAAGGGACAGGAAAAAAGTTAATCATATCTGAATGCCAAAACCAGAAATTAATGCGTATGTGAATTCTGGCCCAGGATTCAAGCCAGCTCTTTTGTTAGGCTAAATGGCTTCATCATCCCCATGTGAAACTGCTGAAGAGAGCTGGAAGAAGGTTGTGCATGATGAGGAAAACCTAACTTCTCTTGCATCTATCCTGGGCCCTTTGTGATTAATGGAAAGAGGCTATTAATTCAAGCATATGCTTCTGGTCTCTACAGGAAAAAGTGGTTGTGATTAAAAACCACCTTCCACTCATATAGTTTAATTTCCTCTGTTCTTTTTAGATGAGACCAAAAATTGGAAGGGGCATGGATGGCCGAAACAGCTTAGTTTAAAACAAAGCATAATGGCCACGAATTTCTGCCTTTCCTTTACACCAAGCTGTGCTGGGAGGCTTTGGTGCTCTTCTCTTTAAAGGATTGGTTTGTCTCCTCATCTGCTGCTTGCTTTTTGGCAGGAGCGGCATGTACTGAGCTTGCTGTTACCCACAGCTTCCAGGGTGAGGAGACGGCAGAGGGAGAAGCCCACATCTCGCGTAGTGTGCTCTGGAGTCTGTGTTGAGGAAGCCCCGTAGGTGTGAAATGCCAGAGAAGGGCACAAGCCCATACCTGCTGTGAGGCAGGACCCAAAAGTGGAAGGAGGACGTGGTGCGTTGGTGGGGCCAGCTGCCTGTGGGAGGACGCAGGGGGTCTCTGAAATCAGGAGAAATCTGCTGCTGCAGGAGAAAAGCAGAAGGCCAGTACCTTGGATGTCTTTGTGATAGGCCAGCTAAGGAGGAACAGCCCTGCTGTTGCCAGCAGGCACAGGACATGTTTAGGTAATGTCCATTTAGGTGATGTGTTTAAACTGATTGAGTTGTACCTGAACTCTAATGGAGACTGAAATCCCATTTTTACTTCAAAAGTTGAGCTCTTTGAGCTGACACAGCTCGTATGGGGCTGTCTGTCTCTGCCCAGCAGAGGTGTGTGTGGGCAGCGTTTGTTCCTGCCTGTGGTCTGCAAAGGCACGTCACCTGTCACTGAGAAGACAGGGGAGGTACAGTGGTGTCCCTGGAGGGAGAGGAGCTTGCTCTTCTGCTGGGGTGCTACTGAGCATGTTGGAGGGGATGGTAGGGTCTGGAGAGTCACGGTGCCGACCTGGCCAGCTCTGACTCGGAGACAGCAGTGAGGAACAAGGAGCAGACAGGTCTCGGAGTAGATGGGAGGACTCAGCGGGGACTGCGCACTGCTGCTACTCACAGAGTAACCGGGCTATGTCTAACCAAGCGCGGGTGCCTAAGGTCTCTCCTGCATGGGCACAGCTGTTGAAGGAAGAACTGTGTGTAAAATCTTTCCTTTTCTGTCCTGATGTATTTATTTGGAAGGGGTTGTGCTTAAAGGGTTAACTTCCTAGACTCTTCTTTTTTTTTTTTTTTTTAATTAGTTCAAAAGCTTTTCAGTCTCTTTTGGTGAACAGCCTACAAGAGAAAGCCTAGGTAGAGCTAGCTCAAAGCTGGCCAGCCCAGTGTCTCACCATAAAGTACTGTAGGAGCGAAGGTGATATGCCTCTTTGTACCCTCCCTTAAAACTGCCTTGTGCTCCCAAGTATGCATTTGTGCAAAAGCAAGCCTTTTGAAACCAGAAACCTATAAAAGCGAATCCTACAATTCAAATAAAAATTGCCAGTGTAAAAGTAAGACACCCTTAGTAAGGACAAAGCCATACCTCCTCTGGGGTGTTTATAACCTGAATGTTATGGAGAACCAAAAAAATAACCAACAATCTGCCATTAGCAATATAAGCAAACTGTCTTTTATGTCATTTGAATACCTTATTAAGGACTGTTCTTATTGACTGGATTGGCATTATGCTTGGAGTAAAATGTTATTCGAGATAAGAAGGAATATCCAAACACATGCCATTAATGGTTTCTAAAATTTCATCATTACAGTCTGTATGCTTATAATTACCCCATTGACACCCTTTAAATGTCCCCAGTAAAATGTGATATAAGCTTTAAAGGTTCCCCAAATGAACATCTAAATGGATCTATAATATAAAACTTTAAAAATAGGCAGTTTAAGAGAAGCCTTTATGCAGCATTGGTTTTAGTGTTGGTGGATGAGATTCTGAAATGGACATGGCTTTTACTGAGACAATTGCTCTGCATTTTCATGGAGTTTTGGTAAGCTAACATTTAAGCAACTGGTTCATTTAAAATACCTCGGTACCATACAGGTGTGTACGTTTAACCTGGAGGGAAGAGAGACAAGGAGAAGGACAATTACAGGATTTCTCTTCTCCCCTTCCTTCCCCCCTCTCTTGCCACTCCTGCTTGCCCAAGAGGAAAAAGCATCACGTTTCAGATCCTAGGAAGTCACACTTGCCCTGTTTGTTCTCTGATATAGGCCTATAAACAGAGACATTCAGTCTGTAAACAAGTCAAGCTTACAAAGTGACTGAAAGATAACAGTCCCCAACTAACAGTGGGAGAGGAGGGAGGGAGGGAGCAGGGGGAGGGATGATAAGAGAGACTGCAATAAAAACAGGAAGGTCTCTGTTGGTCCTCTTGAAGTTAGTGGTTAAAAAACATCAAAGCGTGGTGTGTGTTTTTTTCAGCCAGACTGCTGTGTCACTTTATAATTCTTCATAAAGCAACCATCCAGCCACTAACATGCTGCAACTGTTAGTGCGAGCTGTGCTTTGATTTAGAGGAACTGTATCCAGCTCCAGGCATGTTAGGCTAAGGAATCTCTTGTAGGTTTACTTGGCATGCTGTGTGCCATTGAAGAAACTATAACTTTTTCAGAGCTGCTAATTGCAAGCTGTTCAGGATTTTTTCCTTTCATTAAAAAAACAACTCACAAACAAATTGCTCTCCCCTTCTCTCTTGCTCCCAAAACCCAAATCATTTTCCCAGACTCTGAAGTCTTCAGAATTTTCCTACATTGAAATTTTAAGTGAAAAACAAGATGGGAATGGAAAGGAGGGAAAAACAACTATACCATATATATCAAAGCAAAAATGTACATATAGTCAGCTCAGTTCTAAGAAATATAAATTATTCAACAGCTGCTTCAGCAGAGAGATATTTTTAAAGTTCCAAGCCAGCGGAGTGCATCAGTTCTCTTAGACGGGGGAAGGTATTTTGTCCTCTGAAAATAAGAGATTCAGAGAATTGCATGGAGCTCTTGTCTGCCCTTGGAAAAGCAGCCAAATAAAGATAGGTGGGAAGAGAAGCAAAGAAGGGCGGGAGCCTTTTAAGTGGGAAGAGGAGCAGCATTGTTCTGGGAGGGGAATAGTGAACTTTCATGTAAACAGTCTTAGAAGCTTCTCTCCAGTGTGCTGCACAGGCAAACCACTCTGATTTATTATTGCTCAAAAAGTTGACTTACACTGAACACCATTTGGTTTTAGCTTTAGTATAGGAAGAAGTAACAATTCTGTAGATGGAGAGAGCGGTCAGACTGGAGCCAGCCTTTGGCCTGTACTAGAGCAGCCTGGTTTGGGGTTGGAGGCCAGATTTTTAGCAGTTTTCCTCCACGGGAACAGTTGCTGTAAGATTTCCCATTCTTGCAGGGAGAAGCTGTGTAGGAGGGGGTGCTGTATTTGGGAGGAGGAGTGGAGGCAAATGTTCTAGGTGGGGGAGATGGTTGATGCTGATGTGCTCTGTTACCAGATAGGATAGGTAAAATTTAATACCTGGATGATGATTTAAATTTCCTCCAGCTGTGAATCGGGATTTTAGCCTCAGTCCTTCACTACTGATCAAAGCTAGCACGCGCTCTCAGCAGTGATGAAGCTGCAGCAGAGATTTTAAATGGAGGTCAGCAGTGCAGGGCTCATTCAGGGGACATAGTTTCCATGGGTTTCCATGTACAGGCAGAATTTCAACAGGCCACCAGTTGCATCCACAAATTGAAACACACCTGTGTGCTTCTTTCCTGTTGCGTCTTAATGATACACATCGTCAAGTACTTAGATGGATAACTAGTGTGATTTCTATAAGCTGTTTCCAAAGAGTCTCTTTTATTTTATTTTTGAAATATGAGCACATCTTTGCATAAACTTCCACTGAAGGCAAAATTTGTTCCTTCTTGTGGTTTTTAACATCTGAAAAAATGAATGGAAGGCAACTTGAAATTACAGATTGCTTCAGGTGAACTGTATTTTTATATAGTGCTGATGCTCACTTCCAAGATGTGTATACATTTTTTTTATTATCAGCTGTACTAAAAATGTCTGCTCCATGTAATATTGCTAATAGTAATCAGCTATAATAATGAGAATGCATGTTTTGTCTTTAGCACAGAATAAATCAAAAGACCTGCAAAAATATTAGGTAAAATCACTTATGTGTGGTAATATACAAAAAGAAAGAGCTACAATCATTCTCTGTCCAAACTTCCAGTCATATTAGATTAAATTGAGACTTTGCTTTTCACTGATGAGGTATGTGCCTAAAGTGCTACACAGGCACTTAAAGGTGAATGTACATACACCCACTCAGACAAATATATGGTGTTTTTTTTAAAAAAAGTAAATAAAAGTAGGTTAAAGAGCATGTCTTTTTGGGAACCTCAAAGTATTGGTTCTTCAAAAAGATGTATGTAATGGCTCCCTGCTACAGACCACGTGTTGGATACGGTTCCTCCAGGTGTTCCCTTGGAGTCCCTTGCAACCTTTTGCAAAAATATCACAGACTTGGTTACATCCCAATTGATGTAAAAGTTCACTGCTATAATAAAGAGAAGAACTTGTCACCACTGGAGAGTCCAGTGGCAGGAGCTGATATGAGAAATCATGGAAACTTCTTGAGTACAAGCCTGATTTTTGAACATGTACACATAGTTATGTTTTAGAAACTTACTCAAGCCACGTCGTTTGCCCAAAGGGGCTAGTGGAAAATGAGAACTGAGGTTGCCTGGCAATTTAGAGGTTTTTTTTCTCCACTGTAGAAGTTTCCTGGCAGTGTGAAAAACTTGAGCGAGTAATGAAGCACAGTATTTGCAAGCATCCATCAGATAAAAGCCACAAAGTTACTTCAAAGGTATTAGTGCATCTTTTTATTTGCTTTTCATGCACATTCATATGCATGACGTTGTGTTTGGAAGACCATCCATGACAGAGAAATTCCAGAATGCTTGCATGAATGAATAAATATGAGCAAATGTTCATCAGATGTTCATACCACAAGTGGCTTGCTCAGTTCTCTTGCCTGCTTCTCAAAGCTGCTTGTCCATTTGGAGCAGACAAAACACAAAAATGAATTTGAGGATTTGCTTTTTTGTTAATAAATGCCTAAGTAATGTTTGCAAGGATTCTTTTTTGGATGTACACATTCTAAAATATATTAAGGGGATATCATCATAGAAATATTTAAGTAACAAATACATTGATTTTTATTTAAGTTTCTTCATAAATAAAATAGTCTGTTTTCTACTGGTAGTTCACACCTGTGTTGGACCACAAGTAGCTGTGTATATTTAAAGTTAACTTGAGTATATAGGATGCCTCAGAAATGCCGTGTTTTAGTAGCTGCAATCAAATAATCCAACTTTTTTATATATGGCAGCTTCGGTTTTTTTAATCCTTCTGAGGCAGATCCACAGCCATGAAAGTTATCTTCAGGAGTAACTACTAATTGTAAGTTTAAGTGGTGCTAAACCTATAGATATTATGTAGATCTCTTACGTGTTGCAATTTCTGTAGGTTTTGATGGCATCCACACTTCATTGAAAATAATCGGGGCCTTTCTAGTGCTTGAAGTCTACTTTAGTTTGGGCTGCACTTATCTTATTGACAGAACGTGTCACTTTTCTCACAGTGTTGTGTACTTGATTCCTTGTGCCTCTTCCCATCTGAATGGCTGAGTTGCAGTGCAGCTGGCAAGGCTGCAGCGCTGTGAGCCGAGGCACGCATGCCACCAAGCTTGCGTGGAAATCCACTGACTCTGACTGAGCTAAATATGCATGTATCAAACTAATCCACAGAGTACTTGGAAAAGCTGTGGCACATGAGTTGTTGGATAAAAGCAAGATACCATGTGTGGTTATTCAGAGAAAATATTGTAGGCGAACAAAAATTTTTGTTACTCCAGTAAGACTTCTTATTTAGAAGCCTGCATCAGCAAGTACCTTTTCCTCTTCTTCATTGCTCTCAAATATTGAAAATAAACACGTATGGTTTTTCTTTTTACTATTTTTATGCTGCTGAAATAATTAGCATACAATAAATAAGAAAATTAATTATTAATAATAATACACTGATAGGTTAGTGCATGTTTTTCTTGTTTGTGAGCCTGAAGTTTCCACGATGGCATCATCTGTATGACAGCGCAAAATAGTAACAGCGGTGTCACTTCAGAAAGGTGAGCTGGTTTCTCAGTGGGCGTAGAGGAGAACAGAGAGGGTTCTGTGGTTTGATTTCAGCTCACTTAAAGCCTGGGGAACTGTGGATTTTATATGGCCGGAGCTCAGCAGAACAGAGCTTTGTCTTGATAACTCAAAATGACTAGATCATGCCTGGTAGCTGGTCCTGGAAACCTGACCCTTGTCACAGGCTGACTATATCAATTTGCAGTAGATTGATGATGTATAGACTGTGGGTGCCCCAGGGGAGGCCCAAGAAAGGCCTGAGAAACGTTGTATTGTTAATACATACCCCTCATTAGCTTCTGCTGTGCTGGATTTCAACTAGCTGGCAGGGCTAGAGGAGTTTGAGGGAGAATGTGGCGTTTTCTGGCGTTGTTATTGTTAGTTGCCTTTGAATGAAAGGGTATTTTCTCTAAAGTTTAATACATCAAAACTGGCAGGATTCTTTATTTTCCTCTCTACCCCTCTTGTCAAGTGCCTGGAATTCCTAGATTTTATTTGTATATTGATTTAGCGTACTCCCCTTGACAGCCCGAGCTTTATCTCTTCCCGATAACAGTCTCTCTCTCTCTCTCCTTTCCCAAGTAGTGGCAGGCATGTTATATACGCTGTAATCAATTTACGTTTCGCTACCATTCGTCAGCTTTTGCGCTGCTGATGGAGGCTGTGGCCCTGCCTTCCCTGTTACTTTATGCGCTTCGAGACGTGTTGCTTAACCATTTCTTCTCAGTGCAGTGCAAGGTTTTGATTTGAAGGAGGCTGTAGTTTTAAACGTGGTTTCCATCAAACAGTAACATCTTTGTCAAACTTCAACAGAATTAACCTTAACTGCTAAGGAAGTTTTGACTGCCGTCATAAAAATGTTTGATTAGTGTTAATAATTTATTAAATTGGTTTGTCCTGACACTGCCAACATGTTGGAAATCTCTCAACCATTAAAACATTAACAGAGGCTGCAGTACAATGCTCCTTCTGTTCCACGTTTTATTTGAAGACCACATTCTTATGAGCCTGGTTCTGTGGTGTTCCAATATGCTCTCATTAGGACTGCATTAAAAGATGAAATATGACAAATATTAAAAAGCGTGGGAATATGGAGTAGAGCATGGTGGGTGTAGTTTTGTGGGCAACTCTGCTGCAATTAAATTTCTGCAAAGCAAACCTGTTTTTGCAATATGGGGAAATAAAATTACTAGGCGAGTGTTTAACTGAAACAGGCCCAATGTGTGTGTTTGATTCTTCCAACCTCCTAAAATACATAAGCTTAGTTAGAATTTCTACTAAGATGTGAAAGCTGGTATTGGGCCTGCTTATGCTGAAGCATGCCATTCAGTTATTTAAGAAACAAAGTCCCATTTGAGAAAAGTATTAATGCCTTGAGAATAGATTGATCAAATTTTTATTTGATCACTTACATCTGCACTTGAATTGCTGGTTCTATCAGAAACACCTGGGTCATGCAGAGTCAGGAATTGCATGTAACATATTCCATATAAAAGGCCACTTAAACAATAACAAGAATTTGTTTTATTTCCCAACTGGATGGAAGGCGGTTGACATGGAGCCTCAGTTTATCCTTTGCAAGTTGCTGTTATTATCAGTGAAACTAAGTAAGCAATTATTTTTTTCCCCTCTATTTAGTACTCCTGTAGGGGCTCCAACACTGCCTCAGATGCGTAGAGTGAGGTTGCCGTTTGCATCAGTGAAGCACAGAGATGTTAAGTCAAAGCAAAACTTTCATTTTTCCATCCCAGCTATGAATATATATTGAGAATAGTTTCAGTACCTACCTTTGAAATTTAATCTGAGGCTTTTGAGCTTTGAGTGTGAGCTATTCCATAACTGTTCATAACAACTGGACTCATCCCCTCTCAACTCTTCTCTTTTGGGTACCCCCAAAAATACGATGGGTGCATTGGCAAAAGGTGTATTTTATTATACAAAAGGAAGTAATTTAAGCTACTCATACCTGTATTTCCTAAACTTCACGTGTTTTCAAATTGAGAACAAATTCTTTAAGCAAGATTTGCTTCGTTTCTGTATTTTATCTTTACCAGTTACTCAGCTGTATGGAGTGCAAATCTGAAATAGTTGACCTTAAGTCAGAGGACTGACTTACAGTGTGGTGAATGATAGGACAACTTGGCCCTTCTTCCATTTAGTCTCTACCGATGTCTCCTTTCTGTTATGTGCAGGACAATTTTATGGAAATCATTGCCATAGATCAGCCTTTTTGTAGTTCTATAGACCTCTGAAAGTTGTTCTTAATAAACTTAACAACACTGAAAATGCTATTTTGTTTAGTATGTACTATGTTTCTTAAGATGTTGGTTAGAACTGTGTATCAACAGTACATTAATATACAGAAAATAATGTTTCAGCATCAGAAAGTAATAAATCCATCAGCTCGATAAATTAGCAAAAGATAAGTCAAATACTTGAGTGTTTGGGGAAACAGACTGAGTGTAAACATTAAAATTGTGGCTCTGGAACTGTCAGGAACAGTTACGCTTGCTTTTTTTATGCTGCTGTTTCCCTTTGTAATTGTTTCCTAATTACTTGTATTAATAATGAAAATTGGACATTCTGAAACCTCAAAACAGTTCTACATTTATTAATTACAACAGGAAGATAAGTAGAGTGACTACTATGTGGTGTGAGATATTTTAATATGAAGCCTCAAGTGTCTTTTTTTTTTTTTTTTTTTCTTTCCCCCTGCTCATCAAAGTCACCAGCAATCAGACTGTTTCCTCATGGTTTGGGATCCTACATGCTGTTATTAAGAACATCAGTTATTTTGTATCTTGAGATGTTTACCTCAGTTCTTGGCTGGAGTGGGGTAAACTAAGACAAGCACTCTTACAAAGTGCCCAGAAATTTCCATCTTGAGAGCATCCTCAGCTCCTCCTGAGAGCACGCTACGCGTAAGTGACCTAAGAGTCTTCCCAAATTGTAAACCAAAGATTGTATATTACCTGCACAGAAAAGGCAAGGTGAGGAATCTTATATTCATGGTTAATGCATTCTCATGCAATCTTTTTCCACAGTGAAGAGGACTGGAAAATTTTGAATTAAGTCCATAAACTAATTATTTTCGGTTCCACTATTGTTTCTTTTCTAACAAAACTCCTGACACAGTGATTTTGTAAAGGGCCTGCAGTTACGTGCCCCTGAGCGTGGCCTAATGAGGGTTGGAGGGTGCCTCTTAGATCATGTTGAAAAATTAAAAGGACTTTTTTCGCTCTAGCTTTTTGAACTAATTATATTCTTTTTTTTTAATGTGAGAACAATCCTTATGTATATATTGAAGTCCTCTCCAATAGCACCATTTTCCTGTTTGCAGCTTTGATCTACTGCATACTTACAAAAAAGGCTGTATTTTGAGAACAGTGGTCCGATAGATCCTGTCATGGTCCTAGCTATTCAATGGTGAATTCAAATACAGTTGTATGAATGAACTGAATTTCAACAGGGGAGGAGAATCTCTGTTCTGTTCAAAACAAAGCCGTGCTTTCCATTTCCAATTGTATGTACCCATCTTATATCCGTATTTCCGTCATTTAAGGCCAGTACAGTTAATGAATAAATGGACCACAAATACCTCTGCCCCACATCTCTGCTTATGTGCTGTGCTGTGACCTGATGTTTGATTTGATGTTGCCTGTTACCTGTATTTCTGGTCTTAATTTGTGCGCATTTAGTGACTTTGTTTACTCTTCTGTTGCACTGGCAAATTCCATTGAAGTTCTCTAAAGTAAGGCATAAGCAAGATTGCATGGTTTGCTCTTTTCACTGCCTTTCACTGACAGCTACAAAATCATGTTCTTCTAACACTTCTGACCAGCCACAATACGAACAAAAGGGACTATTGCCCAAATAGTCAAAACAGCGTGATAGTTCAAAACAGCGTGTTAGAGTACTACTTTCTTATAATTAACTTTGCCCAGCATTGACCTGGAAAATTATAGAGGCTACGTGGTCTTTGGCTGAGTCATGTAATCTCCAAATCTCTGCAACAGAACAAATCCTGACTGTAATCCTGTATGTAGCTCTGACACGGTTTCCTCTAGAGGGAGGTTTCTTCAGTTATTAGATTAATAAATGTATATTGTACAGTTATTCAAATGATTTGTATGACACTGGAGTCCAAGAGTGTATTGGATTAAAAAAAAACCCACCAAACCCTAGAAATGCAAACAGAAGATGAAATTTGACTGTAACTCAAAACTAGTTTAATTTTTGACTGTCACCTTGCCTCATCATTAAAAATAAACAGCACAAGGCAGAATGATCCAACTGTGATCCTGCACAGCGCAAAACAAGAGGACATAAAGGATAGAATGGCTTGAGAGTGCTCATGAGGTGATAAATAAATGACAGTGTAGAATAGAAAAATGCAGCAAAAATAGCCTATATTTAATTAATAAATCGGTTAGAGAAGCACTGATTCAAAGACAGTTTTGAAAATCAGAACAGCAGACAAGAAGACAGGCAGTAATGCCTGAAAATGTGAAAGCCAGGCTGGAGAGCTATGATGTAGGAATGAGACAACACCAAGTATAGATCTTGCTGTTTGTTTGTGACAAGGAACTGAGAGAGTCACGCTTAGTGTGCCGAGTTTCTCGTTTTGTTTCCTAGTGCAATCAGGTTACATAATCTGACCTATTATAAGTCTAGATTTGTATCCCTTATCTTTCTAGATTCATGTCTTTCTGGATGATATTTTAACTGTAGAATCAGTACAGAGCCATCAGAATACGTGGTGTGAATTAGTAGTGATGTCTGCATAAATGACAGCTCCACAGTCACTCAGGAATTTAACGTTTCTAAAAGAAAATGTTGGATGTTTTGTGATTCACAAAGCTTTTGAGTTGTTTGGGTCAGTCTTTTGTGTTTCTGTCTTGCCTTTTGTTTCTACTTGTCCTATCTCAATAAGTTAACCTGTGTCAAGAGCTGGGCAGGAAGGAAAAATAGAAAAGTAGCTGCTGAGTAATTTCTTACCCACACCTGAGCAAATTATCCACAGAGTGGTGTCTTTCTTTTAAACTGTGATTCAGCTTTTCCGTGTAAACGGGAGCAGAAAAAGCCAAGGCAGACAAGGAATCATAATTTTATCCTGCATCTGCATAAAGACTCGAGTCTGACAGTTGATGAGGCGCAGTCTTGTGTTACATGAGTACATCATGTGCAGAGTTTAAGAATGAAAGCTGTTCCACAAATAGTCACAATTTAGCAGTGACTATTGAAGTTGCACTGCTATTGCATGGCCATCTTTAACAGGACAGAATGAATTTATCTTTATGAAAAGAACCCTCAGAGCTTCAGTGCACCTGTCCTTTATACATAGCTGCATTGGACATGTTAGAAATGTTTGCAGCATCAGCAAACAACTAGTGGTGTTGCCTGTTTCTTTTTGGATTTTTTTTTTCTAAAAAAAAAACCCAAAACCAAACTAAAACAAAAACCACCAAAAAACCCACCAACAAACTATAGTTTATCACCTTCCCTTCTTCCCCCTTACTCCAAGTCACAAACTGAAAATCACTTCCCAGTGCCCCAGTCAGAGGAAATTTCTTCAGAGATATAACATCAGGTGATTTATGCATTTCTTTCTGGTATAATAAAGATAGGGGAACCTTTCAGCATAATTACTTAACTAGCCAAATATTTATTTTAGATATATTGTAGCTTGTATTGCTCTACAGCACATTAGACAAAGTATATATTGTGAGAATGGGTGGAACCTGGCGGCTACCTTCATTCATCCTGACCCCAGCCAGACTTTTATCAAAAACCACTCCAGGGGGGCGAGATTATCACTCCCATGGGAAACTGCAGAAAACTTTTTATTATTGCTCTGGCAGGAGTCTTAACGGAGGGTAGATTTTCACTGGCACTGGCGTTGACAGTAACGCATCCTGCATCCTTTCTGGAGCAGCTGATTGCAGTGGAGAGCGCTTCTTACAGGATTAAGTCTGTTGCAGGCACTGGGCGGGCTGATTTGCCTCACGTTTGTATTACGGCATTGCATTGTTTAAAGGAAAACGGTGCTCAGTAAGCAGTGAGATTGCAGCTGCGTCCTCTCTCTGTGTGGATAGCGAGCCCAGGGGACAGGAGTGGTTTCTGAGGGCTGGGCAGAGCAGCCCATGGAGGAAGTTTTCTGCAGCTTCCTCCAGTGTGCCTGTCTGAAGGGCTCTGCTTGGTGCCACCAAATTGTCAAAAGACTCCTCCATGATGGAAACTTGAAGGCAAGTTCTCCTGTTCCTCAGTCTCCTGTTGTTCTCCTGTACAGAGACTCGGTCCTTTAAGTGCAAAGGCCAGCACACTGCAAACTTTGGACCACCATAGACATACTAATCTGTGCCAATAATGTGTTTGAATTGATCCATCCTTGTGTTTCAGAGCACTTTGGAAAAAATATCACATAGTATTGTCTGTCTCGGTTTGGAAGGCATCAGCAGGAAAACAGACTTGCTGCAGAATAATAGGGCAAGTGGGAGAAACTGGGATGAAACCGAAGTCTCCTGATCTTTGTGGTGCTTTCAGTAGCATCCCGACCCATCAAAAAGTATACAGCTGTTCACACTGGCTTTACTTAACTTGCTTAAAGTTGTCAAGAAAGTACTTAAATACATTTTTGTATTTAGATGTTGTCACTGCAGACATGCCATTATAACCCAATTATTAATACTTCTAAAAAAGAAACATGATATTGTTTTACATGTGTGCAAGAGAATTTTCGTCGTCTGGCTACATGCTAAGAAGTGGGTGGGGGGCGGGAAAAGGATTAACAGGGTGGGGGTGGAAAAATGTATTTTAACGGAAGAAAGAGCATGCACAGTTGTAGTCTCACAGTAAGAAATAAACATTGTAATCATAAACAAATGTAACCTTGAGTACAGAAGACAGTGATTTTATTGTATTGACATATGGCACTTGGGTAACAATGGAGGATTTGTTCTCTTACATTAGTCAGGGCACGTTGGCAGGCAGGCCCTTTCTGTGGCCATTGCTTCCAGACACCATGTGTCAGAGCTTGGATTAGAAAATATCTAGGAATGTACAGACAAAGGCAAGAAGGCTTGTTTTGAGGGGAGATGGGGGAACCTCTTCACCTGAAGGCCTGAGTGTGAATGTTCTCAAGAATGCTGGAAACCAAACCAGCATTGAGGAAAACTTCACTTCCGTAGTGTGCCTGCTCTGCCTTTTGCTTTTAGTTAAATGCTTAGATTTACACTCTGTAAAGTGTTTCTGCATGTAGTATTTGAGGCATGATAATCCAAAATCAACTCCGCATATCTGTGTAAACTGTGATGACACAAACTGACGATGCGGCTCCACACAGGACTGTGCCCTTTCCTCCTGTGTCAGGTGTCTGCTCTCAGTGCCACCAGCTTGGACTCCATCAGGTTCCTTACACAGATCCTATGGGCTCAGAGAAGAACAAAAATATCTTGACCGAGGTCCTGTAGGGGATTTGTGCAGAACTGGGTATCAGTGCAAGATCTCCAGGTCCAGTGCTGTGCCTGTTTAATGCATTGTTTGTATGTGCTTTTAGAGTACCTTCTAGCTCTTCACTTGTTTATTTAGAATCCAAACTAATTTTAAACAAAACCCTTGCTTTGTGGAGATCAGATTGCACATGCTGGATGCAAATGTAACATGAAGCTCAGATCCTGTTTGGGTTTTCTGTTTGCTTGTTTTTAGCTCTAACACTAGGAAGCTTTTAGGGATGTTAAAAACAAAAGCAAAGAAAAAAAACAACCCAGAGTTGTTCTATTCCAGTGCAAGCATAAAGAAAGGGTGTCTATTATATCGGTACAAGGAAAAAAACCTAGACCTGCATGTTCCTTTCTCTGGAAAGTGTTTCCTACTCTGAAGTAACATCCCATGAAGGAGAGGTTCCCATTTGAGACAGTAAAACTAAAGAATGTTTTTGTACATTGACAAGCATGCCCAACAAATTCTGGGGCAAATCTTCAATCCAGTAATGCTTCTTAATACCCCACTGGCATATGGAGCCCAGAGGGAAACATCTAAAAGGTGACCCTTTATTTGTTGCTGCTGTTAAGATCAGATCCTCTTTCTTGTGAGACACTTTTCGAAGAGAGCAGCCTTGCAGACTCTTTGAGAGACAGGGAGTAACTCAGCATGGAAGGGGCCTTTGGAGGTCAAACAGGCATGCTCAGAGCAGGTCCAGCTTTGAAGTTAGATACAGCTTCAAAGATAACTTGGGTTGCTCAGGGCTGCGTCCAGTCAGATTTTGAACACCTTCAAGGATGGAGACACCTTGGCCCCCCTGGGCGCCTGTTCCAGTCTGTGACCACTCTCGTGGTGCAGAAAAATTTCCTAACATCTAATTGGAATTTCCTTGGCTGCAGCCTGTGTCTATCGCCCCTTTCCTTTCATGCTGCACCTCCGGAATTTTGGCTCTGTCTTCTTTAAAAACGCTCGTTATATAGACGAAGAAAAGCATAAGATCTCCCTTCACCTTCTCTTCTTGAGACTCAACAAACCCAGTTCTCTCAGCCTCCCCTCTTATGTTATGTGCTCCAAATCCCACCAAGTCAGGAGACTGGTCCCTTCATCCAAAGCAAAAACTCAAATTAATTCGCAACAGATATGTCTCAAGACATATCTCTTTCAAGACTTCAGTGAAGGCCAGACACGTGGGGTAAGTTATTTCCATGTTTGAAGGGAAATGTGTTGGCACAGACACAAGATACCTTGTTGCTAATGTAATTTTTGGCAGGTATGTTCACTCAGACAAGTTTGTTAGATGCCAAAAGCAAAGCGTAGTGTAACTTATATTTCTCACATGTGGCCTCACAAGCAGCCCTGTGTTCAAACCTCCAGTCAGCCTGTGTTGCCACATGGCAATGCATGTTGGAGAAGAAAATTCAGTAAATTATTCGGTAAATAGCAAAATAATGTTTGAGTACTCCTTTAGCTTCTGACTAGAATTTCAATGCAGTTGTATGAATGCCCAATATTATTCGCTTTATTCCAAAACATTCAAAAAAGTTTGAAAAAACATGCATATGGTTTGAATTATTTTGCAGAGTGATTCTTCACTGATTTCCTAGATAAAATCTATTCCAGCTTATAAAAACGCTTTCTGGACCTTGTCTGTCACCAGCTTTTATCTCACTTGCGCCATTGTAACCTGTCTTCCTTGTAAACAGGGTTTCAAAGACATTGTGAGGACAGATTGAATGTCCAAACACAGAAAACAAAGCCTAATTGTGTAGAAAGTTTACTTTGTTGGGTTTTTCAGGTGGTTTTTTCCCCTCACAGAGTCAAATGGGCCTTTACTTGAATGAATTTAATTGTTGTAGGAAAGTTTTCCTCCTATATGCCCTGCTGGGTATCTTGATTATCTTTCTTTAGCCCGTGCTTTCGTGCCAGGTGAGGATGGAGAGGTGCTTTCTCATGCAATATGCTGCCATTATGCCTTCTTGGCTGTGGAGGGCTGGACTTTGTTTTCTGTGTATACAGCTCTGAACCTATGGGTGGCCAACAGACTGTCAGTACTATCCATATTACTTGCCCACCTATTTGCAATTGCCTTTAACACAGTTGCTTAAACTTGCCAGGAGGGAAAAGGATGTTGTTGTGTTTCTCTTACTAGTTATCTCACAGCTGAAAAGCTGCTTGCCTACAGCATCAGTGATAGCAGAACATAAGAACAATCTCTGAGGAGGGGAAAGGAGGAAGGAATTAATATGAGGAGGGAAGCGTGCGGCATTTACTGCTCTGCCAGCTCTCACAGTGGCTGCCTTCATGATGAAGACCACCGATGTGTCATTCTGATGGCTCAGCTTAGCAGGGATAGGAAGCACTGTGTTTGGCACAGCACTTGGTCATTTTGTCGGGACATTACTAGCCTAACTTGCGCGGGTTTAGAAACTTCTCTGAGCCCCAAATTCTTCCTCGCTAAAACGGCTGAAGCAGTGTTCATGAGACATTTCTGCTCTTCATGTTGCAGAAAGGCAGCCTATTGCAGCTTTTTAAAAATCTGCTTGACCAACAACCAATCATGGCTGTGATGCTGATCATGTAGTTGTTCCGTGGGCAGTAATCTTCAATGACTTTGCCAGAGAAGTGGTGGGGCTTTTTTGCCATTAGCAGCAGCATTGAAGATGCCCATAGCTAAGACATGGAGACCAAGAGTCCCTTTTGGGGGTTTGGCACCAGAATTTAGTTTAACTGATGGAGCTTACGCTTCTTCCACTTCCCAGTTCCTAAATGAAAGCTAAATGTACGGGTATTTTTCTTTACTGGGGCATAGTGTAAGTGACCAGAGTGGCCGTTGCTGGTGCTATTGCTGCATGAGCACCTAGAGCCCAGCAAGGCTGGTACCAGGCCAGCCCCCAAGCAAACACAAGGGAATGAGTCACTCTAAAGGAGATGTCTGTGCATGAATATATGTCAAGTAATTTGAGGTACTGGCAGCGCCTGTGTCCTACAGCCCGTCCTTTCAGGACCCGAGTAAGGTGTTTTGGTTTGGTTTTAAACTGTCACACCATATGCTCCTGTTTAGCCTGTGATCTATTTCTACTGTATTACAGCCTCACTAGCTGTTATTCTGTGGGCACCTGTGATTTGTTTTCTCCTTCCTAAGCGTAACACTTCAAAGTCATTTCTACTGAAGTTCATCTTCTGATGTTGGACATATTGCTTGTTCTAGAGTGTTTTATCAGCTTACTATATTCCACCACTCCCACATTAGTCAAGAGCCCCAGAGGACAGGATTAGGCCCTGAATCTATGTTTGCAATATCTCATTACTTGATTGCTATCTGCACGCTTTTTGCCTATTGTACTCCATTGTTCAAATCGTTCATTAAATAACAGTTATTTCCAGGACGAATACTTCGAGCATACTTCAGATAACTGTTCCTCTGCAGAAATTTTGTCAGTGAATCACTGATAGATGTTCTTATGTCAGCTGTGAACATGCTGGATGGTGTTTACAGCTGTGAGCGTGCTCTGTGGTGTATACATTTAAACTATTTCTTTCATTAATTTTTATAAAGTTGTGTATGACATGTCATAAGTCTTATTCAAGCTGAAATATATCTGCCACTTTCCTGTTATCTACTAAATCTATTAATTCATCAAAGGAGGAAATTAGAGTGACTTGCCATGGTTTTTCATAGTTCTTTTTATTACTGTTATTTCCAGTAGCTGAAAATTGTTTGCTTAATCATTTGCACCAGAACAT
Source organism: Chionis minor (assembly GCA_013398295.1). NCBI lineage: Eukaryota > Metazoa > Chordata > Aves > Charadriiformes > Chionidae > Chionis > Chionis minor. The sequence continues at coordinate 574,355 of VZSF01006858.1, read as the reverse complement.
TTCCAGGACTTACGAGTGGTTTGTGATTTCATCAGTCATTCTGTGATTCCTTCCTCTTCTTTTTATCCGTGTCCTCTGTATACTCTCAAAGGTGATTTCCTATGGTGCAAAGACCATTTTGATTAGTTCCTGAAGGAGTCAAGACCAGATTTCACGAAGCCTTGCTTATTAAGATATATCTGTCTTGCCTAAATAATCTGTCTTTTTTCTGTCCTCTGGTCAGCATTTATTTTCTTTGGTATCCACAGAGAAAGAAAAATCTTTCATTTAATAAGAATTGACTTTTCCACCTACTTCACAGGTCTAAAATGCGGAGTATCAAACAAGTGTCATTACTCTAAAAGTGGTGCTATTTACGCCATTTTTAGAACAACTACTGATGTGATTTGGCCGATCCTTCACAGCAAGTCAATAGTAAAAGAATGTGTTATGGTTTGAGAAAACCCATAACAATTTATTGTCGCTTAGACAATTATTCTCTCACCCGATGACCCCTCCCCACCCAGGAAGGGGAATCAGGAAGAAAATAAGAAAATCCAGGGGTTGAAAGATAAATAGATTTAATAGGACAGAACTAGATAATTAACAGTACTAACACAAAAGGAACCCATATTGATCCCAATACCCGAATATACAGTACAAGGATTATACTCAGCCAACTATATCAGTAGGAAGTTGTGCACTCCCAGCAGTGGACAGTAAATGTCGGACACTGCGAGTGCTACAGCTTCAGGAGGAAGGGAAGGCCTCAGAGATCCAGCACCGGGGCAAGAAGTCCTCTGGATCGCCATCATCAAGGGAGAGCCATCAAGGGAAAAAAGCACGAACAAGCGGGAGAACGCAAGCAGGGGGAGAGAGAGAGCCCCCTCGCAGCAGACTTTCTAATTTATATTGAATGTGACGTTCATGGTATGAAACAATCCTGTTGGCCAGCTTGGGTCAAGTGCCCGAGTCTCACTCCTCTTCATCCCTGCACCTGGTGAGCTCGAAAACACTGAGACCTTGAAACCTACACACCATGGCTGGCTATATAGTAAATATCTTCACTAATTCAGACACTAGAGTCTTACACAAATACAGCTTTTCCCAAGCATTAGGAAAGAAATTAGTCCTGTGTCGCTCACACCAGGACGGAATGGCACCCAGATGTTTTTGAGTCATGATAAGTAGCACTGAGACCCTTCATCATGGGTCGGGACTTAATTGTGCTAAGCTCTGTAAGAGCAAGATGATCCTGTCCCAGAGCATGTCATAGTCAAAACTTATGACAGCAGGCAGGCAATATGGACAGATGGACAGCACCACTACAGGAAAAAACAGAAGTCAAAAGTAGTCTGTAATATGAGGAGTAAATCAGAACTTGGCCCTGAATTGTCCTCTCAACAGCATGTCATTTCCTAAAAGAACAATCCCATGCGTGTGCGAGATGAAAGCTTCTTTGGCAATGCTAACTCTTCTTGAGATGAAGAAGCCTGAGCAATTTCATGCCGTGGAAACTACAGTTACTAATTTGACCAATTGCAATTTCTATTCAAGCATGCCTGCAATCAAAATGACCGTCTCAGGCTGTCCTTGGCCTCGTTGTGCACAACTGACAAGCTTGGAATGCCATCGACCTTGCAAAGAAAACTAAAAATACAGTATTCCCTCTCATATATTGAGAAAGGATCCACATGGAAATTTAACGTTAGTAAAACATCTTTAGTCTCTGTATATAATTCAGCATTCAAAGTCAGAAGCAGACCTAGAAGCTTTCTAACACCCACTCTGCATTTCTGCGGGCTATTGTGTTAGCTTTGTGCATTCTTGTATTTTCATTGTGCGTATTTTTATTCTTTTTCAGGATTCACCCATCTGAGAGGAATATATTGAGCTTTTACATGCATGATTACTACACGCTCAGTCTCCCTGTTCAGCCTCTATTTTGTGTTTTGTGTATTTAAAGCACTCTGACCTGTTTTGTGGATGTGCAGCGTGATCTGCCACGTAGCTGAAACCAAGGTAAATAAGAACCCAAATATATTATTGTTATCTTGCTGGGGTAACTACAAAATTTATCTTCCTTGTACTGTAACTTTAAACTGACAGTTAAAAAAGCATTACAGGGATTTTTTTTTTTTTTTGGTCTGTTTGTGGTATACAGATCTGGGGATTCATGAGCTGAACTTAAGGAGGCATTCTACCTTTTGCTATTTTGTAGTGTTTGTGGGGACATGGGATGTAGCTGTATCTGTTCAAATTGAGTATAAAGAACTGAGAATGTGAAGACTGCTGATGAGAAGACTGATTTGCTTATTGCTAGGATGGCAGATTAAGATATCCTAATACACAGTTACTCATACTTTAGGCGTGTGTGCATATAGGCTAGTGATGTCTAGACAGCATGGATGTAGGAGAATTTGGAATTCACCTATGTAGCATATTGCATTGTGCTGTGATCTTTCTGACATCTGAAAATCTGGAAGGGAGCTCACAGAGAAGTTGAGGATGTAACTGGCTATGTGCTGATTGACTTCCAAAGCAAAATTTTAGATTATATCATTTAAAAGAATCTTCGTATTTTAAAGAAGGTCTCCATGACCTGAATATGTGGAAAGCAGACAATCACTAGGCCAGAAAGTAGACGTGTTGTGCATGCATTTTAGTGGATGTTTCAATGCTGTGGGTGCTAAATGCATGGTTTACGTAGTATACTTTTGCCTCATAATTTTGTGGAACTTTTACATTATCTGTGGATCGATTGAATTTCTGAACTAACTATAACTTTTTCACTCCATGAAAGCAGGGAAAAGATTTGACATAAAGGCTTTTGTAGCTTGTGCGCTTCCTTTTAGATAGCAACTATACTGATTTGCTGACATCAGGTGGTTTTCAGAGTGGTACCCAAGCCCGCAAATAAAATGCGTAGCGTACCTGTTCGTGCATAACAGAAGCACAATTTTTCAAACATGTATAACTCAGTGTTTGGCAACACCGTCTCTGTGCTTGATGGATAGATTATTTGATTTGTAACAATTTCCAGTCTGGGATTCCCTCTCTTAAGCCAAATGTTCAGACTTATGTTATTGTTCCTAGAGTTCCCTGCTGTGTTTGTGAAGGCTGTCGCCACCGCACCTGCACATGACTAACCTTACTCATGCGAGCCATCCCATTTAGATATGTGCATACGAGGCTGTGATGCCATACTCTAAATGATCAAAGAAGTAATCCAGATCCTGAATTCTTACTTTCACTCAAGCACACACATAATCCTTCGCATCCAGAGTAGTGTTTTAATTAGCCATTGAAAGCAATAAGCGTTAGGCTCTGAAACTGATTATACATCTAAAAATCACTTGAGTTAATTAAATAATTTAGTTTTCATTCATGTTCCATTGGCTCTTTCTCTCCTTTCATTAATGTTAACCCACTAAAATCACCCTTGGTGTAAGTGCGTGCTCGCAGACTTTGCTCTAATCCCCACAGTGTGTTGAATATTGCTTTTAACTCAGACCTAATTAACAGTGTATGTTCTCTATTGAAATCAGAGCATTTCTGTATATTACGTGTCAGAACAGATACTTGTTGTGTGCTGTCATTTTCAGAATATTGTTCTCGTCCACGTCTGGTACAATCCTTAATTTTAGGAGGCGTCACATTGCACTAGAGATTCCTCTGACAGAAAGCAAACCTTAATTATCTCCTTTTTTTATTTTCTAGTATATTTGTACTCATTTTAAAACTGTGTGTGACTGAAAACTATGCTCCAGTTTCCCAAAGGAGAAGCGTCCTTTTCAAAATTACTAGTGATGCCCTTAGCGAAGGACACAGGATTTGAATGGGAATTGAGATTAAAGAACTTTTCTAGATCAAGTACGAGTCATGGCAGTACAGCAGTATTGGAAAAGTCACTGCTACCAGTAGCTCTGCTTCTGTCATTAGCACAAGGTTTTCAGGTCAGCACAAGGCATAAGCACATGTTTAAATCCTCTTTGCATTTAAGGTGGAAAAAACCTTTGCATTGCACAAGTCCTGCTTTGTAGAAGATGGCTCAGTTACTTATACAATGAAAATTAAGCATTTGCTAAAATGTTTTACTGAAGCATGCCCAAAACTAAAATGAAAAAAGGTCAAACCAAAACATTCAAGCAGAAGTAGATAAGAAGTAGTAGAATAGCAGTGATTCAGCATCTCACTTATAGTCAGGATGCTGCTTGGACATCCTAGGCCTACCAATCAACAGGAATTAATGCGTGACTAGGAGAGAGGACCACCTGCTTCACTGGGGCTCAGAGGAGTGATCCTAATGTTAGCAATTTTATACCTGGGTTGCTGAAGGCACAGGCGTGTTGAGATTTTGGCATGGCCAGAATGAAGTACCTGTAACTAGATTTAAAACTCAAGTACCCCTTGCTATTCTCAGCTCTCTTCAATGGCTGTCTCCTACCGTTTTAAGGTTCTTCAAATCTGCACTGTTGAAGTGAAGAGATGAGAAGGACCACTTGTGGTGCTGAGGGAGGTTGTTGGATAATTTAAACGCAACTGTGTGGTAAGAGCTAGCTTTTTTTTATTTTCCTGACATCTTAGAGACATCATTGGAATTCAGTGCTTTTAGCACCTCATTTATATAGTTATTGGGATAGAATTGCCGTTGGAAGTCTTATTTCAAATGAATCATTGTTTGTTGCTAATATTTAGCAGAGGGAGCGCTTTTGTGGTTTTACGCTCGGTCATTGACGCTGAGTGGATTTGTCTGGAATAATAAAACAGGTTCTTATAAAATGACTGTGGATCCTCCAAGAAATTTTCAGTGTAAGAATCTTTCAGAGAGGTTGATTTTTAGAAACTGATTATGGATAGGCATCGATTATGTAGCAGATTTATTTAGGATAGCTGAACACAAGACTTCAGGCTACATAATCTTCTAGAATGTATTTAAGGCAAGCAGCTGAGATTATGAACGCACAGAGGTTGCGTGATTTCTATGTGGAAGCAAATGGCCCTTTCCTGGACAGTTGTAGTAAACCCAACCTAGATTTCAGCAAGAGTTTCTGCCTTCAAACTGCATGAGAAGTGCTGTGGCTGGGGTGACTCTGCAAATTCCTTTGTTAACTCAAATACACAGATAACTTAATTTTCAAAAGCAATTAACTTGTGTGTTGGAATGCCTCAATGTTTGAATGCTCATTTGAACACACCTTAAAAAATCTGAGGATGTGCTATTTTCTGCAAAACCAGGCTCTTTCCTGCTGGTTCATGTCTGTCAGGTAAAAATAAAAGTATCTTAGCACCACTATTCCAAGTAAGCATCAAGCTTATAGTTGAAAAAATAAGATAGCAAAATAAAAATTACCCAATTTTATTTAAGGTGTGCCTGAAGCAGTATGGACAACTGCTTGAGGGACACCTGAGTTTGCCATTGATCTATTGACCTCAGGCAAGGTGCAGCCCCCTCTCTATTCTTCAATTCATAAAACAGAGATAACGCTCAAGGCTGCCTTTGTCACATGCTTTCAGATCTTCTGATGAAAGGAGCTTCACAGAAACAAATAATAACCCTATTCACTGAGAATTCCATATCATGGCAAACTCATTTTCCAGGTTAGTGCACATGGATCCAGGAGTTCTGGAACCAGGAAGCCCAATGTGTGCTCTAGGCTAGTCTGTCTCTTCAAGAGAAACTTCTGCAAAACAGACACTTTGTAAGTCTTTCTCCTAAAAAGATTCTGAATGTCTGAGATGTTATCTGCTTATTGTGATTCAGATAGTCTCTGTTAGTTGATTGCCTTTTTTTCTTTCCTTTTTTTTTTCTTTCCCCACCCCCCTTCCTCCCAGTCTTGCAGAAACTCAGTCTTTGAACTCTTCATTCCTGTCAAATCAGGTTGACATTGACCTACAGGATCAGAAGTTGCTATGGGGGTGGGATGGGTGGACAGAAAGTCTTGTGTAGCATGACTGTGTAGGTGTCATATCTTTAGGAAACCAGGGAAAAAGTCATGGCTACCTTCATTCTGTTTGCTTTGAAAACCAGAGAATAGGTTTGCCAAACAATATCTCCAAGCCAGAAGCTATCTTTATCATTAGCAAATGTGATGAGATGCTAGCCAAAAATGAAAGAATAAAATTTGCAACACAAATGAGACTGCATGACGGTAGCAGGTGAGATACCAGTTAAAATCTTCATCACTGCATAATCTGATTCAGTACAACAGCTTGCTGCAGATGAAATGGGTTGAAGTTATATGTAAGACTCCTGCTTCCATGAGGTGTTGAGCTGTCCAGAGAAGACAAAAGAATATATGGTTAGCCTTATAAGGGGCCACAGAAAGGAGAGGAATAGTCTGTTTTCCAGGTTCACGGTGATGAAGTCAAGTCTTTGCATCAAGAAAGAGGTAAGGTAGATATTTTATGGGGGAGAGGGAACGTTTCTAATGCAGAGATTGAATGGATTGTGCACGGAATAGGTAGAGCCTCTGTCCTTACGTGGTTTTTAAAACAGGATTATGCAAATACCTGTCAGGAGTGGCGTAAGAATACCTTATGACTACAAGGCATTCTGAGCTCCATTTGAACCACCTTTTCTATGATTCTTCTATGAAGTCCAGGTTGCCTTATGAAACACAGATATGTAATGATGTAATTTGTGCAATAAGCTGTTAAAGTTAAGATTTGTCTAGCTAGAGACTGACAGAGCTGAAAGTTTGGCATGTGTAAAACAAACAAGGTTGTATAAAAAAACTGTCCCAAACAAATCCTTCAGTCCTCAGAGGAGGGAGAACTGAAGCCTTTGAAAATAGTCATAACTTGCCAAATAGCAGCAGGACTCAGAAGCACTTTCAGCAACAATATGAGCACAACTCATAAAATGCTAGTAAACACGACATAACACTACTGACTTGCTAAAGGCTGCAAAGACTTTTGCCTCACCCAGACAGATCCCAAGCAGAAAGAAGTTTGCCGTCCTTGGCTTCAGTTGTGGATCCTGGAAGATGATGCCCCGTGAGACGATGGAGTGTCATCCATATCCTGTCCACAGTTACAGAAAGATAAGGTATTATCCAGCAGGGAAATGAGCTGTTCTTTGCTAGGAATTTGGATGACAGAACGTGGCAAGCAATGTTGCATCTAAGGTCCAGGTCCCAGAGCCTTACTCATACACCCAGTCCTTATTTAATCTGTCCTGTAGTCAGGTGCTTGTTCAGCCACGTAATATTTTCCAGAGATGCTGATAGAAAACTCTACCAGCTGAGAAGCCGGTTATAGTATCTTCGAGCACTGCGCAGTTGCACTGGATCTAGCAGCAGAATTTGTGCAGAGTGCTGAACTTTGGCTATAGAGCATTTCATTGCTGCTGTTTCTTTGTCTCCCTGTTGATGCTATTTACTTTTCCACTTATTTTAATGGATAGCTATGATTAAATATCTAAACTGAAAGTTTAACACAAACATTTTGCTTCAAAAGAAAGCCTCTAACTGAGCAATATTGCATTTTCTACAAAAAAATTACATCAAAAGGTTTTTATCAGAAAACTGAAAAACAACAAAAAACCCCATTAATGATGGTTTATTATATTTTCTGTTTTGCTCTCTAGTTAAACAAACCAAATCTACTGTGAAAAGCCTCTGGTTTTCCAGTCAGCACAAGTACCAGGCTTACAAAAGCATTTTTGCTCTGCAGGAAAACAGCATAAAGATTTGCTTATGGGGAAATACTAACTCGTCCCATTAAACTTACTGAATCAGGAGGGAAAAGAAACCCTGACAAATCCGCAAATGATGCTTGTAGTCTGCCTTGAACTCACCAAGTATGACGAACAGTGACACTGCTGTCTTAATGTATTGCTGACAGAGCTGCTGTACTCATTAACCTTTGATGAAACAAGATGTCACTTTGTTCACATCAAATGCTCCTTGATGCCAGTGCTGAGAGACTGTTTTTGTTGCTGATGCAGACATCAGCTATTGTTGAAAACATTCTCTCTCCCTTCCAGCGTTTCACTGCCCCTGAGGATTTATAGGTGCTGATCATTATCAATCTGTAAATGGAGTCTGAAGCTAGGACTGAGTGTTTGATTTATGCAGCTTTTAATTACTTATTTCTATTAAAAATATTTATTTTTAAGTGTAATTTAGGTGTATTTAAACACCTGAAAATGTTAAAATTCTCGATGTGCTACAGGATGCTGCCATGAACTCAAGAATACATTTAAATGATCCCATCATCTTTTTTGAGGCTACTGGAACTATTAAAGAAATATTTACAGCATTTAAAATGCTACATAGTAGAAGCACATTGTAAAGGGAAGAGCATTGGCTTGTGAAGTATTCTGGTCAACGTCCTGATTAAACAGTGGTGTAGCCTGGATTAGAACTGAGAACTCCTAATTCCTGATCTCTAGCTGTTTATCAGCATTGCCTTCTATTATCAACATTAGGAGCCGATCTCACTGTTCTATGTTCAGTAACTATCATGTCACCTAGCAAGGAAATCCTGACTGATTGTCTGTAATCTGGGAATAATTTATGCCAAAAGTATTGTTCTTATTTAGTCTTTACTTTGCATGGTAAGAACATTCATTTTGCTATGAGATAAATGAAGGGGGGAGCAAGAAGGAAAAGGAAGAATTTTGGTTTCCTAGCCAAATATATAAATTTTGAGTACTGTGAGATCAGAGGTGCGTGTTCTTATAGTTGCTTTTGTGCTTATTTCAGCAAATAGGACAATATTTACAGATGACATTCTTCCCACTTTATACTCCGCAGTATTAGGGGACTTTGCAGGTTTTGCATTTGATTTGGTTGGGGTTTTTTGGGTTTTGTGGTTTGTTTTTTTTTGGGGGGGGGAGCTTTGCACAATTAGGTTTGCAATCATTACAGTGGTCATACAATTGTAACATCTTGGGAAGCAGCTGTAGATTAAGACTGGGGATTCTTCTAATTTGCAGTTGTGCAGAGGAGGAGTGTCTGATCAGAGATCGTGCTGGAATTCTAGCTAAAGGCCGTATCATGCCTGAGGGAGTGCTGAGCTTTCAAAGCTTTGTGGAAGAAAATAGCTCTAGAAGAAGTGCTCTTTAAGAAAAAGCCTGGAAGGAAGGAAGGTAAAATCACCTTGAAAGCAACAAGTTGTTTAAGGCTTAGGAGCCATTTCAGACACTCGCAGTGAAAGAAGGCAACAGAGGTGAATATTAAAGAAAGTGTAAGTCGATGAGATGCAGGCAGTATTTTCATGGTAAATGTAGGAAATATTCGTTTGCTTAGCACTGAAGTGCATCTGTCCCTTCATGAGTGATGAAAGCCTAGAAATTGACCGTCCACGCTAGACCAGCTTTACAAGATGAGCATGTGAAATTCACGGAATAGCTAACTTACATGAAATATGACCGTGCCGCTAAACAGCAACACAATGGAAAGTGCATCTGAGAACACTCATGGAATATGATCAAGCATAGCTGATACAGAGTCCTTGAAAGGTGGTAGTAAATACACTCATTTAAAGACTTTCACCTGTTGCTTTAAATCATTCATACCCCATGGCATGTCTGCCAGCACTGTGACCCCTGGCACAGAGTGGGGAACATCAAAGAAAGAAGTCAGCAGATCAAGTCTCAGGTAGGCGTTGCATCCTTGTTATGGATAAAAGAAGTTAAGTAAGTTATAAAACAGGTGGAATTGGGATATTGTGAGCCTGACATGAGTGACCCAACAAATATTAGTAGGATGGTACTATCTGTTTGTGCAGAATCATATAGGAGGCATTTAAAAAGATCATTTAGAATGATTTTTGTCACCTCGAAGGCCTGTGAAAAAGTGGGCTATCAATTGCTAGCATAGTAAAAGCTCCTCTTGGCTTTTTTTTTTTTTTTTAGTTTATTTTTTCAATCCAAGAAGGACTTATGGTCTCTGACACTACCTGTAGTCACAAATGAAAATAAGATTCTTTGTTTAGCTTTTATTGATCAGATTAATTTTTTTGAGATGCACCACCATGCCATGTAACATCTCTGCTGCCAGGCTGCTTACGGTTAAGTATTTACTGTCAGGCACTGTTTCCTGCTGAAATGGCTGTTTTCTCTGGAAATATACACATGCTACTTCCTTTCTCTAAATGTTCTTCATTTGCTTTTAGGTACAACATGTACAGACTGGTTTTAAAACAGTAGAAAATGCTCCCTGGAAATGGAAGACAAGCCTATTTACAATCAGAGCCAACAAGTCTGCAAATGTTCACTCTGGGTATCTAATATCAGGCCAATTTCAGTAATGTTAGTTTGACTATGTACTGTATAATCTGTTGTTATTGAACCAGAAAAAGTCTGTTATGAAAGTTTATCACTTCTAATCACTGAATCCTAGCATCAAAATACTTTTTGAACAAGAATAAAGGCACTTTAACAAATCCTCCTCAGAGAAAACGGTTTGTAGGGTATTTTTCTGAACTAAGGGAAGCTTTAAGAGTTAAACAGATTTATGAGAATGCTGATGTCGCAAGTCTGATGCTGACCTTGGGGCTTTCAATATGGTCTTGGATATTATGACTTCAGAGAAGTCATCCTTTCACTGGACCCAAGGAAATTTGTGCTTTCACAACAGTAGCTGTGATAGCAAAACCAGAACCATAACCGAGCCCCCGCTGTAATGGCTATCTGTCCTCTGTGCTTATACACATTTGCATCCTGTCTACATCACTAGTACTGACAAAACCCCTGATGCATTCCTTTGAGCTATTCATACATTCACTTGCGATTTTTCTTTTTAAAGTTGGTAATTTTTTTCTTAAGGTTAACTTTGGTTGGCTGGTGTTTTCTGGTAGTAAAGCATTTAAGAGAGAAGGGGGGTGGGGGGGGGTGTGTGTGTCTAAAAATAAAAAGCAGCTTTGTAGTCTTCTCTGAGTGTCCAGAACCTGTCCATAGTCTGTCTAAACTCTTTTGAAAAGTGATTTCAGTGAGTCAGAAATGCTTTCTCTTGTGTTTCTATGTACTTTCTCCTGGGTTTTGCGATCCGGTGTGTACTGCAGGAGTTCAGATTTCATAGTGCCCTTGAGCAAAGTGTGTTTCTATGACAAACACCAGCCTGATGGTTGCACTGAAATGCAACACTGTATAGTTGCACTGACATGAGGAAGCTGGGTGAATGCCAGTGGCACGCAGGCCTGGTGAAGACGTGGTGGTCTCCGCTGGGGAGAGAGCAAGGGCATTTTCTGGCAGCTGAAAATGCTCCAGAGACAGTCAGCTATGGTAGTCAATGGTTATTTGGGTCACTGGGGCCACATGCTCATCTGACAGGAAGTAACAATGCTTTCTGTAAAGTTAAAAGTAAAAAAAACCCCTGTATTTTCCAAATGCCACTGCTACCCAGCCATCCAGATAAAGGCTTCGTACCACTCCTTTGGAAGATGATGTTCAGTGGCAGAGGGAACAACATCTTGTTTCCTGTTTGAGAACATTTACCATTTTTCAGTCAGCAAGATTTTGGTCTTTCCCAGGTTAATGTGAGCCAAGACCTCTTCCTCCCAGGATGAATTTCCTTACCTGCCTTAGTTATTCTAGCCTAGCTCGGTATAAAGAAGTCTTCACAGTAAATAATGGTGTATGGGGGTGTTCAGTGATATCTCTGTCAGTAGATGCTGTGGGCACAGTTCCAGCAGACCTCTGGTTTATGCATATGAAGGTTCTAAGGTTAGTCTGCTGTCCTAACAAAGAAAAATGTGATCTTGACATAAAGATGATGTTCAATGTGATAAGTTAGCTTTAACTATTTTTTCTTTCAGGTGACAGTAAGGTGTAATTTGTCATTGCTCCTTTCTCTTACTTCGGCTGTGGCTGCTATAGCCACCAAAGAGGACAGGAGGAGTGGAGTTTGGTGGGCACATGCATATAAAAGGAAGGGGAGAAATCGAGTGCCTAAAATGTGGCCAGCTCTGAACTAGAGGTTTCCCTGAAGTAATCCCAGTTTAAACTCTACCTAAGACTTAAGAATGCCTGGATATAGGCAGTAGGTATTTTAAGTTAATCGGTTGTGGACACTGGAACCCGTGCTCAGATCTGAGAGCACAGAGGCTGCTTTCCGTACTCTAGACAGAGCTTTTGGAAACTGCTTGGAAGCTGGGAATTTTGCCTACCGCCAAAACTATGTTGGAAATGCCATCTTGTAGTTTTTCTTCATCTCTTTTCACATCACTGCTGATTATCATTGATACTGGCTTGGAAAAGGAGACGCTCTGCTGTATAATCATGCAAACACCACAGTGTCCAAACATCACCAGGGCAACCTTTCTTCCTGCCGTCCTCTGCACATTTTTGCAACGGCCGCTTTTGTAGCGTAGGCAAGTTTCATGGCTTAATGGGTTGGTGCCCGCAGACCCAAACTCTTGGCAGAAGTAGCAAGGTTAATTACTTTCCATTAAGGTGAAATCTTGGCTCACAGAGACTTTTTCTGGTGACTTCAACACGGCTTGGGTTTCACCCTTCAAAAACCGGTAACTCTGTGCAACAAAAGAATGCGTCCTGCCAATTTGTGAACCTTTGATTTCGGCTGCTGTTGTCCTCCTTAGCACTGTATGCTCGCTTAACGGTGTCTGGCAGTAGAGCGCTGATCCTACCCACCTCCTGGGCTTGGCTTCACCCGTCCTGTAACTAATAAGCAATGTATTATTTTATTTACTGACTAGTTTAATCTCTAACTATACTGCACTATGTTACTGGACACTTTTGTCTGTTGTAGGAACTTCATATTTTATTTTGGAAACTTGGCTAGTGGCGATCTAACCACAAAGGCTAGGAACAGGAATAGCAGCATGTGTGCGCTTTAGAGAATGGTTTGACGAAATTGCATCAAATCACAGAAATTCTGCATATCTCATGTATATGAGGATTTATTTTTTAAGGCTGTCATTGGTCTTATGTATGTCCAGGATACCACAACAACTAATTTAAGTTGCCAGTGCATAGCCAGTTAAATTTCCTTTAGTTTTTGGGGGTTTTTTGTTTTTGTTTTTTTTATGGAGGGGAAGGAAAAAAAAATATATATTTTATTTTATAGAATTTTTAATTGCCTTTGAAGGTTTCTGAAGACTATATTTTCCCTCTTTATGGAATCACTAAAGGCTCTTGACCTCATGGTTAATAACTTTGTTCTAGGGTACACAGAAAAGTTAGGACAACTCAAGTAAATAGTCTCATTGATTTTGAAGAGGTTGATTACTAACAGTAATCATGTGCAGAAGAGTTTTGAGCACTGGCTCTCAGTTAAACTTAAAATTCAGCAAAAGTATCTACTGAAGTCAACTGGAAAGTTTTCCAGAAGAGGGAGTGAATATAAAACTGAGGAGAGTCTTGAGGACCAGGCCCATGTTAAATAGTTCTACTCCCTGAATACAAACAGCTGAAGGTTTCTGGATAAGCCAAGACAAATACTTTTCTTCTGAATTTTTTTCTTTGCTGGCAAAATCTAATTTTTAGCAATTCATATGATAAATGCCACTAAGGCGGCATGGAAATGGAATACATTTGAAAATGATATGTCGCTTTAGACTATAGTTGGTACAGTCTGTTTCTCTTTGTAGCATGTATTTAATTCATATCTAGTCCCAAGTGCACTGCTCAGCTTGTTCCAGTTTTTTATTTGTAGTATATAGGGACAATCAAGGCACTATGTTCTTTCCATAAAGTTTTTCCTGTCATAGCACAAGGCTGGAATGGAACTAACTTGAGAGGCAAGGCATGTTTCACCAATGCCAGAAAAAGAAAAGTATGCAAAGTTAAAGCTTTTAAGTTGAGGAACACAAAGTTTGAAGTTCAGAAATCAAGTGACTCTCTCTGATTTTTAGATAGCTGGGACCAATTTTCAAAATCAGATTTTTCCTTGTTTAAAAAAAAAAAAAAAAGTAGAGGAAGCGTAGTTACCACAGATGTCCTTTTAATGCCCTCTTGTATTACCTTACTGTGATAGACCTCTTCTTCCCTGGTCTTTTCACTCCTCCTGACAAGTAATCCTAGCCTGCTAATCCTGACCCTTAAACTCTACTACATTATAATTAACTTTCAGTGTCTCATGACTCTGATTTTTATGTATTAAATGCATGCCTTGTTATCCACTCAGTACAGCATAAGACACCGGTTTGATGAAGAATGAAATCCAGTGCTTGGGAGAGAGCTTTATTTGTCCCTAAGACAAATAAACCCTATTTCCAGGACTTAAGTGACATTAAAGGTTTGTTGATATTGAGAAATTTAATCTGTTCAAATGCTTAAAAAAATACTTTCCATCTAAATTCAAACTTGCACTAAATCTCAACTGATTTAGACTGTAAGGATTTTCCTTGGTTTAACTTAATGGATTTAAAAAAAAAAATCACCTAAACCATTGTAATTTTTGTCTTGGGATATGAGTCAGCTGGCAGGTAGTCTTTGCATGATCAATCCAGGTGTTGATTTTCAACAGAAAAATGATGGGCCTGTTTATGAAACAGAGAAGTTGGAAATCAGTAAAGCTACTTTCAAGAGAGAAGCTGAATGACTTACAGGATAAAGGAACTTTCTTAAACTTTGAATCAAATTCATCATGTTTAACAGTGGAATTACTTAAAGAATCAAAATCAAAACTTCTGTGAGAAGCAGAGCGGAGAGGGCAAGATCTTACATTTCTTACATGTGCTTCAAAAACTAACAGTTTCTTCCAAATAAGTCAGCTTATTGTTATTTTCCCAGGTTTTGATGACAACAAACAAGATTTGGATGTCTAATATCTTATTTCTGTCAGAAATACCATGTTATCTTTAGAACAGCAGGTGTCGTTTCTTCAGATGAGAAAGGTGCACTTTAATTCACTTTTGCTAAAGAGACTTTTGGCTTTATCGGCAGGTTGTCAGGAGAATTAAACTGAAAACGACAATGTGTTGCCAAAGTGCAAAAGACTTGGATTTAAAAACATCTCCACCAGAAATCTGTATTTCAAACCATCAGTCTGGAAGTTTTTCCATGGCTTTGCTTAAACTGAAAAGGAGAGAACTGGGCCTAAAATTCAGAAGAGCTCCGCTCGCTCACTGGTCAAGTCGTAGGAAAAGGTGACTGTATCCATTTATTGCAAAATATTGAAGTATCTTGTCAAATGCACTCCTAAAGTGCTTGAAAAGAAAGAGGGACCTCTTGAAAAAACCTGTGGATGCTGAAAATCGAGGCTTTTGCTGGTAGAGTCAATGAGAAGCCTGAGGGTTGGCTGGGGAGGAGGGCAATTAAGTTTACCACTTAATTTCAAGAAGGTCCAAACGCAGACAGGAATATGGAAGTGGGAAGCGAGGGGATGCTGCTGTGGGATGGCAGGAGCCACTAGCAGCCATCAAAGGGCAGCAGAGCCTACTGGTACTGATGTGTGGGCTAAGCCAACCCGTCTTTGAAAACGGAGTTGTTGCTTTTTTGGAAAATGCAAGAACAAGTGTGGAAAAGCTGCAGGTACGAAACAGAGTGAAGAAATAATGTTGAGCACTGGGTTGGTGGGAGGTGGTGATGGGCCACTTCTCTTTAGGTGTGCAGGAGGGATAAAGCAGAGCGCTGGACGCTGTGGTGTGCGGCTGGGAGCCAGGGGCAGCTGCCGGGACAGGGAAGGAGCTGCTGGGGTTGTCTGTCAGCGAGGTCATTAACTGGCGGCTTCGCTGGCTGCTTAGGCAAACCCAGGGCATGAATTGAAGGGACATTGTATCGTTAAAAATCTTAAAACGAAGGAAGGGGTTGAATGGCTGCAGGACAAAAGGGATGAGGGGAAGGTCTCCTTTCTGCTGTCCCCCAGTGGCCAGTCTCCCCGCCCCATCTCACTCTTCTCCTGCGGCCCTAAAATTTCAGATCTTTGAGGAGATCTCTCTGTTTCAAGACGTTAAATTCTCCTGAGAAAGGAAAATGAAGTCAGTCTCCTGTTTGTTTATACCTCTGTGGCTGAGATCCCTTACGACAAATGCTTCAGACAGTTGTTTCCCTTCAAAAGGAAGGTGAAGGCCCATGAGCTAGCTTCTTCAGTTCCAATAGAGCTCTCTCTTGAAAGAACCATAGCACTTGTAAGCATGATTAGAACTTAAAAGTGCTGTAATTTAGCCAGCAAACAATGCACATAACAACCACTTTATTCTTGGCAAAAATAAAGTTCTGTGTTGTTGCTTTGTTTGGTTTTTCTTTTTAACAGTAACCTTATTTAAAATAAGAGTAGCATGTATGGTAGTGCTGTACAGGAATTCTCATGGAAACTTTAAGAATAAATACCAGATTTGCTAAATTTTCTATTTTAGGAGTGACATGAGCCAAAGGAGAATATGGAAGAAAAATCTCGTGTGTGACATAAAGCCTGTCTCTCTGAACCTGAAAAAAGTGGAGCCACTAAACAGTGAATGTGCTGTAGTGATAATGAGCCATTTTTTTCTGTTCATATGAAATCACAAGAAAACTGGTATTACTTTTTATCTTTTGCCATTACAAGCTTTTGCCAAAATGCTGGAGGTGTAGTATAATCCTCCATAATTACATGTTTTGAGATAGAGCATTCCTTGGCTGTTTATATGGATTAAAACTGACTTAAAATGCTAGAAGGCATGCCAGTCATAATGGTAAACTAATTAGCAATTAATACTATACTATCGTTTAAGAGTAATTTTTCTGTTATACTTTGCCATTAAAATACAAATATTCAAGTAAGCTACGAATGATTTCACGGAGTCTTATCTCATTAATGTGATAAATTCTTTGTTCCTTTACAAACAGAAGCGAAGTTTTCATGAAATAGCAATTGAAGAAAAAAGAATAATGTTGGGAGCTGCACTATGTGTAATCTCACTAATTTCACAAAAGTCATTACTTATTTGCAGACTTACATTTATCTGTGGCACTAATTGAAAAAAGGGTAGGATCAGATCTTTATTCAGATTTTAATTGCCACTGTAAAAGCACCGCATGAATAAATCGACCAAAAGTTTGTTTTACCTCTCTGTTAAGGTGTTGGAATCCTGGAATGGCTAGACAGACCATAAAACAATACTTCATAGATTTATCCTAATATAGATCTATTCTGGCACCTTTTTTTTTTTTCTAATGATAGGTTAATATGTTTAGTTTACAACAGCTGCCAAGTACGAGTACTTCTCTGAACTGTATCCAAACTGAATATGTCTAAACTGAGATATAAGACTATTTTTTTCCATTTACTTCAGTAGGCTTTGGATCAAGTCCCTGTTGAATCTTCAAAGTGGAGTTGGAAACCTTGGGTAATCATACCTCTTATATCCCTTGAGCTGATTCCAGCCCTAGAGCTGGTCTATGCAGAGGTTTCTGATAATGTTAAACACAAAGTGAGCCTGGCGTGATTCTTTGAATTTGTTAATGTATCTGAGTAAGTAGTTGTTGATTTCAGAGAACCTAGAGGATGAAATCTAATGCTGTGTTTTCACTGGGTGTTTTTTTAGGGTTTCATTCCTTTTATTTAACTGAGTTAATGTTCTTTGCCATTATACTCAAATGACAGAAAAATTACAGTTTATGGGCACGTATGGTAACTGTGGGACTCTCAGTACTGATAGTCATTGTGCGTCCAGTCAGTATTATTAGTAAAGGTGATCCAGTAGGCAGGAGGAAGGCAAGAGCTTTGAAATAAAACCTTTAGAAATATGTGTTTTCCCCGTGCTTTTTGCAGATATGACTTGGAAGACTGGCAGAAAGAGATGAAAGGGCAATTTCTTTCCAAGCCCTGGCTGTCAGCTTAAGTTAAAAGTGCCTGTTTGTAAAATATTGTTGGTTAAAGTGCTTAAGTGTTTAAATAGAAAACTTTCATAGAAAGTATCTGTTTCATAAGTGCCCTCATGGTTACCAGANTTTTTTTTTTTTTTAGCACCTTGGCTGGAGTCCCTGCATGCCAGCCAAATCTCCATAGATCCCAAGAAGACTTAAGAAGACTTCCTCACGAGGGGAGTCCCTCTTGAAGCAGGTCCCAGAAATCCTGCTGAAAACATCCAACATAAGAATTTGGGGTCTGGAGACTTCTGGAGGAAGTCAAAGGAAAGGAGAGAGGTGGGAGCATGCACAGGTGTTGTCTTCATATTTTTGCATTAAATGAACTTTGGTCTTCCAAGAAAAACACACAGACCTGGGTTATTCCCAGCTAATGTCATGCAAGATATTCCTAATGAAAGGCAAAACTGCTCACAATTAAAGGTTTTCCACATTTCATTACAAGTTCAAAAACAGTCCAAATTTCATGAGGAAGAGGGAGAAGAACTACTGACGTAGATAAATTTTTTTTGACTGAAAATTTGCCAGTTTGAGGTGTCCCCTAATAAACACGAAAAATGCATATCTCTGAAGTAGCTTTTCTCCCCCAATCAGCACTTAGCAGAAAGGAAAACATGGAAAACGTGAAACTGCGTCAGCAAATGGCGAAGGATTAACTCATAAATGCGTAATTTTCTCGCTGTGGGGCATTCAACCCCTGAGAATTTTGTAGCAAGCTGCATTTTGCAAGAGGCTTCTGCGGGATTTGCACAAATCCAAAGAGTTGTGCTTCAGTCTGCCCCTTTCTCCTCCCTTGCCAAGGAAGTGGCGTCGGTGTCCAGCTCTGCAGGGCTCCAGCCGCCTTCCTGCCTGCCCCTGCCATGCTGCAAAGCCCAGGACCTTGGGGACTGCGGGACCACTCATTGCTCGTGGGGGCAAACTGCTGGGGGAACAAGTGGCCCAGTTGCCACATCAATTCATGGATGGCTGTGGCATCACTGCTGCGGTTTTGGAGGTGCTGCAGCCAGCTGCAGAGGAGCCCTGGTGTTGCTCCACAGGCTGAGGAGGTTCCTGTGTATGAACTTCTCTCTGTTTTCAGCCTAGTGACCAGCTTTTGGGGCAGGGAAATATTAGTGGAGCTCAGTTGGCTCCAGTGGGCTTGGAAGTCAGGAAGTGTAGCTCCATCTTTCTTCAGCCTCCTAGCTTGTGTGTGTTCGTGCTTGAAAGAATTTTAATTTCGGGCTTTCTCTTAGTGACTCATGTTTTAAAAGCTCAGATCTCAGAGGTATTTTGGCATTGTTAGGCAATTGTGTTTAAGGATGCTGGAGTTCCTTGAGGCAAGCATCTTTCTTACATCTTACTGAAGGCTGTTTATATGTGGCGCAATGTAGAGCTGTGTAGATAAACCAAGCTTGTTCCCAGGGAGCCTGCTCTCAGGCCAGGAGCTGCTTGTCTGTGTTAGTGAATTGGGCTAGTGCATCCTATTTCTCAGGCTGGTTAGGCCAAAGAGTGTGCCAAAACCATGTCTACACCTCCACCAATCTTCTCGAGTGTCTTTTGCAGCTGTGCCACACAGACCTCCAAGTAGAAGACTGTATCCAGTAGGTGCCACATATGGTCTAGGGGGTAGTTGTGTCGTACAAGTAATAAAAATATCTTGGTATGATACACCTGCAGTGAGACACTAGAAATTCTGTTGTGGGACTGTAACAGGTAAGAGAATACTTTCTATTCAAGCTCTTAAGCTTAATTAAGAATCACCAAAAGTTAAATTGACTCAAACATGTATTTACCATGCTTGTCAGTCTGAGGTAGTGTAACATGGCTCCAATTTCTAGACTGGATTTAAGCTTTTGTTCTCAATTAGGTTATTTAATTTGCTTCATTTAAACACTACAGGAAAATGAAAAGCAGGTGTTTCCTTTATTGAGCACCTATTGTTATGCTTTCTTTTCTATTTTAAATTATAGTCACAGCATTTTACATAATGAGCCAGGACCTCCTCTTTGTTTTCAGCAAAGTCGAATGTGCACTAGAGGACTGGAATGAAGCTGGTTCTCCTAGTGGTTACTGTCATAATAGATAAAGCTCTTCCATAAATGGGGGAGGGAAAGGAAAGGCAGCTCCAAACCTTTATTTATCATCAGTGTGACTTGGTGGTGGTTGTAATTTCCTGTGGCTACTATGACTAATAATAAAAAAAAAGTTCCTGGAATAAAGGAGCAGAAGTAGAGCTCTGGTCTCTGAGCACAGTAATAGTATCCCAGATAAACATGAACTCTTTTTTTACAAAGTTATGTAGCTCTCCTACTAAACAGCACAGAACTGTCAAAATATAAGGAAAGCCATTGCATCACTTGGCTGAATAGCAATATTTTTCCCAGTTCAGACGGAATGGCAGACACCTATTTGCGTTCTACTTAAATGCTGTGTTAGTCTTTTATGAAGGTCAGTGGTTAATCACAGGCTGCAGAAACAAAAGCTTATGAATTTAAGACAATCAAAGAAATAGACAATGTAAACTGTTTTGAAATCATTCAGAGTTTGAAATTACCATGTTTGCCTAATAATACTGTCATAGTAATCAAAACTGTAGGTACCTTATGTTTAAGGAAAGAAGCAGATGAATATGTTCGAAACACGAGAGCTCAGGGCTTGCCTTGGAGAGCCTTAACAAAGCATTAACTGGTCCAAATACTGGGATTGGCATGGAGCGCCCTGTTACCAAGTGAGGAAAGAGTTTCTGGAACAGCCTTTTTTGATTGTTCCAGCAGGAGAGCAAACACTCATGCTCTAGGAAGTGTTTTCTGAGAATTCCTGCAGGCTGAGGAGCTCTTAGTCATGCCAAACATTTGATTAATGATGACTTTTTAGGCTGATTTTCCACTAGCAGTGGGTAAATTTAATAGAGGTCAGTGGTTTCATTCATTTTAGTAATGGATGTTTGTCAAAACCTTACCCAAAATTCTGTGAGATAGAAATCTTATGAGATTAGATATTTGGAAAACTGTTGCTTAAGCTGCAGGAAATTGGGTGTGATCACTTCATTACCAACCAATTTGATCGCTGGCTATCTCTTTGTTATTCAAGCAAAAACCTGCCAGAAGATTTACCGACTAGATGTTGATCTCGGTTCCATGATATCATTCACACCACTGATTTCAACTGATGCATGGCAAAACTCAGACCATCGCTTCTTTGTGAACGGACTTACTGGGTTGTACAACTAACACCATTGCACAGGTCTTCAGGGACAGGGAGTAGCACTTGCAACTGATGAAATTCTACTTGCCTTACTAATAGCACAGTCATGGTATTAAAATGGTGGTTTTCTCAGCCTGCTGTGGTTTGAAACACTAGCTTTAATTTCGCAGCAGTTGACCTTGATCATGCAAGACAATCAGCAGCGGCACCATGGAAAACTCCCAGAATACAATTCTGTTGAAAAGAAGCAAAATAAAATCTGATCTGCTGGTAACCTTAGAAGGTATTTAATCTAGCAGGAGAGATGTCGGCTTCAACAGCAGTATTTAAAAACTTCTACCCGTATGCCAGTCCTAATGATTTTCAAGTACAAATAAGAACTCAAAACATTAAATTCCCAAATAATGTTAAAAAACATTAAATTCACAAATCCCCCCTCCCTTGAAATGCCTTATCTTATAAGAAAAGAGCTTCTCCTATAGATAAAAACTGAATGTGGTTGGGCTATGAGGCTTCCATTCTTCCAGGCTAGATTCATATTTGCACACATTTTGAGCACATGCATGAATGAACACCAGGAAGGCTGTTCAAATGCTGCGTTTCTTTTCCACTCCTTAAATCACATTCCCTGCTCATGAAAGCTGCTGGCCTGGTGAGCAAGAAAGGCCATACAGCTCTGTGGCCTTATATTCTGCTTTATAATGGCAGTTCAAACATTTTTTATTCTGCGCCTTGCCCCCCCATCCCCCACCTTGGTCTTGTTAACATGAATGAATGAAAATGGGAACTCTTATACAGCTGATAGTCTTATTCTTATGCCTGTGCCATCATTAGCACCCAGTGCCAGCATGTGGGTAATACTATTTGAGGGGAAGGGGAAATGGGCTTGCTTGCTCATTCCCCCTGTTTGCGTGTGCACAAACAACTGACAAGCCGGCACACTGAAGCCCTTATTTAGCAAAGCTTCCTAAGTGTGCACTCCAGCCTGCCCGTGCTGGTGAGGCTGTTAAGAACGTGCTTAACTGTAATCAGATGTTCAAATTCAAAAGGATTTAAACATCTGCTTCTCATTAAGTCCATGCTTAAGAGCTTTGCTGAATCAGGCCCTTAGCCATTAGGAAATAAACAGAGACCACCAACTTACTTTACATATACTCTTGAAGAGCGTTTGGATAGATGGTAATGACTTTCAGTCAGTACTGACCAAAGTTGGCTTTGAACTGCTGACCTAGAGGTGAAAGGCTTGTATCCTATTACCGATCCCTGGGGCAAACCAGTCTTACTTGTTTTTAAATATTAATGAATTAAGTCACGTCATAATGTAGCCCCATTGATTGCCTTTTCCCCGCATTTTTTTCCTGTGTCAGCATCAGTAACTGATGCTGCTGTAGAAAATCTTTGGGAATCAGTGCTGCCCACATTTCTCTGGTTTGAATCACTTGTGTTGTAAGCAGAGTCTTAATAACTGAAACAGTTGGTTAGTTTCTGAAAATATTTAGAGATGGACCTTTCCACAAATGTTAATAGTAACTGTTCATCAAGGAAAACATACTTATGTAGGGTCTAATGAATTATTTAGGTATCTATTCTCCTTCTGATATGCAGACATAACTCTCACTGACACTAATAGGAGATTCAGATGCATGCCAGGAGCAGGGAAAATCCTTGGAGAGTATTTAGACAATATTCCTTGAAGGATTGGATGGGGAGGGGGAAGGAAAATCATTGATGTAAACTAATTTGTCATTTTTCCACAGAGGATATGTGTATTTTTATTTTGAAAAGACAGTGGGGACCATTAACTAACAAATATTTAAAATTCCATTTGCATCCTTCAAGGAAGAGCTTAGATGAAGGCCACACACAGACCTCCAGCTGAAAGAGGAGGCACGCTAATATGAAGAAAAGCAAGCGCTCCTGGTAAGTGCTCTTTTGAAAACTGTGGGTTTATCCTTGGGTACTTGACTTTTGGGACTCTATTTCCTACGAAAGAAGGCTTATTGAACCGCAAGTATTACCTGAAATCTGGGGGATGTTTCGTTATCATTTGATATAGACGTACATTCAATCCAATGATTCGGGTGACGTGTGGCTCTGGTCAATTGGTGTGAAGGCCCATTTCTGGTGGGATTTGCTCAGCTGCTGAGTGACCTGTGCACAGTGGTGTCCCATGAACATGGGACCTATGTGACTTAGAACATGTCAACAGACCAAGGACATCTGGAGTCTACGCTGTGGCACAACTGCAAGTGTAGATGAGATTCAGGTGCTATGGCAAGAGATGCAGTTATCTTCATTTTTGTTTCTGTCGTCTTAAGCCATCCCAGCGCCTCTGAGAGCCATTCCTCCAGTAGTGCTGTATCACAGCAAATTCATTCTGGTTTGGTAGAAGTGGCCATCAAAAATCATGGTAGGATCAAAATGATGTCCTCCATTCCCTGCCTGTGCTGCTTCTCCTCCCTGGAGCTATCCTGCTCTACAGGGCTCAGCCCAAGTGTCCTACAACTGTATCAGATGTGGGTCCAAAACCCCTCAAACTTAACTTCACTGGTGTGCTCTGTGCTCCTCAACCTGCTTATTTGGTAGCAGAGAAGAGCAGCTCTCTAAATAAGGCTTCCTGGGGCTTTTGGTTGGTTGGTTTTACTTGCGTTTCCCCGAGGATGTGTTCTGCTCTGGGCTAAGCAGGAACTGGGAAGGGGGGGATGGAAGGCCCTGTTTTGGCTGAAGCTTTTGGGGTGCATCTTGCATTTGCTGCATTTTGGAACAGAAGCCCTCTGCCCCACTGTGTATATATTTTTGGCGTGCCTTCCTGTAAGTCACGTTGCAGACAGGTTAATTCAGTTTACGGGAGGAACTGATGCTATTGCTAAATGCTTCTGGCAAACAGCAGCAAGTAATCTGCAACCTTGAGAAAGTTATCCTGGCCTTTTCACCTGGTGCACACCTGGCAGGAGGGCAACACGCCGGGAATCATGACCCTGGCCTTCTCCTGGGTTTCCCAGCTCTGCTAATCTTAGGAGTCATGTGTAACATGAGAAGGTACCCAACTTCCAGACAGAAAAAACAGCTTTAAGTAGGTTGTATTTTTTTACTGTAAACACTCTTCATCAGTTCTGGAAAACACCAAAATAAAGACAATGCAAAGTTACTGGAAAGCAAAACTAGTTAGAAATTGAGTCCTGATGCAAAAAATAAGTCACAGCAAGGCCAGTGACACT
The DNA here is from genome assembly GCA_013398295.1 of Chionis minor. Classification (NCBI taxonomy): domain Eukaryota; kingdom Metazoa; phylum Chordata; class Aves; order Charadriiformes; family Chionidae; genus Chionis; species Chionis minor. The sequence goes on along the minus strand of VZSF01006858.1, from coordinate 550,217 downwards.
TCTTAGGAGAAACAAAATGTAAAAAGAGCAAGCCAACTTCCAGTAAAATATAAATTAGATTATTAAAATATATTATTTAATCAAAGATTGAATCAGCAAGTCACAGAAAGCCGTCTTGAAAATTTATTATCTTATCTTGATGGCATGTCGCTTGCGGTGTGGAAAATTACCAAAGCTAGAGCAAAGGATAAGGGCTCACCTAGAGGCATGCAAATATTTCTAGGAATTCAAGTTTCTTAGCCTTCAGAGACTGCAGTTTACTTTAGCCTAACTCATTTTCCAAAAACATTCAAAACTCTGATAAATTCCCCTACCAGCTATTTTATCATATTTTATATACTGCTGAAGATATTTACTGCTTTCTCCAGTGTTGGATTTTTCAGGTTGACATAAAAGAACATGAAAGAAATGTCATCACTTTAAAAATGGTCTTTTTAATAAAGACTGAAAAACCTTTTTATGAGGTGTTGGTTTGGTTGTGCTGGATCACTAGATTCAGTTTTGGATTGTGACTTATTTACTTTAACTGATGTGTCTTTTCACTATAATTCAGAGAAAAATGAGCAAGGCCATGGGAGGGGAAAAAAATCACAAATCAAGAATAGTAAAACTGTCTTTATATCGTTTTTATGGAAAAGAAACATTTCTATGAGTAAGCTGATATTTTTGTTGACATGTTTTAGTTTGTACTTTAAAAAAGTGTCTTTTTCCCCCCAATCCGTTCTGCTTTTGTTTTTTGGCAATCAAAGAAAATATCCTCTTTTCTAGAGCTAAATGTAATTTCACATGGTCCTTTGTATAAGCAGGTGCTTATCCACGAACATTATCTGCTACCAGTTTCAGTCTTTATGATACTTTGCTCTACAAAAAAAGAAATGTTGCAGAGTAACTAAAATGGAGACTGACAGCATTTCAGCTTGCTGTGCAGTTGTGCCCTGCTCTTCCCTGGGACTGATAGCTCTAAAACAGGCAAATATGGGAGAAAATACTGAGATTTCTAAGTGTTTGAGGGAGCATTTTAATTGGACTGGACTGTTTGGTGGCTCTAAAATTCCTTTTTCGAGCAGAGATACAACAGTGCCAGGTAGGGACAGCCCATTAGCCCACTCATTTTCTCTTAATGAATAGAAGACATATGTTTAGCTGTTAGTGAAGGTAAGGGAGGTCATTTGTAACCAAAATGGGTTGTTTTTTCAGGGCTTAGGGTCAACATCAACCTAGGTCAGCTGGGGCAACGCCTACTTACAAGCATAAATATCAATGCTCTTTAACAAAGTGAAAAAAACCATTATATTGCAAAGAAATAGGGAAGAGAGACAGGGCTAATTAGTTTCAGTCAACCCTGATCAAAGATACCTGTGTATCTCTGCAAGCTGCCCTGTCAGAGAGCTGTCTGATGGGGAAGGGATGCTACACTGCTGGAGCTCCTGCTGCTCTCCAGATTCCGTGCCCGCCTCTGCAAGGCGGCACATTGGGAGCACACTGGAGGCAGAAGAAAGGGGGGTGGTCACCCACGGCACCCACAAGAATACAATAGAATCGAATCGAATCGCTTGGGTTGGAAGAGACCTTCAAGATCGAGTCCAACCATAAACCTACGCTGCCAAAACCACCCCTAAACCACGTCCCTCAGCACCACGTCTACCTGTCTTTTAAATACCTCCAGGGATGGCGGTTCCATCACCTCTCTGGGCAGCCTGTTCCAATGCCTGATAACCCTTTCAGTAAAGAAGATTTTCCTAATATCCAAGGCTCAGCAGTCTGGTGAGGGCACGGCATCCTTTTCTGCTATGCCAGGCTGCTGCTGAGGAGAGGAGCCGTGGGTCACGCTGGCAGGGGCACACTCCCTGCCAGCAGCCGCCAAGTTTGTTTATTTGCAGAAAGAATCTGAATGTATATCACTGAATCTGGTCTGAGAGGGCTCTTTCAGGGTGAGGGACTTACTCCAACCTGTTTTCTAGCTGGGGTTTTCAATGGTTTGGTCTATGTTTCCTTAACAAAGATATATGCTGGGATTAAAGGATCTTGAGTTAACCTCCCCAGCTTATTTAAAATGCACTCTTTGTAAAATACACATCAAAAGAGTCATGAACTCTCACTCTGGGTGGCATGGAGGGTGGAGAAATGTTATAAACAAAGTAATACAGGGTAAATTGTAATCTAAGAGGCAACCTTTTTTTCCTATAGAAGGCAGCTGAACCAAAAACGCACTCCCTAGCTGCAGAACCACGCTAAGGAGGAGGATAATGCCTTATTATCATCACTTTATTGTTATGCTGTTTCAAATCAGTATTTTTTACCCTTCTGGGAAAACAGGTTGGGCATAAATATACTTTATATGCAACTGAGGTTTGCTGAGGACCGCTGTTTGCTTCAGTGAGAGGAAGTTGCAGGTGGCTCGCAGGTTGGCAAGTACACTGTATTTAACACTGCTCAGCTCCTGGAGCTTGGCCTTTGGGGCTAGGGATTCACTAACATCTATTTACCTTATGGCGGTTCCCAAGACACTCCCTTAAATACCAGTCACTGGTTGTGCTTTCCTACCCTTGTCAAATAACAGATTTGGAACAAATTGTGTAGAATTACAAGTGGCACAAATGCAATGCATAATTATCTACCTAGTTACCAGAAGACAATGATAATTATGTTTTTATTTTAAATCACACAGTAGAGATGGCTACATTTCTTATAGTTCTAGTGTTGCTATGACCATAATAACACTTTAGGCTTCTAGTTCAGAAAAGTGGTTTGACCTTTTTTTTTTTTCCCCTCCCCCTGGAGAAAATTATAGCCTAAAAAGCAGAAAGCAAGCAAACACCTTACTTTACACATTGGCACTTGCATTACAACAGGACACAGAGCAACAATTGCACATACTGGAAAATATATTTGCATATTTGAATCAAAGTCTAGGTAAGATGGGAGAAGTTTCAAACTAAGGAGTGGGGAATTAGTCCCATAACTATCAGAATTTGTCTTTAAATATCCTACATAGTCCACGCGCTAAAAAGTACTTCTAGCCATGATTTCAAACAGCGATGTTTGCATATTGAATACTCAGCAGTATTTTAGGGAAAGAACGGGTACAATATGGTAACTGCAGCTGTGAGAGGGAAGGATATGAGCTGTCACTTGGCCCAGCTAGCCCTTATGGCAAAGATGTCAAACTGTGCTGCCTCTCGCCCTTTACACATGTCACTCTCTCTACTGTGGCTGTTTATTTGTTGCAATTTTGGTCAGAGCTTTGGGACTTCCATCCCACCTGCTCCTTTTCTGGGTGTATCAGATGCGCTGTTGCATCTGTGGCCGTGTAATTTGTTCCTGTCTGTTAAGTGCCACTCTCCAGTCCTGGGCACGGCTTACCGGCCAAGAAGTCACCGGTGAGAGCAGAAGCCATATGGAATTGAACTCGTGTGGTTTTTCTGCTTCATAACAACGTTCAGCAGAAACACTTTCCGTGGCCTGATGATAACGTGGCCCCGATGCTGGTATGTGCTGGGGTGGCTGCTAGGGCGGAATTGTCAGAACACAAAATTATTTTTTTTTTCCCCCCACTGAATAGCTGACAGAATCGTTCCAGTCCCGTAGAAAGAATGAAATTAAATAATAAGGAATGAAAATGACCTTCTATCTGAATGACTGAAGGGGAACGATCATATGGGTAGGGGGAGCCCCAACCCAAAGTATTGTATGCGCCCCTCCACCCCTGGCACATACACATGGAACATGTTCAGAAGTTAATATCGAGCAACGAAGGGCGTAAGAGACTGCTAATAATGATGCTGTTTCAAAACCTCAATAACGAAGTTGCACATGGGATTATTAAGACTTATTTTCTCCCATACAGTCACCACCCCTGTTGTGAAATGATGTTTTGAATTGAGAGGCTGGTGATTCCCTGCAGCTTCCTGGGTGACCACGTTGTCACTCTGAGCTATATAATTTTTTTTTATATAATTTTTCCATCCATCTCACCTGTTCAAGGCCTGAATCTTTACTCCATGTTAGAAATAGGTTTTCTGTTTACTCTATAACTCCACCTTGGTGGGGATGCTACACAACCCAGTGTAACTCTTTGTAACTCTGTAAGGTCACATTTTAATAAGTAAATGCACTCACTCCTTTGCCATCTGTGGGGGATGAACACCTGCATTAGGAGAGCACCAAATTCTTTCAAGATAGTCTTGAATAGACTTGTGAATAGAAGTATCTCCTACATCTCAAGACATGTGAAAACAATAGTCCCACAGAGTCAAAGGCACTGTATTATGAAATTTAAACGTGTTTTGCTTACATGGGTCTTAGGATAAATCCTTTCTTTCTTTCAGCTGTGAAATCCCTCTTTCAATCCTTCAAATAACCCGTCTGAAAGAAATCATTCCAGCAGAGCCATTACAATTAATTCTATTATGTAAACCTGTAGTTTCAGATTTTCATTAAACTGACAAATGGTTCCTCAGAGTCATTTTCTAAATTACAAAATACATCTCGGCTGTTCTAAAAGGACTGTTATCACACGCTATCTTGTAACAGAGGACTTTATTAGTGGAGTGAAACTTAGTCCTCAGCCAGGAGCTGTGTTAGGTGCTGATGTCCATCTGTAGGCATGTAAAAAGAAAGCCTAGTTTTAAATTACTTAGGATTCAACAGAGTTGATTGGTATACAAGATTTTGGGGGGGAAAAGTTTCTATCTTTATCAAGACACTAGGAAAATACTAGTGTTTGGAGCAAAAAAATTGTGGCACACATTGCAAGGCAATGTTAATGACATTAGAAAATAGGTTTTGTGCCAGTTTTTTCTTGCAGTCCTAAGCACATCTTCCCCTCCAGTGAAGCTCCTGATGTGTCCAGGCCAGCGCTAAGGTAAACTCAGCACCATAGGTCTTGATAGAACCTCCCAGAAGCGGCAGAGGTGCCGTTATGTGGGCAGGCATGGGAATTTAGCTGAACAGTCTCCTAAAGAAATCAATAATCAGATCATTTCAAAAGAACCATTCAACAGAACCTTGGATAAAATGACAGATTACTTACAACGTTGGTTTAAAGCGTTTATGCTGATAATTAAGAATAACAGACAAAGAGTATTAAGTAAAGGAGAGCAAACATCTAGCCAGTCATTAAAAGAATGGAATTTTTCTAATCCTCTTACAAAGATGCTGTTTTGGGTCAAAGTCCCCTTCTGTATAAAGCAGCCATACCACATTTTTTAAGTGAATGAAGAGCTGAGAGCCATAGCCCAGACCCTCAAAACTACTTTAAACAGACAACTCCCACTGAGAGACAAGCATTTAAATTAATCTGGGGACTTGAGCCCATGAGATGAATAAAGAGAGTTTAGTTCACACTGTATTGCATAGTAAATAATTATGTAGCCAAATTAATTTGATATACCAGAAATTTACTAATTCTTTATTGGCTGGAAGTCTCCACATTCTGTATCACACATGTTTTATCTCAGAGTTAAGAAATGCTGAGAAGTGCTTTTTATTAGGTTAAACTGACAGATTTTATTTCATACAGAGCCACATTTATAGACAACATCTGGTCTTTACATTTACTCTCCTTTTTGCTCACCAATGATTGTTTGTTCCTGGGAAAGGGTACGTGACTTTTTTATCTGCCTCACAAGTAACTTTGAATCTGCAAAGTAAAGTCAAATTTATGTTTTTATTTCTTAGGTACTTGTGAATCCCACTCAAGCCTCATGTTCTACTTGTGCTATTCTGATCATTAGTAAGTACTCTTAATTGCAGTTGTCTTCCTTCGAGTCCTTTTGACCCCTTGTAGGATCTGTGAGGCAATAAGGTCCAGTAGAAGATCCTTCAATACTAATCTCAAATCTTATCCAATTAGGCTGCCTTGGAAGACATTGTTTAATGAGTTGGAAGGACCTCAAATTCTACTTTCTAGCCTATCAAACCCAATAACGACTCCCTAAGCTGCATAATTAACCTTCCCCTGGGCAACTTCTTCCACACTTGCCTTCCCGTCACTGTGTTCAAAGTTTTTGTCCAGAATGTCTTTATCACCCAGTTTATTACTCAAGTCTAAAGGGAGAAGTCTCTTCTTCTAGAAGGCCTGTGAACCTGGCTGTACCAGCTAGTATAGTGAAGTAACTGATTAGATGGCACTGTGCTGCTTCTTTCAGTATCTCCGTTTCTTGCTCTTGTAAATGTAGCATGTATGAACAGCAAGGTCCAAGTACTCCTGTCTTTAAGATGCATACAAACTGGTGGTGGACCTTGCTGGATCCTTATCAAGAGAAAACAAATTGAGCAAATCTAAGGAAACTGAGACTCAATTTGCTGGAGTTAGTAGAATTAGAATTGTAAAAATAGACCCTACCCCCTCCAATTTCATTCAAGATTTTTGTGGTAAAAAGTTGATTGGTCTTTTTTTTTTTTTCCCCTCATTAATTTTCCTTCCCTAAAGTTAATACCCTATGTTGAATTAAGGAGTAAACAAGAGGCTGACCCTTTTAGTGTAAGGAATAGAAGAGAAAGGAGCGAGTCAATTCTAATTTTACATGCCACAATTACTTAGAACTCTTGTGAGCTAAATCCTGTCCTGTAGCATATTGCATCTCCAGGAAAAGAGAAGGAAAAAAGAGATTTTGGTCTGAATAAAGCTAGTTTGTGCCACATAACAGCACCATCAGAGGGCTGTGGCTTTAAATGTTAAATAGCTCAGACAGATGGACTATATTATACCCTATAGGTACATAATTTTCCTTTGTAACTGGCTGCCTTTTGGCCCTAAGTTCAGCACAACAATGTATTTGATGTCCCTGCACCCTCAGCCTATTTCCTGAATTAATTTTTGTATTAAAAGGGGAGCTATTCCTAGTTACTTTATTTTGGCCTTTACTTCTCCTCCTCCTCTTTTTTTTAATTTATATACTAGCTAATGGAGTTATCAGGTGATAATTTAGGACTAGGTTAGTGATGCTGTTTCCCATTCTACCTCTGGTCTCTGTAGACCAAGTTACAGTACATCACCCATTACACAACATAGCAGGATAGCAGACTCAGGCTGCAGATAATAATATGATTCAAGGTCTCTTGAACCCTCTGTAATTACTTCTATTAACAGATGACCTGGTGCTTAACTAGTGAGTCATTTAGAATCAGCACACACAGTAAGTTACGTTTCATATAAGATACTCTTCTCCATTAGAGAGAGATTTTTTTCTTCCTTTTGAAAACAAAAATCCATGGGATGTATTTAAACAGCTATTGATTAGCAGTTAGTTCTGGGGAGGCTGTGGAGATAATTGTACTGCACAAAGTGCCACAGCCTTTGAAAACCAAAGTATATTTTCTCATGAAGCCATCAACTTTGATGTCATAATTATGATCATCTAAATAGTAGTGGACAGCAGGGAGAAGCCAGGTTCCAGCTGTGCGTACAAGCTGGTGCTGATACATACCTACCAGCTGCACAGGAACGAAGGTTTGCAAGCACTTTCTGTCACTGTTGCACAGACCTTGCTCCAAGGTCCTTCGGGGTCCTCAGCAATGTGGCTTCTGCCACTGCTCAGGAAAGGTGCAAGTATTAACAAAGTGAATGACCAACCTAATTGCCTAGAGCTCTTAAAAATGTTGCCAAATCCAGCAGTGTTTGGCAAATGCTCAGCATCCTTAGGCATCTTCATTTTTTTGTCTCGTGAGTTTAACTGTGAGGTGCAAGATTTTAATTTTTTCTCCTGTGGGATACTAATGAGTTATAAGGCATAATCTGAGTGCTTAATCTAGTTACACAGATGGTTGGGTATTCTGGAAACCCCAGAACAGAGCTGCTCCTATCACCTGGCCCAGGCAGGCGGTACGGAAAAATCTTCACTTTGGTAATTTGGACCTCTGAACTCAGCCAGTGATTAGAAAACTAAATTTTGCCAAACACTGGAATTAAAATAACAAAGCGATAAAAGCCAAGTTTCTCTAAATTAAGTAGACCTGCCAGAAAGATATGACTTGGAAAACTAGACTGGAAGCACATGCTGTTCTTTGGTTCTGCTCTGGGGTTTTTTGCTGGTTTTGTTTTCATTTTTGGGGTTTTTTTTTAAATGTTTTCTTTTTCCAGTGCAAACAATGCAGATTGTTTGTATCATGCGTATATAATACATGTTAACTTTATAGTCTTGTACATAAAAAGTTAGTGTGGCGTTGTGGGAATATTTTTGCACAATTTTCATTATTGCCAGTATACATCAAAAAAAAAATTTCTTTTAGATATGAAGTATTAAGTCCAATGTGCATATGATATACTGGTCCTCCATCTAAACTCAGCATGTGCATTTGGTTGCCATGTGTTAGAGATGCTGCTTTGTGACTAGAGCCTCATGTAGGGCAATATCTTAAGTCTCTGAGAAGACAGCACAGCACAGTTCAGCAAGTCTTTACTTCTTTATTCAAATTCAAGCTAGAATTTTAAAATGGTTTTGATCAGATGCTCTTGCAAATCAGTAGATTCTCTTGCAAATCAGTAGATGCAGTGTAAGTTTAGAAAAGGCTCAAGGAATCATATCCATTTTGTATCTTGATTTGGTCCCTGGTTTGAGAGACATGTCTAGGCCAGTACTCAGAAAACTGGTATTGTTCAAGCAGTTGAGGCTATGGTTTTAGATCTTGAAGGTCTGGTTAAATATCCTAAAGAAGAACTTAACCAGACCTGCTATGATGCCAAGACGGTCAACTTAATCCCTGAATGTTCAGGTACTTGCACTGTAGTTGGGGAGAAAATGAAGAAGTTGTTTTGCATTTGGAAAACCTTGTTCTCAGTCAGGTGCAAAACAGAATAGCAAGAAAAAGGAACTATGTCTGTGCAAACCCCTCTGCCCACAAAAACTCACACACATGTTGTCTAGTGAGTGCCAAGTAGGTCTCTGCTCCAGCGTCGCAGCTTTGTTCACCCATGGGTTTTTTTTTTTATTTTTTCCATTTGTTTCACTTTATATCGTTTCTTGCCGAGAGGCCACCGTTATTGGCCTGACCAACTGGAGTTATGAAGAAGAAAAAAGTCACGCTGATGGAGAACAGATAGTGACAAAGACTTTATTCTCCTGTCCAGACCATCAGCTGAGAGGGACCTGCTATCAGCAGTAACTGAGCCTTGAATCGCACGTTTTCAGTGCTGCAGGCGGGAGATGGTCTTGAGTTACAAAGCTAAGTCTCACATCAATTAAAGTCTGTGTGCACAGCAGCTGCATTCAGAAAGGTGGAAGAGATTTAATCTTCACCTTTCACCTTGGGTCAAAATACAAGGTTACTAAGACAGACTGTTATTAAAAATGGATTGTTTCTGCCAACTTAATGTTAAAAGTTTGCGGTTATTACAAAAGCACTTTATTACTTACTCCCTTTGTTAAGGAAACTTGCTGTTAAATAGCAAGGAAGTAATAAAACAGTTGAAAGGAACAAATAAATATTTATGCCAGAGCTTCCAAAGTCTGTAGCCGTTTTAGTCTTTCTTCTTGATAAAAATTAGAGAATTATTCTTTATGTATCTTATTGGTGAGAAGGTGAATCATCCTGCTTGAGTAATAAAAAGAGACTCCTGGGACTGAATGCTGAAGGTGTACATAGCTTGGACATACAGTGGGAACAAGATTTTATTTTAGTACAAATACTCATTTAAGAAACAAATCCTATGTGAAGCACTAACTTCTTAGCTACATCTCAGAAATCATATGTCCACATTGGATTCGCCACTGGTCTCCAGGCATCTTCCATTGTTTTTCAGAGAAAGCTGAATAAAGCCCTAAAGGAACACGTTGCTGATCTGTGTTCCAAGGATGCACCAAAGATAAACAGGGTATGATTGATCACATTGGTATCTTCCTGCCTGTTAGGTGTCATCTGTGATTTGATTTTGAGGACAAACATATACATATTCAAATAAGTAAATTCCTACAGTCTTTGTGTCTCTTTGTGCATCTAAATGAAGAAATTGCCTCAGAGAGATAAATACAGATATTTTCTGTGGTTTTATACAGCCTATTTTGCAAGGTTTTGCAGAGACATATTTAACCACGAGAATATATATGCATTTTAAAGATGGGGTCAAAACCTGTGTTTTATACGGCTAAAGATCTGCCACAGCTAAAGTCAATGGAATCTTTGTCATTGACTTGGAAGGATATGAATGAATTGCCTGTGAACAAGAAAAAACTCTTACTGTCATTAATTTACAGAAATTTTGTCGTTCCAGTTTTACATCCTTAACGTCAGGTAGAGTAAAGCTGTCATAACAGAATAGAAAAAGCAAGTTGTCCTGGTAGCAACTCTTACTCTTTAAGGATAATGTTTGAAAGGACAACTTGGCCGAGAAAGTTGAATTTAGGGAGGGAATTTTCATCTAACATAGGAGTCAAATACACAATTTGATGTGTCTGTGCTGGGTTCAGTGGCACTCACACTGTAATTGTGTGCCTTTGAAAAAGTGATTCTGACTACGCATTAGTCCTCTGTGCAGAGTGTATATTTCATGACATTTGTGCATTATTTGAGTTATAACTGAATATGACTTTTTAATATATTCCAGATATGTTAAGCAACAACTGAAGAAGTATGTGGAGCATGTTCTAGTTTTTGTTCTAAAACACATGTATTTTATTTATAATGTGGAAACTATACAGTCATCACAATAGTTACACTTTGACATTTAGCTTTTTTTATGAAAAAAACAATACCTTTATTAAAATTGCAGCAGTATTTTTGATTAATCTATTTAAACAACCATCTTAGTCTGTTTAGAGTTTGAATGATACAGAGCAATACTGATCATCACTTGTACATTAAAAAAAGTTCTACTTGGTGGTTCCAGGTCTGGAATAAGTCATAGAGGGCTTAGATGCCTTGTGTCATATGATGACTTATCATTCAGAAAAGATGGAAAACTTCATGGATATATGATGTCTAAATGAAGATTAAAAAAATGAATGTAACTGTCGAAGCACCTTCCTGAGTCTGCTGAAAGCCCAAAACAGCAGCTGAGAGATGTGTCAACCAACCTCCATCACATCCAATTCTGCGTAAGAATTCTGCAAAAATTGTGACTGCAAGAGGGCAACGTACCCCTGCATTTGAGGAGTCCAAGGGTATAAATACCAGTGGATGCTCCCAGGCATTGCTGTGCCTTTAGGAGAAAGGGGGCATAATAGCTGAGGTGGCAGTGCTAACTGAGGGGAAAGCTTGACCTATGCTACTCATTTCTTTCAAAAGCAAGGAGCCTCAAGGACTTCCACTGCAGGTGAGGAATGCCGTAGAGGAAGGGCCATGGTGGGCCTTGGAAGATTTGATTTCTTGGTGTCCAGGAATCCACTGGAGCTTTCATGTGCCTCTACTTAGGAATCAAAGGTGTGGATAAGGTGTCTGAGACACAAAGAATTCTTCCAGCCTGTACTGCTGTCAGAGATCTTCTAACAGTAACTGGAAGGTCTCTTTCTGTTTGGCACGGGGTGAAAGAGAATACTTATTTTCAAAGAATTAAAAAAGTGAGATGACAAGAATTTTAAATGTTGAGTCAAAAATAACACATAGAAAACATAGATATTTTAAACCATAGATATTTTAAATGTATCTTTTGCTGATGAAAAGTCATCACGTAGTCCTTGTAGAGGATGTCAAGTCTTCATATAAGGTGGATGGAACAAACTTTCCCAGTCCGCTGTTGACACAATGAGATGGAAAATGTATGCCTAGTTACTATATAGTCTCTCTACAGTGGTCTGCAAGTAACAGCTTTGAAAATATAGTACAGAGACGAAAAAAGAAAGAGAAAAAGAAAAGTAAACAAACAAACAAAAAAGGGGGGGGGGGGGGGAAGGAAGGAGGGAGAAGGAGAAAAGGGAAGGGAGAGGACAAGAGAGACGTTTCCTTGAAGGTTATAACAATATAAAAAAGCAGTCACTTCTTTTCCAAAACTCCATTTTCTGCCGATGCAGTGCTGTTGGCGTTCAGCTTGCAAAGCAGAGGGGGAAACCCAGTCTTGAAGATACAAAAGTCTCAATTTTGCAGGAACCTCCACTCGGAAGGCCTCCTGACCTCCTGCCTTTGCCATAGGTCTGCTGTAAACCTCTCTCCATACGCTTCCTCTTGGCTTCACACAGGTACCAGGATTGCTTGCACGCAGCCTTGTATAGGGCTGTTTCCCAAGTCACCTGAAATAATATTGGCAGTACAGAATATAAACACATTGCTGTCTACCACCTTATTAAACACAGATGTGGCTCTTGCAAGGGCCTTGTTATCTAGAGGTGCCTTACCTTTGTTTGCTTGGGTACCAGCATCCTACAAAGAGATCTCTGTTGTACTGGATTAATGTGGTGGCGGCAAAACCAGCCGCAGCCTCAGGTAGGGGCTGCAGGGGTAGAGGGCAGAGGTGTTTGTCCAGTCCTGGCCTCCCCAGGAGTTAAGGTCAGAAGGCCAGATTTTTGTTTTGTTTTGTTTTGTTTGTGCATAAAGTATGTTAAGTGCCAGACTTTGGAAGCCCATAGTGCTTTGAAACCTTCATCACCAAAATCTGAAGAGATTTATAAATAATGTTTGAAAATATAACGATTGCTACCTGTTAATTGCATACCAGAATGTCAGAACTACTGGCAGAAATGCATGTTGCTGATACCTTTCTGGATTTGAATGGAATTTCTTTGGTGTTACTTTGTTTTTAAGGGTCTCATCATCTGTGGTTAATGTCTAATTTGCTTTTGGTGAGGTGCTTGATAAAAACTGGACTAGTCTGATTGACTTTTTCCTTCATTACAATTTTTATATGAATTTTCTGGTTTAGCATAGACCTCTACCAGGAGTTTTCTGCTCCAGGACAGAATTTCTGCTAAAAATAGCCTTAGAAATAGAGATTTGAGTGGTCCTTTATTCAAAAATGTTCCCTTGGCCGAGGGGAATTTAGTCGCAAGCCTTTAGTGAGAGATGAGAGCTCTGACCACCAGACTCTTAAGTGGGAATGCATGGGTCTTTCCCGAGTTTTTGTTTTTTAGCATAAAACTTCAGAAAGCCTTGTTTTTCATCCCAACAGGGAACAGGAAAAGATTTTGCTTGAAAGCTGAAAAAGTTTAATGGTACAGAAACACCATTTCATATCCATATGTAATCCAGAATTGAGTTTGTCAGTGCAGTCTGAATTTTGCCTTTGATCTTGAAAAGAGAAAGGCAGCCCATGAAAATACTGCTGAACTAAAAGAACATAAACAGGCTTAAAATACCGCATTCTGATAGAGGGTAAAATGACATTCTGATGGAGTGTATCCCACCAAATCCGAAGGCCAGTGAATTTAGCAGGGAGACTTACAGTGCAGTAAAGGGATCATTTCAAAGCTCTGAAATTTGATTTCGTTTTTTATCTAACCCTTATCTGAATTTCTTTCCTGAATTTCTGGTCTCATTATCTGATCTTTGGCATTCTGTTTTCCCAGAAGTATGGCAGAACAAATAATTTCTTGGCAAAGAATGTTCATATCCAGCAGATTTCTCTGGAGAGATTGTTTAATTTGATCAACACCTCAGATGTATCTTAGTTGATTCTTGCTTTGTAATAGATTGGCAGAGGGATAAATAATGCTTTGTCTCTCCCCAAGTTCTGCAGAAGCGTACGTCAACCATATTCCTCGCCATACCTGCAAAGCAGTTTTGAGGGCGCTCATCTTTTATAAAACCAGTGAGAGCTCCATCGCCTGGCTGCACTTGGTATGCAGGGCCCTGGAGCAGGAGATTTCTACACAACTATAAAAGCTGGTGTGATCGGTCCATTTTCAGCACATGTTGACAAATTGTGATAAGCCCAAATTCCTCCCTTAGCTGATCCTTAATGAACCCTATAGGAAGCGATGTAACAATACGGAAAAAAAGTTCTGTGTATCTTAGCATGAATCTATTGCTACCAGAATGTAAGAAAAGTATGACATAAATATAAAAAAAGCGATAAGAGCATACACTGAAGGTCCTACCAGCTCGACAAGAAGCAATGGGGCTCCAAGTGACCTGAAATGGCTTAGTTGTTATCTGCCTTTTACTCCAATTTTATTCATGGAAAACTTGTTTTCCTCTTTGTGCACTACAAATAACGAGTCACCTAAACCATTAAATAATGAAATTCAAATGTACTGAGTTAATCACTGGAAAAGTGCTCCATCTGAGATCTCCATGGGGGATCACATTTCAGAACACAAGTGTCCTTGTACAGTATGCATTTCCTCTTTGGTTCACAGGTTTGCTCATGCAGAGATTTAGAGTAATATTGAATTACTGCCTGAAGCCATGCCTGACTATCTTTTTCACTAATTACCTTCCATGGCTTTGGGACAGATTAAGTGATAAATATATGAATCCCTAGTGTAGTAACCTTTACTGTGTACTTAGAATAACTGATAGGCATGTAATCTCAGAATCTATGAAAAAAAACTTTTTTCTTTCTTCCTATAGATTACTACTGTGCTCTTGCTATCTGAATTGCCTGTCCATGCTGCTGTATGATCTTTGCTGAAAGATGCTGCTAAACCAACAACTAGGACCTCTACAACACACTTCTGCAACAGTCCAAAAGGGAGATTGGTATGGCTTTTCAGAAAATGTATTAATTTCTTTTTTTCAGGTGTTAGTATTAAAGATGGGTGAAACTGCATAATGCCCTGTGTTATCTTTTCTGGGCAACAGATACTTCAGAGTAGTCTAAGAAATGTAAATCAACCAACCATTTTTTCTGTTGTTTTGGGGGGTTTTTCCCCCTTTTTTTCCACTTTAGCACAATATCTCGAAAACTGGTCATTCTGGAAGGGTAATCACACTGTCTTAAAAAAAAAAAAAAAAAAAGCGTAGTTTCTGTTGCAGCTGGGTTTTATGTTTCTCTAACCTGCCCTTCAGCAAACTATCTGTTGCAAGTTATTTGACCAGTGCACCTCCTCCTTCTCTGTGCAAAGATTACTCAGATTTTAAAAACTTATAAATTCACTGAGAAGCACTTCAGATGCTTGTTCTGTGTATGGAGAGCTGTTGTCTTGTTTGCTTTAATTGTTTCTTGGGGATATTCTTACTGCATAATCTGGCTAGTGATATAATTAGAAAATATTACTGAACAGCAACCTTGCTGGGGTTGCTTGAAACTTCCCACATCATTGCAAGTCAAAAGAATCGCTTGACCAAAGCCTGAAGAAATGAAATAAAGCCAGATATCAGTTATAAAACGTATATACAGAGTGAACTGAACTAATGTGCTTGCATACTTGTTTCTAAGGCCTTTGCAGTGATGTATGTAATCAATTATTAATAATATGTGATAAGACCATCTATTTTACCAGGAAATTATCTCAAGTGAACCAGTCTTTTCCCTAATGCTGTTACAGTAGGTCAGTTTATATCTATTCATTTTCACTGGATTGCATCTGAATGGGTTTTCTATCCCTTTATCAGTTCCCAGATAACCTCAATTTCCCTACCCACAGCACCTTTACCAAAGACCTACTCTCATGTGTGCAGTATCTTTTTTACAATAACTTTTGACATGTGTAATAAAAAGGATGGTTTGGAAGAGCAAGAAAGATCAGGAAAGGCAGTCCAGGTGATGCCAGTGGCAGAAGAGGGAGTTGCAGAATATTTTGTTCCTCTGGTAAAGCAATGCTTGAATGTGTCACAGTATTGCATGCAAATAGCTAATTATGCAAATATAGACAGGGAGCAGAAGATTCCAGGGCAAGATTCATGGATGGGACTAAAAGAAGTTGGGTTTCCAAGGATGGGATTTTTGAATACATTTCCTATTGATATATTAAAAATTGGTTGTGAGCTCCCATCCATGACAGGTTAGATCTAAACCTAAGATTTGCCTTGATATTTCTCTTCTTTCCCCCACATAATCCTGTAGTCTCTTTCTGTCACTCTCATATAGTTTAAATAAAGTTTTTATGAGGTTGACTGAAAAAGGGGGGCAGTACTCAGTTAAAAACATTAAAAGTCCAGTCTTAATAAATAAATCTGTGGATAGAAAAGTATACAGGAAGAACAGGGAAAACCAATTACACTTTCAAAGCTTTAAATATGAAAGAGAACTGTGGGGAGGGTAGAGCAGTCAGAGCTTTTTTGACTTGTTGATCTTCTTGGACACTGGTACAGAATTTCCTTCAGTAGAATATATTTAGAAAATTACCAACAAGGCTAGGTATGCCCAAAAAATATGAGTAGCATTGCTAGTCTGTAGTTCCTTAGGGTGAAGACAGCCTTGGCTTGCATGCCCAAGCAAGCAAGTCGGTTTTATAGCAACCTCTATCCTCCTGAGCCTGTGCACTCCAATTGCTAAGCATCCATATAATTTATGCCTATAGGACTGCAATTCCTCAGAGCAATTTTTCTTCCATCTGTTCAGCTTGAATGGAGAACATTTGTTAAACGGTGTTTGGAGGGATGCTGGCAGTAAAATGCATGCCCACCCTGATGTTAGGCTAGTTAACTAGTCTTTCTAGGCATAAAGCTGACATTGTTAGATGGCACAGAGCTTGAACAAGCACAAATATAAGAGAACACATTTTCTTCTTTTCTTATAAACTTGAGTATTCTTTCCCATTGTTCTTCTGAAAAGAGTTAAGATAACTAACTAAATATCCACTTAGAATAATTAGAAGTAGTTGAAGTCCACCTGTCAATTGTATAAAGTTAGATAAAGTCCACTCTTTGCAGTCTGATCCTTTTTCAGATTCAAGAAGCCAGAGCCATGTAAACATTGAAAGTAATTATGTCTCCTCCTCCTCTTCTTCCCTCCCCCCTCCTTCTTTTCTTTCTAATGTTAGTTGTTACAGAAAAGAGTCAACTTGAGTTTCAGAGAGCCTGCCAAAAAGCTGCTGGCATTCCCTGGGGGATTGAATTTTACATTCTTCAGCAAACAATGTCTGTCTCCAGAAATGCAAGAGGAAAACACTATTTTTCTTTTTAATCTAATATCAATGTCTAAGCCTAATGGAGCTCTGATTTTTTATTTTCAAGCCTGAGGAACATCTTGTGTTGATGTTAGTATGCGCCTTTTTAAGCTTCATTTGTTATCTTTAAGCAGCTGCTAAAGTGTAAACAAGTTCTTTTTCTTTTCTGTGTTAAAAAAGGCTCTTAACTTATCCAAAAGCTCCACTGCTATTGTGCTTATTGGGCTATGCTAACAGCAGTGAAAGAACATTATTGAATGCAGCAAATATTTGGTTTATTTCAAAGCCTTTTGAAACTATAAATCATCTACATTTCTTTTCAGCCTTCTCTTTTTCCTTATTATAGAAAATTAAATCAAATCAGTTAGCCAGGAGATAGTAACGTAAGAAGTTGTCTCTGTGGGGTTTTTTTCCAAGTATAATAAAGGAGGAATTTCGTATTTCTGACAGTGACTTTACAAATAAAACTCCTGTATGATCTAGAATTTCAGAGGTTATGTTGGATGACTATTTTAAAGCAGGTCCGATTTCTCAAAAAGTAGGAAGTACAAAACATTGTTCTGTTTGAGGTATGTGAAGCTGAAACCTGACCTTTTGGGATTATTTATATACAGAACATATAAACAATTCCTTCTCCCTATATTACCCCAGCCCTATATTTCCCTGACACACCACAGTTTCCAAAGATTAAAAAAAAAAGGGGGGGGCGGGGAGCACACCAGTGATTTTTTTTTTAAACATTATGCATACAAACAGGAGCAGAGAGTTGTGGGGGCTGTCTAGAGAAGGTGCACGACAGGTGACTTTGAGAACTGAAGCTGTTTACCACCTCCATTGATGTATACCCCATCTCCAGCAAAATCACTGACACCAGATATGATTAGGTTGCTAAGACCACTCCTCGAAGTTTACAGGGCATATGAATCTTGTAATCCTCTTCAGACTCTCATAGGAAAACTTCACAACTAAGAAAACAATCGTGTTGCCAAATTATTCCTTACAGCATTCCAGAATTTTTTTTATTTACTTTGTTTCATTTTACTTTTTTAACTTGAGTTCTGCTTGATATTTTTTTGATACATTTGAAAAGTAATGGTATTTGCCTAAAAATCCTTGGCACACGCCCAAGGAAATGCATTAAACTATATTTTAGGACTGAACTACAACTTATGCATCTCCTTTAGTTAGCAGCATGTAATGCGTGGCTCAGGAGTCTACTGGCGACTTAAGGCCAACAAGTGGCTTGCTCAGCCTGGCCTTATTTAAAACCACACAGAGCTATGTGCCAGCAATTTGTGCCCCATCTGGTCGGCAGAGGTTTTTGGAACAGAGGGCACTTCTGGGCATCTCCTCTATTCCGCAAGATTTGTTCAGAGAATTATTCTGTTCTGCTCTGTACAGGTTTTTATTTCATACTCTCCACTGTCCTGTCTGAATATTTTCTGTAGGACATCAAGCGCTGGTGTTCTCCACCGCAGCTTTGTCCTGTCCGTGCACATGTGAGTATCTGTTCTGGAATGAATGGGTATTCACGTAAGTGCTTTATATTTACATTGGAGAAGAAAAGGGTTAAAGAAATGTGCCTTATGCTGGAGCTAAAGGCAGTTTGCTTGTGAAGCAAGCTCCCTGAAGAAGCTTTGTTTCCTGCAGGTTGCTAGAAGGCGGTAGGGAAAAACATTACACCAGCTGCAAACCTCTTGGGGTCTCCCAGCTCTTGAGATGGAGTGTATGTATATATGTGTGTGTTTGGGGGCTAGGGAGGGATAAAACCTGCTGGCAGGGTTTACTGCAGGAGTGAGAGGAAAGAAACCACTGCAGGGCTCAAATGAGCCTCCTGAATAGAGGTGTGATTTGTCACAGGATCTGCCCTTTGCTACTGAACTAACTTTTCTTTCTTTTGGTCGTCTGAGATGTTTCCTGTGCTTAAACCTTCCTGGGTCCCTTCATGTACCCTGCTTGGAAACCCTATAAGTTTAACTTGCTATATTTTTACTCAGTAGAACATATTTAGTGTGCATTAGGAGAGCAGAATAACATGTCCCAGTTATTTTAAATATCAGAAATGTAAGTGGACTTCTATAATTTTAGCATGAATGTGTTGCAGCATCAGGAACAAATTATGCTGGGTGATTTTTTTAATTTTATTTTTTTTCCCCTCCCCTAAAGCAATGCTTGGTTTTACTTCTCATAGCAAGATCTAGCCAGTTGGGGATTGCTTGCCACTCAAAGCTGTAACAAATAGTATGGTTCTGTAATTTTGCCTGTGTTGCAAACTGTTATTGAGGTGGATCTTAACATTTAAATATTGAGATGGATCACACTAAACTAAATATCAAAACCACTAGATGTGTAGATGTTTAAAAAGCACTTAGTCATACTAACTTTTGTTCTACTCATCCCGTTTGCCATTTTGGAAATGGTTATGGGGAGAGCTGTCTTAGCAGATGGCAAGCTATTGTGCACACAGCTGAGGACTCCAGCTTGGTGCTGTGTGCCCAGGCTGAACCTTTACCCACCTGCATTCGGTTCTCCTCAGATTTTATGACCTCAGGACTGTGCTGCAGAAAACTAGCAGGTCAAGTGATTTAATAAGTAATTTTCTCCCCTCTGAGCCTCTCTAGATTTCCTTTCACAGTAGAGGGCACTGTGCAGTTGGAGTTTGTCCTCTGGAGAAACTCTGCGTAAACTCCTGGTTTCTTGCAGGCATAGAGATTCCAGGGCATTCTTCAAACTTACAATTTTACCTCCGCTCGACGCTCATGTCTAATTAAGGTAGTTATGTTTTACTTCAGCTCTTGCTTTGGTTTCTAATGGATTTTTTTCTACTCTTTGTCTTCACCGCCGCTGTGCATTGTTAAATAGCTGCACTGTTCCAGCCCAGATATGGCTACATTTTAGTGGTCAGCCAACAGATTGCTATACGGAGTATTTAGTTAAATGCTTTGTAGATCTTTCAGTATAAAAAGAGCTCCATTGAGACTAAGAGGATATTATTATTCATAATGTGGTGACTAGTTTCACACATGGCTGAAGCAAAATAAATCATCACTGTTTTTAACAAAACAGTGAGTAGACCTCTTGTTGACCACAGCATATTTGTGGTCAGCAAAGAAAGAGTCTTTTATAGCTATTAATATGCTGCCCAGGTGCTTTAACTGAGATTTTTGCCCTAAGGGAGGTGGGCTTCCACCTCCACATATTTGTGCTTCTCTGCTAAGCCCGTTTCCACAGCCTTACCCTTACAGAGTGATTTGATGCAAAAATCCAGCCCTGAAAAGAGAAACTGGTTACTGAAGGAATTGACACAAATGAATATTGTCCTGATGCTGAATCCAATAAGAAAATGAACAGTGCCCATCAATGATGGGTCAAGTGACAATTTTTAGTTCTGGGCAGTTGTGTACAAAACAACTGATTGTCAGCATTTCTGTTATGCACACCAGTGTAAAGCCTGGAGGTTTGAAGAAGGCCTGAGTGTATTAAGCATCCTACTGCTCCTCTAGTTGTTGACGCTTCCAGTTCTGTGCAGTTAAACTGGAGTTTGAACATTGTTTTGTAATTGTTCTGTTTATTACACAGTCACGGGAATGGCGTTGTTTGGGGATGTTGTCATCTTCTGATTTAGCACCCGTACCATGGTACCTGACTTCCCTGGAATGACTTGGTGCAAAACATCTTGATTTCTTACGCTGAGAGTCCTGCTGAACAGACACTGATGGAGCCAGTGCTGGTTTGTCAGTGCTTCTTTCCATCACTTTACAGAAATTAATATGAACTTTTCAGCCTGCATTGCAGCCATCTGCCCAACTGCAAGTCCCACCAGAAATTCTGAGTGCTTCTCCAGTCAAAAAGCATGAAGTTTGAACACGCTGATATGCTCTTTAAAGGGTGTAAAAGAAATGTAGTTTGTAATAGAAACGCCAAGAAGAAAAGATCCGATGTAATACATAAAGAGTCATGGGTGGTATGAGAAGAAGAGAAGGAATATAAAATAGGAAAGTTATTCTCTGTAGCATATCATTATGTAAACCAAAAGCAGAACCATTACTTTAAAGGCTTACATTTGACTTAAACATGTTTCTTGACATACCATTTACAAAAGGTCCCATTCTGATCGCAACCTAGTGTAAAAAAGAACAGCTCCACTGAACACAGTGAAAGTTTGGTGAATTTATGGGAGGAAAAACGTGTGTGAAATAAGACGCAGGGTCATCCTTACAAATTTATCTAAACCTTCTTGTAGCTCTCCAGATGAACTTCTAGAGTTGCATATTTGCAAAAATGAAAAATGCAAATAGTTTATTGAAGACATTTTGCAGCTTCTGGTCTATTTATGAATAAACGTAGATTACGTTTGTAAGGCATACAGGGTGCACTCTCAGTGTTTACTTTCCTGTCCAGCTCCGTGTTTTCATGTGAAACAAATAGTTTCTGCCATCTCTAAACCTCATTAAAAGCATCTATTGTCTGACTTTTTAGAGATACTGAATTCTTCGTGGCTGTTTGTCTGAAGTATTCTGTATTCCAACTGTGCTCTGAGCTGGTCAGATACAATCCAGTTCAGAAATAATGTGATTGAATCATCATCGAAGTTGCATGCAGAGTAGTGCACACAACCTCTTTTTAGGACAGTTGTAGCTTATGAAAAGTTTTTGGACAGAAACATTTCTGTCTGGATAAATACACATGTAGAAATACGTTAGGTGCTTTAGAAAACTTCGTGCTGCGTCTGTGTCCTCTACAAGCAGGTATGTCCCTGGTGCCCAGCCATGGTGTGGGAAGTGGTTAATGATGCTGACAATTCTCTGGAGAAAGAGAAACAGGGATAACCAGTTTAAAAAATGAAGATCAGCTGGTGGAATCAGATCCTGACATTTAATTTTCTATCATCTGTGGCAAATACACATGCTCCCCAAAATTGTAAAGTACAGTAAAGCCTAGAAACTGTTTTCCTAAAGTTTCCTGGGATTCTCTCTATGCCCTGTATCTATTGGAATGCCCAATGATGTCCATCATCTTAGGGATTTTTTTTTTTCTTTTTTCAACATTGCTGATAAATACAGAGTGTTAAAAAGGTCTTGATTTGGTAATGGTTAATAACTCAGCTCCTGCTGAAGCAGTTCTGTTCATTGCTATGGATCAGAAATTATAAATGGTAATAACAGGTGAGCAGTTAGCATTTGATAATATTTTATTGTGGGGAAAGTGTCCTTTTATTTTGCTGTTTCAATACCAACTTCATGTAAATTTAATTAGCTATGGGATTAAAAAAAATGAGAAATTTTCATGGGTTGGAGTTTTTGTGTATAATCAGACCCAAATGCCAGTTTGTGGCCTTATCTACTGCCCTGCTTTCCCTTTGTGTCTATTGTAAAATGGAAATTTTCAGAGCTTTTTGTAGAAGCTGCCGTGCTTTTTCTCCGGACAAGGAGGATGGTGTCTCAGGGAGAGCTCTGGGGATGTCTCTTGGATGCCGCTTCTGCTGCAGGATCTCTGCTCTAGGACAAGTGTTTTACACAGCCCTGTTCCTGGGTCGCTGCCTGCGAGAGGAAGGTATTACTTTTCAGTTTCAGGAATGTTCTCTGGGTAAAAGACATTTATAATGGTGAAGTGTTAGGGTTCTGTAATGGCCCGATGAATATTTAGTGGGATTTCACTTCTCTTGCCTGCTTCTCAATGTTAAAATGTTGAAAAAAACGCATTTAGTGCTTTTGGGGGAAAAATAGTACTGAAGGTCTCTGAGTTGTTATGACAGTTATGAAACTTGTTCACGATAACTGAAAGTATCTTATGAGGGCTTATTTAGCTGATCTGGGAAATTTTTGAAGTTTGCCAAACTGGCTCCAGTGTGCGACAGTTCAGTTTTTCCTCAGAGAGCAGGGCTTTCTACAGCGGTGATGCTGGACATCACCTTCCTCCTCCCCTGCAGAGGCTGAGCCTGCCACGATGCTGGTGCCTTAAGATGTGAAAAGTAAAGCTGGCCACCAAGGCAATCTCGTTTTATCAATAAAAGCAGGGTGAGAGGCCATGTTAGGATGTAACAAAGCTGACCTTTCTGTTCGTAGGTACCAGGCTGCTCAGGCTAGCCAGATATTTTAGCTGGTATTTCTGCCTGGGCCAAGCTGTTCTTGAGAAGTAAAGCTTGTTTATGAAACCTCTGCTAAAAGCAGGTGCTGCAGACATCCCATTAGTAACCTTTGACTTACCTTCCCCTTTGAAACGTTTCATCCCAAAGGACTGACATTTCAAAGCCCACCCCACCCCCCACCCTTTTTTTTTGTGTGTGTGTGTGTCCCTCCAAGTTTGCATATTGTAAACATTTTTCTTCTCTGCTCTGATGGAACGGAGCCAAAAATCTGCACAATGGGGGAACTAGATGTTAATGAGCAGAGATTGTGGGAAAATGTGTACCGGGCTGCCCTGCCTGACCTGCATGATAATGCTACATTTAGCACATTCTTTTCCATTGGTGTAGCAGGCCTTGAAATGGTAGCAAACAACACATATTGTGAAGGTTTGTTTCAAAGAAAACTGCTTTCCTAGGAGAGTGGAAATAACAAATTATTTATTGTGTACAGTTGGCAGACGGACAGCTGGCCCTGGAAATATTTGTGCACAAAGAGCGGTGTGAAGTTATATATTCTTCATGTTTTCCGTAAAATTGCTTTATGTGAAAGTTTAAATTATGTAAAACACAAGTGTTACGTATAGGCTGAACCGAGGAAGTTTACAATCGCTCTATGGCATTTAGGGACTGATGATAAAAAAAAATGCCTATTGGGCTTGTTAAGACAAAAATATTATAGCACTTTGGCATCTTCTAAATAGATTCTTTTTTTTTTTTTTTACTATTTTGTTTTTAACTCTGGATGTGCTCACAGCCCCTTTTTAATGTGTTTATGTCAGTGGAGCTTTGTTTGTACAAAATGCTCCTGAAAAATTAATTTTGGCTTCTCTGAGCCAAGTTTCATTTAATCATAAAACAAAATTTATGTCTCGACCATATGAAAATCATTAGGGGCAAAAGGATTCTGAGAATATAAACAACACCATGTGACTTAGACACCCAATTGCACAGCTTGAACCTATCAAGTGGTGAACATATTAAAATACTAAAAAGAACACTTACAGTCAGCATTTGGTGTGCAATGAGTAGGGAGAAATTTGTTTGCACAAAACTTCTGACTAACAAAGAGGAGTACTGAAGGAATTCATAACAAAAGACTGACTGTAGATAATTTCTGAGCAGAGAAAGGGATTAAATACATTAAACAAGTGATTTCTTGCAAACTTCTTAACCAGCCACTTTTTGATTATACTTTTTATGTGTCCAACTTTGCTCTTTCAGTAAAGGAAAGAGAAATTCATCTAGTTAAAATTGCATATGAATGTGAACTGTTTACAAATGACATTCCAGATCCTCATCGGGAAATGCTTATTTCTTCACAAAGATTCCTAAAGAGCTTTTCTATGGGGAAAGAGACTTCCACTCATTACTTTAAAAACAACACTCTTATCTCCACCGTGGAGTGGATATGGGCTCAGCCATATTTTGCAAAGGACAAAGCAAATTCTTTAGCGGAACATCTGCTAGATAAGAGCAGCATTCCTTAGAATAGGTTTTCTGATGAAAGAGATGCCAAAGCCCTGATTCCAAAAGTACTTAAATGCTAAAAAAACTACTTTCTGTGCTATTTCTGTTTCATGCTTTCAGGAACAATTTCAAAGCCCAGCTAACACCAAAAATACGGAGGTGGTTAACAATATGCTTTGGGGCTACTCAAGTCAACTTACATTTTTGCATAGTAAAAGAAAAGAATGCAGAAGTATTAGTCTCGTTTTCAGGAACCTTTAAAATGGTGCAAAATGCATATTTGACCAGCTGATGGGCAGTCTCTGTGCCACTTACGAAGTGGATTTCTTTTCTCCACAAATAATGTCTGTGTCATGAGCAGTCTGTGACTCCAGCTGCAGCTCCTTCAGAGCTGCTCAGAGCAGCTAAAGGGCCATAGCTGTTCTGCACGTCCTGAAGTCTGTGCAGGGAGGGAGATGTTTACGTACCTTTGCTCATGCTGTCACACCACTAGGAAGACCTTGCAGCAACGTGCTGTTCTTCTGTCATGCAAAACGGGTGCGTAGCATTGGGAAAGGAAACATGGCAAAGGGGGCTGAGTATAAATTTATCGCGTGTTCACAAAAGCACCTTGCTAATGCCAGGATAACGTCTGTTGCAGACACCTTCCAGAACTGGAAGACTCTGGCTGAGGCTGAACCCTGGGTTGAGGACAGCGCTCAGGTGGCCTTGCTGTTTGTTCTGGTGAAATTTTAATGAACGGGGTGGGTATCTATCACCGACCTGGGTACATTCAGTTCCCATTTTTCACTCCGTCTTCCATGTCTATTGCTACAGTTCCAGGTTTCTGATGTCCCCTGCTGCTTGGTAAGGTGACTACAGAACATCTCTGCATTGTCAAATATTTCTGCATAATGATTTGAACCACACTTTGACGCATGTTTATGGCCAGCGCTTACTTGATGAGTTTGTCTAGGGAGGAACCGTGTTCTTTCTTAGTTAAGCTTTGGCTCATCTGCATTTCTAACAGAGCTGTACCTTCATCATGTGCCTTCTGTTTGTTTATCTTTCTCTTCATTGTACTCAAGGGATGTTGTGTACTGTGTTTTGGGAACTGCCCCAAGTGAGAGAGTTGGGGAGTTGTGCTGTAGCTGGAAACAGGAAAGCAGGAACACAAGGTCTGTAGTGAAAGAAGAGGGATTGAGAAAGTTGCTTTTTTTTCATCCTCCTTCAGTTCCTGCTGGGTACTGGTGACGGTGTGGTTTTGATTTTAGTTTCTCAGCTGAAATTCTGCAATGTGTAGACCATCACATCACAGCTTATATATGATTATGGCCCCACAACTGATGAGTGGACCCATCCTACCTCTCTGCTGGTGCTGGATTTACATTCTTGCAGTTTTCTCCAGCTTTGCTTTCAAAGCCCTTCAGAAAGTATTTTTTTTCTTTGTTCTTTAATTGTAAATTTATTCCTCTAGTTTCATTGTCTGAAATTCACATGTTCTGTACGTGAATGTTGTAAAAGATTGTCTCCAGCTCAGCTAATGCGCACTAGGTTTGGCTGTTTCTCATCAGTGCTAACTTCCTCTTGAGTAACTACCATAGTTTAGACTAAGTGTTGGAGGGGGATCAGATCATATCATATCTCAGATCTGGGTCTTTCCTGGACTGATTTTGTTGGGCAGTAGAAGGTATTTGTCCCATTCTGCTTTCCCACAAGTGTTTGAGTACTCGCAGTACTCCAACCTGGAAGAGGTAAGGAAGTCTTCAGCCATAGTACTCTGCACACATCCATGCTCCTCTAAAGAGGTTAAATGAAGAGCTATGTTACATTAAATGTGTTTCAAGTTGTTTTTGCTAAAACTTTCAGGGTTCCTTTAGGTGTGAGGCTTATTCAGAAAAACATCACTATTAAGAAAAGCATTTGAGCACAAGGTAAAATGTTACTCTGGATAGGAATCAACAAGCACGTATTAAGGTGTTTTTCAATACAAGTCCTTACAGAGCTGATCTCGCATCATCTTTTTATTTCGTATTCTGCTGGTAATAGGTATCATCTTAAGAACATTTGCAATAGGTACTGCTCAAATATTTATATGATCCCTTGCTGCTTCTAGATTTTTAATACAGTTCCCCAAAGCTCTTTTTTAAAAATAGTACTAGTGCTCCCATTTTACAAACGATGAGTTGAGTTAGAGAGTGATTGAATAACTTTCCTGCTCTCACAAAAGAAGAATTTGGCTTATGGAGCCCAGTCATCCTTACTTTCCTCATCACAAGCTCTTTTTGAAAATGGAGGAGGTAATTTCTTCTGAGACAGTGATGTTTCACAGAGTGAGTGCAACTATGCTCTCATGTTAAGAAATTTAAGCTTTTGAAAACCCACTTGCTGCCAAAAAACTCTTCTCTTTCAAGATTTTTAGCTATTGGTGACCCTCTGTTTAAAGTCTTGTCCAGCTGTGCTTTATAAATATCTCTTAACTGATAAATGAATTATTTCCTTCAGTTAAGCTCTCCTTATTGCTATGCAGAGTTTGCAAATGCATGGTTTTGCAGTAGACGTATTAGTTTGCCAAATCGGTTGTCTTGTGTTTTTATATTTGGTAGTTATGCCCTGTATATTTTTAACTTTTTGGCATGGTTTTGACCCAGTTTGGTGAAGTGTTGTCAATCGTTGTTACACGATATAGGAAACAATACTAGAAAATAAGATCTTGCCATTCTTAATCTAACAAAACAGCTCTGTTGCTGATCTTGTCTGGCTGTCTAACAGATGGGCTAGTGTCCCATGAGAAGACAGCCACTTCCTTGCATAATAAACAAAGAACAAGAAGTTGTCTGCAAACCATTAGTGTATTGTAAGTTAGATGCAATGCCTTGATATTGTCAGAATGGGTTCCTCAAGCACATTTCTTTGACATTCTGTCATAAGTCAGATACAAGAGAGCATTAAATCAAAATTAAAACTTTAGAAGGCTGCCAACTGTTTAACAGTTTCCAACAAAAGAACACCAGTAAAAATATCCTCCGTTTTCTAAATATTGATAACAAACTAATAGACAACAAAGGACTGAGTAGGGTATCGGATGGAGACGAGATCATCCAGCCCACATGCCACATTCCCAACACGTGGTGGAGATTGCTTTCTCCTTTTCTCTTTTACAAATAAGGATGTTAGAACAAAAATAAGAACACTGTTCTTGCTTGAAGTACAGGCTGGTTATTTTGTAGGGGAAGCTTATGAAAATCTTGGGAGATCATTACATTAGAATTGGTTTTTTTTGATGGGACACCTTAGGAAAATTATAAGACTCACCAGTCTGTTTTTCTTAAGAAGGTTATTTTCCCTTAAATTCAAAAGACAACATATTATATATGCATATAAGTCCATGGCTGGTCACTTTTCACAAGAATTGCCACTGAAGTAGAAATAAGTGATAAGTGTTGTCATTTGCAGAGAAAAGTGCTTTTTGTGGTGAAAGGAATTTTCCACTTTTATAAAAAGCATTAGACATAGTGTTCTAATACTAAACTAGAAATTATTCTTTCTTTCTGGGTCTGCCAGAAAAAAAAAAAAAGAAAGTACAGCTCTCAAACTCTTTTTAACCAATTACTTATGGCAGTTTTGGCACTAAAAAAAAAAAAAGGCAAAAAGAAGGTGTGTGTGTGGGGGGGAATAAAATACCAGACGTATAATGCTGTTTAAGCCTGTAGGACATGGAACTGCTGAGCAATATGCTACTTACTTAGTTGCCCTGACAGGTCTTAAGACATTGCCACTAAAATTCCATGTTTAAGTTAGAGGCAGAAATAAATCCAGTGATCTGAGAAAAAAAAAGAACACCCAAACTGGATAGATTGCGGTAATGGTCTTTTTTTATCCATCTTAAAACTAAGAAGGACTTAAAGCTAGAACAAAAGTCTTTCACGTGTGCATTGCTAAAGACTTTAAATGAGCAACTGTAAACTGAAATCCAAAGTGGACAAGATCCAAAGAAAATTACAAATAACACTGCAGAATATTCAGTTTAACTTTTATCATAGTCTTAAAATTTGTATTTTTGTTTCTAGAATACGTTACCAATAGAGAAAACTTCAGAAGATATACTGAAATTACTGTGAGCCCCATGTCAGTTTCTTATCTTCTATGTTTTAGAGTGACTGAAATGGGCCTATTTGTCAAAAATATGTGTAAAATAAAAGAGGGATTTTTCAGAAAGATCAGTCATGCCTGAGTTTATATATTCAGAATATGCGAATGAATATGCAGTATTAATATACATATGTCCTAAAGTGTTTTGACATTTCGGATTGGTAATTGTGTGTATCTAGTTCTTTTTCAATCTGACCTCCTCTTTGTAGTTCACTGGAAAAATGTAGAATTTTCTTAATTGGCTAGATAGTAGAAAATTCTACGCATTTTCCAGAAGCATAAATTCTGAAAATGCAACTTGTCTTCTTCACTACTTCTGACTCCACTTGTGTTTTCTTTTACCGCATACGCTGTCTTTGTATTTCATTCTGAAGATGTAAGCAGCAAGTTACTAGATCATCCTAAGCCAGATAGTGTTTATGACGTTTATGTTAACTAGTGAGTCCAAACAACCCAGATGTGCTTAGGAAACCTCAATTTAACCTGGGGTCATATGATAATTATCAAGAAAGCTTTTTTTTACAATATCCTCCAAATAACTTCATGTTGCTGTTGATTGCTCTCTATCTTTACTTGTCACTCTTAGGAAATGAAGTCCACTTCTCTACAAAGGCTATGTAAATTGTAAAAGTAATAATGCCACTTTTATAAATAGCAAATAATATCACTGGGAACAAGTGTCTTATTTCATTGCTTGCTCTTTATCATACAAGTATTTACAAAGTATGTATTTACAAAGGACCTTAGGACAGTTCTGTGGGATATAAAACAGAGCAGGGGGCTTGAGGCAGCGTTTTGATGCTTTGAAGCAGCTTTCCAGTGTATTTAAAACAGTACAAAGAATAGTAACTTTTCCTTAATCCTCTCTTTGAATAAAACAGTGACATTTCAAAGGCTGTGACAGTTTTGAAAACATAATTAAGCTAAGCCCCTTTAACTTTGCATCATACTAATTCTCTGGGATCATATGTAACCAATGGTTAAAGCGAATAACTGGATCAAGATTTGTGCCTCTAGTTTAGCAGGACCTCTGGTTCATACTTGGAACCAAACAAACCCTGAACATTCTTTTCCCTCATTCATTCCTGCTAGGAAGTTTTATGAAAAGCACAGGCAGCACAATGCATCAGCTCCTTTCAGCAGGGCTTTTTTGGGTCCTGGAAGAAGTGGAAGAGAACAAAATTATTCAGGCTGCTCTGTTTGTAATGAAGGTCATGGCACTGCATTTTGTATCTGTTGTTTTCCTCAATAAGTTTGTATGCCTGCTAGGGTAGACTGGGAAAAATAGAGCTAGAATTCATAGATTTGTTCCACTCAGGCCATGAAACAGCAGTTTAGTTAGATGAATACTTATAAAATGACATAATCACAACATTTTTCACGTATCAGTATGAAGAATAATTCCTAGTATCAGAATGTCTTTCAATGCACCACCTTCCAATGCTCAACAATACAGTTTGAGTCAGCTTTAAGAGCTGACAAATCACATTGCTTAGATGTTTGTTCTGCATATTGGTTTCGGTACTGAACTTTCTCCTTTTGTCCTTCATTATTTCTAAGCTCTTATGCCAGAGGAAAATGATGACCTCTATTATGAAATCAAAAGAAAAACTGGCGCTACTGATAATGTGGAATTAAAAGATCTGGCTAAAATGATGGAAGAGGAAAGCGAGGAAGGGAAAATAAATCAGAATGAGTGAAGGAAACAGCTTTGCACGAATCTTTACAGTGCAGCCAAAGTCCATGAGAACTATGTGTGTTCAATTTGTATCAACAAATACAGTTGGGCGCCTGGCTTCAGATGCTGTGATCCAATGTGTATTGAGTTACATTAGAGATTTGCTCTGTTTCTGGACTTCTCCGGCATCTGTCCTGGCGCGTTGGGTAGCTGCAGTGACACTCGGTGCCGTAGCTGCTGATTGCAGACCACAGCACTGCGTGCGGTCTGAGAATCTGATTATCAGAAAACTCCAACAAAAGCGAGAGTTCGGGCTCGCTGACCCAACTCCCTTGCTGTGGCAGACAACTGCATCACTGTAATCCTGTTTATAAATCTAATGTCCTTCATCTTAAACCAGGCAGCTTCTTGCCTTCGCAGCCCTACTAGAAAGTGATACCAGAAGCACACTGCTATGACAGTTGTAAATTTTCTCCTAGTTTTCAGTCGCACTGATGGCTGTGCTGAACTCGTTGCTGTCTGTGCTGACTAGCACAGATAAAATAATGGAGCCCATTTGTTTTTGGCCTACATTTTGCTAAGCAAATAAGCCAAGTTCCCTCAATTTTCTCTTGTAAGAGAGGCTACCCATTCCTCTTATCTGAGTAGTCCTTCTTTGTACATTTTCAAGACTTTTACCTTTCTTGAATGTCAGTTATGAGAATTTATGTGCACAGCCTCAGGTGAATTAGTACTAGGGCATGGTGCAGTAGTTTCAGCAATTCCCTTTTCTACTTTGCCTGAAGCTGTGTGAGGTTGCATTTGCCTTTTTAAGCACCGACTGTGATAAAATAAAATACCATATTCATTTTCCTCCTTTGTTGCCTAATTCATTGAGCTTTTAGCAGAAATTCTGTTTTCCCCTTGCTGATAGCCTTGCAGTCTATGCAGCTGAATTCTGTTAAGTTCAGACCTGTGCAATACTCCTGTTTCTTCAGCATGGGCAGGGCTCCCCTGCTTCATGTGATCGCTAACTTTCATTAGATCACTTCTATTGATTGTTACCAAAGTCATTACTGAAAGCATTAAATACATTCTTCCAGTCCTTCAGTTGTCTTTTTGATGTGACCAGATGTCATTTGGTTTCTTATACCTATTAAAATATACTATATATTCACCTTTTCCATATTTAAACTAATTTCTTCTTCTGGAAACACACCCAGTGACTTTCTGAAAACCAGATGGTTTCCTTCTTCATGTGGTAATGTAGTTGCATCTAGTGCAAGGCATACCTTCGGCATACCTCAGGCGTGTTTTATTCTGTTTTCCTTTTATCTTGAATGGTCTTTACTTTAACCTTACTACTTCTTCCTAGGTTCTTGTATGTTATTGAATAACAGCCCAGGATGGAACACGAGATTGCTCAGATCACTCTTTTCCCATTCTGAAATACAGGGACTACATTTATTATTCTCTAGTTGTGTGGTACCAAAACAGTGGTACGAGATGTTTGGCATCTTTGTATGGAGTTTGTTTGGTGTTTCTTGACCTGAGTGCATTTAATTCTGAGCTTTTCTTTCATCCTATACTAACATTCATATTAATCACCTTTCTGTGTGCTATTGTTCAACATCATTAGAAAATGAGCTGCTCTCAACAGCAATAACAAGATCTTTGTGAGTAATTTCCCAAATATCATAATTAAAATCTATGTTTCATTAAGTTTTCAAGTGCTTTGTTAACTCTAGACAAAGGGGGGATTTTCATAGACACAGATAGGATTTAGACATCAAATTTCTCTTTCCTCTGCCTTTCACCTTTAGAAAGTCTTCCCATGTATATGATTTCTGACTTATTGTTTCTCAGGAGGCAGAGAGTAATATAAGGAGCAGATACCTCTGACTTTTTTTAACACCTGCCAGCTCTGTAGCACCTCTGGCCTTTTCTTGAGGGCTTCGATAATTAGAGCTGTGTGAAGTTTCACACGTAGAATGGAACTGGATGATTCTAGCATCTAATCAGGTCAAAGGCTAAATTCCTCTGGTGTGCAACATGTTACCCTAGGCTGAATTATAGCCCTGTAAACCGGAATGGTTAGATCCTTAACTTTGGAATATTAACTTGTTAATTTATTTTTTGCAATAGATAGAGAATCACCACATCTCACAACTGTCAATTTTATATCACTACTGACATCTTTTGCCCACGCCTTGCAACCTGAATTGCAGGATGTGTTTCTATGCCGTGTTGCAATACCTCTTTGCTTTTCTAATTGCAGGAGGGCCTGGGGATGACACAAAGCATCACACAGCCTTGACCCAACAGGCTCATCCACTGCTGACATAAAGGCAGTGTAGCCGCCTAGTTGCATGCTCTGTGGATCTGGCCCCAAATGTGGCAATCTCACTGCAAGTGGTAACCACCAATCTAATGTGCAAGCTGGCTTGCTGTAAGTTGTACAAACTGGCTATGGCATTGCCTCTGCCAGGAGAATTACAAGCTCTGATCGTGCAAACTAGAGTTCTTAGAAGAATAAGAAGGGGGGAGTAAGCTTTGCAGATAAGTATGCACATGGGTACGAGTCCTGAACAAACTCTGTGTAAAATATTACTTGGTGCCAAGTGCCTGAAGAGCTAGATGCCGGTTTGTTGCATGCTTTCTAAAGTTGGACTGCTGATACTATTTTGTTTGTGATGTATTTAAAGTACTGAAACCTTTCCTTAAGATTTATGTGTCCTTCCAAAGGGCACCCAGTGAATAGGCTAAATGCTTGGCGTGCATTCATCCTGGCTGCACAATCTGGCAACAGCTACGGATAACTGGGTCCACAGTTGGAAAATGCATCTCTCCCCCTTTTCCCAGATGAGATTGTTAACAGTACTCTTTAGTTTGGCAGTCGATCACTTCTATCAGGATAAAGTTGCCTTTGGCCAAGCCTCTGGGATCTCTGCAAAGCTTTTCTCAGCCACAAATCATTTCTTCATTCAGCATGTCACTTGACATCTTTGGTGTTATAAATTAGTTCAAGAAGGTGGACACCCATTTCACCTCCTCACCAAGGGCTCAGTTCTCATGTTTTCTGAAGTTATTTATTTTTGCTTTAGGGGACAATGCAGTTTTTACCCTCCTACTGCGCTATCAAGAGAACAAGTCCCTTTGAGCCAAACACCTGCTTTCCTTTAGAAAGAATGATGGGGAAATGCCTTTTTAAAAGGCTGTTTATCTACTTTCTTAATTTACAGAAAGTCCCGTATTACTCAGATCCCCAGAGATTTGGTTAAAAGCTATAGCAGACCAAAGTCAAAAAGAAAAGGAAAAATAAAGCACTGCCTTTCTCTTGCCATTGCAATGTGCCCTCAAGGTTACCAGACCCTTATTCTCTCCTGGAGTCAAAATCCAAAAGCCAAGTGGTCTCCACTAAGAAAATAATAGGTCACTTTGTGTCCATGAGCTCCAGCCTTGGGAGTCTTTGCTGGCCAACGCGTGCAAGTTGGATGCCAGCTGAAACACACTGAGTTTTACTTCACCTTACAGGCTCCAGTCTCCTCATCTAGAAACTTCCCCGCAAGTTGGAAATAGAAATGGCTGTGTTAGGAAGTGCCCGGGATATTTATGGATGTGTTGGCCTGTCATGATTTTACTACTGCTTCATCATTTTCTCTCACAAATCTAGAGAAGTGTGTCACAAAGCTTTATTCTTAGCTATAACTTTCGTAAGGGCTTAAGAGTGTTAAGCACCTAAATCTTATTACGTTCCTAATTCTCTTTTTATTTTTGAACATCGCATCCTCAATTCTTCTTTTTCCACAGGTTTTAAGGTGGCAATTTGCAGACATAACATGACTGTGCTGCATGGTGTTGCCACAACTACTGGATACACCACATCCTTCTGTCCTTCTAGCATGAGTGGTGTCTTGCTTGCAGTGCCACAGGGAAGAGCAGGTATTGCTGGTACATCTGAGCCCTTACACAGTGCCAGAAATTTTAAGTAACAGATCATGTTCTGTGGGCTAGCAGGTAAGGAACACAACTATGCCAAGCACAGACTTGACTACAATTAAATTTGTTTTGACCTTCAATTACTCTTTTACTGTATTGATGCCTTAAAAGCTCAGTCACAGATTACAGCTATATTGTACTGCACAAACATACAAAGGAAAAGATAGTTCTTGCTACCAAATGGTTTAGCCTTGGGTCATCTCGCTTATAGTTTATGATTTTGATCTAAAATTTGCAGAGTGGTGTAGCCTAATTTGTTTCTAGTCTAACTTTCTAAGATCAGCATGGGATGGGGACATGACTATAACAGTAACGCCTATGCCTACACCTGATCCTGAGCACTTCAAGCAAAAGTTTGTCTGCCCAATGTTGGGTCTTGGTATGTGGCCTGTGGCCCATGAGCTACAGCCCACCCCTCCACTGCTGCTTTCACATGGCTTTCAGCATCTTCCTCAAATGAGGCCTCTCTGAGGCCAGGTTATTGCATCTCTTTCTGCTTTGCCCTCTTGGCTGCTGTCCATCCATCTGTTGGCTAAAATAAGGAAGGCAGCACCACCTCCTTATTGGATCTTTTCCCTCTGACCGCGTCCAGATTTGGGGAAGTATCTAAGAGTCGAAGGAATAAAGAAAATCTTTTAAGAAATTGCCTTAACTGAAGGTGGATTTGTTTTGTGATTTTTGGTTGTTTGGTTTTGTTTCATTTTTTTCCCTCCCATGATAATGTGTAAATTCTGGTCAGAAGTGCCTGGTCCCGATATACGCAAGATTCAGACGAGGGTCTTGGATCATGGTGATTTGGAGCAAGGACTGAGGCGTGGTTCTTCCCAGCATAGGTAAATATGCTAGCCTGGAAACTACTGACAATTGTGCAGGGAATTTTTCACATTATTCTCTCTTGAAGATACTATACTTTATAAAAGAATAACTTTATTGCATGAGTGGAAGAGACAGGTTGACTCCATAGAGCTGTTTTGGACTTTAGTGGTGAGAACAGAAGAGGGTTTTCAGAGGGGTAGATCCAGATAGCTGTCTTTCAAGAGGGGCAGGGAACCCTGCCTTTCAATGCCCTAAGCGCTAAGCTTCCTTGCATCCAGCAGTCGGGTGGGGACAGAGAATGAAGTAAAAAAAATAAATCAAAAGATCTTAATCTGGAATCCTTTACAGATTCAGTGAAAAGCCAGAAAGTACATTACAAATAATAGCATATTAGCATTGGAATGAAAGAGTTGTGGAAAGGACAAATATTCATGTCTTACTGTATATTTTCTAGCTCAGCAGAAATGTGTTTTCAACTCACGTCTCGGATATCCCACTGTAGTATAGAGTATGTGTGCAGTAAATTTTGTGTATAGTGTATCTCTTAACTATGTCTTTAGATGCTATTTCATGGACAGTAGAGCATACTTAGAAATATTATCAATAATGGCAACTTTGGTGTTTTATGTTATTTAAAACGTGAAATAGTTCAAGACACAATTGCACACCTGAATGGAAAAGCAACTGCATAAGCAGAATATCATATTTAATATAAATTGTATGCAATTTTACAGGCACAGCAGTTTTTCTTACAAGTATGTCTCTAGTAACCAAACATTTTCTCTCATTTGCATTCCCATTGTTCTGTTGGGACAGTGTCTTGTAGTTAGTGTATCTTTTTCATGCAAACAAATAAACTAGGCTTTACAAAGAACTTGCAAAATCAGTTGTGTCTGGTGAAACTAGTTAGGGTGAGGAAACACTGTATAAAAAAGAACGACAGTCTGATGCTCTTTATTCTGAAGAAAAACATAGTTGGACAAGTGATCCCACGGACTGTAGCGTGATTTTGAGTAGTAATAGATCTGAAAGTCTGATGAAATGTGAAAAAAAAAATTTA
The DNA here is from genome assembly GCA_013398295.1 of Chionis minor. NCBI lineage: Eukaryota > Metazoa > Chordata > Aves > Charadriiformes > Chionidae > Chionis > Chionis minor. The sequence continues at coordinate 514,041 of VZSF01006858.1, read as the reverse complement.
CCTTTTCTTTTTCCCTTTTAACTTCTTGAAAATGTTAATTGAAGCTTGGCTAAAAGTTTCTAGTGAGGGTGTGAGGGGAGGCCGGAGGCCGGATCTCAGAAATATTAGGTAAGTCCTTTGTCTGCGCTTCTGTTGGCAGAGGGAAGCCTGTGCACTGGGGAGAATTCTTGAGTTCTGAATACATTTTTGTTCAGGTAACACTTTAATTTGCTCTCCTCTCACTGGATTTGGTAAGGACTTGCCCCTGAATGGCCCAGTACAGATTAATTTTCAAAAATTACTACATTCAGAAAAACAGTAATTCTCAAGAGCAAACACGTAATCTCATACACGAAACACACCTTGGGTTTTATTCATTTCTCACTGACATAAGGTGTAATTTAGTTGTCTAAAATGGAGTCATTTGTGATTTACGTCAGAAACAGGCCCACAAAGGCTATTTTTAATGCACACAATGAAATGACATTTAATTTTTTCACATTCACTCCCCAGTGTTGTTGTATACATCCTCGGTGGCATTATTAAGTGGCAGTTTTCAAACAGATGAAGTATGTTACTTTCTGTGGCTAAATTGTAATGAAAGAAGAGATGGCTCTTTGCCAGTGAATGGTGTGTAGCTTGTAGAAGCATGTAATTACATAAATCACAAACATATGCAGAAGATGTTTTCTCTTTACATTTAACTGGTGTTGCCTGGAGCTATAGGTGCTTGCAACTCTACTTAATTACCATAATTATTTTAAATGTGTATATCTGGGCAATCTTTGAGCTTTATGAGAATGTTATTCATACCTTATCAGTAAAAATCTAAAGGGTCCCATTCTTTCCCCAGAGGGACTGCAGTAACCAGGTTTCTCCAGATTGTAGGCATAGGGTGGCTGTAATGTTTATATCTTTATTTTGAATTACAGGTTTTTAAAAAACCTGAGCCTCAGAAACTAATCAGATCTTGAAATCTCAGTAGATGCTATAATTTCCTGGTAGGAAATTAAGCATTGTACGTTGTTTGTGGAAAGAAAGTACCTGGAGATGTCCTGATTAGCTTCTTTTATGTCTTAATTTGCTGACTGTGTAAATGTTGTTTGGCCAAACAGATTGACAAGTGTCTAGGAAAGGTACTGACTGCGTTAAAATGGATACTTCCTATGGGAAATGTCAAAAAAACCTGACAAACTAGCTGGGATTCTGCAGTTAATTTTGTCAAGCAGTCAAATGTGTTAGAGTGGGGTATTTTTTAAAGTTTCTTTTGCCCTAGTGTAAACCTGGTTCAAGTAACTGATGCTAATGAAGTTGTCCCAGAAATACCACAGGATAACACAGACTTTTGGTTCTTCTCTCGCTTATGTCAGTTTTATGTTGACTTCATGCCATTGATATTGATTGAGTTACTTGTGGCTCAGACTAATACAAATGAGAAAAGACATGAGTCCTGTATATAGGATGACTGGCCAATGTAGACACGCCTCAGTTTTCCCTGACTAATGTAAATTGGTGAGTGTAGAATTCCTCCAGTTGAATGTGTTAGAAGTGGTAAGACCCTCGGGAACAGGAAAATTTGATAGCTAAATAACCTCAAAAGACCAAGCAGTAGAAACCATAAAGAGACTGTCATACAGAACTGATGAAGAATACTTAAGAGTACAGATACAGAATCCTTATGCACTGAAAGACCAAGAAAGGCAGGTTTTATGAGAAAAGGGTAGTATAATTTACTAGTTCAGTTCTACATTTATAAAAACACATGGGTTTGGACAAATGAGCTATGTTGCAAAAAAACAATTGGTCAAACGCCTGAATGCAAAGATAGTGAAGTTGCAAAGGTTTCATGTTCCAGTGAAATAACAGATAGTAATGATTAGCCATTTTAGAAGTCCAGTTCTAGAAATAAGGCAAATATAAATAAATATCCAATGGAGAATCAGATTGAGCAAACAATCTTGTATTTTTGCATTATTCAGTGTCAGGGAAATAAGATGATAGTTTGCACCTTATTTTTTTTTGTCAACCACTATAGTTAACCTTGCAAGTGATGCTTCCTTAAAGAGCTTTTATAAGTCATGAGATCATTTTTGTTTGGTTATAAGGTGACATGCCAGCTGTAGATCATATGTGCAGTTTTGTGACACGGCTTAGTCTTTTCTTCCACCACCCAAGAGGCAACATACACAAAGCATTATTGTCAGAGATCAGTTACTACAATCTCTCGTGGAAAAAAAAAAAAAATTAAAAAAAAAGCAATCTTCTCGAATGCCAAGGAACAATGCACTTTCCACATCAGAGACTGGTTTGTTTAATAACCACAAATTATTTCAGGTAATTTGGCACCAATTTAATTGCACCCACAAGAATGTCCTCAACAACATCAACAAAAAGAAGTAACAAAAGAACCACCCCTACTACCAACCCTGTCAGGATGAGCTGAAGGCAGAGTTTCCATTCATTAAATTATGATTAGCCTTGCTAATACCTTGTCTATCAAATCCCCATACCGTGCTGCAGGCACACCAAAAGGAAACACATATGTGATGTTTTGAAAAGGAAGCTGATGGAAAGTGATACTTTTCCCACGCATTAGAATAACAATAAAATTCTTCAGATGAAGGTGCACGTTAAAAACAGTCATTAAAAATGCAGATTATGAACAGCTGAAATTAAAATTCAGCCAAGGCATTGCCAGTTAATGTCTTTCATTAAAACGAAGTGCGTGAGGACAAATACAATATTCACTAACTTTGAGGAGCAATTAAGCTGGATTTATAGTTAGATTTTGTTCTGTTCTTTTTCATTTCACATATTTCCAAATTACCGTGTTATTGAAAGACTCCAACGGTTACATTAACCTACAATCTCTGTAGTATCAGAATCTCTACAGAGGGTGATATATGCCCTGTCTGTAAGTTACAAAGCTCTTTGCTGAATAGCAGAAGAATGTGGGAATGGGAAATCCCCTAGTTTTGCCTCTGGGAAGAATATATCTTGGTAATTTCGAATAGTGAAACTGAACACAGACCTTTGGAAGATTCATTTTAAAAGCTGATACTGGAGGGCTGATGTGAAATTCCATTCAATTCAAGTGTTTTGGATTCTCTCCAGCACAATGGAGAAACTTCCTTCTGGCTGCCCTGAAATCCATTTACCTGCAGCTGGCCAAAGGTAGCACCACAGAAAGAACAGAGTTCTTCATAAAAAACCCTTTGTGTTTCTCCTCATGAAAGCCATGTTCACTAGGGCTTTTTTCACAGTGAGATTTTTCCCCTTCCACGGAGCATAAAAAAGAGCCTATAGGCCAAATTTTGGGACTTTCTATCAAACATCAAGCAAATTGAGTCAGTGTGATTTTTCCTTAAAATCCAGGCATCATTTTGTTGGTACCTGATCAAGGATTTTAAGATAAAATGAAAATGAAAATATCCAATTCCAAGTCAGGAGGAAACCGTGGCCTGTGTAGTAGGTTTGTTGTTCTCAGAATACTTATTGTCCATGTCTCCAGCTTTATTTTGAATGGCTGCATTTTGGCTCTGACTGCTGCATGCTCTGAAAAGCATATTTCAATATGTATTTCCTTTATCTTTGAGTGTGTTACAGGCAATTTGATCTGATTTTGTTGAAATACTATTCTTTATAATTGTATCTTTTCAGTCCGGTCTATCAGTGACTAGCAACATAACCACCGCTACAATTGAACAGAAATTGTCAAATCTCTAAGTCATAAGATTTGTGTACTATGAATCGCATGGAACAATTTCAGCCTGAATGTCATTTCTTTTTCAAAGGATTTCTTTGTATGGTGACTGAAACTGTTGCATGACCGGTGAGAGGGAGAGAAGAGAAAAAATAGGTTCTCCGTGTTAATAATAATTAGATGACACCTGTGAGATAAAACATTGCAGCATGAATTACCTAACTTCATTTGACTTTAAAGTCCCCCAGATTGTTGTAAAGTTTGCAAAACATTTGATCGTCTGTTGGGAATACATGGTAAATTCCCCATCTTAAAGTTATACCCAAACAATGAAGGGCTGTAGTACTTGAGACTTGAAGTGAAAGGGGCTGGATGTGATTACAAATTGAACTGTAATGTAATCTGGGCTTTTCCAGTCAAGTTTTCCAGTGAAAGTTGAGGTTGGCTAACGATTTCTTTCCTGTGCACTGCCCTAAGGATCCGTTCTGTTTCTCCAGGGCGCCTTGGCAAGACACTTACAGATATTTAAAACCCCTAATTAATGCCAGGTATTTCACTTCACTTTTATTTTTAAAACATGAAAAAAAAAATTACTAAGCCAAAGAAAAAACAAATATTTTCCATTTGCCATTCATTACAGATGTCAGACAGCCATAAATATAGAAATGGTCAGCTGCAGGTGTAACCTAGTTCTGTTGTGTAATGCACACTCTGTTCCTATAACATTACTAAAAATGGTCTGTCTGGCTAATAAATAGCACTACCGTTACATAGTAAAAGGTGAAAATTAATGTGAATGCTGCTGGTGAGTTAGCTATATTAACAAGCCAATCATGTAGTATTAGCAGTTATAATGAGGAACAACATAAACTTTTAAGAGCTTCTGCAAAAGCTTTCAGTCCTTTCAATGTTGGGAATTTAAAATCAGTGCTGTCCGGTAACTTGATTTCTTTAAATTTAGGAGGAAAAACATAGGAATTTTTAAAATAAATTCACCGACCTCTAAAACTCAAAACAAAAAAAAAAACAAAACAAAACAAAAAAATTAGGTCCAACCTGCATATATGACTATTATCTCAGATGCTCTGCTGGTAAAGCTCTGTTGCCTCCATCAAAGGTTCTGGCCCATGTACGATAACCTTTGATAGCTAACTGATAGAGAACTGATAACCCCTTACTGATAGCAAAACCTTTCCCACACGCAGAGCAAGAAGAGAGTGCAATCTAAAATGGCAGTGAATAAAGGGAGACAATAAACAAACAGAAGTCTAATTGATTTCTTCTGCCTAGACATAGAGCTATGCCTGATCAACAGCCCATTTGGCCCTGTATCCTCGCACTGATGTGGCATGGTACATTGGGAATAATTTATGACCAGACCATATAAGCTGTTTCCTCCCTGGATTTTCCTTCCAGATTGTGTAAGCAGCTGAGGGACTTGCTGAAATAGATTTATCTTGACCATTATGGGTAATAACCAGGTCTATCGTCTCCAAGTTGTTTAATCCTTCTCTGAATCCTATTTGGTTCCTACAGCATCCAGTGTCAGTGACTACCATAATTTCATTGTGTGCTGTGCAAAATGCAGCATGCTGAGAGTCACAGCCTTTTGCAGGATGGGTCTTTGGTCCCATTTGTATGTCCTCAAAGAATTACTGTTGTGTGTAGTCCTAGAGCAGCTTCCTCCCTATGATGCACATCTGGGCAGAAACCACATGCAGTCTGGCCCAAGACGACAAGTAGGGTGATGGGAGTCTGCCTGATTACTAACATGTTTTGTGGGTTGTTTATATTTGAGTCAAATGTACTAATTCCCCTTCTCGCTCTTCCTTCTATTCTTTTAATTTCATTCTTGGCTGCAGAAAAATCGTTAAAGAAAAATGTACCTTGAAAGACAGACTGTTATGCTTGGCAATGCTTTATCATGTTGCTGTGCCTCAACACAATGTTTGATCTGAACTTATTTCTCGGAGATAAGTAGAGTAAAAGAAAATTAATTTGAAATATTTCCATTTCGTGTATTGGTTCGTTACACACATCAGAGGGTAAACACATTAAAAGGCAAATGTCTATCAACTAGAAAAGCAAGTCTGCTCTCAAATCTAGTGCTACAAGCTCCTGTGGAAAGCTTCACAATGATATGACATTCCTAACCTGTCTACACAAGAGCACATGGAAGAACTCATAGTCATTTTATTCTGTCCTATACTTAAGAAATTACATCAGTGAACACTTTCTATTTCCCAAAGTCAAGTGCCTATGAATTTGTGCCTATAACTGCATTTTTAGTGGCAACCTATCAAGTATTGCAATTACATGCGTGTTGTGGTGAAGAAGGGAAGGAGAAGGGAATTAAGTTATTACATATTTGTGAACTAATGCTAAACTCTGATCTCAGTCAAGTTAACGTCAAAGCTGGGAGTTCAGTGGGAGCTGAATAGAGCCTGAAGATGTTTTGTTATTGCTTGCACTTGTGACCAACAAATAAATGTACAAATTCAAAAAGTTCTTGTCTCCAGTCTCTCTGCAGCTTTGAAACACCTTGGTTTGGTTGGGAGCACTGCTGCCCGAGACCTATCGACTATTTTCAAATTTGGGGCCGGAAGATATGGATGCAGGCTGGAAACGGGGACCCAGCAGGTTAGTCCATCTTCTTTCCCCCATGTGCATGTTCATGTGGGGTTTAGTTCTTTAAACAAGTGGAGGAGGCGGCGGCAGCATTTTTCATGCCAGGCGCATGCAGTGCAGCACCCACTAAGGAAGGCAATGTAATGCAGAGCAGAATCTGCTGTCTGTGGGCTTAACAGTTGGTTTGGGAAATGGCTGTGATTTTACAAGCCAGCTCTACTAAACTGCCCTTGGTGGTCCCTGCTTTGAGTAGCATTTTAAAGCTATTGAATTTCCATGGTTACTTTTTAGCCTGCTCCCTCTGTGAAACCCAGATGAAATGCTGTAAGAAGGTATCATCCTGGAATGAAAGGACAAGTACTACATGGAGACAGGCTCAGAATTGCTCCGGAGTGGCAAGATCCTGTAGGAACTGCAGCTTTTTGCATTCTCTTCTCCGATGCCTGGGGTGAACTAGAAGTCGTTCAAGAAAGCAGATTGTGGGGAAATGGCTAGTCACTTTTCCAGTGCTAATGCTACCCTAACTTAAAACATTTGATGATTACCCATCCCTGCTCAAAACACAGTTCTCTGTGAAATGTTGTTGAAGAGAGTGACACAGAGCAAAAATAACTTGCCATCGTGAAAGAGGGAGAAAGAAAGAATATCAAAGATGTATTAGTGATTCTATGCTTCCTTTTATATTCTGGAGTTTGTAGCAGTCACAGAAACAATTTACTCTTATATTTAGGAAGGAAAATAGCTATGAATCATAGTTAAGTTAGTTCATAATTCCTACTAAGTGTACCTAGGTGTTATCACTATTCTAAACAAACTTCCACCCTAGATAACTGTATTTCACAAATGGTGCTTCCAAATTCAGTCTTCATTAATAACTGAAATGGCAGAAAACACCCCAGAGAAAACACCATTGTTATATCTGTAGGAATTATAAAGTGCTTTTAGGATCCTTTAAGAAATAGCTGCTGACTGACTCAAAAATGGAAGGGGAAAATAAATACAAGAATTATTGTTATGTTAGACAGACGGCTTTTGCAAAAACCTGTGTTAGACAATATCTACATGAATAGTGAGGTAACCTAGTATTTTTCATTGATGTGTCATTTCCACATTCTTCATCTTTCCACTAACTTTTCACAAGCTTCCCACCCTGCCCCCCAAAAAGAGCAGGAGTTTAGCCTAGTCTGCCACAAAGAAAAAGGGAAGAAGTTGAGAAAGAAATATTATTTTTGAAAACACAGTAATGGAAACAGAATGGAAAAAAACGGGGAAGTGATAGGGCCATTTAAAAAGTCAAAGAGAAGAAGGATAGTGAGAAAAAGGGGAAATAAAAGGAGAGAGCATGATGAAAGAACTGATAGGCAGGTAAAACGAAGTAGCAATAAAGAGAATATCATGAAGAAGTGTCAAAAGGTAGTGAAAAAGAGGTACAAAAATAATCATAGGCAGAAGTGAAAGAGAAAAGGATATAAAAAATAAAAACAGGAGATGGAAGGAGATCTAAAGATAGGAAACAGGAAAACGTGGGAAAGAAACAAGAGATAGTGGTATTTAGTTAAGACATGTTGCTACCTTCTATCAGAGGGAAGTAAACACAGGGCAGTCATGCCAGTTAGGGCAACAGGACGGGAACAGAGGGGCATGGTCTTTTTCCCACCCCATTTTTTTAACATTGTTTGAGGCTTTTTAGCCCCAAGGATGAGGATAACGAAGGCCAAGAGAAAATGTTTGAAACAAGTAATGTGTGTCTGAAAGTGAAATGCGGATACTAGTGGCAGTCCCTTCAGAGGTGGTCCCCATCAAGGGCAGCGGGCACAGACGTCCCTAAATCATTCTGCCCTTCTAACCTTTGCTTCTAGCACTTGTAGTGTTCACCTTTATTATAGTATATTTTACAGAACAAATGGCCAGCTGGGGTTGTCAGGCCTTACGCTGCTTTGTATGGATACAGAGGGTTATAAACAATCCTAATGCTTGATATTCTGGCTTTGTGGGGGAGACCCGTCTCTGTAGTGACAAGATGCATCAATCTGAACCAGACAGCAAGTGATCAGGTGCAGGCAGCTGCTGTAAAACAGAATCTCTTCCCTGTATTTTCAAGCTCATATTTTCATGTAAGAAGTCCAGCATTGGTGTGGCCACTGCTTCAAAGTCTTTTCTGTAGGCAGTTCCAATGAGTAACATTTTAAAGCATGAATTGCAATCTCTTCACTGAACATGAGCTGGTAAGCAAATTTCATGCTGAAGTGAAGTGTGGTATGGTTAGACTCTTGCCCACGACTCATGAGGACAGACGGTGGGGTGCGCTGCTGGGTGGTTTTGCTGGCATAGGTGGAGCAGCAAGTCCTTCATAGAGCCACATGGGTCACACCTGCAGCCGAAGGATGGGCAAATCATAGACCTGTTTTGCTGAGCATTGGTTGCCTTTGACATCTAAGTGTCAGTGGCCAGGAGAAGGGTAGTTTTTATAGATCTAAATTAAAAGATCATCTTTAATCATCCACCAAGCTTTGAAAACCTTTACTAATTCTGGTTTTTTGTTCTTCCAGAAGGCTCAGAACACTTGGGCACACAGGTTGTTGGTTCCAGGCTATGGCAGCCAGTGGAGGCATCAATGCCAGCACCAAAAAGCTCAGACCTTGTAACGGTAGGTGAAGTCTCCCGATCAATAGAGGGGAAATCCATAGAAGACTGAAACCTTTTCTTCCTTGGGCCAAGAGGAAGTCTCCATCCACAACATCTGGAATATTTCTAACATGCAACCCAAACATAATAAAGGTGTGAAGGCTAAAAATGGGAAACACCTACCACAGCTCGACCAGCCAAAGCTAACAGAAAAGAGCTTAGTAGTTACGGCTTCAAATAGCTTGTTCCGCAGTCCTTTTCATATTTTACTGGTATCCTCACAGACACTGGCCCATGTACGTAGCAAACCCCAAATGAGTTTTAAAACTAACCTAGAAAAGAAAAACAAAAGTCTTGTGGATCAGAGGCAGCTGCCTGGTCCTAGATTCTGTACTACCTTAACATGTTTTGCTTTTCTTGTTGCTTTTTTCTATGTTTGATTTGGAAGGGGGAGCTGTTTTTTGTTTCATCCTTTACTAGTTTTTTGTCTAACTTTTCCAATCTAGCAAACAGAAAGTCAGATCATACAGTTTTACTGTATTTTATAGACCACTGAGAGAAGCTATAAAAATCAGAATTTTTTTTGGTTTCTTATTTTAATGCTAAAAGAGAAAACGACTGGAATTAATGTGGGCAATGATGTGATTTTTCCAGCAGCTTCATAATTGTCAGGGAGAGTATTAGACTGCTGCTTGATTACATATCTCAAATTTACTGTGATTCATTATTTTCTGGGAAAATCTTGACAAAAAATGGATTCTGTGTTTACTGTTCTCTCAACATTTCTAGCAATAACCTTGTTACTATATTTACATCTAGAAAAAAGAAACAAGATGTTGAAGTTAAGGCTATTACATTAATCTAGAACAGTAGAAAGATGATGCTTGTGGATTTGTCTACTCACTTGGATAAAAAAATGAAGTGAGATCTACTTGGCAACCATGTACAAACCATGTAAAATCTATTCATGTGCTGGTTGTCGCCAAGAATTGAATGCATTTGGAAGAAAAAAGTAGTTTCTTGCAGAAAGGCTGACAGTACAAGATGAAACCAACGTCCTCTGTCCCTACCTGTTCATATCTACAGAAACGTGCACGGACATATCTTGCTGCTCACATATATTATTAAAGCCCCTGGCTACAGTGCAGCCAGTGTGTCTAAAAATGATTCCTCAAATATAATTCAGGTACTGGGGAACTCATTTTCTGCATTCCCCATTTAACTCCAAATTCAATGATTATTGAGCACACAAGCCTCTGAAAAGAAGTCCGCATGTTTACCTCATTAAATTTATTTCACTAATGAAGATGGCACCCGGATTGCATTTGTGCGCAGGTTTGGAAGTAGGAAGTTTTCTTCAACTTGATTTCACTTGGCTAAACTAAAAGTAATCACACAGATTCCCCTGACTTTGAACTCCATATGGAGCTGTAAAAATCATGCTTTGCCTTAAAAGATCTTTGCTCTCAGCCACAAACGTTTTTTCGGTGTGTACTGGCATTTCAAACCAGAAAGTACTGAGCTCTACAGGGCTGATCCAGAAAAGCATTTATGTAAATGTTTGATTTCAGGTCATGTTGAGGGCCAGTTCCTGAAAACATAAAGCTAATCACGCATTTGACTACTTCATTGGATTGAGACCAGGGCATGAGGTCTTGGAGATGGACGTGTCTGTGCTGTGCTGACAAGCATCCACACCTGGCAATAAGGCCGTCTTTGCTTACAGGCTCCACGCTCTTCTCGGCTATTTTAGGACAGGTTAGGGACCAGTACTGTGGGGAAGGGGGGGAGGGGAGAGTTTATTATGTGAAAAAAGGTCAGAAGTTTGCCTGCTTGCTCAAACCAGCAAGGTCTGTTTTTAATCCATGAAAACACAGCAAAACACCCTTCTTGGAGAGAAAGGTATGTTGTATTTTTCCTGACCGCCGTTTTCCCCGGTGGCAAGTTTCTCATTCGAAATTATATCCATAGCTTTGTTTATGAGACTTTACAGAAGGATTTGCATGGGTTAGCGAGGGCAGGGAATGCTCCCATATGCAGAAACACAGAACCCATTAAAGCATATGAGGCTCTGGTGGTTCCCCTCCCCAGCTGCTGCTAAGTTTATTTGCAGGCTGCAGCCTGGAAAAGGGGCTGTGGCCCATCTGCATCCTGTATGTGGGAATTAATTTCCAACGCAGCCGCAGGAGTGTGGGTCCAGCAGACCCTCCCCTGACCAACCTTCTCTCAAATCCCCCTCCAAGCTGACCTAATTGGAGCCAGAGCAGAGGCTGTTGAGGTGTCATGGAGTGGGGAGAGTTGGGGGCCCGGCTGTGCCGCCAATTCTCCAAGATCCCCCTCCATTCCCTCCTTCCCAGGCATAAGCGTGGGGTTAAGCAGCACAGTTTTAAGCATAAACCTTGCGTGGGCCCCTCCGCGTGGGACGAGTTTCACCCTTAGAGCAAACCAAGCCCCATGCTGGGTGGTGGGGCCAGGAGCAGGAGATGAAAGAGGGCAACGCTGCGTTGCTGGACCACGTCTTCTGGGTCTGAATCTTTTTCTCCCACTTCAGATGCAAAGCTCAGGGTCACTGCGCGATGGCTGGGATGTCATGTGTAAGCATCTCAGGTGGAAAAATCAAAGGCTAATATTGAAGCAGAGGCAGGGAAAGGAGATGGTATTGCTTAAATTAGAGCTCGCTCCTATGTTGTCTTTTTCACAGAAGGGAAAAGTTAGTTTCTTTTTATATTTTGGGCCTGCCTGGAAGATGTTGGGAAGGGCTGTCTTAGAGTGGTGAGGACAAAGGCATCTTCTATTTTAAACCTTTGTTAAAGGGAAAGGTACAAGCATAGGAGGGTAGGAAAAAGGAGAGAGGAACACTAGCAAACTTAACTGCAAGCAAAAGCATTTGTGAATGGCTTTGGTCCTGAGAAGACAGGCTCTGAGGTTTTTGGGGCTATTTAGTGTTACACAGTTATGAGAATAAGCATTAAAAAAGGCAGTAATTCTGTCGCTTCAGTGAATGGTTAGATTAATGAAGGACAACACTTTAAAACAAATGATTGTATAGGAAGTACATACAGGGCAAATGGCAGCAGGTGACCTAGGTCTACCTTCAAAAGTTTTCAGACATTTTAGCAGCTTTATATATACCCACTTTCATGCGTATTTATCTGTGGCTCAGCTGAGTATCTGGCCGCCAAGGCCACCTCTGCCCAAAAGGCGAAGTCACATTTAAAGCAAGCAGTGACCTCTGGATCAAAAATAACAAAGTCACATGCTTAAGAAGAGGAGAGAGTGATGGTCACACTTTATGGCTTTAAGCCTCAGGTTTGTTTTGTTAACATTAACTTCCTCAAGGTCTCTCTTTTTTTATATATTTTTTTTTTATGAGACTTCTTTGTTCTTTTTCATATTAATTAATTTGTCTTTCAAGAAAAATTTAATATTTGTCCAATAACTTTTTTGGTAAAAATTTGTAGTATGTAGAAGCATGTTAAATTTGGCAAAAGTGTTTTGCTTTCCTTAAATAAACACAGAGGTACTGAGGTCCAATTCATGGCTGTGGAAACTGCTGCCATGGCCCCACGTACCACGTGTTACCCACGGCATTTTCCTGGGAGGGGTGAGTCCCTCTCCCTCTGCTGTTTCAGTATTCTGAAGAGCACTGCACGGACATCCGTTTAAAACTCCTAAATCTTGACATTTGGATGTTGTCTCTGCTGGGGACATTGGCCACTGTTTCAGACTAGTAAAGAATGGCTGGTGGCTTTGCAGAGAAGACCGGGGCTTTCTGACGCGCTACTGATGCTGGCCAGGAACGCACCTTGCTCCTCCTCTCCTACCAGCAGCTCGCTGGTTTCCTTACTGCCCCCAGCTCCTTGGTCCTGCCTCGCCAGTTTTCCTCACCACCTTAAAGGAAAAATACTGTTTATTAAGGACTTGGACTTGCCATCGTTATGTGACTTGTGTTTCTCAAGAATAGATGAAAAGGGAATGGTTTACCTCAGAGTCCAGGAGTTTTGCCTGTAAATAACCATCCATAATAACCGTCCCCTTTGCTGTAACAAACCAAGGTCTGGCCCTCCTCTAGTCTTCAGAGGGAAAGCCCTTATTCACTCTGGTATTAGCCACTGCCTTATTTATTTCTTTTCTGTGGCTGTTAGAATTGAATCAAACTTTGTTTCTGAGGTTTTGGAGACCGGAAAGATGGTTTTATTATTGACTCTAATTATGTATTTTGCCTCAAGCCACTGGCACAAACATGTATTTGCTCAAGGGTCACCAGAGAAGTGGTTGAAAAGATTTTAATCGGAATTTGGTTGATGTTTAAGGATTCAGATGAGCCTTGTATCAGAACAAATAAATCCTCGAAATATTCAATTGAAAATGTTGTAGGAAAAAGCTTTCTTGTAGGATTTACAAAAATTTTTGGTCAGTGCAAAAATTCCAGGGAAGCTGACTTCCTCATGTAATTTTACTACTTCTATGTTACACTTAGGAACTAAAAGTGAAAGAAACAACTTAAACCTTTTGGGCTTTAATTCAAAATGGTCCCAAACAAAATAATTTAGCTTTCTATTCACTATAGGAAAAAGCGCTACAGAGGTCTAGCGTTAACCTCAAGCAGCTAGTGTGTGACAGCTACAAATTTGTGTTTCTAGGATTCCACCTGAAGTAAATGCTTGTTAAGCGTATGCATTTTTTGTAGCGACGATGGAGTCAAAATGACGGCTTTGCTTCTGCTGTATGTGTCTTAGAGATGGATTTTTCTGTGAAGTCTGTGGAAGCTTATTACCATGTTAAATGCCCAGCTTTCATTAAATCCACACCTGCAGTTAAGTAAATGAATCCTGAATTTTGCATTTGAAGGTATGTGTGCTTTTCATGGATTTATGCCAACTAGATTCTAGATTTAGAGAGACATTGTGATAACCTTAACCACACTGTGGCTAGACTAAACCTCAAAGGTCTTGTTCCGAGGGGCACAGCTCTTTGAAGTGGCACCACTGACAGTATTAGCTACTGTAGGTATTTATGAGGTACAAAATGATAAAGTAAATAGGCATAAAATGTGATTTTAACAGCATATAAGCATTACCAAACTGGATTATATTCTAGTGTTCCAAGCATTTGTTTGCTCAGTTTGAGTTTTGTTTTTTCTCAGGTCTTTTCTTTTTGCCTTTTCTTCTTTTTCTCTATGAACCTGCCCTGAAGAAACACACAAGCTATGTTTGCCAACTACAATACAAAATCTTTAAAAGCTCACATGTATATATTTACTATGAATTGAACTTGCAGCTCTTAACTAATACTGTGTGTTTAGGCTGTTTACTCACCAAAGTAGTTGGAGGAATATCTGTGCATTTTCCACATTGCTTCCAGTGTGCTGCTTTGTTTGTTGGTGATTTATTAATGGTACTTGTGATTTATTACTGTCACTTTATTAGATTATGTGCAAATCGGTGACAAAGCACTATGTGGATCATGCCTTGTTAGTCAAAAGCATTCAAGAAGCCATGAAAATCAGTTAAGCTTGAATCTATTGAGCGAAAGAGCATAGTGCTGTCTATTGATCAGTAGCCCTTAGATATGTAATGAATAGTAGTACTTTGGACACTGTCAGATAGTGTTTTCCTTTGGATCTGATAAATTACACTCCTTTGTATTAGTGGTTCGAGATTTGACATAAAACACTCTTGTATTGGTATTTCTTTCAGCTCTAGTACTGTGGTGAACTTACGAGGCCAAGGCAGATAAATGTTGTTAGAAAACCTGGTATTTTTTTTCTTCCAACGCAGTTTTAGCTATTGAGTTAACACTGATCTAACTTTCATATATGGCAGAATATTGAGGGCCTGCAAATAGTTTGGAGAAAATATTTATAGCTTATGTGCATGATATACACGGTCTTTCTCCCATATATGAATAACATATATAGATTGAGACTGTAACTATCTAATTTCTTTATTAATAAAGAAGTTATTCTGAATTTCTTATTAAACAGGCAAACAGTATGTAAGATTAAGTCCTCATTTGTCATTGGCTTGAAGCGTACTTTGTTTCTATTTACAATATCAGGACTTGATTTCTTCCTACTTTGCAGTTTGTACAGCTATTTACACAAAACCACAGCTGAGTTATAGGTAAAGAGTTACTACTTTTAATTGGATAAAGTTGAAGGCAGAGCTTGTGATGCAGCAGGCCCCAAGTCTGTGTCATTCTCTGAAGGATATCCCCATTAATACTAATAGCCAAATACTTCAGAGAAACACATGTTCGCTTGGACGTTCCTCCAGGTCGGAGAGTCCCTCTGTCCTCCACTCGGCTCCTCTCCCTTGTAAAAAAAAGTAAATATTCAGAAGAATGAGCTCATTAGCCTTCCTTATTAACAGGATTAGGGGCAATGAACTTCCAGCGACTTCTTTTTCTGGATGTTAGTTTTCTAATGCTCCCTTCAGTGTTTGCTGAGGTTATCTGTGTTTGAACTAGTTCCTCTCAAATGACCCCGATTTAGGCAATAGTAGCCATAACCTCTGGGGACTGGCTTGGCAGTACAAAAGAATAGCGATATTAGATTGAACATGAGCAGTGCCCTGGCATGTCAAATAAGTAAAAGATTCCATTTAACTCACGTTTAAGATTTTTTTGGCTGTGTTTGCAGTTACAGGCAAAATCCAGTTACGTTTCTATCTAAGACTGAGAGTAAGAGAAGTAAAATTTTTGACTCAGTGGTTTCTGCCTTCCAAGCACACAAGTATTCAGTCCCCTACTCTTCCCAAGTACAATGCTGTAATGAAGGCTGAGAGCTGAATTTAAAAAAAATATTAATATGAGTATAAAAGCCATAGTAAGCAGACAGTTTTGTCTGTCTGAAAAGGCTTGGGGACCAGGCAAATGAAGCATTTATGAGCCTTTACTTGAAGCTACTATTTTTCAGGGTCTCCGGAACATCTGTTTTGAAACTGACTCTAGAGACCTCAGTTGTATCAGTTCTTTTCTTCCAGCAAAAAATCTCAGTGCGTTAACCAGTAGTGACAATTTCAGGTCAAAAATAAAAACTGTTTGCTAAGGTGGATGAACTGTGCCTTGTCTGTTGGTTTAGGTACCAATTTCAGGCCAGAAGGCCTGCAATTAATATTTTGACCTTTTCAGTTACTTTTGTACAAATTAATGCAATTAATTCCCACTTTAAGATGATTCAAAAGCTTTCTTGGCAACACTGTAACAGTGACCACCTAAACAGTAAATGAAAACATAGCTAAAAAGACCCAAAGCTTAGCAACATCTGCAGTACATTAAGAAAGGTTTTGGAGCTCTAACATATGACCCAAGTGCCCAGCATCCTTGCAGAATGTCTTTTACTGCAGCCCAGTTTTGCTCTGGTCTTTCTCAGAGTTGGCTTAAAGGGCAAGTAGTCTCCGATGACCACATTAATTGACCCAACAGAATGGATATAGAAGAGAGAAGTGATTGCCATCTCAAATCACTGTTTTCTATGTAAATTTTTACATAAAATGAGTCTAGGTCAATGTCTATCTCATTTAATAAATGTTTCTTATTTTACAAAGGCAACTATAATTAAGTTATAGAATTACAGTACTCTGGCTGAAAAGAAAATTTTGAGCTACAAAATATTCTGAGGTTAAAGCAAGTAATTTCTTGTGACTGTGTAGCAATCCTGATAAAAAGCCTTCTCTGCCTGCTGTCATTATCAAAAAGCAAGCCAAATTAGAGGCCCTGGACTTTGAATTTCATTCTATCTTTTGAATCTAGATAATTTCAGTTTCTGACAGACAATACTGAAATATTGTCATCACCTACATGAGTCAAATAATGTCCTCCCCCCAATAATTTTTGGATGAAAAATAAGAGATTCATAGTATAACTTGGCATAGAAACCAGATAAAGCAGGCTGAGATTTTTTTAAATCAGAAAAGTCTTCCATTGGTTTGCTTACAGTCTTCGAGATACTGCCCAATTTTCTTTCTGCCTGTATCTGTAATTGTGTACACTTACCTACCTGGAAGAAGTGACAATTTCAGAGAAACTATGTGTATGTGGTCCCTCTCATTTATATGTGGCATATTGTTCCATCTGCTCACATCCCATTTAAAGACTCAGTTCATCCATGCTGCCGAGAGAAGTGAGGGGCAATAGCAAGGGTTGGATATTATGCTCGTCCCTATTGAGTGAAATCCTACTCTGTGGCCTGTCCTGCAGGAAATAATACCCAAAGAAATCAAAAGAAAAGGAAAAAAGAAAGAAACAAAGAGTTTCCTTTCTCTTTTTCCTCGTTAAATGGTGTCTTTTTGTATCGTCGCTTGGCTTCCACGCCCCAAGTTTAAAGGTATTTAGCTAGTGGTGTGTCTGTCATTACCTGCTCTGTGTGACTTAGGAGTTTTAGTAAAACTGAAACTCAAAAGGCTTCATAAATGTGGGACAGGACTGCCACTGTTAGTGGTATTAGAAGACCTAGTACATTGCTGGTACTTGTCTAATAATAAATAATAGCAATAATGACAAAAGAGATGACTGATTTGAACACAGCTCTGTGCCCTGTGTAGCATGGACAGTAAAAGCTTCTAATGTAGCAGTTTGTGTAGTTGTTAGGAGATCAGTAACAGTCCAGTAAATTTGCTTTACTGTTTTTTCAGTGAAAAAGGATACACTCAGACACATAGCTTAAAAAGATTTACTGGTCAGCATAACCTGATGTGGCACAAAAGTAGTATTTTCTATTAATGCACTAACTTAATTATAGAGATAGCAAACAAGTGTGTTTGGTGTGTACTGAAGGACTCATTAAAGTAAAATACAACAAAAACTGGAATAGTACTTCCTGAGAACCAGCAAGATGCACTTCATATTTTGTAGTACATATCTCTTACTTCCTGATTTGGGGACTGATTAAAGACTGGTCATTAACACCTGACAGTCCTACCCTGGAGTCAGCCAAAGCAGGACTCTCCTAAATTGCTCTGTCCTCCTGTCCCTTCGACTCCTTGTGCCTCATGCATACGGCTTTTTATTCAGGAGTCTTTCTTGGAGACCAACTATGGAGAAGGTATGATGAATCCTGGGAAGGATTTTCGTAGACCGTCAGTGCATGAACATTTGTCTAAAGAATAACAATAACGATAATAATGGCTTTGTTATTATTGTTTGATTGCAATAATATTGCAAAATGAAAGTAGAATCTTGATCCTAACCTCCACCTCCCCAGGACTAGACTGAAGAGAAGACTTTTACCATTGTTGCAGTGAAAATCTCTCAGCACCAACTCAATTTGGTTAAGAAAAGAGGGTAAAAGCATGAATAGGGTTGATTTCCTTAAGCAGTTTAGCACACTGCTGATCACAGAAGTTTAAAAAAAAAAGCTAACCAATATTCAAGTAGGTAACAAACCCGCCTTTGTGAAATGGGATTTTCTTTGTATAGCACTGAGAAATAATTCCATACATAAAACATTTACAAGAGGTATGAGACTGTTAAAGGATCTCCTGAATCTTTGAATCCACACCTCGCTATTATGTGACTACATGAGTAAAAAATACGTTAGTAATGTAATTTGTATATATTCTGCATGAACTCGTGAAGCTTCATCTTAAAATTAGCATTACTCTTCTTGTGCTCTGTTCTAGGATCCTGCTTTACTGAAGGTTAGATACAATTGTATCATTAAATGTTTGTCGCACTGAGCAATTTTAATGTATTTTTGTGTATTTCTGAACACAGAAAAAAAAAACCAGACACACCGTAACCATGACACAAAGTAACTATTATGTCCATTAGAAAAGACATTTGTATTGTTGACGTTGGAAAGGAGGTTGCAATCTTCAGACATCGATGCCAGTATTTTGGGTAAAAACATTTTTATTGAAAAGTAAAACTAGGATAGAGCTTTGTTTGGTTGATTATTTTTTATTTTTTTTCCAAATAGAAAGTTCCAAAAAGAAGTCCAAATGAGTGCTATAAATTATTTTATAAGACGACTGTAGGTTGTATCTTACAAAACAACTGAAGGAAACTAACCAGAAAGCCCTGGGATTAAGCAGATGAAAAGCCCGTTCCAGGTGGAAAAGAACTCAAGAGTCAGAGCTGCCCAGAGTCCAGAATGCTTTGTCAAAATTAGGTTATATTAGTGTGGTTTGGAAAAGAAGGTTTGGAAAAGAGGCAGAGTTAAGACAGCAGTTAAACTGTGTTTGACAGGCTAAATGGAATACATTTCCTAGCTCCAAATGGCTGCACAGTGCTCCTGTAATGGGTGTTTTGCTCAAAGCATAATGAGAAGAGGGAAAATTATTTCATTTGTCCAGACTATAATCAATCACTTCCAGGAAAAGAAGTCTTTCATGATTTTCCAGCAGCAATAGGAGTTGTTAAATGCATTAGTTTGTTATACAAATTGCTTTGTGAAAGAAAAAATTAAAAGTTATTAGAGAAACAAGTAAGATGCACAGAATTAATCTGTAAATTTATAACTATTCTTGGTCATTTTGCTGTCTTTGTGCCTTAATACGTGCCTTTTTTCTTTATTGTCTGTAAACTGCCAATAGCTGTAAAAGCATGAAAGTAATAGAAAGGATGGAGAAATCTCAAAAGAAATGGGATTTTTCATCTGGCAACATGTCCAGCCCAAAAGCCATAAAGGCCTTTCCTGAAACTTTAGGATTGCAAAAGGTTACTGAGTTTTGCCAGATTACTTGCTTCTGATGGAAATTCCTTAATGGTACTGGTGGTTTCTGGACAGTGATATAAAGGATTACATAAGGTGATGGTAGGCAAATGAATAAAAAGTACTCTGCACAGCTATAATATCCAAGGATTTCTGAGTGTCTAAGTCTCTATTGTCGTATCTAGTCATGAGAATATTATCACTCCCAAATTTACACAGCAGGAAAGCTGAATCACAGGAAAAGCAGCCTTGTTCCCATTGAAGCCAATGCTATAATGCCTGGAAGAGAGTCTTTGGTCTACAGGATACACGACCAAGCCCAGGATAGTCAGGATTTGTTTTTGCATGCCTATGTGCACTTAAAAGAAAAGGGTAGAGAAATTATCCATTATTTTTATACATGTGCTGTATGCTCTGAAAGCCATTTTGCTCGGGGAGCACAAGAACAGATTCACTGCGTCTACCTTTCCTAAACTCTTCAAGGGCTTGGACAGAGGAAAACAAAATAATGAGCCCAAAGTAATCTCCCCAAGTTAAAAACAAAAACAAAGGTCCGTGGAACAAGTAAAGGGAGGAAGTTAGTGGGCGCACTAATTATTAGCTTCCAGGGGTAATTTGACATCCAGGGATTTCCTACAGGCAATATTGTGTCTAAATGCAAAACTTTGATATTTTGCAAAGACTCCAAGGAAGCACTCCTGCACAGATTAGTATCAGGTAAATTTTTTATTGAAGCAGCAATGGATGGAGCCTCAGCTGTAGTCCTGAACATGCCTATGCAGTGCTTTGCAGATGTCAGGAAAGTTGTCTCTTGTTCTATCACTCTCCTTTCAATGCCACCTGTATCAGTCTCTTATCTTGGAAAAGACTGGGTTCATTAAAATAAGAAGTCAGCTCAGAAGCAGATAGCTCTAATGCGTAGGTCTAGGTATTGTGTAGCTACGTGTCAGTTCTATGGACATAATCCTTCAGTTTTAACTGGGCTTTTTAATTTCATCTGAAAAAGAATCCAACTGAATTCTTCCAACCCCATTTAATTCCCATCTCTGTGTGCAGCTTCACTTTATGTTTCTTATAACAAAAAAGCTTTTAAAGTTGATAAATGGCTGCAAAGATTTTGCTTTTACTTTGTTGCTTTTCTGTTTGTTTAACCAAGAACAGTTCTTTTAGTCCTGACCTCAGCCTTGTCAAATAGACTGTGTTTGTCAAACTGCTCATGCTCCCATTAACTCCTAGCTGTTTCAATTGTCACGTTTGATGAATGGCTCAAATACTGCTAGCATCATTAAAAGCAAGGATACTGAGGGAAGTATTATGTTATGCTGAGTCCAAATACACACCATAAATAGGAAAATTCCAAGCAAAGAAAATCTTTTATTGCATGAAGGAAATTGCAAGTGGTTTAAAACTAATCTCTTTTAATGACATCTTTCATATGTGCAGGAGACAAGAAAAAGCCCCTCAGGTTTCGTGGTTGGTATTATCTCTTTACGGTTAAAGAACATTAGTAGCTTTATAACCTTATTTATACAGTTTGTGTAAGTGTTTGAGTCGGCTTGGGGGAACGGGCCTCCTCAGTGTGAATAAAAGTGACAGAACCCGTTCCCACAGTAGGTCCAGAGGGTCTGTCCCTTCCCAAAACAGAGCCTGCTGTTTCTGTAAGTCAGGGCTTCCTCAGACCGAAGTCACGCAGCCCAATTATTACACGTTATTTCCTCCTCCTCGGCTGACGGAGGCTCCACAGCTCCAGGGGTGCACGGCGCTGGGTGTCCTGGCCCCCATCCAGCCATGCCCTCGGCTCTGCCCGCCCGAGCGGTAACCGCAGCAGAGCCTTCCCCGGTGACCTGCCGCTAAAAGCTGTGCGAGCTCAGGCTCGCCAGGGGCTGGCAGAACTCGGCTCTCCGGTTACACTCAAGCGAGCCTTTCCGTTTATATTGTCTGGTGCTCTCGTCTGCCCTTTGCCGTACTTACAGCACAGCGTTAGCGAGAGGCAGAGTTCAGGATTAGTGCTGGGAAGTTGGGCAATGGCTTCAGCAGAAAGAAAAAATATTTTTGTTATTCTCCATGTGTTGTTGTTTTGGATTCTGGGCTTTTTTTAGCTGTTGAAGTCCACCTAAAAGCCAAAGAACTTTTATTCGCATAGTTTTTTATATTCTTGAAGCAGATAAAATTATTCAGGTCAATACGTGTACAGATACATTTAAATACGCAAAGTTACGCACTTCTAGACTCACGGCATTGCATCGCTTATTAGGCTCAATACAGAGTTACTGGGGTTTCTGTTATGGTTCTATTTAAAAAAACCTGTAATTCTAACTTTATGTGCTTATATGTATAAGTTGGTTCTAATATTTCTGCATGTTACTCATGTGGAATTTTCATCACGAATAAGTACACTGCTGCAGTATATTTTTCCTGGACGGTAATACAAACCATTACAATGAGGACAGCAGGGGGAAACCATTAAAGCAATTCTGAAATGGCATCAGAAGTAGGTCCTCAGAGTTTATATTTTCCCAAGCTGCAGCAGCACATCATGGGTTTTTTCTTCGCTGAAGATTTCTTATGCTGAAATTATTTCTTGATCTCAGTCTTTTATGAAACGTGGAGAAAGCAAAGAAACTTCCAGTTGTGTCAGAAAGTCTATCAGCTAGAGTTTGCCTTCAGCGAGTGGAACTCTGCCTTGTGGCTTGAGCGCGAGCCATGGCAGAAATTCTCACTGCTATCACAGCTAACTCAAACTTCAGTTTTGAGATCAGGCAGGATGTCAGTTACTGAGCTTGAGGCATCATTAGCCTAAAGTAATGATCTGCATCACAGCCAAAGCGTAAACTTAAAGATGTAGTGAGAAGTATTAGTAGTTAATGGATACGCTTAAGTCCTTTTTCTCTTTCTTAGATGCCATAAGCAGCGGAGTGCAGAGGTGGGCTGTGGACTTCCAACAGGTTAACGGTGCCAGGGTGGGCAGCAAGCTCCACAGAAGCCATGGTCCTGACAGCTGACTGCTCCGGGCATATTCAACCCACCCCTCTCACCCCCTCTGGCTGAGCGACAGCATTTGTTATCTGCTCCCAGGTGGAAAGGTGCTTCACCTCTGTCTGGACTAGATTACCCAGGTTTGTATGTATTTAGATTGCAGTGATCTGGATAACAACTGTACAAACTTATTTAATGCTTTTCATCCAGATGAAACATAAAGTGGTATTACTGTATTGAATCATGACGGTGTGTTTCTGTCCTGGGGAGCCTCAGATTGCTGATGTTTGTTGCCTAGGACCCTAAATACATATTTGGTTTCCTAAATAGTTGCAGGGGGAGGAGTGTTAATCAATGGAGCTCATCACAGGTCTTTCATTATTCAATGAGTGATAATACTGTTAATTCACTGAGTAATAATACTTTCATTAGAACACATGCTTTTTTCAGCCTCGCCTGTATTGTTGTTTCTGTCTGTACCAGAATTAAATATTAATCAAAACAAAGTAGGAAAGCTGCAATCATTCCCTGATGAGGCTTCCTGCATTTTTAATCACATTTCGTTAGTGTCACTGGATTTCTGTTACTCTCAGGAGCGCTGAAACCTACAGAATATTAATTTATTTGATTAACCACGTTCAAACTGGGTCTATAGGAACAGGCCCTGTACTTAATACTGCTTTTTATGGGACAGGGTTATAAACATCAGGGTGGCTGCATCTCAGAATTGAATATAAGTATGTACTATACCCAGGTAGGTACCAAGCCCCCAGCCCACACTTGCTCTCCCACTAAAGTCTGTGAGAGTAGCGTTTATGGAAAAATAGACTCAGAGGTCTGCAGGCTCCATTGGTCTCTAATGAAACGTGATCTTGACCTGGAAAAGTGGGATTGGGGATGTCAGTATCTACACGCTTGTTAAATCAGTCAAATGAAGAATTTGGCTCACAGTTCACTGAAAAGACAACAGCGAGGTTAAAGAAAAACATAAGAAAAAGCTTGCTTGCTATGCCCCCTTGTTCAGCACATAAATGATACTGTCAGGAGTTTTGAAGCGAGTGCTGCAGTCTTTTCCTGGAAAGCATCATTGGCAGAAAAATAATTTTCAGCAGAACTCTGGAACTGAGGGGAAAAAAATGGTATAAATCAGTTAGCAATTGACCCACGGGCAGCCAAACTAAAGAGGCCTCGTTTCCTATGGATTTCTGCCTCTTCAGCCTCATCATCTGTTTTCCAGCTCTCCACCGCCACCAGCCCTCCCTGTCCTTCGTGCCTCCAGCGCCTGGCAGGAAGGACCATAAGCAAGGTCAGGGCAGCGCTGCCGTGTGCACAGTCATGGGCTGTCCCCCTTCTGCACAGGACTTGTTAGAACTCAGCAGTTGTGAGACCTCTGCCCTTCTGTAAAATTGAGTTAAAAACTGGGGGGAAAGAGCAAACAGATGACAGTCAAGCATTCGTGCAACACAATTATGTTGTAACCTCATTTCCCTGAGGAACTGTATATTTTTGTGAGTAGTCAGTATTTTTAGAGATCAGACATTTTCCTTGTTTTTAAAAGCGAATGAAAAGATGCGTAGAGACAGTCACAGAGAGGTGGCACCATACTTTCTCTGAGTAAACAGCCACAAGGCCATTCTGGATTGCCATAGTCCACAAAATACATATCCTAATCCTACTGCCTATAACTTTTGGGTTAGGCTGCAGCCAAGACATTGTGGACCTGAAGTGCAGAAGCCCTGTAGCAACCAAGCCTGCCTCCCTCGTATAGTAGTCTAGATGGCATAAACGTGGCAGTCCTGGAGACATGTTAACATTTGAAAGAGAATTCGAAATTGAAGGAATGAATCCTACTCGACAAAACAAAAGATGGCACTAGTATCTCCCTGGGAACGATGCTGGTGGTGTCAGTAGGATTGCAACATGTTAATTTTTTCCAGCATTTCTGATCTGGGGGCGTTCTCTTTGATAATATATGTCAGATTTCCTCTATAATTTCCTATTAGAATTCTGGGACTAACTCGATGCAGCTATGATATCCTCAGTATCCCGCAGCATAGTTGGGCAGAGCAAGTACACACTTTTCATTTTCTTCACTCTCTTTTTCTTGCTTACTTGTCACTTCAGTTTGCCCATGAGTGTTTGCCTTGCGCTGTTCCCACCTGGAAAGAATGCTAGGGCTTGGCTGGTAAATAAGGGACAAAGACAGTATCGACATAGGTAACAATGACTTTTTATGTGTGTGGCTTTTAAGACAGACATTTTTTGAAGAAATTTTGTGTCATTTAATATTTTCTAGCTTTTATTAAACAAACCAGAAACTCTATGTTTGCGTTTTTGTTCAACTCAATTAAACTAGTTTTTTTTGCTCAGTTTTGAAATTCATAAAGGTGTGACTGAAAAGAATGATTTTTCCCTGACGTTGCAATATTAAATCATCATCCGAACTTGCCTCTGGGTTCACAGGCAGTAATTTGTGTATCTCCTGTTCTCTGTTTTAATTTTGTCTCATACGCATAACCTAAATGCCCTATTTTTTTCAAAAAATGTGCCTCTCTCTAGTACTGTATAGTTTGGACAAATTTAGCTATTAAGTTACATGTGCAACTAGTCCTTGCTGGCTAGAGAGTTCTTGGTATTTCTTCTTTCATTTTTTCCTTTCCAACATATACATCCTACAAAGCTTTGGAAAGGACTAGATGTAACTTAATCACTTATGAATGATTCAGAAATATGAGCCCGGACCTAAATTTTGTTCTTCCCTTTCTTTTTCTCTGTCATTTCTAGACTAAGAAAACTATTCCTAGCAGTGGCAAAAATATTGACATCGTCCCACTGTGCCCAGAAACCATAGGAAAGAGTAGCCAGTGCAACTGGCAAATGAAATTGTTAGTTGTATTGTGTGAACTCCGACTCTCACCAAAGTCAGTGAGGCTGGAATTCCCTCATGTTAAACCTCTGTGCTATAAAAGATGATTGTGTCTGATTGTGAAGAAAATCCTGATTTTGCTATCCAACACTACTTCGCCCTTGTCTTTTTCCTCATTGCTCCTCCAGTCATATGACTTCTCAGCCCACCCAGCTTGACCGAGCATTTCTGTCTGGAAACAACTTGGGAGCAGCTTTTTTCTGAGCTACGTGTTAGGTGCTCTTTTTGCTTGAGTATCCTAGAAATTCAGGGAACTTCTTGACTTCAAAGGTATGAGAGCTACAACACTCAGACAAACTGTGCTTTCAGAGATGAATAATCAGCTGCTTATAAGGCTATTTCAGTTAACTTCCCTATGATTCTGTGTTGCTGTTTTTTTGGTTTACTATTTCTAAATACTCTGTTATGGATCAAGTCCCATAAACTCTTTTGAGACGTCCTCCAGACTAGACCTTTGTCCAGCTTTAGAGATGGTTCTCATGGGTTTCATTAGGTCATTAGAACACTGCTTACTGAGTCTAAGTCACTGAGACGTAAGTGATGCAGAGAATCTAGTTAACTCACAAAAGCTGAGGGTATCCAGGTTGTCACGGTCTGGCCCGTAACTGCCCTGTGAAGGAGTTAAACATTATAAAAGCTGGGATTCCCCATGTCTGAGTTCTGCACCAGAGATACTAGATTCCAAATCATCACAAATGCCTGGTTTCCCCAAAACACAAACACCCTTCTGACCTCTAATTTTCTCATATAAACTAAGAATCTTTTCATGATAATCAGAATCAAGTATCAGTTCCAGAAAGCCATCACTGTGCATTATAGGCACTTATGCACATTAGAGAACAAAACAAAACAAGCAATCTACCACTTTCCAGGATTAATGCTATGCAACATTTTATGGGTGGTCCGTAAGTGGACAGAATGTTGCACTAATGTGTGACTGCATGGCAATTAAGCTTAATTAGGGAAGGTTTTGAAAAAGACAGATGAAAGTAAATTATGGGAATGAAAGCAACTGTGCTTTTGGGGACCACACTCTGCTACAGTAGTTCAGTGAAGTGTTGCTAAAAACGTCCCCCGTCTGTCACATTCTGACGCACATCCAACAGTTTGTCAAACCAAGCACCAAGCGGTTTTCTCTAGAAGGAGGAATCTCTTAGGAGCACATTCTTCTCCCGGTCTCTGCTGAACTCACTGGTTTCTTCAGGACACAGCTGCACTTCTGTAGTAAGAGCAGCAGATGACCCTTAATACGCAGCCATCCAGTTAAGTTTAGCATCGCCTCTTTTCTACATGGAGTAGCAGAGGTAATGATGAATGTGGATTTTCATTTTCATGTGCCTGCTGGGGGAATTTTTTCACAATTTCATCCTTTTAATACTTTCTCAGATTTACAGCTGAGCATCCCATATGGAACATCTGATTCTGGTTCCAGTGATTTTCCCTGGTGAGAAGACCCTGGTAAGCAGACCTGGAGCAGTTCCCAGGCTTCCACACTGCATGGTTCAAGGGCATCTGATCAAACAGGCTCTTTCAGAGCAGAGCACTTTGGGGGTTCTGGGCTTGGAGTCAGACTGTTTCAGAGCAAGGTGCCTATTCCCTCTCCTAGAGGATTTTAAATGAAACAAAATTTAACACACTGAAATACTCAGTGAAACAGAATTGCTTTTTTCTGCTCCGGACTAGATGGTTCTTACTGCAGGCACCATTATAGTATGCTATGTTATATTGGATTTTATTAAATTATTGAAAATAATGAAGTAGAAAAGCAGGGGGAAAAGGCCGTGCAGTCAGCAGGCAGGTCTTTTTTTAGCTCGGATAGTGTCTACTATTGCTTTCCACCAGGACACTGGGATGCTTTTTTTCCCCCTAATGAACTTTTTACGTCTGAGGTGAAATACAGATTCTGTGGACAATTTGTTAAGTAAAACACCAGTTTCATGTGAGCAGTTTTCAGACCAACAGGGAATTTATATGGGGAAATCATATATGAGTATAGGGAAACACCTCATAAAAAGAATGACTACATGGTCAGCAGCTGTAATTTATGTGCATTCTTTTTCAATAAAAAAATGTGTGTTCAGACCAATCTTCTCTTTTTTTATTGCAGCTCAGCAAGGTAGCCTCAACTGTAGCTGTTTAACCTGCTGACTTTCTTTGTTTTGTTTTGGAAAAAAAAGAAAACTAAACCCAGCACTTCGTGTTTTCAGTTACAAAGCGTACTCCTATATGAAAGGTGTGGTAAGGACACCTTTCTCCACCAAAGGAAGCTGAAGTAAGTGTTCATAAAAATATCACAGACAGTGATTAAAGACTGTTAAAAATGAAAACGGACATGCGAGAAGATGCTAAATATAAAGAAGAAGCTACTTCTGGGATTTGATGGCTGAGTGTGAACAGAGTGTGACGGCTGAGTGTGCACAGGTAATCGAGATACAATTCCTTATGCTTGAGCTCTGCATGTTAGATACATGTTTACCTGCACATACACAGATGCAAAATTTGCAAATCGTGTGTGTGTGTCCAGAAATGACAATTTCCTACAGGTCAAATTTTGTGGAAATCAATCAAATTAAAAATTGGATTCCTAGAAAGGATTCTCTAACCGAACCTCCACATGGGATCTCATATTTAGCACAAAGTGCTGGTTCTGAAGAGAGATCCCCTTAGCTGGGAAACCTTGCCCAGATCCCCTACTTGCCTCCACATCTGTAACTGGAAGGTGAAGGCACAGCTGAAGAGCTGCTGGTACGTGAGGTAATGAGAAACTCCAGAGTATGCCTGGATCCGTGGTAACACAACACTTGCAAGGGAAGCTGGCACAATCTTGATAAAGTTGTTACAAGCCCTCCATAGACTGATTCCTTTATGGAGATGATTAGATGTTGGGGGAAGCCTGATGCGGTTATGCAGCAGTAGGTGAACAAGCCATTTCCACACTAAAAGCCTAAAAACAGCGTTTATTACTTCCTGTTAGGTCACAGAAACATCACTCATCTGTCATTTTGACGATAACCACTCTCTTTTCATCATCTTTGTCTTCCTGAAACTCTCTGCCCTACACTTTTTACACATGCTATAAATGCTCCTCTCCAGCAGGTTTCCCAAGACCTGCAGTATTATTGCTGGCACCTTCTGCAGCAGCCAGACCTCTGGGAGTCATAGAATCATAGAATGGTCCAGGTTGGAAGGGACCTTAAAGATCATGTAGTTCCGACTCCTCTGCCATGGGCAGGGACACTTCCCACTAGACCAGATTGCTCAAAGCCTCATCCAACCTGGCCTTCTACAATTCCAGGGATGGGGCAGCCAGAACTTCTCTGGGCAACCTGTTCCAGTGCCTCATTACCCTGGGACCAACTCTGAAGGGAATTCTCGGAGTCAAATAAATTAGGGCAAAGGCTGACATTCAGCTTCTGCTCAGCTAATTACAGGGAAAATTCACTTGGATTGGTACTGGCTACTTAACAGGAGCCTACAGGGCATCACG
Source organism: Chionis minor (assembly GCA_013398295.1). NCBI lineage: Eukaryota > Metazoa > Chordata > Aves > Charadriiformes > Chionidae > Chionis > Chionis minor. Next base: position 485,060 of record VZSF01006858.1, on the reverse strand, counting down.
ATTTGGCCTTTTATGATTTGGATACTTTCTAAGTTATATTTTATGCCAGAGTACTGCAATGTTGATTGTTGGAAGAGCCAGGGAAAAGCAAATTTTTTACAGTTCTCAGAAATCCGCGACAGCAGCTGGAGCTATTCTCTCTACTCTCTTGCCGCACACTACAAGCCTTCATGAGGCTTTAAAGCCAGAGAAATCAAGGCATAGGAAAGGGACCTGCTGAAAAAATACACTAACGGAGCAGACAAGTCCATTGTTCCCAGTTTACTAGGAGACACGTTTCCATCTGTATGTTCTATATTTCTACAAGAGATGTTTAATATTTACAGGTGAAGGGACTCACGCTTGCTGATTTTCTTGGATTCCTTTCTAACCTGCCCTCATTTCTTTTTTTCCCCACGTCCTTCCCTCTTTTGTGGCTTTCCAGCATAAGCGCCCGCAGCAACCCCCTGTTCAGGATCCAGGAGTAATCCTTCACCACAGGAATAAGGTGAACCTCAGTGACGGCTGCCGAAACACTGTGATCACACGTTCCGAGCACCCTGCCCTGCCAGCAGTGGGAGGAAACTCCAGTTTATGTTAATAAGGTGTGGAGGGTGGCCAAAATATTTTGTGAGTTTTCCGACTCGAAAGGGTAATGAAGCTACCTCTGTCCCAGTATGCTGGCACGGGAGCAAGCAAAACAACATGGGAAACATGTTTCAAAGGAGAAATACAGAGCACAAACTCCCTGGGTTTCACACTTCCACTGGGGACTGAGCTTTGCCTCTTTCCACCTTTTTTCCAGGCTGGCTGTTCCGCTTTGCACAAAAAGAAGGATGGATGGGGGAGGGTGAGCAGGCTGTTTCTATGGATTAGCTTCAGGCAGTTCTCGCCAGACTGAAAGTTATGCTGGAAAGCATTTCTTAGTTTATACCAAAATAATGAATAGGTTAATATGTAAAGTAAACCTAGAAAGTTATTCCCCTATATTTGGTTTAAAACCTACCTATTTATTAGCTCTGAGCAAGAGAAACCTCTACGCTGCTGCGAGCGTGGTCAGATTCTTTGGGCTTGCTTCAAAAAGCTCGCTCTTTTTGTCATTCCTCTCTGACCTCCTCCCTGCTAGTCCCGGGATGAAAAGGAAGCCAAAGATCTGCTGAGAAATGGGCCGAGCCACTGCTGACCTTTGCAAATCCAGTTTCTTCAAAGCGAGAGCTAATCGACGTGTTCCCACGCTGTGTATTGCTGAAACGTACGATGCAATTCAAGGAATGAATTCACCATGGTGCAATCTCATTTTGAATCCAGTTTTCTTGCTATGTGTCAGAGGGTGAAGGAGGCAGAGTGTGGTACAAGTTATAAACAGCAGTCACACACAAGTTGCACAAGCCACGTAAGTCTGTCTTTGAAAGATTTCGTACTTTGAAGGGGTTCTTTCCCTTAAAATTTAAAATGCATTGGCCCCTTCCCCCTTCTACTTTCCTCCCCCTCAAAACCAGACGTTTTGTAGCAATTTAAAAGAAAAATAAGCCAATGAGAATTTGTACTGAATAATCTCCAATTAGAAAAAGATAGCTGTCTGAGGGGCATTATCTGGCATGCAATCAGGGTGGCTGTCTGGGGAGATTTGCGTGCACAGGAGCTATAGGTGGATGGGAGAGTGATACAGGGAGATTTTTAAAATTCATATTTAAAGCTCAGTTTATCTCTCTTGCCTTGCATATCAGGTTTGGTACAAGTGCTATTCCTGTTTTACAGCAGCGAGAGGAGGTCACCTCTGCACACAGCATTGCAGCCTCTGCTAGGTACCACAGGTATGCCTGCAGGATCCACGTGGGAAAAGCGCATTGGTGTTCCTAACCTAAATCTAATAATCCCGTTCCAACAGGTGCGTGGAGGCGGGCTCCCTCCCTCTTTTTTTTTTTTTTTCCCCCCCAGAAGGAGCTGCTGTTTGTTTCCCGCGCAGCTGGCCAAGCCCCGTCAGACCCCAGCTCCGGGGAGCCTGATAGCCCCCGCAGCGTGCGGGAGCGGTGATGCACTGCAGCCTGTTTGCGAAACACCGACACTTTTGTCTGGGGCAAAAGGGACCGAAGAGGACTCTCGTTCCTCATTTAACTACTGTAGGGCATATGTCACGGGTGCCACATCTCAAGCCCTTTCATCAGCGCCGAAGAGAGAAGTTGTGTCATTCCCAGCGTGGGGTTCGGTTTGGTGTGTGCCCCTCCTGGGAGGCCACCTCTCCCGCTGGGAAGCCATGGCAGATAGCAGCCAAGCTGCTCCACCTCTGGTACCTTATCACAGACCTCCCAGAGTACGGGGAATCTTGCTGGTTTGGTCGTATAGTAGATCCAGAGCTGTTCCAACCCGTTTCTTTATTTCGTTATCGTCTTCATTGCACAAGTGTAATTCCATTAGAGCTGATGTAATGGAGAATCAGGCCCTTGGGCTAATGGGCTAAACTATGCCCTGGCTGTGTAAGCTCAAGGCTTTCAGAGGAAGCCTCAATGCTCTCATTTTCCAGTTGTCCTTAGCAAAGCAAATGAAAATATATCATTGTTCTCAAGATTGCTGAATGAAGCAAGCCCTTTTTTTAATTTTATTTCCATAACCATGAACAGTAAATTTCACCCATTCATGACGGGTTTATAAAAGAGTTTGCTAACTAACCAGATCTGGAGAACTTTCTTTCTCAGCAAGTATTGCAATAAGAGAATTGTTTTTGTTTTTATTACTTTCTCAATATTTTTTTTTATTCTCTTTCCCAAGACACGATTAGATTTTCCAGTCTCCTGGACATCAAAGATTTTGGAGAAGAGATTGTATAAACTGGATAGGTAACAGCTGTTACCAGATGGATTTACTGGTGGAAAGGGGAGAGGGCTAATTAGTTTTATGTGCTTCCTCCCACTGCTGGCACCTTTCACTGTGGCACTCTGCTCCTGTCCTGTGACAGGGAATATCTTTGCACAGAGGGAGCCCTTGTCCACAAGATTACACCTACCTTTGGGTTTTGCTGTTGTTTATAAGTAACTTTTCCAAACGCTTTCGTCATAGCTCTTTTACCTGGTCTTCCAGTAGTTTATTAGAGAGAAAAGAACAGGAGAGCAGCTCTGTGTTAGTTAATAGCACTGACTGACAGACAGATTTTCATTTCTGACTTTTCAAGTCAAAAGTTGTGTTTACTACACTTCTGGATATCTCGGGACACTTTAATTTTGATTTATTTCTGTCAAATAAAAACTGGTACAGTGATTTCCCAGAGAAAGGTCACACAGGACTGAAGCAGAGTTTCAGCTTGAATAAAAAGTGCAGTATCTCTGCTGCACCCTCTCATTTAACGTGGGAACAAACATTTGCATGAATCCTCTTTATTTCCTCATCTAGTGTAGAATTCCTTGTGCTCCTCTTTTAAATTACTCACTGTTTAGGAAAGATCTCGGAGGGGAAATGGTGATTTGCAGTATTGCAAAGTGCTAGCTGCTAAAACAGATCGTGCGTGTATAACAACATGGTTTTTGCATATTACTATGCCAGCAATATCTGATACCATCCAGATAACAGTAAAGCAACCTACAACTTTGACCAGATTTAAAGAAAATTGCGCTGTTTCTTCTCTTTCTTATTTTGGGTTTGACCTACTTGCTTTCATATTTGCAAATTTGCATATTTCATATTTGTGTTGTGTTTTTAAGTACTTACCCTCACGTTCTTCAAGCTTCAGCAACAGACAGCACTTGCAATATATAAACGCTGCAAAAAGTATCCTATGGCCTATGACTGTTGTCAGACATTCAGTCTGACTTAATTTTTTAAGGCATCTTCTCAATCTACTCTCCTTCCTGAGGTAGCCTGCGTTAATACTTTTAACCCTTCCCTGCTCTGAGCAACATCAGAATCCATTGCCATTGCAGGAGAGGAGACTTTGGCTTCACCCAGTCTGTGAGGAATCTCAGGCCCTTGCAAAAATGCTCAGACTTTCACAGGTTTTGAGCCTTTTCTGAAAGCTGGCATGAAGGCACTGGACACCTCATCTGGGAGAACTCCGCTGGAGCAGGTAGCCCAAGTCAATGGCTGCTAGGCTGCTGTTGGAAGAATGAATCCTGGCTGGAGAAAGATAGGACAGAAGCTAGGTGCAAAAAACCATCTCTAATACGATTTTGAGGGGTTTTTGTTACGCTTTAGGCCTTAATTAATTTCAAACTTTTTTCTTCTGGCTCCTTTATTCGACCCCTCACTACTGCTCCATATATTTAAAGCAAATAACCCTGAAAAGAGAGGCAGTCCTTTTAAAAGATCTACTGAGATTTTACGCCAAGTCCAGAATGTTTTTTTCTGCACAACCAGTGGAGAGATGAGAACAGCTCTGCCAGCTTAGAGATTAATTTCTCCATCTTTAGTGAGTGTTTAGACTGCAGTAAAGAGGCAACTCCAAAGCCAAAGGCAAAACTGCAGAGGAGGCTCCCAGGCTAAGTGGGCAGTTTGCTGCAGGAGCAGGGAGGTAAGCCTCATCCATTGCTTCTCTTGTAGTGGGAATCTGCTGTTCAGCTGGCACTGTAAACCTAGGAAAGAGGTTTTATCACAAAGAAGTCATCTGAAAAGGTGTCAGTTTGCAAAAAAAAGCTGGCAGGATTTAAATTCCAGAGCCAAAACTGCTACGATAATTGTTTTGTCTTTTATTCATTTTGTCTGATTATAGGGCACAGCCAAAAATATTTCAGTGGCTTGCAAAGCTGGAAGCTAACCAGGTTATCACTGAGGGATGGCAAGAAATATGCTTTTCTTCTTTAGGATGTTGTTAATAGTTTTGTATTTCTTGCCATCTTATTAAAACTTTGGTTTGATTTCCGAGGAGGTGGCTAATTGAGGAAGATCCTTGCTTTTTCTTTGAAGAAAATAAGTTTGCTGTGTAAAATTCATACAAATAGGGAGAGAAAGAGGTGTCTGACTAATAATGAAAGGTATCTAGGTTGCAGCCCCTGTTTTACATGTAACCCTTCCCATATGACAAGTTAGGAGCCCTGCAGGTGACCCTAACAGCCAACTTACGCTGAAAAATTACTCCTGTTATGTCGGGTTCCCCGGGTCCTGTACTAGCACACACAGAATTAGGCACACTTAGCACTTGTACATTGGCAAAGATTGGTGTAAATCACAACCTTTTAATGATACATTGAACAGGACAGTCTCCAGCATCCAGAAGAGGAGATCTTGTTGGTAAGCCTAAGAAGCAGCGTACCAAATGATTGCCAACCTATGAAGGCAGTAGAAAATTCAGGTACAGTATCTCACAGACTACTGTAATTTTTAAAGTGAGATTTTTGAGCTTGTGCTCAGGCTTGTACAGGTAATGTTTGCCAAGTTAAAGCTACACGAAATATTTTTTTTCGCTTCACTCTACAAGCTGTTTGCACAGGAGTTACAGGCCTAAGGTATCATTGCACTATTGATAGGCATCGCAATCGTTATTTTTACTACTTCCTTATCATTTATTTAGAGCTCTGCAGTGACAGTAATAAATTTTTTTTAAAAAAAAAAAATCATTGGCTTGACCAAGTATTTGCCACAAAGGAATGCTTATTCACGGTGACTTCAAAATGTCACAGCAATCCTCTGAAGCAGTACAGAAGCTGTGAAGTTTAATGTATGTAGGCAACAGGGGATCAAAGCGCTGTGGCTCTGGAACTCCAGTATGAACACATAACAATATTTTTATTCTAACATAGTTGCATCTTCATAAAATCTGTTAAGCTGCAGCTTGCAGAGGAAATCTAAACTTCAGGGCAAATTAAAGCACAGTAACTCTGAAAGGGCAAATTAATCTAACCATAGCTGTTTTACAGGAAAAGAATTGAGATTACTGATGGCTCACTGCACAGAAACAGCATTTACTATGCTGGAAAAGTGTATACCATGGATTAACTCTGTCAGTTTTGCAGTGGCCTGTTTCTCATTTTACGTGGCCAACACTTTGATCCATGTTATAACGTAGGTACATACAATCCTGGGAAACTTGCTACCCTAAACTAAAGATGAAATAATTTAATCATAGGTACTTGGAGAGGAATTTTTCAGACCAATTTAATTATGTTTGATTGTTTACAGCCTATGTCTTTGTGTGAGTATTACATCTAGAGATAATTTAAGGGCACAACCTGCTCGTAGGCTTAGGTGTGTGGGACAATTCAAAGAAGTGGAAAATTGGTTAGTTGTTACAGTTGGTAAGTCCAGAACATTCACGCTTGAGTATCTTTGTGTTTTCTTTTTCTGTTAAGAAATTTACTCTTTTTATGAATTTCTGTCTCTAATTTTGCTATTCCTGTGCCTGTAAATACATAAATTCTCCTGTAGTGTAGGAATTAATAATAGCACTGCAGTGATTTGGGACAGATTCTGAGCTCTGCTATATTCCTATAACATGTCAGAAGGGTTGTTCCAGATTTACAGTTGTATAACACTAGCAGAATTTTGTCCCTTTACATTTGCGTTCAGAGCTAATGCTTTAGTCATCCAGAGCCCTAAACAGGTTATCCAGTCAAGTTCTTTAGCGCTGTTGTAACTGTTGCACTCACAACTTGTATGAATTTCACATAACGTCAGATGATGGTAAATAGGTATAAACTGAGCTTTTAAAGAAGGAAAGTGCTGATATTTTTTACTAATTTCTAGATCTATTATGTCACTAGTACTCTTTGGGAAAGTTCTGATTTACAAAATGTGATCTCATGGTGTGTTTTATCTTATTGGCTTCTTGCCATGTGGCCAGAATGCAATGTATTCAGACAGAAGCAACCAAAATGCATGCTTCAGCAGCCTATGCATGCAGAGAAAGAGTGCAAAGCTGGTTTTGATTTTCTAGAAACAGATCCTAGTTACAGTATATCTCCAATTGAATGGCTTTTTATTACTGCTTTTGTGGTTTTGATTTTGATCGGGTTCTTTCATTTTATGTTTTTGAGGTGTGTGTATCATATGCTCACAGGAAAAGTCCAAGTTTCAGAAGTTTTCTTGGAGTGAATTTCATGCTTTTGAAAGTTTCACTGGAAAACATCATTCTCTGCCTGCTCACAAATACAGCACCTACTCCTCTTTCTGCACTATTCAGGAAAGATCCCTTAGAAAATACTGCATATCTTTCCAACCTTGCTCCGAAGGTGCTGTTCTAGAAAAGAAAAGATGGTCCTATGCTAAGTTCCTAAGAATACCAAAAAATGATCTACTTAAGAAAGGTCAACGTAAGAAGTGATATCTTGAAGGAGACTTCAAGAAATAATATCTTCTCACTAACCTCTGTGAAGAACTTTTGGTTTTCAAACATCTATGTAGTTCAGCTGAACTGTCAATTGCCCTGCCATTAGTAATGTAAAACCTGTTTTTTCCATAGAACGATTCAGCAATACACAAAATGTTATTAGTAGAAGGGAAAACAAAAAAAGTAATTCTGATCAGAAATCAGAACTGCCTCGGTAGAAGCCTCGTTCAAATGTGCACTGAACGGGGGTTAAGTTGCCAGTTTCATTTATGGGCAGTTCACGTGAGATCACTTGCAACGAACTGGTCTTCCGGAAAAGCTGTGAAGATCAGCCCCTCAGCAACATCTGTTCTAACCTTGAGCACTAATATGTTTTTCTCCTTGTCATCATCTAATCTTTTTTCATCTAGCTTTATCTATAAAAGTATAGATTAGTCATAGATAGATGCACATATAATCATTTGACTTTTTTGTAGTCCTTTATATTTTTGCTTCCTTTCACTCCCTTGGCTGATTTAATTTATGTTTTATCTCTGTTGAAGGAATGCAAATACCATTATACTCACTTCTCAGACAATTTTTCAAACCAACGATATTTGAATGGCTAGAAATTTTTTTTAAATTGTTTTTGCTAAACCTCTGATGGTGTGCATTCATCTTGTTTATTTACATTTAGGCTTCTGTGATAATATTCCAGTAAGATCTGAGATAGGATTTTCATTTCCAAGAACTAGGCTAATTTGTGAAACTGGAGATGCAATACTAAGTATGACTTCTCAGGTGATAAGATAGCATTCGGTGAAATAGCAAGGAGCATTTAACAGCTTTGCAGAAAGGATTCTTTTTCTGAGAGCGTTCAACCTTGATAGAAGGAGGAAGTTTAGAAATTGTGTAGAAAGTCGTGTCCTCCCGAGATCTGGCCACTGTCTAGGTCGAGAGTTATACAAGGTTTAGACAAGGTTCACATTCTGACATTTTGCCATCCATAGGAGAAGAAGCTGATAGGAATTTGAGCATCTGATATGCAGCTGGTACACAGTTTATTTGTTCTTAACCTTGTTAAACACTGCATTTTTAAAATCTGTCTTTTTCAGCCTGAATGGTACTTCTTTGTCAGCACTTTTAATGGGGCTTTAGAGGTGTGCCCAACAACTAGTTTTGCTCTTGTTTCTGTAGCATTTTTTACAGTTTCTGCCGAGGTATTGACGTGTGTGAAGAACTGTGCATTTGTTGAATTCTAGGGTTATTTCAATTTTGTAAGCTTTAGTCAATAATCATCAATTACCTAGCCAAAGTATGAGAAGTGATATTCACTGGTCGAAGCACAGTATTTTACAAGTGCATCTGAAGCTGAAAAGATGGTACACAGAATACTGTATCTTGGGAAGTTTAGCAATGTCAATTTTGGAGTTTCTTCATGTGCTTCTGTAGGAGATGGATCACTTTATGAAACAGGTTCAATCCTCAGCCTTACCCAGGTAAATCCATAGTGATTCTCCTGAGCACAGCTGACTCCCCAGTCTGCCTCTCTGTTATTTTGACTGCAGCACTGGGGTTATTATGCATAATAGGCTGTGGCTTTTTGTTGCAATTGTACCATGTCAGCAAAATGGCATCTGGACCTGCATGGGGCTTAGCAGGAAGAGACTGAATTTGGCAACTTGATTTGTGTCCATCCCTCTCACTTTCATTTAGAAAATAATTTGAAAAAAAAATATATCACGTCAGTTCCTTTCATTTTTGATAGTCATGGTTAACCTCCTAAACAGCTTTCCTTTACTGATGATTTCTCAGTGTGTAATTCGTGTTTAGTACTTATGAAATGTTTATTTCATGAACTGCCTTGCCGACGGAGGAAGCTCGAGTTATTTTTTCTTTCAAAATGGATATATGCCCTTACCTCCCCAACTGGACAAAGCCAGTGATGAATAATCACTCTTACCATCTTTCTGAAATATCAAAGTTGTCTCCCCTCATGGCAGAGAATACCAAACTGTCCAACAAGAAAGCAGGCCATGTGTATAGCCTTGCTGAATTCCTAATTCTTTGCTCTGGCAGTTCCCAGTGAAGCAGCTGGTTGTCTTCGGAAAACTATGCTGCTTGTTTTGGGTTTGCACATCATGTGTCTTTAATTTTCAGCACTAGCCACAGGGATAAGTATCACAAATATCTGCTTGAAGGCCTTTTGCTCTTGGGAACCCAATATATACTTGGCAGCCTCTCTGAGAGTGCGACTGAGGGGACAATCAAAGTTGACTCATTGCCCTATATCCCCTTGGGGAGAAGAAAGGATAAAAAGGGCAATTGCTGCTTCCTTCAGTTGCCCGAAGCAAGTCTTTCCTGTTTTGTAGAGAATAAACTAATGCCATTTTCTAAAACAACCTGCCCTCTATGTGAACAAATTATTTCATCCAGTGCCATCCAGATAATTCTGGGGCTTGACTTCCTTACGTCTCAGTGAGGTCCTGGGTGGAGTTCAGAAACCCATACATCATCGGAAATGGACATTCACATCTTCCATTCAACACTCACCTCCAACAAAATCTACTGTCATGTTCTCCAGCTCAGCGTACAGCAAACTCTAATGTACACTCTTAGGTGGAGAGAGCATGGAGTGTGCTTTATTTGGTGTGCCCAAGCTATTAACGTGTTCTGATCTCCTACTGTACGATTAGGACCAACATAAATGAGCGCATCCCATGACTTTCAGTGAAGGTATGACCATTACTCTGCCTGTGGGTATAACTTCCCAGATATTCCCCACTTTACACGCCACACAGAAGTGAAACTGTCGCTAGTGTGCTAGTAACATCATAATACATAGGGGAAGCCCGAGCTCTAATGTATGCATTAGTTAAAGATTAAGCAGGATACCAGATGAGCTTTGATTTGTTTTAGAAATGTTGCTAGGCAGAGCTCCAAGCTCACACCAAGTGATGCCAAGATATTTGCTCATGCCTCCATTGCCCCTTATCTCAAGCGGTGCAACTGCCACAAATAATTTGCCTTAATAGAAAAACTTCACGCACTTTGCACATTGCTCTTTCCTATGTAAATCTCATTAGTTTATGATTTCCGCTTGAAAATAGAATTCAAGCCTTGTATTTTAGATCTGAAGAGTATCTTCCTTTAGGACAGCATTTCCATTTTTCTAGGAAATCCATTCCTTTTATAATCAGCTCAACTCAGTACAACAATCTTACAGAAGAAGGCAGCAATTATCAGCTGAGAAAGTCCATAATTTTCTTTTTCTTTCTAAGACTTCAAGTTTTGCTGTTAGTCCTGAAATTCAGTGCTTTGCTAGGGAGTATGCTTTTGAGTTGATGGGGGTTTTGTTATACTACTCAAATACAAAAGAGAATTTTAGTTGTGGAAGAAGCTCTCAAAGATGAATGAATGTATTAGCTTAGCATGAATCTGAACTTTGTCTTGCAAAACACTGCACAGGTTTTCAGTGGTACATTGGAATCAGCTGTTGTCTTGCAGCTGAAAGTAATAGGGTTTAAAATGTTTCTAATTGTTCCTGATTTGAAAGGTAAGTTGGTATGATTTTTAGATGCTTCATTTTAAATATGCTTGTGTATTATATAATTATATTAATATATGTATTTAATGACTCTATCTAACAGTGAATAGGGCCTGGATCTGTAAACAAGATCCTCTCTTTACAGTTGCAGAAGCGTATGCCTGAACCTAATCATACAGTTATCACTTTGTGACAGTTTTTGCTTTGTGACAAGTTCCTTGAGTTATAAGTGGTTTAGGTTTCATTAGTGTATGATTCCGTTAGTGTCTTTTATGTCTGCTTCCAGTAATTTAGTGTTGTGTATTTTATACAGAAGAGCCAGACAGAGCTGTGGCAGAAGGTAAATTCCATTTGTTTCTCCTTCCTTATTCCTTCTTTTAGCTCTTCTTCACACTGAGGTATGGAAACTGCCCTGCACAGTATTCGGCAGACATAAGAAGGCACTCGGTACTTGGGCAAGGGCTGAAGCAAGAAAAACAAAACAAGTGTGATGTTAAGAGCAAAGCACAGCAGAACAGACTTCAGGAGGATCTATAAAAAGTTTAAATTGGTAAAACATGTATGTGGGTGGGTTAGAAAGAGTATAAAGCATAATTAAGTTACTGAAGCCTCAGCAGGACTCTGAACATTGTTCAGCGTGCATGCAATTTGCTTAAAAGAAATGTCAAGAATACCCACATCCTTAGAAAGGGGACCTTTTTTTGTAGTTTAGCATTAATTTTAACAAATGCTGCCCTTTCTTGGACCTTGCGTCATTCTGCTGCAGGGTTCCGAGTGTATTACAGGAATGCATGAAGGCAAAAATCCCACCCTCTGCGAGCTACTCGCAGAGCCGGGCTGTGCGTATTAGGCACAGCTGAAAGCCGGGGGGAAGCTCTGCCATCCTGCACTAAAAAGGGTGTTGGGGCACATCCTCTTCTCCAAAGTGGGCTGGGAGCCATGTCCCTGCCTCTCTGCCTTGGTGGGGATAGCCCCCTGAAGCGGACCCTGCCTGCGCACTAATACCAGGAGAAGGGTGGATGGATGGGAGGGGATAGCTTTGACTTCTCTCCCTTTGAAGCAGCGGGGAGCAGAGAAAAGAGTGCCAGTCACGGAAAAAAATCCTTGCAGCTACTGGAACAGCATTTCTAATTGTTCTATAGTGTGGACTGTTGAGGTCCGACGCCCCCATGCCGTGAGCGACCCAGATGCTGCCCTCTTCTCCCCTGCCAACCCCTGCTTGCCCTTCTCTTTCCCTGGAGCTTCCTGGGGGTGACCCTGAGTGACCACCGCGGTGAACAACCTAGGCTGCTCCTTTACAAAACTCTGTGCTGTGCCTGAGGCTGACAGAGGAAAACATGAATGTGAGCTTCATAAAGCTCTGCAAAGTAATACGCTTTGTTGAATGATCCTGCTTCTGAAGTCATCGCAGTGGACCGGATCTCCTGGAGCCCGATCAGGGGGTGAACTGGGAGCCGGGCAAGGTTTTTGGTCCCAAACAGCCTTTTAATTAACTCTCCTCATGGTCCACAAAGCCCAAGGCTGCTGGGAATTGGTTCTGCCCCTTGTCCAGGCCTATCTCCAACCCAAAACATCCTTACATGAATGCTCAGTGGTCTCCGTCATGACGGGGCACTCCTTCACTGGCAGATTAGTGTAATGTTGTGGCTGGGAAAGTCACGTAAGGCAGCTATAATGGTGAAATTATGAAGAGTAACGAGGATTTGAGCTGTTATCTATCTCATAAATGCACATTCTAACGTGCAGAAAAACCACAGTGTTGACTGAAAATATTGTGACCTTCAGGGGGAAAAAAGATGTTAGCCAGAAGTGTTGTCTTTACATATGGTTCACCTTAAAAAAAAACAAAACAAAACAAAACAAAAAAAAACACCAAAAAACCTGACCTTTTTTAAGATGGCTGCCAGCCAACATTTCAGCAATATTTCCTTTGTGTTTCTGCTCACACAGTGATTTATGTCCAAGTACTCTCTAGCTGGTTCTCAAATTGCAGTAATGATTTTGATTGTTTGTTTATAATTTTATCTGAACATTTCTGCCTGCCATGTCATATATCCTGAACCAGTATAAGTGTCATTTATAAGCAAATGCTGTGCCCGTGTAGAGTCAGCCCATTGTTTCTTTTGTCTTGTCTGTGACCCTTTGCTTGCATTATATGTAAATTTTTGGAGGTGAAGAAGGGGAGAAAGAGGACCATATCCTCACCTTGCTGACCAAGAAAATAATAGTTTTCAGTGAAATTATATGGCAGATGGGTAGGGAAGTCAGAATTGGGTCAGGATACTTGGACACATGGCAATTTTTTTCCATGGTAAGAGTTAACATACTTTGCCATGACAGAGGTGAGGCCAGAGCTGCGTGCCGTCAGCCCAGAAGGTGTGAGGCAGTGGGACTGCGAGGGAAGCGCAGTTGGGCCCAGCTGTAGTGAACAAGGTCGTCTCTTCAGGATACTGCAAGAGGAAAGTCCTGCGGGACTTCAGGGTTTGCCTACATGATGCCACAGACGAGACTTAGTTCAGACATTTGAGCTGAAAAGTCTGTCTACATAACAGGCAACTTGTTTTGCACAGTTGAGACCCACGTACATGCTAATGGCTTGTACGGCCTTTAGGTGATTTGGCATGGAGTATGGAAGAAAGGGAAAATATATTTTTTTTTAAAATGATGCAGAAAAAAAGAGTAGACAGTAAAAAGAAACAGTAGATTTACCCTGGAATCAAAATTCAATAATATAATGAAGTTTATATCAATATAAATCTCAATATGACAAATTAAGATGGCTGTTTCAGGGAAAGAACATTGTTTTTCATATAAATAACAAGCTTCCACAATTATTTTATTGTTTTTGAGAGAAGCTGGAAATGTCCACCATCATTATGACAAAACTAATTTGTGATGTATGTGAATTGTCTCTTGTTTTATATTCCACCTTTTGGAAATGAGACAAAATGGTTAAGGGACAATAAGAAGAAACTTTATTGCTCAAAGGAAAAACACACAGTATGGAAAGGGTTTTTTTGCAGAAAGTACCTTTTCTTTAAGCACAGGTATTTTTCAAAAGATATCAGAGAAGTTAGGATGAAAAAGGATCTTATTCTCTTGTATAGTTGGGACTCCTACAGATTCACAGGCTTTGAGGCCAGCAGTTTGTCATGATCACTATCTCATCTGACTCATATAAATCAGCTTGTACAATTTCACTCTAATTCCTTTACCAAGCTTATAACAACACACTGCTAATTAAAAGGTTGTGATTTGATAGTGTTTTCACTTACGCGAAGAGTCCCAATGACTTTCAAAGAACTAATCACACCCACATTAGGGATGAAAAATACCACATGAATTGTGCAGTGTATTGATACCAAAAGCACGATGAAACCACTGCTGTTGAGCAGTTTGGGTAAGGAATCGGCAAGGATTTGGGGCTGGGGGGTGGGTCTTGGAGGTAAAGGCAGGGTCCTTTCTTTCATCCCCTTCCGCAGCTCTCTTCCCACTCTGCAGGTGGTTGGACGTCCCTGGTAGCCAGCGGCTTCCACCCAGCACAGACCTTCCTTCACACATTTGTGCAGTGAGAACGTCAGACCTCGACTGGTTCTTGGCTGGCAGGACCAGGGTCACGACCAAGCACAAGCGCTGCCTTGAAGAGCCCCACCTGTGCCCTGCAGAAGACAAAAACACCCCATGGAGGCCCTCAGTCTGCCTGTAGACAGCCCTCAGATGATCCTCGTTGGCTGTTGCACAGAACGGTGCAATGTGGAGCGCGAGGTTTGTGCTACAGGTGCCATCACAGCAGTGGTGCTCTGTCACTTGGGTCTGCAAATGCACGTACACTGAGACGGTGAATCTGAATTGTGTTTTGCAAGTGCCTGATATTGGACAATTCTGAGTCTTGTACTTCTTTATAAAAGAGATGGTGTTCATGTTTTACTATGCTTCACACTGTATTTCTTATTTTACAGTTGCAGGCTAGGTGCAAGCACAGGTTTGCCAGCAGTGGCTGTGTGTGGTTGCACAAGCAGGTAACAAGGAGTGTTAAGGACACGCTTTGTTCCAGAAAGTCACTTAAAGTCCTGAGAGGAGAACATGGTAGCTACTGAATTCTCTGCCTGGTTCAGTGAAACTTCATTTGGCACTCCCAAAGATTTGACAGGAAGAAAAAGTGATTCCCAAAGGACTCCTCAGGAACAGCCCAGAGCTACAGGCCAGATTATTTCAGAGGACTGTTGACTGAGCCCATCTATTGTTGGGTCTGCTGCAGCTTTTCTTGTATTCTCATCAACTTCGCATCCTCAGTTTTCTTGCAAATAATTTACCACACATTGGAGACATGTCACGGTGGCTGAAAGAACAGGGTTTTTACTGAACAACTATTATCCTTCCACTTCCAGAAAGCTATAAATATCTTCTGTTTTGCAAAATTGCTCCACGTAAAAAAACCCACCCCAATATCCTAATAAACGTAGGTACACTTTCTGGTAAAGTAAGTCCCCTGGAGAGACAAGGCCCTAGTCCAATTTGTTTCACAAATAGAGCTAGGCAACTAGCAGCAGTCAAACACTGCATCCCATATACTAACGTTAATTTTAACAACAAAGTCCATGAACTTTTTAGAAGGCATGGAGAATACTGTGAGTGGAAAAAAACAAAGTTTTCGATGGAGGGAAATAGCACTTACATTTCGATAAGCTCCAAAAATGCCTTTCCCAAACAGAGGTGCTTTGTTTTACGCCATTCCTGTTGGCTGTTTGGGGGTTTTTCATTAGATGTATGAACTTCTTGCCATAGTAATAAAGGTCAGGCACTATTGTGCCTCTTTTATGATACTGACTAGCACAAGTCGTGTATACAAACCCAGGAAGTATTTATTTATGTGGAATACATACTTAAATAGTGGACTACAAATCATTTAAAGATGCCTATGATATGAATCATACCACAATTTCACGGATAAGTGGAAACATTATGCAACTTATTGAGTTCTTAAAGCACTAACGAATGTGAACTATACAGCAGACTTGAGCCGGACCTTTTCACCCCTTCTAATATATGCTGTGGCTATTTAATATTCCTCACTAGGGAGTAATGCTGGCATACAAGTCAGCAATATATGAGGCACTGGAGCCATGAACCTAGTGAGAACATAAACTAAACTGATTTTCAATTTTGGTACATTACAAAAAGGACTATTATTGTGAGGTTAGAGATGTCAAAGTTGGTGACCTGGTATAATGAAGTATTCCCTGCCACATAGTCAAGCATGAAAAGTAATTGGAGGCGGTATAAACTTGTAGAGGCTTAGAGGTTTTTTCCCTCCAAAATTAAATATTCTTTTGCACGCTTTTTTTTTAAAATTAGAAATAGTAATTTTTGTGAAATGACATAAAAGCAGAAATGATGCTCCTTTAAAGTTTGCAGTTGATAGAGAAGCATGTGTGTTTATAAATGAGGTCAGATCTTAACGCTTGGGTTACTTACATAAGGCACTGATGAAAAGCAAGTTGCTACCTGCCAGCTAGGAATGACATTAAAATATTATGGCAGCATGTGACCAGCTTTAGAGCTTAAAATCTTGAAAGGACACAGACAATGTCCCCTTTGAAGAACATTCCTGAAGATCACTTTACAGTTTCTGCAAAGCTTTAAAATGCAGAGTAAAATGCCCCATGTCTAAGCAGTATCGATAAAAGTTGTTACTTCTCAGCTGTGGCATTTACATCTGGAAAACCAACACTGAAGTGTGCACAGGTCTTTCAACTTGTCTGCCAGAGAAAAGGAGTTAGCATTTACACTAGGGAATGGCGTATTAGTACTGTGAGTGCTGTACTCCAGGTGTTTGTTACGGCTTCACATCCCAGTCTGCAGCACTGGCTTTGACCAAGTTATTCCCGATTTCCTCTGGCACAAGCATTGTGTGAGCTGGCACAGCATCGCTCCCCAGGAACTAGACTGCAGAGGGCACTCCTATATCAGAAGGAATTGCAGTCTCCATGATCATTTACTTTTAGCCTTGATGATTCATTGTTATTTTTTCTTCTTTAATAATTAATGACACTATTATTCTACTAAAGGGAAAATCTTATTATTCTTGACAATTGGTTTTGTTATGATTATTTAATCCCACACACCCCCCCCCCCCCCAAGTTTATACAATTACAATGTCTGTCAGCGCTCATATCGTGTTTGGGTCATCAGTCTCAAAAATTAAATGTACACAGAAGGGCAACCTATTAATATACCATCCCTAGGCATAGCTTGAGCTAAGCAGCACAGGGAGCGCATGAATGAGGACGGGGACGGCCTTTGCCATGTGCCTGGGAAGTCAGAGAAATGCTGTCTGAGGCAGGCCATCCATGGAGCCGTACGAAAAACACTTCCCCCTTCCTCTCATCCCCTCTCCAGAGAGGTTTGTTGGAAGCATTATTTTGGTGTGGATTTCAGCTGTAGCAGCGAGGAAAGACGCAGCCTTTTAAACAACAGGTCCTGAGCCTCATGGGGTGCATTTCTGCCCCCTGAACTGCTTGCTTTTCCGGGGATAAGGTTGGCTGAAGGGGCTGCAGCTAAATGTGGCCAGAGATGTGCAGTTTGCCCGGCACAGCGGAGGCAGCGGGGTGCAAAGCACGTGGCAGAGGCAGTGCGATAGACTGGGGACCTTCTGAATAGGCAGAAAGGGACGAAGAAAAGAGGATTCATGAAAATAGGCAGCTGGGATAAGGCTGCCATAATGTAAACAACTCTCTAGAGCAGTTATGTTGGGCCATTAAAAGCCTGAGATGCCTCAAGATTAGGAAGAAGCAAGTGTAGTTTATGGCTACTTTAGCCTCGTTGTGTGTGTCCCCCCCTCTTTTTATGAATTAGAGATAACGCCTGTAGTGTCATCATCCCGCATCTCGGCCTTAAGGCTGAATAGCTTCAAGCCAACAGAATTAATTCTGGAAGTTCAGCTGGAGCCTATGCAGTTTAAATGTGCTTCCAATATTTAGCTTTGTTTAATGAGAACAAGTCCATACTAGCTTTGGCTTCTGCACGGGATACAGCTCATGTATCATCCAACCGACAACAGAAGGGTCATTTCGTTTCCTGTGGGTAGTGGAAAGTGATCTGCCTTTTCACACTTACTTCTGGAAACTTGTCATGGGGAAAGTGTAAGGTCAGGCTAACGCTGTGTGAAAGAGCTGACTGAGCAAGGGTAGCGGGACCTGGCTGTCGCGGCAGCAAATACGCTTCCACAGCTGAGCCCTGAATCATGTTTATTTTCAAACCGAAGACCTCACATTTCAAGTGAGATATTTGCTCAGTAAAATACGTGCATTTCATATTTCATTACTGCAAGCTGTATATCTCATGCAGTGGTTAAGAAATGAAGGAGTGTGGAAAGGACGGTTATGCGGGGGAGCTGTAACCATAAAGATTCCACTGAATAGGATTTTCCCTTGTTCCAAACTGTTATCTCACTAGATAAAAACATTGTGCTTTATGATTAAGCTAATTGTGTTGGACAAGCCAGTCTGCAGCCCTAGAAGCCTGGATTTTCAAATGTGCTGAGTGCTGGCAGCTGCAACCAAAGTCAGTGGGGGCATTTAAAGTGCAATTAAATGTGAAGTTCTCTAAAAATTAAGGCCAGAGGCTGCCTGTGAAATGGGAGTAGAGATGCTACCTTGCCTCACAGGGATGCTGCGAACATTTGTGGCCCCCTCCCTCCCAGAATAAGGTAAAAATCATAATAGATATACCACATGAACTGAATTAATGTGGTGCAAGCATTTCTAATTCTAGCATTCCCTAGAGCATTCCCCCTGAAGGGATTGTGTGGTATTTTTTAAAATATATGTAATATATTTTAAATATAGCTAATATGCATAACAAATGTGTATTTGAGTAAGAAATCTTTATAGCTAGTCCAGTAAAGGGATACAAAGATGATTAAGAGACTGGTGCATCTGACATGTGAGGAGAGACTGAGAGAGGTGGGACTGTTGAGCCTGGACAGCAGGAGTAGAGAACACTCAGGGTGGGATCAATATCTACAAATACCCAAAGAAAGGGTGTAAAGAAAACAGAGTCAGATTCTTCTCAGTTGTATCCATTGAAAGCACAAGAAGCAATGGGCACAAATTGAAACACAGGAGATTCCATTAAGAAAAATGTAAGAAAACACATTTTTACTACAAAGGTGATCAAAAACTGGGACAAGTTGCCCAGTGAGATTGTGGAGTCTCTGTCACTGGAGGTATTCAAAACTCAACTGGACAAAATCCTGAGTAACCTGTTCTTGTTGACTCTGTGTTTTGCAGGAGGTTGGACTAGAAGATCTCGAGAGGTACCATTCAACCTCAATCATTTTGTGATAAGCTAGGCAGTATTTTTTTCCAGTTTCTCCTTTATTCGCTTTCCTTGCAATATTGGCAGGATTAGATTAGTTTGTATCCTGTTCTGGTTTGGGGTTTCTGCTTTTTTTCTCCTTTATAAGCTCTATCTCTGCCTTGTAGCGTTCTGCTGGGTCTCCTGAAGTTAAAACCTGTTTCTTCTTTTGTGTGTGAAGCTTCAGGGTAGCATCACTGAGTGCCAAACTGAGAAATAAAAGTTAAAGAAAATATAGCATAGAACGTAGCAGAAACAGAAACTGTTAGTACAGCAGAAACTGAATCTATTTCAGTGTACTTTTTCAACAGAATAGGGAAAAATGCTTGTACTAGATGAGGACTGATTTGCCCGTAACTACCATTAAATTGAAGTGACCAAGAATGAAGGCTGACATCCCTATAATAGCAGTAAGGTGAAATTATTATGTAAGAACAGAAATTTGTAATTTAAGTCATTTGAAGGCATGGTTCTAAGGAAATAAAAATACCAAAATTGAGTACCCATAATAACAATAATTAGAAATAGCAGTAAATATTGCCCTGCAGCCTGCTGTTACAGCTGAGAAGGTTCTGTAATGTTTTAGATGCTATGACACAGTGATTTATATGCTTCTCTTCCTAAATGTTAGAGAAAACCTATATTCTACTGCCTTAACATATTTCCTGCCTTTCTGTGAATGATTGTGACTGACCCACTCACTTTACAGTCTTTTTTTGATAGGTTTTCAAATTAGTATTTAACTATACGGTGACTGACGTGACAAAATTCAGCAGCGTACCTTGCAAGGCTGATGGGAACATTTTTAAATACTGCTGCAAAAAGCATGGAAATGTAGCAAACTGTTTGAATGATTATCACAGTTACTGTTAGCACGCTAGAAGATAATTACAGAATGGTTCACAACATTTTGTTATTATAATACCTACTTGCATTTGGATTGTGGTAACACTGAAAAATTGTCCAGCACAACTGCAAAAAACCTGTCAAAGTCTATAAATACTTCACAGGCAAGCGGAGACAATGCTGTGTCACATTGGGCATGCTAATTATGGAAGATCTTCAAGCCAGATTATTTTTTTTTCTTTCACACTTTCTGCTTTTTTTTTTCCTCTTTAACATTTAGTTTTTTAACTACTTGTTCTAGTTGGCCTTTATTGATATTTCTTGCTTTTTTTGTAGGACTCCAGAAAATACGACTGACTGGTGTATTTATATCCTGTGGGTATGTAATGAGTGCTATTAGATCATCTTTTTGTTCATTCAAAATTCTAAGTAGAATGGATCTTCTGTACCTTATCTGCAATGCCTCAAGCACTGAATTTTTTTATAGTGATATTCAGGGTGATTTTCAGACTCATTTTCTTGTATATTTTGTTTTATTCCTAAAGATACTGATGTGGGGTGCAAAATATCACTTCTTTTCTTCTAAAATCTAGCTTCAGTATCCGTACCTGACTTTATTCTGCCTACATGTTTGGATATTTTTTGTTTGGGAAGAGAGAACGGATGTGATTATAATACTGTAACATCCCTTAAGAGTGATGGGTGGCTTGCTCACCTTGTTCTTTACTATTTTTCACTCTGAGTAGCCTGGGGAAAGTGTAAGCTCTGATAGTTATTATGCATTTACTGGGATTTGCCCCCCTCCTGCAATATGAATGACTTTGCTTAACAGTAATAAGTCTGATAATGAATCTACTGATTGGAATGCTTCATGACTTTATTATGCCACTTCTTACGTCTGTTCACCAGATTAGTATCTGTTGAGTGAGATGAGAAGAGAATATATGAGCGCAAGGATTTTTTTAAGAGCCTGAGAGGTGGGAGACAAAATGGGACACTGGCAGCAGAAAGGAAAGACGAAGAGATCCCTTAACCCCCAGAGAAAAGACTGCGGAGCTTGAACTAGTATTTTTCTCCTTTGAAGAAATCTATTAATGACAGATCTTCAAGATCTCACTTTTCCTAATAGCCCGAACTATGGTAAAGATTGTTGGTTTTGGTAAAAGACTGTTTCACAAATGAACACTTGTAGGAATAGCTAAGGTGGTTTGCCAAGTCCTTTCTGTGCCATACATAACAACAGAAAACAGGACCAAAATAGCCAGTTTAGAAGCAGCAGTTAAAAGACCCAAAAGAAAGTTTCCATCAAGCGTAAGTTATTTTTATGCAAAGTTGGGGATGTTTGAGCTATTTATGAAATCCAGATAGAGAAATTAACATTTCTGAATAATCCTAGAACAAATGATGAGGAGGGGAATCATGCTGGGTTGTATAACATTTTCTTCTATAAAAAATATTTTCCATTATATTTTGTGGGACGTTCATGACCCAAAGGATTCGTGCAAAAATTCAGACCATTATTGTAACAATATAGAGGGAAATGACACATAGCAGTATGATAATTTCTTGCCACAATGTATGGATTAAAATGTAGTCAGTGCCTTTGCTTGCTTCTAACTTTTGAATGAAGACATGGTAATACCAGGGGGTTCATACAGTGCGGGAAAAATTGCATGCAACCTTTCTGTCTCTTCTCCTAGTACTTTTTAAATTCAAAGGAGTTATATTGAGAATGTTAAACCAAAGAGATAGCACAGGAAGACTATATCTCTATCAAAAATATTTATCCATCTAGGTGACATTGGGAGACATGCAGAGAAAAATATTTTCATCAACATGATTTGTACTGCAAACACATTGGACACAACGGCTGAAAGAAGGACCTCAGGCATTGTGTAATCACATAATAAAAGGTAGTTCTTGTTCTAAATTTTGTGTTTAAAGTACATACATCAGACAGCAAGGTGACGGAGGAGGAACACCGATCTGTGGCTGGAAAGGGAGGCAAGAGAGGCTGAGTGCCTGGCTCAGTATGGCTCAGGAAGCTGCATCAGCAGCAGGAACTGCTCTCCCCAAAATCTCAGCCAGCACTTCAATAGCATTCTCCTAAGTAAAAAGGAGAACTGAAAGACAAATAAATTGGCTAACTTTTTATCTTTTCTCCATGAGAGGTTTAACTCGGTTTCAATTTGAAGTTCAGATATAGGTTGAGTCTCGTCTTATTTTATCTAAATGATTTCGTCTGTCTCATATCATGGCTTTACTTTGTTATGCATTTTAGTCTTCTGGTCTTTTTCATGTGAGGTAGTAGATTCTGGCTCTTTTCAACTGTTGAAATGTCAGGACATGATCATTTTGAATGTGCTAGATGAAATCTGTGAAATGCTGCATTTCTTTTTCACTGATCTTTGGAATGAAATCACAGTTCATGGGGCTAGAGGACTGGAAGTGAAGTCCGGGGTCACCAGGTCCAGTGCAGCGAGTTCAGCCCAGTGCACAGGCACTACATTTATAATCTCTTTCACATGCCCACAGACTGTTGCGTTTTTCTGCTTTTTGGGGTTCTTTTTACAAAGTTTGGATACTTCATTGCAAACAGACACTAGATTAGGAAAGAAGATTTTGCTTTTCGATGGGGACTGAAGCCTAAGAATCCTCAAACAGAAGGGATCTTGCAGGATCAGTCATATTTTACATAGGTGACCTGGGGTGGGGATATTGTTGCTGGATTCTGCCTCTCACGTCAGTGGGTGCGATGAGATCCTGACTCCACCTCTATCCCCCATCTCAGGGATGCTGCCCACCTCAGCTTTCTGCATTTCACTCCCCATCTGTCCCTAGGAACAACAAATGTAAAGTGCCTTCAAATCTGCTAGTGAACAGCTTTATTTGAGCTGCATTCAGTCTGAGGCAGGCCAGAGCAACCCAGGCAGCCTCAGCTTCTGTTATTTGTGAGTTTAAAATAATCTTGATCCTGTCTTTTTTTTTTTTTTTTTTACGATCAGCAGTTTAAGTTGAAAAGGCCACTCTTTTCTCTGGTAGTTCAAGTTCTGTGTTTTTGAGTAGTTTCAGGATATATCGTGTCATAGGACGTCAGATACTATGTTCCTTCATGCTTTTTAAATCATTGCTTTTATCTGTTAGAAAGTAAAATTTTGTTAGAAACCCATTCAGGTTTCCTTTCCTTTGGAAAAAATTAGGCCTTTATTTTACAAAATCTTTCCTCATCCAGACTTTATTGACATCTACCAACTCCAGTTTTAGACAAACAAGGGATTTTTAATAGGGATTTATAATTCTTTAAATTGAATCTACAGATTCTCTTTTTTGTAAGAACTAAAATATTTTTCAACATCTGGCCTTTTTTGAAGACAATCAGGCTTTTTTGAACATAATGGAATAATGACTTAACCTTCATTATAACATCTCAAATGCTACAATATAATACATTTGCTTAAGGCTGGGAGAAGGAAACCAAACCAATTTATTATAGCCTGTTGATTCACACTCACATGCTGTG
Organism: Chionis minor; assembly: GCA_013398295.1. Lineage (NCBI taxonomy): Eukaryota > Metazoa > Chordata > Aves > Charadriiformes > Chionidae > Chionis > Chionis minor. The sequence goes on along the minus strand of VZSF01006858.1, from coordinate 461,582 downwards.
CGGTTCGTGCGAAGGTCCCATTTACTTTTTCACATGAACTGCCACAGCATGAATTAAATAGAGATTTCTCGAGCAGTAATGTTAAGGGTCCTCATTAACATCATTTCTGGAGTCACTGGGCCAAATATATCCCTAGTGCAATTCCACTGATCTCAGTGGGGTTATCCTTGAGATATATTTGGTCCATTGTTTCTACAGAATCTCTTTGTTCTTTTTTGATCTCTTTAAGAATTTTGTTACTTTGAACGTTTCTCACATAGTAAGTCACCATGCCGAAAAGTTAGCAACATTTATAAGCAATTTCTCAGGTATTTCTACCTATTTGTACACTGAAATAAGACATTATATCTGATAACATACTGCTATTTATTCTTTTTATTTTATAATCTACACATATATTCTGTTTTCCAGGAAAATTAGTAAATATACTATAAGTTTCTCTTCTCTAATTTTTTTAAAAATTCCAAAACTTTATGTGACTACTAAAAATAATCCGAGACAGAGTGTAGGTGCATTTGGCATTATTTTCTGTCCAGCTCTATTGCTTGCAGGTTTTGGAAACAAATAATAATTGAATAATGATACTCTCAGGCCAATATAATTTCACACTGAAAACTCTGAGCTTGTCTGGTGTTCTATATCAATACTGAATGTTTATATTCATTAGGTTGGGGTTTTTTTAAATGTATTTCTATTAGGAAAAGAAGTATGCAATATTTTAAAAAACCCTTAAAATCAACCGATACACAAAATTTGGCACAAGTTAGATTTGCAGTTAATGACCATTCTCTACATTATGGATATATATGTGATTTACATGACGTACATTTTCATTCAGGAGAATGAAAGGTCTGGTTAGGGAAGACAGAATACCCGAATGAAATCATCCCTGTGATGACTGCTTGGGTAAGTGGAAAACACGTCTCATTCTCAAAACACCATGCCTTATTTCTTTCTCTGTATTATTGCAATTTTGCACAGGCGTTTGGTGGCCTTATTGATTTATATTACTTTTCCTAGCAAACTATTAACTCTTTATTTGACTTTGCATCCAAAGATTCTCTCTCTGTCAGATAAGATATACAGATAATAGATAGAAATTAAATCTGGTTTTCACCAAGTCCGTAATCGGCAGAGGAAAGTGACTTGGAGTGGGACCCCTGGTTCCCTGAGCTCATACTTATCTTGCTGTCAAGATCTTTTTGTTCTCCAAACTCCAAAATAATTAAGTCCTAACATGAGAGTGCATTCTGCAGGGAACAGCCTACAGGCTCCAGAGGAGTTAAACTACTGTTGCTTGAAGAAGTAACATTTGTGTCTGATGATAACAAACAGGGATGGAAATGCTAGCATGGAAAGTTCTGCTGCCAGCATGGCCTTTGCTTTACACACAGGCGCCCACATTCCGGAAAGTTCTGCAGGAGAAGTGCACCTGTGAGTTGCGTTACTTATTCAGATACAGGGCTGTAATTTTTTTGCAAAACTTCCAGTCCCTTGGAGTATGTTATTAACATTGAAGGCAGAAATGACACTGCATCTAACTAAGGATGTGAAAAACGCTCATTTAAAACGTCGCAGAAGCAAAGCTTACGTTCAAACTGCGCACACAGGGATCAGTTTATGTTTATAGAGATTTATACGTGAGACAGAATGGAAAAATGTAATTTAGTTTTATTTAACATCTCTCTCAAAATCCTAAAGACCTCTCTCAGATGAATTAGGTGCTGGGAAGTACAGTGACTATGTAGGCAAACATTAACAGCCAAGCTTCAGTCAGTAACAGCCCTGCATGTTATATTATGTGTTAAGAAAGTGGATGTTAGAAACCTGGGGTTGTCCCTGTGCTCTTTTGAAAAGTGCAGTGTGATCATTTATCTACAAAACACTAGAGCTCAGATAAAGTGCTGAAGGTCTTTTCTGAAAGCTGGTGCCTTCAGGCAACACCTGGTACATCACTGAAGTGTTTGTATTATTATACCGCTCCAATCTCAGCGTGTTATTCATGTCTTCCCAGTCTGCAGATCACTGAAACCGAATGGCAGCCTGTTGAACCATATTTTAACTCTGATCTTTGCATGCAGAGCCATCCATGAACAGAATAAAGTCAGAAAATGAGGCATTAATCTGTAGCCTCTATTTCTTGATCGGCTCCTTGAATTTCCTTGCATCAACCTCAGCCAACTTCACAGAGACTGTGTGAAGTTATGATTTTGTGTCACGTAGCATCTGGTCTTGTGCAACACAGCAAAGCCTCCGGAAGCAAGAACACAAGAAGCAGGACACACAGTGTGTGCTCTGCGGACGGAAACGCTCTGCTGAGCATACCATCCTAGGGATGCGCGTCCTGCAAAATACAGCAGAGACCCGGAGGTTCGGGGTGCCATTTTGACATGCTCAGAGGGCTCTGGGAGGCTGATCAGCACCTCTTCTCCCCACTGAGCCTCAGGGCAACCAAGTACTAATTGGAAATTAAGAGCACATGGGACCTTTCATGAACAAAACCTTGCATGTGTGTCCTGCAGGGGCATTTCCACCTGGCAGCCACTCTTGGAGCATTATGGCCGGGTCTATGTTGTGCTCCTAAACCACTCCTAAGGACTCTCATCCTGGGATTGGTGCAGATGGGAGCTCTTCCTTGGCACCATCACTGCAAACTTTCAGAAAGGTCCTGAGTGCCATCACATCCTTTGGCACAGGTGGGGAAGAGTAACCTGAAAGGCTTTTCACAGTCTGGAGTACTGATTTTTGTTTGTGCCCAAGATCTTCATTGCAAGGGCAAAACCCAAATTTTAGCTAGGGGAGACCTGAAATGCAAAGAGCTTTCTCATACTGGGAGTATAAGAAAACTCTATAACGTTTTTTCCCACTGTTTGTTAGCTCAGGGGCCTGCCCTGAGTGCAAAGCCTCGGTTATGCCAGTTTTATGAAGAGAGAAAAGAACAAGGAGTTAGGGCCTCAAAGTGGATAGATTTTGCCTGTGTCATAACAGACACATTGAGGAGCACTGGCAAAATCTGCTTTCCAGCTAAATATAATACAATGAAATGAAAAACACCTCATCAGCTTTTGTGTTTAATTGAATTTAAAAAAAACCTCTATGTGCAGAATCGTGCATGGCCATTTTAATAATGCTGGACCCACTGCTAGTTGAAGGACACAGTTTCTTGGATGAGGTACTGGAAATTATTTTAGTATTTTCAGTAAGAATAACTAACTGTGACAAGCAACTTCCTGGATAGTAAGTGCATCAGGCAACGCACATTGTTCCTCAACCTGATAAACTCTTAGCAGGGAACTTCCCTTCTCTGGGGCCGCTGCTCTGCGCTGGCTTTTTGTCTCTTCAGAACAGGCAGCTCTGTACAATCCCGAGTCACATGTAGAGCAATCAGTACCACCAGGGGAGTGTTTTTAATGAGAAAAACAGTTAAATAAATGGAATGTCATTAAGACATACAACTGTTTTGGAGATGATGCCAGCAGTAGAACAGAAAGTTACTTTAAAATATTACTTGCTATACATTTACTTTTAATGCATATGGAATTATAGAAACAAACTGCTTTAACTAGCTAAAGAAATGGAGACTCTTTGCACAGGCTATTTAAAATCCCGGTAGTATTTCAGCCTCTTGGAGTTGTCTCTTGAACTGTCAAAGAGAGCTCTGGACAGTCTCTAAGTGTCTCTGACTGTTAAATCCTTAAGTTACATGTATATATGCTTAAGGACTGGGTCAACTTGCAGACAGAAATATCCTGATCTTAAAAAAAAAAAAAAAAAAAAAAAAAAAAAAAAAGATGAAACAAATTGGTGATTAGAATACTGCCATGAAACTTTTGCCCTCAGTTGACTGGGTTTGTTCCAAGATTCAATGTTCACTTAAACACAGTATGAAAAAAAAGTGATGTGGCCAAATATTCCTGTCATATGCTTCAGCATTTTTTTTCCACAATGTTTTGTACTGTAACTGTTTAGTTCAATGCATTCAACATTCGCTTCCAAACCTGCCGTACCATTTCTCCAACAGCAGTCAAAAAATCTAAAGACACTTTAACTTAATAAGAGGCTATGTCTGTGTTTTTCTTGGTTTTTGTCTATAGTGAACTTTTACCATTCAGAAAGGATACTTTTTTTAATGCAGTTGAGCATATGTTAAGGTCTAGTTGGCTTTAGCTCGACAGTAACAACACACATAGTAACCGTCTTCTGGGTTTTGCATCCATTCTCCTCATATACTACCACTTTATTCTTTGTTGTGAATATTCCATGTAATTAGTGGCTCATGTCAGAACCACAATGTTATTAATGAACTAGACAATGTTTTTCAATTCTAGCCATTATTCCATGCTTCCCCAGGTGAAATGAAGATCATCCCTTTCTCTAAAAATCAGCCTTTAACTGCTAGTAATGCATAGCTCTAAGACCAGACTTCTGCAATGTACTGATTAACCAGTACCAGACAGTGGGAGCAGGAAGAATCATCAAAGAAATGATAAAGAAGGAAAAGGAGGGTCTTCAGACCTGCTGCTCTGGATTTTTATTTGTTTCTCTGTTCTGAAGATGGAAAGTAAGTGGGCTCCTTGGTTTTCACAGTATGAGCACCACTAAAACACTATCTGGTTTGGTTTCTTAGCAAATTTTGAGACATGTTTGTAAACAGGGTAACACAGACAACCGGGCAGAATCTGTTGCGAGTCATCACTTTCGTTCTCAGTCAAAGTTCTTTATTTCTCGGCTTTGCAACAGCCTAGGTATATCCCCCATGGGGACCGCAATGATGATACAATTATTGCTGTTTTCACCCAAGAAATTTAGTGCCTTTCTTTGAGGGGGAACTGAAACTCTTGGTAAACAGAAACTTCCCTGATATCCAAGGACAAGAATCAAATTGCTCAAGCTGTTTGTCTTTACACAGCTGCAAGGAAGACCAGCTTCAAAAAAGGACAATTGAAATTATCGTATGACAGGTAATTTATTATTGCATTGTAATTAACATCACAATCTGGAAGCAACACAATAAACTAGATAGTACTGGATGAAAGAGACTAGATTATTGTTTTCAGCCTAGAAAACTAATGTTCCCCAGGTATCAGATTCCCATGAGATGCTAAATGAAGTAACATGTTAATTCATACTCATATCCTCTCTGTTCTTTCAGGAAGTTCAAAATATCTCTACAGGGACATTCCAGAGTCAGATGGGTACAACTTCAACATTTTGCAAACACCTAAGGTCCAATTGCCTTGTCCATATCAACAATTGTTAAAGGAAGACAGTTGTTTAGATTTCTTGCAGCCAACGTACCTTTTGGATACTTAGGATATTTAGCACTGAATGATTTTGCATATCATGACAACTACATCTAAAATAATGGTGTTAATATTAGAAGTGTCACCCACTGCAATGTAATCTATTTATTATTTATTTTTTTAAAAAGGATGAAGGATGGATCCACCGTCTTACAAGACCTGTGGGGATAAAAAAAACAATCTTCAGTGGCTTTTTACTGTGCTTCCAATGAGGGTCCCTTGCATTTAGGGAAAAAAGAAGAACAAACTATTTGTAGTTTTACGAGAAAAAGTCAATCCAAATTCTTTGCCTCTGGAAAAATTCTTGCAGAAGATGGTACCTATTTCAGCAATCGAGGAAACCTCAGGAAAGAAGGTAAAAAGAATGTTAGTACATTTTTTACATAGTGAATTTGAATCACCTCAAACAAAGTGATTGACATGCATTGACAGAGTGAAGAATTATGTACAGCTAAACTTCAGCCTTTGTTCCTAACTTTAGACCAAATGAGGTCCTGCAGAAGGTATCTCATAGCTTCCAATCCATCTACGTACCTTACTACAGCAAAATGCTTTCCATGTCCTGCTACAATTGACAGAGAGTTTTATTTTTAGTTGAGTATGAATTTGACGAAGAATAAGAAAATAGTCAATTAGAGGTGAAATCTGCAGAAGGAACTTATAAACACCCCAATTCACCAGACTTCAGTTAGGTACCAAGGCTGTGTGGAGAGAGCTGGGGACCTAAGAATAGGCTTTGCAAAGCCAGGCAACAGGGAATGTTGTGCACAAAATTCCAGCTTTCCCTAGAGTTATATTGTATTCATATCCCTTACCTAGGTTGGGGTGGCACATAAAGGAGAAAACTAAGCAAAGAAGTGTGTGAATAGGACTTTAAAGTAAGGCTGACTTGGAAGAAGTCTATTCCCTGTTTGGTTTGACATAAAATAGTGAACTATTAATCAGAGTAGCCTGTAATAGGCATCTCTCCCTTTCCAGGCAAGTTCCCTAACCTTAAGGCCAACAGCTTAACAAGTATTTAATTATTTTATTTAAAATGGAACAGTTTCCACAGAAATACTCAGAGGCTTCTCTCATCCCAGATTTCCCTTAGGCACCCTCCAGAAATTTTTGGAGAGAGATTTTAAGCCAGAATTCTGTTGGACAAAGGGAGGAAAAAATCCCAGGTTTTTCAAGTCCCAAAGGGGTGATCTAAGAGCTGAGGTGCTGGGTAAATGCATGAAAGCAAAAACAAAAGCCTCTGTGCTAAGAACAGTCAAGAACTCCCTGAATCTTCAGATCTAAATTTTTCATGAAACACATGGCTGACTGAAATATAGGGACCACAGTCCCAAAGGCTCCACTGAGACTTGTTGTGGGACAGAATTTTGAACAGAGATTGTTTTAGCTCTACTTCCTTATTTGGGGGTTGGGGTTTTTGGGGGTTGGTTGTTACTGTTGTTAAACCATTTTTGTTTGCAACTGTTGTTAAACTCTCTCTCAGCCATCACTTTGTTTTCTTCTCAGAACTTTATTTGTTACTGCAGATGATTAGTATCAGATTCATGAGTGAGGTCATCATTTCCAGAATTTCTTTTCTCCTCCTGTAATTGTTGTCTAGTTTTTGAGTTGTTATCTACAAAATTCTCATGTTTGCAGGCATTCTGCAAAATTTGAAAAATAGTAAAGAAATTGAGGATGAGATTTCTGAGGGAGTTCTTGCTGTCATCTTACAAAAAAGACAGAAGCCTTGCTTTAGAAACTATTAGTGGAATTGTTTATATCCAGGACATTTCCAGCAAGTATTTGTCTTAACTGTGGGTTAGAAATTTCTCCTGAAAGAAACTCCACAACCTGTCCAGGAACTTGCCAGAGTGACAGAGCGACTGGAAAATATTTATTCTTAGAGGAGTCTGATTTCCAGAAGATACATACTCCAACTTCCTTAAAAATCACAGAATTCATTTTAGGTACCCCTCAGTTAGACAGTTGTTTTACAGAATTATTGGTTTCCAAAATCACATCTGCAAATGAGGTCACTGCAGCAAAGAACTTGCTATTGAGTTAGATTACGTAGGCTGCAGATGAGCAAAATATTCATACAAGCAACAAGTGGCAAGCAGGTGAACTGAGGGTTTGGAGTTAGCAATCAATTCATTCCTTCCTCTGATTTCTGTCTACAGTTTCTGGCTTTTGTCAGGGCCTGATGACGGGGGTGGGGGCAAGTTCCTTCTTTCTGGCCCTTCTTGACCGTTCTTTTGTGGTTTTATGGGAGTGTCACAAAAGTACATTTTGAGGAAGAGGCCAAAGAAGAATTCTCAGCAAAATGAGAATGGATGAAAATATTGAGACCTGAATGGCAGCCAATGGACCTTAACTGTAATTTCCATATGGCCTCTAACATCACAGTAGTTGTGTCATCATTGTGAACCGCTGTTTAACCTGACTACCAGCTATTCTCCAGCAGCAGAGCAGGTGCCCAACACACCAGGAGAGGGGAAGGTTAGAAGGAGAAGTGCACAAGGAGTTCCCCTTAGTCCAGAGGGGAGGCATGCCTGGACCTCACCACCCTGGCCAGAGAGGAAAGGGAACTTCTTCAAGAATGGGTGCCCTGCTGGTTATAGGTGAAAAAAAAGAGAATTTCTGGGAGCAGGATGCTCTCCCGGGCCTGGAAAGCAGCAGCTGCTCCAGGTTTATGAAGAAAGAGAAAGGATAGAGAGTTGGCTGTGTTGTAAATGCAAGGACTATAAAATCGTGAGCTTAAAGTGAATAACTGGGCACATAGGAAGCATGTAAAAAAAAGATGGAAAGGGACTATGAGATCTCACAAACCACAGGAGGCTGAAAAAAGATAAAGCAGTATCGTAGGCTTCAGTGTGTTGTATCAGAGTGCATTATAGAAAATAAAAGAGCTGCATCTAACACAAGTTGAAAAGATGCATAGAGAAGGATTTCTAGGACAGCTGATCTGAATAATGAGGAAGGTAAAGATCACTGAGTATCAGTTTAGGTGGTCTGGTGGTGCCTCTGTTGCTACACACAGGATGATGAGCAAAGACGGTCCTGTGTGACAATGCGGAGGTCTAGTATTTTTGCATGAGCTGTTTTCATCCTGGGCAATTTCTTATTCAGATCTCAAAAATATCAGGGGAGTTACCTCAGGTATTCTTGTTTCTCTCCATAGGCAACAACAGCCAACAAAACAAGCTACTGTAAGTTGTGGGTACCAAGCCAAAGTCTCAGTAGCTTCTTTTTGTTTTCTCGCCATTGTCATGTGGCATCTTCCAGTATTCGTAAAGTGCTGTAGGCTGTTGTCCAGCTGGAAAGTCACTCTTCTCAGCCAAAATAAAACAGTTAAGTTACATGGTGGTAGCAGGAATGAGTGTCTGTGAATTTCATGGGCTGGTGACTGGGGCATCTTGCCAGGCGCAAACAGCTTGTGAGGGAAAAACATAGTCTGTAGGAAGTATAATGTGAATTCTTTACTGTTGCTCATAACCTTATATTTTGAGGGGGAAAAGTCGCTAATGTTGAATTTGGTTCACAGTTCAGAGCAGCACCTATCACCTCTTTTGTGGTATTGGAAGATAGATGGGTAAATAAAATGTAATGCTTTTATGCAATGTTTCAGTGACAGATACTGAAGTTGGAGAAGGTGAGTCAACTGGAGTTTATTTGTAAGAGTGCAAAAGCTTGCTTTCTCAAGGTCTGAACTGCCTGAAAAAGATCCAAGAAGTTTAAATTATTAACACTGTTAAATAGCATCAAGTTCCTAATATTCAAAACCAGATTTTCCAGATAAAAAGGAAAGTTGGACAAAGGAAAACAACAAATTTCCTGACTACTCTGTAAAATTGAAGCAGAAAAGCCATTTTGGGTTGCCTAGACAATTGTAGGAACCAAATAGTCTGGAAAATTTCATTTCATGTCTGACAAGGTTAGACAAAAAGTTCCTGTGATCCAAAGTGCTAAATCTTCAAGAACGGCTTTTTTATATGTCAGAATTACAATTGAAGAAGATTTCTAAATGAAAAATTGTTTCCTCCACACACACAGCCGCCCCCCTCCAACTCCCCCCCCCAAAAAAGAAGAAAATGACAAAACATTTTTATCTGGTTAATATTTGGGTTTTGCATTAACAATGAGGTAAAACAGAAATGAATTTGTGAAATGCTTCAGTTGACTAGGCTTTACGTTTAGTCTCAGGAAAAAAAAACAGCTAAAAATGTATTTCCGGATCTACTGAAAAGTATAGCCTGTCAGATCCAGCAGATTATTTGATCATATAATTAATTTGATACATGTGAGAAGGCCTGCTAATTTCATTACCCTTTCCAGTTAATCAGGAGTGATTCTTAAAGCTACCACTTCATACAAAACTAAACTTGCCTACTGAATATCCCTTTCAGACACATTAATTCCTTTTTCCTCCATTAAAAGAAAAAACCAAAACAACTTCTTTGCTGTACTTGTAAGGAACTCTTTTTTTCAGAAAATAAATATGTGATTTTAAAATAGAACCTTGTTTAAAAATAAAATAAAAGGAAAAACCCCAACTTTTGCTAAAGAAATATCTCAAACTTGTAATCCAAGAATGTGACATTGTAAATAACTTTAAAGTAATTTTTCTTGGGTAAGCTCAAATGAGTGATTCCCAGTGGGTTCTCTGAGGATGACTTTGAAGCCTTTTTAATTTTAGAATTTTTTGTCCCCAGTAAACTGTGTAAATGACTCTTTCTTGAAACATGTTTTTCAAAATAGTACGGTTAGATACAGACCATCAAGTTCCCTTCTCAGTCCTTCACATCTTTCTTGCTAGCTACAAGCAGTAGTTTCTTGGGTGTACAAAACACAAAGTCTGTTGCAATCTTCCTTGAACATGAGCCTTACTTAAATGGGAACTAAATATACTGACAACATTAAAATAAAATTAAAAAAAAAAAGAAATAATAGAAAGAAACCAGTCATTCGACAGTAGCTTGAATCTTAATCCAGCTGCCCAGAGGGTGAAAAATAATTGTTTTTATGGTAAAATTAGTAGCTTTAAATATTTTATGGCTCAAAAAGGAACAAGAAGAAATGTATGTATAAAGGCATTATTTTTGTCATTGTTTAGCTTCATCTGCTTCTGACCCCCCTGGCATAATACTATATTCCAGGAAACCGGCTGTTTTCACTGTTTCCACTTGCTCCAATATTCCCATACTTCTGATATTTTGTTTCCAATGATGCAAAAAAAACAAAAAAAAAAAAAAAAAAAAAAGAAAGCAAAGGAGGAAAAAAAGCAATTACTCACATTTAAAATTATACAGGCAAGGAGCTAACAATTGAACAAGAAATGCACAGCCTTGCTTTTCCAGCATCAAACCCTTCCTTACCTTCAGGCTGCTGGGCTGTTTGTAAGGCGTTTTTAAAAGGGAAAAGGAAAGCCTTATGCACCCCTCTCAGAATACTGAGAGGAAAACAGTTGATTTGACACATGCAGTGCAAATTCCTCCAATCCACTGAACACTACTCAGGCTGTCAGTCAGGCTGTGTCTCCTCTTAGGGTCTCATCCCAGCCTTTTCCTGCCATGAGCCAGGAAGGACTTCGTTTGGATCTTTTTTTGGTTCAGATAGACCATGGTACACTGACCTTAACTTGCTTTTGGGAAGGAGCTGGTAGCTGCTGCTGTTTGGAAACTAGTTGCCCTTCATTTCAGTTATAATGAAATCGGCATAACCCTGATTTCACTTATAGTTGGAAGGTTAGCAAAAGCTCGTTGTCAGCCTCAAAGAATAAAAAAATAGATAAGTAAAAGCCTGAGTTAATTCCCGTACCTCCAACCTTCTCTACAGAAAAAAATAATACTGAAGGAAGAAACTGCCTAAAAAACACAAGACTCTGAAACATAAAGAGAAGGAAAGTATTTTATTTGCCTTCTGGATTCTGCAGTGTGAAGGAACATTCCACATTTTTCAAAATGTTTCCTGCAGTCACAGAAGCTAGAAATTTGCTTTGCCATTTTAAGGAAAATTGAGATCTTGACCATCATCTCCTAAAAACACTGTCATGAGACTCAGGTGAATTAGAACCAGAGTGTCACATGCATGATAAATCACCCTTCCTCAGACAAATGGAAATTCCCAAGATCCCCACTAGAGGAGAGACACAGAAATCTGTGTGAGCTGTGGTCTGACTGGGGAATTTGGGACACAAGTAGAGTGCCCTATACTTACATAGGGGTTAATCAGAAGCCTGTTTGGGAATTTGTAGCTTAACAAAATAATTCATATAACATTCAGCTTAAAAAGGGCATGAATTCATGAGAGAAGGACAGAAAGAGAAAGCTATACGTCTATTCTCAGGGAACATCACATTCCTGGGATGATTACTAAAACACACTAAACTAGGGTGTTCGCTTTTAGTTTAGTTTAGTGTTGTACTTGAGAAACAAAAAGATCAAAGTGCTCTGTCTGAAGATATTTGGCTTTCTAAAGCCTGTGCTAACATGTGGCACACCTGGAACAAGGTTGCAGTTACATGTTCAAGTAGCTTCCTTGGATGTAGAGGTATTTTGGTATGTAATCCAGCACTCAGGGAATTTTCCTCCGTGGACAGGGGATTGAGGAGCATGTCCTTGTGTAGCCACAAGTTGCAGTGCAAACAGTTTTCCTTCCCAAACAGGACTGGTCATTCTAGAAATAAGGCAGCACCATAACTCCATGGCTGTACAAGTGTAATTATTTCAGCTGAAAAAGAAAATTAAACTGATCCCCTATGTTAAGAGTTACACAGACAAAGCCATTTTTCATAGATCGGCCTTTACTCAAAGGAAGCAGGGCTGACAACATTTTACAAACCAGAAATCTTTTATTTGGAATTTTTTTCTTGGATTGATTTTTGTTTTGGAACTTCTCTAAACACTATTTAACTTCAAAAATATTCTGACCAAGCTGTACCATATGACATGCTATAAACACAGAATCTACAAGAGCTGCTTTCATTCTCTTCTAAAAGTCATGCGCTTTTATTTAGTGGGTTCAGGCTTACAGATGTTTCGGTGGATCTAATGCTAGGAAAAAAAGATTTGACAATGTGAGCCCTGGTAAATTCTAAATATGCTTTCTGTATGTACCACTAATACATAAAGCCTTGAGTTCTCACACGGCATTGAGGCATTGCTGTGCTAACAGAATGTAAACTCTGGTTTATAAACTGCGCAGATTTGTGAGCTAAATCAGTGGGTGTCCCCTGAGGGTGTTAAAAAAAAAAAAGTATGAAGCAGTAACGAATCATAGAACAGAATTAAAACAAGGATCTATTTTCCATGAAGCCCCCAAGGAATTTTTACAGTCTCATCAGTTTGTGTGGTGTCAAACAGGGCAGCTCTGTTGTGGTTAGCAAACATTAGCGTGTCCTCTTCATAATCCCATCCATGCCTAAAGTAAAAGGGGCCCCATGTCAAAAATCTTCCAGATAATGCCTCTGCTGACTCTGCAGATGTGGGTTTGCTCAATTCTGAGGTGCTGGCACCCTCTTAACCTGCTTGCAGTGCAGCAGTACCAAAAACGGTGTTTGTCCAAACTGTCTCCCAAGGTACAATCTCAATTCCAGAGGCCGAGATGTAAGTGGGAAACTCACCGAGCCCCCTTTCCCCTTGGAAGCCTTTCCTGACATGAAGACTTGTGCTGTGTACCTTGAGCCTTTTTTTCCCCATGAGGCACGTGTACGAGCACTGTCAGCCCTGGGTTCCAGCACAGGGATAAAGAGCGGCAGAGCATCCCCTATGTTTACTTGAACCAGAGCTATTTATGGAGCCAAGAGAGCTTCTGAAAACAATAAGCCCTGTGGAAAACCTTACTTTTCTGCCCTTTGTGAAATATTTCCATAGTTAGTGTCTATCAAAGCATACATCAGTTCTATCCAGAGGTTAAAAAGGGTGGCTGGGTAGGCGGTCTTACGTTGTTTGGTTTTGTGGTATTATAAAGTTTTCATCATGAATCCACAGTGACTACGCTTATATTTTTAGAGAGGTGTAAAAATCGTGTCAGATTACTGTTTTCTTCAGCTCTTTATTCCTGGTGCCTAGGAATCTTCTAAGGTAAAGCCATTTCCATTTTGATCCTAATCCTTCTTGCAGACCATTTGGGCTATCGTCACCATACCTTACTGTTACTCATTATATCCCCTTCCTTTTTTGGGGAATGTAGAGTTATCACACATAAGAAATTCCAGTGGTCAGTTCCTTAGTAACCCACGTAGTTTCAGATTTGTAATTAAAAGTAGAATAAATTTTCAGGAGTATTTCTGAGTGCTGTTGAATTCTCAAAAAATTAGAATGTATTAGGATGTTTCACTGAACACTGTTGGATACAAACCTCAAATTCAGCACAACCAACTCTGATCGTGAAAAAACAACTGCTGCCGACTTTGCCACACCATATAGATAACAATATTTGTTGCTGTATTTTTTAAGTCCTCAAATACTGAAAATTAAGTCTTAGGATACTTTAGCCCCTAGAAATTTGATGATTTCTACTGCAGCTGCTACAGCACCAAATTTAACATCAAAAGGATTTTTTAGAGAGAGTTATTATTTTGCCATAGTAGTTGTATTAAGAAGCAGTGACAAATTTTCACCACTTCTGGTTTCACTCTCCAATGTGAACTAATGTGTTTCCCACTCAGCGACAGACTATCCAGTTACCAAAGCTTTAAGCATAAACCAAACCTTTCTGAAAATGGGACATCTCAGGACTAAAGTAACTTCGCTTAACTGACTGATAACGAATTCTACTTTTTAATACAGTAAAACAGGTTTTGTTAAAGGAAAAACTCCGTTCAACCGTGCTCAGATAAAAGAAAAAAACTTGTTTTCTTAACCACAGCTAGTTAGATAAGTACAAGATAAACTGCATACATGCACAAGATGTGGATTGCAGGGAGTGGCTTTTCTAAACAGCTCTATTAAAAAACTTAAAAAGTGAGAAAATAACTTTGTCTGGAATAACTGAGATCACTTGTTGCTCTTTAAGAGCAAAGATTGTTTACTGGGAAGTCTTGAAGTCTTTTTTTGTTTGCTTTAGTGTAAAGTTCATGAAGAAAAATTTGTCTTCCTAGAGTGTCTTCTGGGGAGAAAAAAATTGATAGAATATAGAATTTATGAATCTGTAGTATTTGTATTAACACTTAATAAGCTCCAATACAAATTAATATTATTTCAGAACCTGATATAGAATATATGCTTTGCATAGTTTCTTTTTAAAGATTCCTGCATGCCATACACCATCCTTATCTATTAAATTCTGTAGGATGGTTCAAAACCTTTTTATTTTCTGTTAAGTGCTATAGGATCTTTATTGACAACATTATTGATTTACATAACAAATGCCCAGTTCTATATAATCCTTTTTATTAAAAGTGAATTCTTCCACTTTTAAAGGATGTAGGTTTAGGCATACTTATTAAACACTCTTGGTAGTGCTGAGTACTTGCAACTCCATCTGAATTGGTTGGATAAGTAGGTAAGATTGGCTCCAACAAGAGTTCCACATACAGTGCCATGTGAGGCACAGATGCAAAATCCACCATTTATATAGATTTGGTACGATTGAGTTCCTGGCAGTTAATATACTGTTGCTGCATTTGCCTTTATAACCAGCTGTATTTCTGGTGTTACGTAAAAATGCTGCTGGCAGTCATTGGAAATGATCATATTACTTGTGCCTTAAAGATTCAAGTAACTGAAAAATAAATAAGTACAAAATAGAACCATACTTCTAACCATCATTTAGTTGCTAGTACAATGTTTCTTAGAAACGCAGGGGAAATAATTTTCAAACTTTTTAGCATATTTTCAACCATTTGCTTGGTAGTGCTGTTTAGTCTCTTTGCAACTGGATAGCCACTTTACCTCAAGTGGAAAATGCCAGACAACTGGAAGAAAATAAAAATCTACTTAATGAAAAAAATCTTAAATTTTTGCTATTGAGTCTCTGGAGGAGTTTAAACTCCTCTGTTGTATGTACATACATTTATCCTCTGTAACAGTGTGCTATAGGCAGATATAAAAACATAAGATGTCAGCCATTGGTCTGAACACTGTGTTGCAGGGCATGTCTGAGTTGTAAAGGGTACCATGATACAGAAGTATTTGAACTACCTAGTTCCGCACCCAGAAACAGTTTGGCAGTGACAGCAGAGAGCTGTACTGAAGCTGATTATACCATTCTTCAAGCTGCAAGAGCTTTCTGCCACTTCAAGGGAGATCTGCTGGAGGAACTCAACCAGAGAAACACAGCCTTCATTAAGTATAAATCCTTCTGCTTTGAGAAGTCCATTTTCACACAACCTCCTTATACGTCATATCTATGGATGATTTTATTTTACTCCCAGATGACTCCCAAAGATATAATCCCGGCTGTATTAAAAATTGTGGAAACTTTGTGGGTGGAAACTTGGAGCAAATGGGACCAATGGAGTGGCACTCAAGCAGTACCCTGTCATCACTTCTCCTCACATATAAATTTAATTTAAATTCCACTGACTGCAGTGTTACAATAAAGATAGAATGTCATACCACAGAATTTTCATAAGCATATAAACAAAAATCTCTGGGGGGAAAGAAGTCAAAAGTAGATTTTATGTACCCTTTTTGCACTTTTGAGTATAATGTTTCACTCTTTTTTTTTCAGGCAGAAACAATTCCCATATTTCTTCAGAATCTGGAGTCCCAGATTGTGAGTGTGAATAATCTTTTATCATCTGGGGTTAAGATGGTTTATCAGCTACTGGATCTGCCACTTCTTCAGTCACCTTTTCAAGGGCGAGTTACTGATCCCACATCACACCAGTGAAACTTATGAAAGGAGGAGCAAAGAAAAGAATAATGCCACATCTTTAAGTAAAGACGACAATTGTCTGAAAGACTGGCTTTATTTTTGAAATGGCAGCTGTTTGGAACTGTTGACAGATTGGGAGTGTTGGAAATTGTCCCAGGCCAGATGGATTAGTGATCTGGGTTCAGGTGAAGTGGTCAAAGGTGCTTTATAAATGCCATTTCCCACATAGCTATCACCACTGCATAGTAGTATGGGCAACAGTTATAGGTAACAGTTATTTTTATAACACGTAATTGAGTTATTCTGGATAAGTCCCACATAGGTCAGGGGTATGTACTTTTACATCATCTTCCTCTCCTTTTGCTGCAGCAATTGCAGTAATTTGAGACATTCCTACTACTATTCCTTATTGAATTAGGATGGGCTGAAGGCAAGATGTCTGGGGAGGGGTGGTAGAGAAATATGTCTTTTAGTCAAGAAATCACTTTCAGTCTTTTTCTCTCTGTTATTTCTTGTGACTTGAATACATTGATCAGATTCACGGTCATGTTGTAAGGAATTTTCCAAGGAACAGAAATGAATCAACCAAACAAGAACTGGAAAGGGCAGAAACAAGGAGTTTCATCTATTCATGAGAATTTGATACTTTCATTTCTCGCACTGCATTCCGCTGCATTTTATTTGTTTTATTATGCATGCTTCCAGAGACCAAGTAAATTTTAATTTAATTTTAAATGGAAATAATGGAAAATGGAAAAAGCTTTCCCTCTCCATGCATACATAACACAAAATATATGATTTAGGCAATTGAATATAGTATAGAAATAAAAATAATTGAAGACATATGTTTTTTTTACAGTCTTGGATTGAACCGGTGCCCCTTAACTATCTTGTGTGATAACTGCAAAGTCATGGTTTTTCCTACAGCATCCCTCTGCTTACCGATGGTCTGAAGTACATCTCAGAAGGACAGGTCAGAGCCTTGTCTGGCTCATTAGCCTCCACTTGTGTCAAAATCCTTGGAAACGCTTGACAAAAAGCTCTGTTAAGCATTTTCCTTCCCTACACAGGTAACAGAGCTTCTTTTGTGAAGAGTTGCCCATGTAAATTTAAATTTGCTAATGGCAGGTTTCTAGTAACAAAACTTAGCTGTTAAGATCCATGGGAAAAGTGAAAACAAAAGGTGAGGAAGCTTCTGACAGGAGTCTAGCGCTGTATATTAAGTTATGATCCAGATCCCTCTCTGGTTTGATACTGAACACAGCAGCTAATTTATTCACAAGTGATTAGCAAATACTCCCCTCTCCCCTCTCTGGTCCTGAACTATCTGTTGTCAAAACACAGTAGCTTTCCCAGTAAGCTCTACCTAAGTCCAGCGTGCTAGAAAGAAGAATGTCGCCAGTCAAAGGTGTGTGGCACAACACAGAGCAAATCAAAAGGTTGCTATACGTTTTGTTTACGTCACACCACTTCAAAGTCATCCATTTATAAAGTAGCAATGTTCTAGAGAGAGATCATGCATCTGCTGTTGAACTGAGAACTGTATTTTCACACAGCTGTAATGAACAGCTTAGGAAACTTAATTATATGCATTTGACTCTTTCTTTCCATGAGATTTCTTTTTTTTTCTCAGTTCAGTTTGAAAATAGTGCAGAAAATCTTGTGTCTGTCATTCCAGAATTCAGTTTCAAGCCATGTGTCAGCAGGGAAGCTGTAGTTTTCATGTTTTCAGGAATATGCCCTCCCCTTCCTTTACTACACAGGTGACAAAAATACTTAAAACCTCAACCATTTTTATTCTGAATCATTGGAGTAAGCCAAATAATCTGCAATGTAACAAGTGCTATAGCAACTATTCGCTTTGGTTCAAAAACTGAAATAAACATTTGACATGTCATATTTCACATGCTAGAGAAGGTCATGTTGGCATAATGTAGTAATATTAATACATTCTGTGGAAACTGAGCAATATTCAGACTGGTACATATGACATAGACTGCTTTAGGCTGAGAATAATTTTTAGAATAGGATATTTAAAGTACATTAGTTAGCCTCTGTTTAACTGTAATTAAATACTATACATAATTAAGCTGAATTAATCTAATTAGACTTCCAACTGACAAGGGTTTCCAGTTGGCTGAAGTTTTGCAGGGCCCATTTTGTACATGCCAGTAAACATTACCCTTTTCTTTGAGCAGCTGACCCTTAAAAAAGATGCCCCAGTAAGAGACCATATCATATACAGTATAGTCTAACCATAATCCTGACTGCTGAAAGGTCAAGAATTTCCATCATCTTTCAATGTTACTAATACCTTAGGGAGATTTTTATCTGTGTTTCTCAAGCAAAACCATGTTTGGGGAGCTTCCTCTTCTTTGTTTCTATTTTCTGAATCTTGAATTATTAATTGCATATACAGTAAAGCTGAAGGAAGTCCAAGAAGATATTCTGCACTTCAGAGAGGATTTAACTTCTTCCCTACAGAATAGTGTTCTCAAACAGAGCCATATTCTATGCTATTCAGTGGGAATATTGTTCAGTTATGAACAGAATTTGCCCATGTATATATATACACATATATATAATACAGGCACACATCTATATGTAGACACACAACTATATGTATGTATGTGTATGTATATAGTCTATTTTCTAAAAATCTGTGTAAAAGACTATTCTAAAGAGCTGTTTAGAAATTGAAATCACCAGTTTTTTTGTTTACCATCAGGCCACTCAACATTTTCCCGTAAACAGAGATTTTTATTGTTTTTGATGGTTAAACTCTCAGACCTCTTTTTAGGTCAAATAATGCTTGTGTTTCTCATTGGAAAAGGCACGTCAATGAGACCAGGGGCACTATGAAGCACTTTTCTCAAGGCACAACATTAATAATTTGCCTAATTGCATGAAAAGGTAGACTTTGGCTAAGCAGCGGTTTCAGGAATGCATGTATCTCAAACACTAAAACATATCCAAGTAAGGAAATATGATATGTATGGCATGCTGGGCACTGAGCTGGGTGCCAGAAACATGGGAGTGTCTTGCTGGCTCCATTTCTCGTTTTTTGATCTGAGGCAGGTCATCTTGCTCTTCTGTACCTTGATTTCCTAATTCATTTCTAATCTTCCTTGTTAATTTAGGATGTCTTTCTTTCCGGGTAAAGATTATATTTAATTATTTGTTTAAAGAGTATGCAGCGCTTATATCCCCATGAATACCTGTGAGCACCCTGATACCTATACTCTAAAATTCTTACACAGTTGTTTCTTCTGCCTCTCATTTTAACCTTTGGTATTGCATCATATTTGGTGTTTGGAGAATAAAACATGAGTGTTCTTGCATTTCCTTAACAAATAGCCCAAGAAAACTGCCTTCCAAATACATAATAGCTACAAGGTGATGATCTGCTTGGCAACCAGGCACATGGGAACATGTTCAAAAGCCCTTAACAGGAATCAAGTGCTAATTAAAAGAAAAAGAGGAAAGCAATGACTGTTGTGATGATTTTACACATAGACTTGAGAAACTCTATTTCTTAGGGCTACTACAAGCAGAAAAAAAGACAATACATACTTAGCCACCTTCTCAGGTGGGTGCTTGATAATAGTCTTTATGTCTCTTAACTCTGCTCCCAAGACTGTTTTAACAGTTACATAGTATGCATACATATTAGGGAGGAGTGTCTGGCATCCCTGGGTTTTTTCCCCTTTCTAACCAGATGTCGGAACTTTAAGCTAGAGTCAGGTTTCTTCTTGGCTGTACTCCTTCTGGCCCAGGATGCTAGCATTTCTGGCTGCACTTCAAGAGAAAGGGTGGAGAACAAGTTAACCAGAATACCTCATGGCCTGAGCACTTAACTAACATGTGAAAAATATGGGTTCAAGCATTCCCCACTTGAAGAAAGCACAGAACTCCCAATTGCTGGATGAGTTAGCGGAGTGTTGTGAAAAAGGATTGATACTGAAGCATCCGAGTGCTTGTACGTTATCACATCTAAGTTCATAGAAGATTAAGGTGGAATTTTTATGACACTCTACCTAAACCTGGACTACAACAGGGTACTTTGCAGGATATAGTACAGGGTTGGTACTCCAGAGCAGGCACTTTCAATTATGCAGGGAGCTTCAGTCTTCACTGCTCAGGCCAGCCCCCAGGATCCCCAGACTTTATAGGTAACAGAGGAAGTCTGGAGGAAGGAAGACTTGGTTGAGGAGGATCAAGTTAGAGACCAGTTAAGTAAACTGGACATCCACCAGTCCATGGGTCCTGATGGGATGCACCCACAAGTGCTGAGGAAGCTGGCAGTCATTGGTGCTCCACTCTCCACCATCTTTGAAAGGTCCTGGAGAACAGGAAAGGTGTCTGAGGACTGGAGGAAAGCCAATGTCACTCCAGTCTTCAAAAAGGGCAAGAAGGAGGATCCAGGAAACTACAGGCCAGTCAGCCTCACCTCCGTCCCTGGAAAGATGATGGAATAGCTCACTCTGGGCATCCAAGCCCACTCTTTTCCTCCAAGCATCTGGAGGAAAAGAAGGTAATCAGAAGTAGTCAACGTGGATTCACCCAGGGAAGTCATGTCTGACTAATCTTATGGCCTTCTACGATGGCATGACTGGATGGATAGATGAGGGAGGGCAGTGGATGTTGTCTACCTTGACTTCAGCAAGGCTTTTGACACCGTCTCCCACAGCATCCTATTAGGTAAGCTTAGGAAGTGTGAGTTAGATGGAGTGGATTGAAAACTGGCTGGCGGGTAGAGCTCAGAGGGTTGTGATCAGTGGGGCAGGGTCTAGTTGGAGGCCTATGACTAGTGGTGCTCCTCAGGGGTCAGTGCTGGGTCCAGGCCTTTTCAATATATTCATCAATGACCTGGATGAAGAAATAGAGTGGACTGCCATCAAGTTTGCTGATGACACAAAACCAGGAGGGGTGGATGACACACCAGAAGGCCATGCTGCCATTCAATGTGACCTGGACAGGCTGGAGGCTTGGGCAGAGAGAAACCTACTGAAGTTCATCAAAGGCAAGTGTAGGGTCCTGCACCTGGGGAGGAATAACCCCATGCAGCAGTACACGTTAGGGGCTGACCTGGTGGAAAGTAGGTCTGCAGAGAGGGACCTGGGAGTCCTGGTGGACAACAGGATGACCATGAGCCACCAATGTGCCCTTGTGGCCAAGGAGGCCGATGGCATCCTGAGGTGCATCAAGAGGAGTGTGGCAAGCAGGTCAAGGGAGGTCATCCTCCCCCTGCACTCTGCCCTGGTGAGACCACATCTGGAGTACTGTGTCCAGTTCTGGGCTCCCCAGTTCAAGAAGGACAGGGAACTGCTGGAGAGGGTGCAGAGAAGGGCTACAAAGGTGATTAGGGGGCTGGAACATCTTTCTTATGAGGAAACGCTGAGGGAGTTGGGTCTTTTTAGTCTGGAGAAGAGAAGACTCGGGGGGGATCTCATCAATGCTCACAAATACTTAAAGGGAGGGGGCCAGGAGGAGGGGGTCGGTCTTTTTTCAGTGGTGGCCAGCAATAGGACAAGAGGTAATGGGCACAAACTTGAACATAGGAAGTTCCGTCTGAACATAAGGAGGAACTTCTTTACCTGGAGGGTGGCAGAGCACTGGAACAGGCTGCCCAGAGTCACCGACTCTGGAGACATTCAAAACCCACCTGGACACCATCCTGCGCAACCTGCTGTAGGTGGACCTGCTCTGGCAGGGGCGTTGGACCAGATGATCTCCAGAGGTCCCCTCCAACCCCTAACATTCTATGATTCTGTGATTCCAGGCTAAGTACAAAGACAATACATATATCAAACTGTGTTAATCTTGTCCACATCTAAAAAAATATTAATCATGGAAGACGCTAAAATAACAATGGTCTATGATTATGATTATTTCAGAGGATATAATAGCATAAGGTATTTTGTTGCCATTGTTCTAACATTTTTAAAGTAATGGAATAATACTTCAGAAAAAGCAGGGATTTGCATAAGTCAAATGTTAAAAAAATATGACTTTCTCATGATTGATTGTCTTTACGGCTCACCTTCAATTATTTCAGAAGTCTTTTGCCTCTACAAAATCTACTAATGTAGATTTTGCATCTACACTGTATCCCTGTATGACCTTCTACAGCCAAAAAACCCAAAGTGTTTATACAAATGCAGTCAATTCCCCTATAATTATTTCCAGTCTACAGTCATGCTCAGTATAGGATTAAACTTCTTTCATGGTCAGATAGATACAATACCAAGGACCCAGTTCTGCTACCTTTACATAGAGCAACGGTTTAGTCTGGGAGTAGCGTACCAGAGTGTCACGGTACTATCACTATATTTAAGTAAAGCACATGTTCCACTGAATTGGGCCCCTTAGTTGTGAAGGTGAGAGGTGCCACAGATACTTTTGCATTTGCAACATCTAATTTAGCTATGTTCCTGTGGTCTTAGTGTCCTGAAGCCATAACAGAAATAAAAGACTGCTGGCAGGCTCCACTGGAAATATGAGAAGGGTGTCCAAAGGCTTACTATTTATTTACACACCTAAACATAAATAATCCCCTCATGTACCACTTTTACCCATAGGCTAAAACACATGGTTTTACAGTAAGGTCATACTTGTCCTCATGTTTTGGAAACATAATCTGTCTTTTAAGGTTTGCAATTCATTTTGTTCCAGCTGTGGATTTATAAATCCCTGCACTTTCGAAGAATTCAAAAGCTTCGTAAGACTTAAGATTGTTTTCATTTGGGTGGAGCAAGTATTAAGTCTGATCTAAAAGAAAGCCCAGTACAGTATCTATATATACATATAGAAACACACACACATTTCTCATGAATATTTGAGAAGGTATAGCTTGGTATTCCAAAGGCCAAGATAATAGAAAAACTGGCAAACAAAAACTTTTTCTGAACACTGATGAAAGGTATATCACCTTTACATGCGCCACTGGGAAGAGTTTAGAACTAATATTAATAGCTATGTTGAAATTCAGTATCGGAACTCATTAATGCTTGAAATTGATTAAAACATTCAGTTTAAATATCTACCTTTTTCATATCCTTCTTCCAGTCCAACATCAGAATCCTGCAGAAAGAGTAAGTTGGCCTAAATGATTTCTAAGGTCAAGAAGCTGAGGTACTGTGGACAAGATCTAGGTAAGCATTCAAACTGTTATATTCAATCTATATAGGGATCTGATCCTAGCCTATGGTATATATCTTCTGCCTTTCTTCAGGCTGCAAGGGTCACAAGGCTGATTTCAAGAGGAAACTTTGGGGCTTTTGTTTGCATGGAGAATTACCCAGACATAGTGGTGTTTTCTCCACACAATGCCCTTCTGCAGCACTGGTGTTACGGTTTAGAGAAGTGAGTCTTGTTGGGGTGGCATCTGCTCTATTAATTTCTGGCTGATCTAAAAATCTAGATGGACCGTAGCAATTGAGACACCTGACCAGTCTAATTCTACCATCATATCAGCCCAAAAGCAAGAAACTCCTGCTCCCTCAAGGGACTCAAAAGCCCTAATCAAGAGAATCAGGCCATTTGTTACTAAATATATGTCATATTTGAAATATCAACCTTGTTTTAGAACCCCCTTCTGAACTTCTTCAAGATGTTACTTGCTTGGCAGTATCACCACTGGGCAGAATTACACCATTTTAACGTGCTTTTGTTACAGTCTTCTTGCAAACAGAAGTGTGCCATTGTGTTTCAATCTTTTATGATGCTGAAACCAAGAAACTTAACCCCAGACTCAAGCAGTATCACTTTTGGACAAGGGGTACAGTGAGGTCTCAAGGGCTGCCACTGTTTCACTCTGTCTATGACCTATCAGTCGCACCTCCCTAGTACTACAGAAAGGGAAGCTGAGACATTTCCATAGTGAGCTCCTCCTCTGTGTGAGGGCTGCAGTAAAGTTTGCAGTGCAACATGGTCTAGAGAAGGCTATGTAAGTCCATATACCTACTTGTCCAGAATCTTGCTGAACAATCTAAAAAACCGTAGACAATAGTGCTTAATTTGAAAAGCTATTCCCATAGAAATATTATCTTTACTAGATAGACTTCAGCCTGACAAGAAACTACTGTCTAGAGGAAAGATTCAGGTCAGAGCAAAAATCTTTTGATTCCTCAAGTTGTTTTAGTAAATGGATTGCTATAGTCTAGAATATTCTGGTCTAAACCTAAGCATTTATAAACCTCAGATGATCCTGACATTCACGGAGTAGAGCCCAATGCTTTACTTTCTGGTGGTTCATGACCTACGTACAGAATTGAACTTTTCCAAATTTATCCTGTGTGAAAGCAGAACTGAGCCCAGAGATTATTTGTTCCCTATTCTTCCACAGACTTCCTGTATGAATTTGGGAAGTTGTTTAAAGTTTATTTCTATGTTTGAGGCCCTCTCTGGATCAAACGCCTGTGTTTTCCAGTGCGCTGTCTGGTTTAGACTACAGATTCTCTGGACTGTGGACTGCCTTTTCTGATAAATCTCTATACAGCATCTAGTACAATAGAGCATGATTACTTGTCTGGAGATCTTAATATAAAAGAATCAAATATAATAGAAACATTAGGAGGCATAATACCATGTAATATTATCTCAATGACTGGAGACAAACAGAGTCACCCTACAGCGCTCGTGTGCAGAGCCTGCAGAGACCCTGCAATGACGAGGGCTTACAGAAATGCGAAGTAGCTTAGGTTTTCTAGAGCTACAGGTTTATCCCTTCTCCTTAAATAGCCAGTAGCAGGATGAATAGGATGAAGGCCATAAAACATGAATGCCCTTTTTAATTGGAAAACATGCAGTAAACTAGGTACCCCTTTAGGATCAAAGGCGCTATTAAAAATCAAAGATATTATTACTGTTATTGCAAGTTTTTATTAGTAGCATTTACCAATAGCCCTTCTCTCAGGGAAAATTGCTGTAAATACCCAGCTGACTTACAAGCAACTGTATTGTTCATAACATCACATGGCTAACCAAGTGTTACCTACTGCTACTCTTCTTATCTATTCTATTTTACGCCATTGAACCTAGGCTGTAGAATTTTTTTTCAAACAAGGATGTAGTATGGCCTCTGATATAGGGCTGAGGTAAAACGAAAGCTGCTAATATTAGGGAACATTTACCTCTGTGAAAACTTGAGATTCCACTTACTCATTCCTCTCTCTGTTTACTTTCAAGGGATAAATAAATCTGAAACTCTGCCTCCAGAAAGTCTGAGATACAGAAACACATGGCATACCTTTCTCCTATCCCATCAGTAGGCTGTATTTGGTAGAATTATGCCAGATGCCTCTGGGCTCACGTTAGTCATTTTGTAAGACTAAGAGGCAAATTAAGGGAAAACTGTTAGTATAGTTCCAGGGATAGCCTAAAATAAAACCAAAACAGTATGTAAAAAATAAATTGCATTTTGGAACCTTTCAAATTTTCTTTATAGGAAAGACAGATTTGGTGTCATCAAGGTACTAATATGGAAAGGTTTAAGGAAGAAATACTGCTACCCATTTCCCTTTTGCTAGTTTAGGGATTGTGGCTGAAATTCCCTGTGCTCCTGGGACCTCCTCAGTACTGTGATGTTTCAGGTTGGCAGCTATTTTGCAAAGAGATTGTCTTGTGTGCTTGCCTAGCTGGGGAAGTCCTTTCTGCACTTCTTCTTTTAGGGTGCAGAGGTTAGGAGGCAGAATCATGAAATGAGAATGCACTTCTTCTGGATCTGAACCCTGTTCTTTCTCTTTTCAAGCCTTGGCATTCTGTTCCTCCTAATCACAGGACTAGAGAATAATTCAAATTGGAAGGGACCTCAGGGGGTCTCTAGTCCAACCACCTTCTCAAAGCAGGTTCAGCTTTGAGGTCAGATCAGGTTATATTCAAGGCTTTGTTCAGACAGGTATTCAAAACCTCCAATGATGGTAACTGCATCTTTTCATATTGGGGGGCCCAAAACTGCAGTTAATATTTAGATGTCGTGCTACAAGTGCTAAGTAAAGGAATTCTTTCACTTCTCTTCAGCTACTGTCTGTGATCCTTGTGATACAGCCTAGAATATCATTGGTCTCCTACGCTGCCAGAGCACACTACTAGCTCATGTTCACCTTTCTACCAAGACCTGCAAGACCTCTCCTGCAGAGATGCTCCTCAGCTGGTCAGTCCCTAGCCTGTATTGCTGCAGGAGTTCATTTGTTTGCAGATGCAGGACTTGGTATTTGCCCTTGCTGAGTTTCAGAAGGTTCCTGTCAGCCCATTCCTCTGCTGGTCTGGGTCTCTCTGGATGGCAGCCCTGCCTCAGACTTTATTAACTGGTCATCTCAGTTTGGTGTCATACACACACTCAGCAAGCATGTACACCATCATCTGTGGTAAATCCTTGATAAAGATGCAAAACAGGTCTAGAACAGACCCCTGCTGTACTCGCCATCAGCCTCCAGGCAGGGTAGGTCTATCATCCACTTCCTTCAAAGCCTGATTAATATTTTTACCCATCTAGTCATCCACCTATTAAGACCGCATTTTTCTTGTTCAGTCTTTTACTGCTAATGTAGGGGTAAAAGTTACTCTTGTTTCCCTTTGGCATCCCTCTGACATCTCCATTTGAGCTTTGGCTCCTTTTGCACTGGAGCTCCTTCATGAGTTTTCTGTTTAGACAAGCTGGTCTCCTTATACAACTACTTGCCTTCCTTTGTATTGGGATAGACCATTCCTGTATTTGGAGGATATTGCCATGAAGGATCTGCAAACTTTTCTGAGTTCCTTTGCTCTTTAAAGTCCTTCCCATGGAATCCCTCTACCAGTTTCCAAAGTAAGCCTAAATCTGACCTCCTGAAGTTCAGCAGTTTTAATCTGCTACTTTCCTTCTTCTAGATCTTGGACTCCTATTTCATGGTCGCTACAGCCAAAGCTATCACTGATTATTACACACCATCCAGTTCTACCTTGTTGGTGAATAGCAGATGCAGCTGTGTGTCATCTCTGGTTGGCTCATCTAGTACTTGTACCTGCTTAAGTCCTACCTTGTTGCCCTTCCAGCAGATAACAGGGAAAGCAATGGGACCCATAAGAACCAGGGTCTGTGATACAGAGAATTCCTGAGTTGTTTAAACAAGGCTTCATCTACTTCCTCATCTTAAGGAGGTAGTCTGCAACACAATTCCACCACAGCATCACCGTTGCAGCCTTTCCTTTGACCCTGACCCATAAGCTCTCAGCCATCTCATAGAGGAGCTTCATACATCCGAGTTCCTACTTCATTTAAAATGTGACACGCCCATTGTCTTCCCTCTCTCCATGTACTGAATATTGTGTATCCATCCATCACAACCTTTCAGCTGTGTGAGCTGTCCCAGGAGTTATCCCAGTGATGATGTAATTTGGTGACCAGGACCAGCGCTGTGGTTCCTCCTGCATCTTTTCCTGGCTGTGGACATTTGGGTACACTCCCTGGAGATGGGCCTCCTTTTGCCCTGTTTCATCACTCCTAAGGTCTTTCTTGTACACGTCACCCGATATCACACAACTTTGTCAGCTCATCAGCAAAACTAGAGGTGTTTAAGGCCAGGCTGGATGTGGCCTTGGGCAACCTGGTCTAGTGGGAGGTGTCCCTGCCTATGGCAGGGGGGCTGGAACTCGACGGTCTGCAAGGTCACTTCCAACCTAAACCATTCTATGATTCTATGATAGATAGGTTAGATATAGGTACAAATACAGATACAGGTAGATATATATAGAGATACGGTTGTTACAGACTTAGATAGCTGTGTGTGTAGTGCAAATGAAGACCTTCTGAAGACAAATTCAGTTGTGTGTCAAAGGCTAACATGTCTGAGTACCCTCTGAACGTGCAGATACCGTGGAACGCGCCAAGGACAGAAAATGGAAAACTGCAGAGCAATACACGTAAGAGGAGGCTGACACCTTCATGTACCATTCCCTAATTAGCAGATGGTTTTTGAATAATACTAATATCTACGGTCCCTAAAATAAATTCCCCTTTAGACAGTTTGGTTAATGTGACACAAAGTAATCTCTTTTAAATTACAAATATAAAGCAGACCTCTTCATGATATTTTAGTTTTCCACTGCAGTTTTTTGTTACTTTCCTCTTTCCTACCATGCAAACTCTACAAAGGCCATTGACAGCTTTTTCTTTCCTAATTAAAAGCTAAGTAATCCAATGCCATTAGCTATTACAGCTTTTTCCATGTTTTAAAATATTACTAAAATCAGTATTGTTAAAATTGCATAGTCCCTAATGCATTGTAATTATTGTAGTTTTCTAACAACAGTCTACTAAAATAAATCTCTAAAATGTTGTTATCATGCCTGCAACTGTACGTGGTTGGTCAACATCCTTAGCTTTCCATTTAATGATGTATGTATGTGACCTTATGTATGTACTTCTTTCATGGGCACCTGTAGTTGGTTTCAGTTGGCTAACAATAGGCTTGTGTGCAAGACTTGGCATAGTAAGTATAATTTGCTCTATTAAGAGTTTTACCTTAAAATATTTTAAACGGTATGATTATCTTATCAGGCAAGAAGAGAAGGCAGCTCCTGGCACTTAGATCAAAAGTGTCATTAACAAGTTAGTGACCGGCTGAATTTAGTTATTCTGCACTTAGGGCAGCGGATTGGAATTGAAATGGCAGAAAATAGTAGGTGATATTTTGAGATCATAGCGTCCTTCTGGTTTTATAAAGTGCAGATACTGGGCACGCATCAGAATTAATAATATAGCGGCAGCTATTTTTAGTTTGAGAGTATAACCTGTCTTTTCTGTAGTAAAATCACAAGACGATCAAACATGAAAACTTTGCAGGCAGCAATATGGCTTGTAATCTTCTATTTGCACCACTGGATTTGCTAACTTTCCTTGCTTTAAACTTTACAGTGCCCTTCAAGGCTAAACAAACTGAAATTATTCTGTCTTTTGTCTATCTGTCCTTACTGTTCTCACAATGAAGTCACTAACCATGAAATTAAGTCTACAAGTAAAGTTCCCAAGCAGAGGGTGTGAGCAATATGAATAATGTATTGCTCATAACTTAAACTGAGTCAAATGCACTGTCTGTAGATATCATTGCAGAAAAAGTGCAGTAAGAATAAGAAATTCTCACAGCGGCCAAGTTTGCTATTAATGGAATTAAAACTGTCATCAGACATGGTAGATTCATAATTGTATTTCTGAGTTATTTCACTCCAGAATAATGACTGCAAACTGAACATTAAGCATTATTGAAGCATTTATCCCTGTCATGAGAATGAACACTATTCAGTATTACTGCAGACTGGTATGAATGCCAAATGCTTTTAATGTTTTCTACATAATTTGTAACTAATCCTCCACAAAATTGATAGCTATCCCTGTTCAATTTCATCATCTCAGCTACTGAAGAAAGAGCAAAAGAATTCCTCAGCCTACCCAGGAAACGGGTGCCAATGGCAAGGGGTTAGTTGCCTCTGATTTTCTACTGCTTTATGGGCATTTGGACTACTGAAATGTTTATATTCCACTTCAGTGATGTTATCAGATACTCAGGAACCTCAGTCTGAACAAGTTTATATTGGTATGTAAGACTTAATAATTAGCTAATATTTATCCATGAAAAATTAATGGATATTTTCAGTTTGGTAAAAATATTATATTCTCTAATTGTCAATCAATTGCTTCTGGTTTTACAAAAAAGTATTCAGAAATTCTGGAATCTAAAGTATTTATTGTACATCTTAAACATAAATTTAAGCTATTTCACATAATTTATCATGTGTTTAAGCCGGGCTACTTATCAAGGTGGTTCAGATAGATCAGGTTACTGTAGACACTCAAATCCACCTCTTTTTCTTGTGAACATACACTGTCTGCTGGCCATAAGCACAGCCCAGTCAGACCCTGCAGACAAAACTGTTGCCAGCTCAGAGCCTGACTCCTTCAAGATTTCATCCTCCCTTTGCATAAGCTAGCTGTATAACAGTCCCTCATCCCTTTCACATTTTTTATTTTGTATGAGAAATGGAAGATTTCAGACATGAAGCCATGAAGATCACTTCAATGACAAAGGAAAAACCCATCATGGACAAGAAAAGGGACTGAAAGTGGTTTTATGTATTAAAAAAAATTAATACTGTGTAGCAAAAAGAAAGAAGCTTACGAGAAAATACTGCAGCTGATTACATTTATCGGTAATAAGGGACATAAGAAAACTTTGAGACAACAGAGAACTGGTGGCAGATCAGGCATCAGCTTGGATATAAAACCAAGGACAGGAAATTGTTTAGCTATAGCTCAGGTGAAGCAGGATAAATAATACAAAAAGGAAAAAGATATCCTCAGGTATATATTAAGGTTCTTTCCTTTAATGCAAAACACAAAGGAGTTTACTTAGAATCAAAAAGCTTTCTTAAAATTATCAAGATAGGGTGATTACTGAAACTTTCAGTGCCTATTCCAACCACAGAACAGCAGGGTTCTTGGAAGAAACATGGTGTCATCTCATATATCATACAACTGTCAGCACATTCAGGTACCATTTCTGCCCGTTGTGCATGATTACAGTATAAATAGATAAGGATAAAAATGGTAACAATAATAGTTAGAAGCCAATTCAGAAATTCTTTCCACGTTATTTTGTGAACTAGGACCTCTGGACATGCAATGTTGAAGTGGGAAACAGCAAAAAAATATTGGTATCTTGCCATTAATATCTTTTCTATTTATCATAAGTGAGTTATATAGAAATCCTTCCTAATTGCAGACCACACTTGTTGTATTCTGATCCTGCTATGATTCATTACTTTATTCCAAATAAAGAAGATTGCTTTGGATGTTCGGTTGCTGGAATCCATTATAAAATGCCCATACCCAATATTCATGCTGCCTAGCTGAGTTTCTTCTCTTACTAATAGGTAGAATGCTATCTTTCAAATCTTTAGGTATCTTATGTTAAATGATCTTAGCCTTTTGAAAACGTCAGTAAAAGATGAACAGAAGTGGAGTCTGATTTAAAACTCATACCTGTGTTGTAATACTCAGCTGATACTCTTGCTGTCTCCGTAGTGCTTTTTCAACTCCTATTGTCTTTTTGAATTGAAAGGGATGTTAGTATTATGCCACTAATATGACTGTCATTCTCCATTTGCTACATATCTTTGATATTATGTTGTCATTCATAAGGTCTTTGTCTTAGGGGCCACCCTGGGAATATTTCCAAGTGGCAATAGTAATCCACACAGCTGCAAAGCACACCCTGTGATTGAAGGCCAAAGGCTTCAGTCAGAAAATGGTATATTGCCATTTGTCTACCAGTAACTCCAGTAACATATTGTCTTTGATGACTTTTTAGTTTTCGTTAACTTTAACACTGAGTTTTATGCCAGAAGGTAGAAGACCCCACCACAAAACTGGCACCAAAACCCCAGATTCTTCAATGAAATACTGTAAGTTATATGGAAATAGAAAATATTAGGACAGGTAAAATAGTCTTTTTCTCCAAATATCGTCTGTATTTCTGATTACAGCACTTCACCTTATTCTAAACCTTTTTGTAACACAAAACTAAACACTTTTCAGGCAGCCTTTGCCTGACCCCAAGATGGATGCTTTTTAGCACGGATGTGGTGTCTTTTCAATATGCAGCTTGAAAAGCTTTTAACAACATTGTAATTACAAAGCTATGTAAATGTGAACTGGGATTACTAGTAATAATACAGTAAGGTCTTAATTCATCTTTTTTTAATAGTCTTTTCAGGGAAAAAGGAACTTGATAGGCTCTCTTACACAAAAACAAATGGGAAGCAACTAAGAGATTGATGTTCTTTATCTGAAGATTGAGTTTCAAGTGCTAAATAGATTGAAGCTTAGAAGAAAGGCTTGAGAATAAAGCAGAATTTAAATTTTCCTTCTATCTTCCAATTTGATCCCAAATTTCTGGTCTTTCAGATGATTTGAAATAAGAAAATCAAAGCCTAATGCCATGGTATTTGCTTGGATAACAAAAAACAAAATCAAATACAATAGGGTAAAGAAAAGCAAGGCATTCAGGGAAAGGTAGCTTATCTCAGCGCATAATTTAGAAGTTTCTGTCTCCTGCTGGAACTTGATGTATAAAAAAGAGTTTTGAGCATGAAGATGGTTCCTTTTCTTTTAAAAAATAAATAAGCAGTTAATATGGTCTGAGCTGAAAGAAAAGAAACTTTCATGCTGTGATTTTAGTATTTTTACATTCTAATTAGTAGGAGATAAAATAAATAGATTATAACAACCCATAATAGTATAGATTCCCAGACTTTTAAATGTTTTTTATATGGTCGTAATAAAATAAATTAGTTAATTATTTCTGGCATTAAACCTGTCTCACATACATTCTGCCTCTCAAACATTTTAAAATATGAGCTGATGAGATATTGGTTGATCTGCAGCGTTGACCGTTGTTGATAAGTTCACACCATTTAAGCACAAGATAGTACACGTCTTTCAAACTACTCCATGTTGTATGTGTGCATGACCATGTAGATGTGAAGCCAGTAGCTAGTCTCTGCAGAATATAATATTACAGGGACACCTAACAGACACATAGTGTTCCCAGCCCATGTTTTGAACTTTGTGAAAAACAACCTTGTAAAACTGCTTCTTCCATCTCTGCCTCGCAGGAATTTTGCCATTTGCAGCTTTATGAATCTTTGACAAGGAAAAGCTGGTCCCTTAGTGATTTTGTTTAAATGTAAAACGAACAAACAAACAAACAAAAGAGAGAAAGTATGTATACATCACTTTCTTATCTCCCTAGCATTAGACAGGAATATATGTGGATGTTGTGGAATAGGTGCAGTAAGTTGGGAATAAGGCATGAAATGAAAATGCATGTCCAGTACACAGAAAAGTGGGTCTTTCACTGCGGTGGGTGTAGAAATCAAATTGCCATTAAGTATCTTGCCTGAAAAGAATCAGTCCTCTAGCAGAATAACCGCTTAAATGGGGCTTAGCATTATTAATATTTCTCATTGCCCACCAGTGGTTCAGTAAATGCCCTTCTACAACTAAAAATCAGTCCATATTTTTAATGAGACAGAAAAGTTGGTTCAGTGAATTCCAGCTGTGTTTTTTCTTGAGTCTGTGGAGCATTGCTGAGCAGAAGAGAAAGTATAGCTTCTCTGCAGGTGAGCTGCCTTTTTTTTTTTTTTTCCCCGATGAATTGCTCCCTCTCTTCCTTCTCCTTCCTTTATGAGAGAAGACAGCATGCCTATCAATGCCTGCCAAAGCAGCGGAGAAAATGTTGCTGGCAATGGCAGATGCAAAGGGAACCACAAACCTACAGCACTCTCATATGCATGCCTAGCTGTGGTGTTAGTGTCACGGCTCTGATCAATGGTTCCTTCCTATCACACCCCCTCCACCTTCCTTTTTTTTTTCCCCTGTGTTGTTCTCAGGCCAGCGGCTGTGTGTAAACAGGATGTGGGAGCTGTACTGAAATGTATTCAAGTCCTGTACACCTCCGTCCTCACCTCTGGCTGCGGCGTGCATCCTGCCTGGAACATCTGCTTCAGATAAATATAGGGAGAGTTCAAGCTGTGCAGAGAAGAGCACAGCCTGGAGTTCTTCAGCCAGTTTTCACTTGTCATCTTTTTTTTTTTTTTCCCAACATTTAAAAAACATGGAAAAAGCATTTTACTTCTAACTGGAGGGCAGGTTTCCTAAAAAATCACCATTGAGTATTTGTAAATAACATACTGGTGTATATTTAATAATTGAAAGATATTATAAGCCCCCTAAAAATAACATAACTTTTTTTGTTTACTTATTATTTCTAATGATGCTAACCTAAAGGTGCGCATTCATACGCTGTTGATATCCTTGATGTAACTTGAGATGGATTTTCACGGTTGGCAGCACAGTTTTTAAAAACTGCCTCTGGTAATCCAGCTAAAATAGATCACAGGGCTTTATAGCTCATTCACACAAAAAGGATTTCATTACAGCTTGTAAACTGAAAGCCAGAATCATGGAAACGTTTGCTGCTTTTCAGTAGACTCCACTTCAGCCAGTCTGGGAGATCCATACCAGTTGCCATGCAGGCTGTCCCAATCCTCTGCACTCTCTGCACAAACTGCTCTGCTCTCTGGAGAGCGGGGCAACTCTGGCAGAGAGGTGGGGAGTAGTTAGGTGACTGCCAGCTCAGAATGGGACATCTCTGAACATGACAGCCAATCTATATTTAGGCCTCAGCAGAATTTAGACGTATCAATCTATGGCCATCATCACAGGCACCTAAGTCTACAGTCTGATTTTTAATATTAAATCTTCTGATACAGAAAAAAATGAATGTTACAATCATTCGATGTTAAAAAAGGTATAATATCCATACTTATTCCCAGGGTAACAGAGAGGGCAATATGTTAGGACTCGTAGAAATACCTGTATGGCCATACTCACAGAGCCCATGGACGTGCACATCCAGCAGGCTGGCTCCAGTCCCAGTAAGAATGGTCGTCAGGCCATTGCTGCCAGTGAGGAAGGCATAAAGGTACACCTTTACTGAGAAAGGACAGGCAACCCCCTTCCCCTGCTGCTTGTCACCAGTTTCCCTTCTGTTCTGGCCTCACCTCTAACCCTTCTTTGCCGCTCCATCCATGGAGTGTAGGAAATCAATTCTGTCCACAATCCTGAGGAGGCTTTGAGCCAGTAGTGCCTGTACATATGTGTATACACGCATACACACAAATGATCTAAATAGGAAGAGGGCTCTGTACATAAGGGAGACAAAAATGCACAAAAATTAGAAAGCAAGTAGAAAGTAACAAACACTAACAAATCCCCATTTCTGCTTTGACTGACTTAAGGATAGGCATTTTCAGAGATAATAAAGGATGACTGGAGACTTTAACAGGCGTTTGACTCAAACTTCAATTTAACTTAGCACACATCTCTTCGGCATTTATTGTCTGAAGATCCTCTGCTCCTCTGTGAGTATTTTGGTCAATCCATCTGATCACAGACATCTGCGCTGTCTCTGTCTACATCTGAATTAACTATCTATTCTGCCTTTATAGTGAATGGAGTGAAATAACACTTCTGGGGTACCATTCATCTCCTGTTAAAGTAGAACTCTAATAAGTTCAGTGAACATCCAATTAAATAAGTCTAGCCTCAAGGTGCCTGTTTTCTCCAGGAACAAAAGCCAGACCTAGGTAGCTTCATAGGCAACCTTTTTAAATCTCTGAGATGGCTTTTACACTTTGTGACATTAACTTATTCAAGGAAAAAAAAGATTCTTAAATGAGTGAAGTAAACTTGAAATATTGTAAATTAAATGAAAAGTACTCTTTTTTATGTACCCTGGACTCACAAGCAATCGTGCAGGTAATTTTTGTAATTTTTTCCCCCTATTATTATATAAGGGAGTTTTCTGGGGTTGGGTTGGTTTGGGTTTTTTTTTTCCTCTTCTGGTAAAAGGCAGCCACTGAATAAAGGACCTAGTGTTAGTTAGACATTAGATTCAAAACAGCAACAGTCCTATTCAATCAGATGTTTTCTGTAATATGTAGCAATCATAAAGGACTAACCTTTTTTCCACAGAGAAAGGCAAAACATCAGTGGAAGCAAGACATTTCAATTAATAATACCATTGTAAGCTGGAAAGTGACTCAGGTACACTTATTCACCTGAATTTCCTCAGAAAGTATGGGTGCTAAGACAAGGCTGATACAGAGCATAATCGCTTCTGCAAAAGCACAAGACCTGATAGCTGAAGAACTGCTAACCCTATATATTGGACCTGTATTATGGTAATATTTCTTCCCTGCAGAAAAAGTAAGTATGGAAACTCAGAACAATTTCCACCTTTGTACACCTTTCAAAATATTATTTTAATGGACTGTGTCTTTGTTTCCCCTAACTCATCCTATTCCAACTCGCTTCACCTCTAAAGATCCACACAATATAGCTATGCTACATGCGTGCTTAGCTATTTTCCCTGTGAGCTCCTCCACAGAAATTCTTGCTTTCCCCTGTGCCAGCTTCTTCTTTCTGCCACTGCCTTACTAGTACCTTGGTTGTGCTGATCCAACTACCTACGGCTTCACACTGTAAATGTAGATACTACTGCATCATGGTTTTATGATGGATGTGACTGACCTAAGGCTTTTCTCTCAGCAGAAACCCAGAAAGACTGATGTGCTCCTAGAATATTTCAAGACAAATGGCCACATGCTTCAGTAAGGCACCATGGTCTTCTAAAATGGAGGGGCCTGGGAAAGGGTTAATAATCTGCTTAAAACTATTCTTACTGTTTTTAATGTACCAGCACCTAACAAACAAAATGACATCAGGACTCATTTCATGGGGTGCTATAGAAAGGCTTCCAGAATATTGCAAGTTAAACAAATAAACAACCAAAAAAAAAATCAAAGGGAAAACAGCTGCAGCAATGTGAAGTGAGTTGCTCAAGGTCACTCAACAGGTTAGCAACAGGACTGAAAACTGAGCACTTGGGGCCTCCCTAGAATGCTTTAACTGCAAACCATCCTCAATTCCTACTATCATAAAAGCCTTTTAAATCAGTGCTTCATGCTCATCATCCCCAAGATGATAAAGTGATAAGTCTTGTTTTAAAAACAAGAAGTACTTGATCCTTGCGCAGAGAGCAGAAAGGCTCTTGAGAGTGTGATATTTCAATGCAGATGGGCTGTAGCTATAAGGATGTAAAAGACAGACTCCTCAGGGTAAGCAACAATAGGTCAGCACACTGTGCAATGGGAGCCGGGATTATAATTTCCTGTGTACACATGAAAAGACTAATACAGATGTGATTCTTTTTAATGGGATCAGGCCTGGGCCTAGACTATAACAGGCCCTCTTTGTCAGCTTTTGCTTAGTCTCAGTACAAGGAGGAACTTTGCTACTGGGTCTAGGATGCTCTAGAATTTCTTACTCTTCACATTTTTAAGGGTAATTTCAGCCTTTCCTGGCTGTCTCAAATCCCTTTTGGAAAGTGCATATTTAAAGAGAGTTGAAAGTCAGTAGGGGGGGAAAAAAAATCTACAGAAATGACAAAAGTGTGTTATATTTTCCCCCATCACTCTTCATTCTCAAGTAGCAGCAATTGTAGATGCTATTGCCCTCCTTGCCAGCCTCTCTGCAACCACCCCAGCAGCGCTAACTCAGAGCCTGCTTTCTGTTAAGCTCACATGCAGCTCTCCAGAAAGTATGTACAGCTTCATAAACATAATCACTCCCATTTACAGTACAGAATCTTCATTAGTCTCATAAACTACACACAACTTCCAGGCAGAAGGTAAAGCCCACTGTAGTGGCCACTGCTGTCCAAACCAATGGGAAAAGGACAATGTTGTTTTCTTTACATTTCTGACATGACACATCACAAAGAAATGCCAGATCAGGGTCAAGTTACACTAAGCTGCACTGTGCTTTTTTGGTCTTGTGATGTGACGTAACCTCTTACAAAGCAATGAAAGAATTGTAATGTAAAGAAAGGCTTTTGAAAAATCTGCTAGAAGGACGTAATTGTTGAGCATGGGTAGAAACTAAGTGGTGGGTGTTACCCAAGCACTAAGGGCTGGCTCCAAGCAGTGCTCCAGGGTTGTGCTCTGCTGGAAGGAACAGACATGCCCACATGCCCCATGTCAGCATCAGAGGCCACCCGATGGCACTGAACAGTGTCAGGTGGCTGGAGGGGACCCTGTTCCGATGGCACTGAACAGTGTCAGGTGGCTGGAGGGGACCCTGTTCCGTAGCCGTCTGGGGGAAGCTGCAGTACAGAGCCCATGCAGCCTGTGCTGTCCTCTGCCCCCACCCCCCTGACTGCAGGCACTCCATCTCCCTACTCCTTTGGGTGACTCAACACAGCCCTATTCCATGCTTTTTGTCTGCCAACAGATTATATCTAGTCGCTCAGCTAGGGTCAGCCAAAGCATTCGTCAGGCACGGACAAACAGGAGACACGCAGCAAAACCGTGATGCTACTGGCATAGCACGATAATAAGGAATGAGATGGGGACCCTGTATCCTTTCCCACCTTTACACCCATCCAGGTGTTCCTTTCCCACCATTACAGAGGTTTCCTGTCTTTACTTTCAAAGCCAACTGTCTTGGACCCTCTGGCTTCTGAACACTATTGCAGCTGCAGCGGCAATAGAAGAGACAGGCAGAGACAAGGAAACAGGTAAAGGAGTCAGGGAAAAGGCAGGTGAAAGAGAAGAGGAAAACAGAACCAGGACTGGGAAAAGTGCAGGAAACAAAAAAAAGAGCAAAGGTAAAGAGAAAAATCACAGGAAAAAAAGAAGGGACAGGACATATCATCCATAGTAAAGGCTTAAAAGTTGTAGGAAGTTTACACTAATTTCCTGAAAACTAGAGGGGTAAGGTAAGACCTAATGTGACACTGGTAACTTTGACCGAGCATAACTGTTATTGTGCAGTCCTGGATTTAGAAGGGCCACTCTTGAGCCTCAAATAATATCTTTAATCCTCTGCAATATATACAATGTTTTCCTCTTTTTTTTTTTTTTTTTGAGAGCACTCTACAAATTTCACAGGGAGGCACTTTTTTAAAGCAGGGCTCAACACACAATGGATTGTAGCCCAGTCCTACAAGAGAACTGTGAACTAGTTCTGGAGATGATGATGGCTATAGCAGCCTTACTAGGACTTGAGGTGTGGAGGCAGAAGTTGAGAGAGAGAAGTGGTTGGAGAAAGATCAGAAAGTCAGCCTGGGCAGAAACAGATGGAAAATATAATTGTAAGATCTTTCTGACTAGATCGGTTAATACAGACCCTATCAAGAATAGGACTTATGAAACGCATCCCTTGTATTAAGCAGTGTCTTATTACTGATACTCGTGTATCAGTACACTTATTCCTCTGGGGTTCAAAGAAAGAAGTAATCCCAATATGCCCCATGCACACTGGGACAGTGACAGAGATTATAACTGGAAGAATATGCAAGAGAAATGTTTCTTCTTCTATTTTCACCTGTCATAATCCTTAGAGTAGCAAATTCATACTTGGAAGCCTGTCGGGTAAGCTTTTTTTAGAGTTGCTTCATCTTTTGCAAACACTGCTCTCTTTCACAGAAAAAAAAGAAAACCACCATAGTTCCTTCTTGTATTTTTAGATTTAGTTTGTTTTGCTCTTTGTATTTTAAAACAGAAGTGTTTATTTGCAGCTAAGCATTCAAGAGGCCATTAGAAATGTATCACATGATACCATACTGCAGCTCCACAGTACTGCAGCTCCACAGTACAACAGATTAACTAACAGTAAACACTTCTGTTCTCTAAAGTTGCCATTTTATAGATCCTTTCATCCATGCCATTTTATAGATCCTTTTCCATTAAATGAAGTCATGCCTTTCAAACTTGCTGATATGAAATGCTGCTTTGCCGTCATGTTCACATGTTCATATTGTTTCTTTTGAATAAGGTTTCATTAAATTTACTATAAAAATGAGAATACGGTTGAAAACTGGC
The DNA here is from genome assembly GCA_013398295.1 of Chionis minor. Taxonomy (NCBI): domain Eukaryota; kingdom Metazoa; phylum Chordata; class Aves; order Charadriiformes; family Chionidae; genus Chionis; species Chionis minor. Next base: position 421,992 of record VZSF01006858.1, on the reverse strand, counting down.
CAACAAAAAGCTATGTGTTATTGCACACAGCAGTTTTACTGTACAAACTTCTTCCCTAACCAGTTAAGACACCTGAGATATTTGTTGAGTGACTTTTTTTTTTTCATATATCAGAATAAAGCTTTGCTGCACATTCACAGGATGCGATTGACAGGATTTTGGCTGTCATTAGGTGTTAGGCACTAGAAAAACTGCATTTTTGCAGTAGTACTTGAAGAATTTTTGCTGTTTGTTTCTCAGAACCAAACAACAACGTGACAGTTGTTATAGGTTATAACTTGTGACAGGACCTATTATTCCACTGTGCTTGGGAAATAGCTCACAAATTGTGGACCAAATGGAATATGGACTAGAAAGACAGCATTGCCTCCTCCGAGTAATATGGATCTTATGAGTTCTGATTTATCCATAAACCCAACCTTGGTATCATTTATGGATTTTGAGACTCATTCACAGCAACTGTATGAAAAGGTCTTTTTCCTATTAATGAAAGTCTTTGCCCGCAGAGAGGAGGCTCGGAGCTACCTTCCTCTGGTTCGGTGCTGAGGGCCCACCACCAGCCTGCCATCTTGTCCCCGCCGGCCTGGCCTGCTCATGAGGAGATGGGCAAAAATGCAGCGCGCCAGTGCTCCCATACATCCCCCATCCCGACAAACCGGTTCATTCCCACCCACACAGCCAGATCAAAAAGTGGTCAGGAAACAATCTGGGATCCATATTAGCCCTCGGTGCCATCGCCGCCAGGGGCAGTTTAACAGGGTGGAGGGGGGCACCGCTTCCAGCACATTCCAATTGACAACAGCTGGGACGGCTCCGCTCCGAGCAGCTGCCTTCACTGCGGCCCCACTGCATCGCCTTTCTGTGTGGAAAGCTTTGTTTTGGCTAAGGACGGGTTTGTTGAGCTTTCTTACGCTGAAGTGTCATGCAGAGACTTTCCCTTTGCCCATGGCATGTGACCCTGCCAACTCACGGGCTTGCATCCCCAATAAGAAAAACAACGTTAAAGAAAAAAAAAAAGAGAGAGAGGGGGAAAAAAAAAAAAAAACCAACCAAAAGGTTAATTAACCTCAGGTCTGTTCTCAGCAAAGCAAGGCTGCCATGGATAAGTAATAAAAATAGCTTCTCAATGGTCCTTGTGTCTGTCAGAGACTCGCTCTGTGATCTTTCAGTCAAAACCATGAAAGCGGGAGGGGGAGGAGAGGCTGATTCGCTACTGTCCTTTTCTTGTGCGGGTGTTCCCAAGGCTGCCCGGCTCTGTCCTTCAAATCATCTCCACCAGTAAATCATTTAGCTCAACCTGTCACTCTCGGCCATTGTGCGGAGACAAAAGCTACCCATTTAACCCCAACCATGGCTGATTCACGCGGCAGGGAAGGCAGGCTCACAAAAGGAGGCTGGCAGGGAAGGTGGCAGTTGGGTTGGGTTTCATGTAGTCTGGTGCTGGGTTTCCCTCTCTTTTTTTTTTTCTTTTTT